>JAGIQG010000019.1:12383168-12983168 GCA_024679065.1 Sphyrna mokarran
TAGAAATGTGAGTGGTGGAGATGGTATAAGGCAATTACCAAATATGCGTCATAACGAATTAGCAGTCTCTTTGGGGTTGCTGTCAGCTTTACTTTTCCTGTTAATTTTGATAATAAAGAGAATTAGTCACTGGGTGTAAAACGGATTATCAATTTGCTATTGCTCAGAAGGCCTTCTGACGCACGTTCCTATAGCTAACTTTAACAACAGCTAACATTTAATAGAAGTTCAATACTTCAAGCACTCCAATAATCAAATTAATTCACTATAATTATTCCTTGAATTGTAGCACATTCATTTTCTTTGACAGTGCTTCCATAACTCGGAATTCCTGCGGTAGTTTATTTTTAATGAAGAATCTCTTCACTATGGACTCTTCAATTCAGGCCTCCTCCAGTCTAACCAGGGCCTACGATAATAACAGATCCATGAGCTATCTCCTTATGTTTCGTGACTGAACTTATTAAAGTATCCTCTTTGGTTATCATTGCATACATCCAGACCAGCTATCCCCAGCCCCTATATCCCCAACAGAGATTTTTTGAAGCAGGCTTTTGCTAGAGTGACTAGGCAGCAGGGCAGCATGGTAGCACAGTAGTTAGTGCTGCTGCCTCACAGATCTAGGAACCCGAGTTTGATTCCTGGCTTGGGCCACTGTCTGTGTGGAGTTTGCATATTCTCCCCGTGTCTGTGTAGGTTTCCTCCAGGTGCTCCAGTTTCCTCCCACAGCCCAAAAAATATGCGGTTTAGATGAATTGGCCATGCTAAATTCTCACTCAGTGTACCCAAACAGGTGCCAGAGTGTGGCGACTAGGGGATTTTCACAGCAACTTCATTACAGTGTTAATGTAAACCTAATTTTGACCAATAAATAAACTTAATATAAATGGCAGTATACTTCACAGTGATGGAGAGTTCACCTTCTCAAACATTAAGCATTGTTATCTTGCAAAAGTAACTTCTATTCACATCCAGCTTCTCAAGGGCAGTAAACTTTCATTATCAGTGTATTAATCTCTCCTCCCCACCCCCCACCACATTCTTCCATTATCTTTTCGGGGAAAGATTCCACATTACACATGACAGAAGTTATAGTCTGATTGCTGAGTCTCTAAGTAACATTCAGCACTAATATAAACAGTTTCATATAACTGACAGGCGCACAATGCTATTAATGATCAGTTTACAAATCTAGCTCAGAGCTATTTGTATTAGTAATACTGCGCAATTAGACAATGGCTGAGAGTTATGGGAGCCTGACAAAGCAGGTTCTCGATGATCAGAAGGAGGAAATTTGGTGAGACTGACCATTGTAAATTATCCCTCAGTGGCCCAAAATGTGTAGGTTAGATGGATTAGCCATGGTAAATGTGTAGGGTTAGGGGGATAGTGAGAGGGGGGGGGGGGGGGGGGAGGGCCTTGGTAAGATACTCTGTCAGAGAATCAGCAAATTTGATGGGCCAAATGGCCTCCTTCTACACTTCAGGGATTCTATGATTGTCTGATTCTGATTACTGGCTTCAGACAAGCTGTCCCCAATTTAATGGAACATGGAAAAGGCCAACGACTCCCGCCTGCTGGCTACAGGATATCAATTAGGCTTATTAGTGAGAAACCAAAAGCCATTTATCTCTGAGCCCACCAGTGATGTTTCAGTTGCCTAGTGGGGCTCACATGGGATCCCATGGTTATCAAAATCTGCCCACCATTACTGGTGGATTTTCCAGCAGCCTACCAGAGGAGATCTCTTGTTTAGATAGCACTCAGTGCCTGATTGTGGACCCGAATTAAGGAAGGGGTGCACTAAATGCCATCCCCTGTCTTTGCATCTAATTCTGCTCTCTACCCTCATGGCAATGCCCTCTCCAGGACCCCATCCTATTAACACTCATCTGCTTTCAGGCATTTAGCAATGATCCCTGGTGAAGGCCTCAGAGCATTGTTGGGAACAGGCAACCAATTGCCAGAGGCAGTGGTGGCACTGGGTGGGTTGCCAGTATCTGATTATAGGGTCTTTTAAAAGACTTTTAGATAAGTACATGGAACTTAGTAAGACAGAAGGTTACAGATAAACCTAGGTAGGGACACGTTCGTCACAACTTTATCGGCCGAGGGTCCTGTATGGTGATGTCGTTTTCCTACGTTCTATGTTCAGAGTTGGGTGCCTTTGTAGAGTTACTGAAGATAAGAATGCAGGTGCCGTAGGTGGTGAAGACAAATGATATGTTGGCCTTTATAGCGAGAAAATTCATGTACAGGAGCAGGGATATATTGCTGCAGTTACACACAGCCTTTGCGAGGTTGCATCTAGAATATTGTGTGCAGTTTTGCTCTCCTTATCTGAGGAAGGATGCTCCTGCTATAGAGGGAACGCAGTGAAAGTTTACCAGACTGATTCCTGGGATGGTGGGTCTGACATATGAGGAGAGCTTGGGTCATTTAGGAATATATTCGTCGGAGTTTAGAGGAATGAGGGAGGTATCTCATGGATACCTATAAAATGCAACAGAACTGGACAGGGTAGATGCAAGGAAGGATGTTCCCGATGGCGAGGGAGTCCAGAACCAGGAGTTGTAGTTTTAGGACACCGGCAAATCATTTCGGACAAAGATGAGAAGAAATTTCTCCACCCAAAGAGTTGGTAAGCTTATGGAGTTCTCTACCGCAGAAAGCAGCTGAGGTCAAAACATTGTTTGTTTTCAAGAAGGAGTGAGGTATAACTGTTGGGGCAAAAAGAATCAAAGGATATGGGGGGAAGGTGGGCACAGGTTACTGATTTGAATGATCAGCCATGATCATAATGAATGATAGAGCATTGAGCATCGAGTCAAGAACAGCTTCTTCCCTACCTTGCATTAAGTTGATTTTTTTTACACCCTAGCTATGAATATAACTCTACATTCTGCACTCTCTCATTTCCTTCTCTATGAACAGTATATTTTGTCTGCATGCCACGCAAGAAACAATATTTTTCACTGTAAATACATGTGTCAATAATAAATCAAATCAAATCAGACTCCAAGGCTTGAATGGCCTCTTCCTGCTCTTATTTTCTATGTTTCCCTTCACCCATCATTTCACAGTCAATGAGTTAGTTTTGAGATGTAGCCACTGTTTAATATAGGAGAAGTGACAGCTAATTTCCACAGAACAAAATGACACAAACAGCTATGTGATAATGCCCAGCTCCATCTGTCTCACTGCTGAATGTTGGCCAGAACACCAATGGGAATACCCATTTGATTAAGACATGGATTGTATGCCAAGTCAGGGCCTCGATTTAACACTGCATCTGAAAGGTGGAACTTCAATAGCTTTCTCTCAGTGCATTGCTAGCACTATCAATCTGGATTATGTGCTGATGGTGCTGGAGTGGGACGTGAACCCTAACCTCTATCATAAATGTGAGAACACTAAGCTCTGAGCCGTGCCTGGCATCTTACAAAAGAAGGGCTTCTAATGCTAATTTTTATGACAAGCATGCCATTATATATTACATTTTCACACAACCAATAGCTGTAAGCGGGTGACACACTGGTGAGGGCGGGCTGTATCCACTTCTCTGGCAGGGTTAACCATCTGTAAAAATCTTGCTCAAGTGGAAAGGTAAATGATCCATCACATTTTTGGGGAGATAATTCATCACGTCATGGGCAAATCTACTGAGTCTGTAACAGGAGACAGTGAGCAGTCGCTTCTTAATCCTGCTCCTGACCACTTCTTCCGTGCATCCTGAGAAAGCAAACACCATTGCCGCTTTTTCATGCCACTTAGTGGTGATATTTATCTATCTTGAAAGACGTTCTCTGCGGTGGTTAGCCTATCATGGAGGTCCAGAGTGTCTCCCAGCGTGGCAGAGACAAATAGGATGACTCTATGACACACCAATGTGCCGCTGGTTGGTGGTCTAAGTGGAAACTCAGCTTTTCATTATTATTTACTATACAGAATAAAAGGCCATTTTGAAATATCTCTTTCACCAATGCATCGTCAGCCTGAGACCCACCACGAACAAGTACTTACAGTGATGTTAAAAGGGTCTTGTGAAAGGTCAATGGAACTATGTGATAGAAGATAAAAGTTTAAACTATCCACCCTGAGGCCCTTTCCATCTTGTGCTGCAAACTAGAATGAAATTGAGTACTCAAAGTCTCTCAATAGCAGTGATTTTATATATATTATGTGTGTGAGAGTTTTATCTGTCCATTATGAACAGTGTGAAATATTTTGCTTAACTGTGCAGGCCCAGTGGTACATTTGTTGGTAAAATTTACCAGGCACTGTTGAATTCTGCTGTCCATTTGCATTCGATTCATTCTCAAAGTTGAAAGACTGTAGTGCTCCCATGCTGCTATCAATTACTGACAGCTACTGACCCCTACGCTTACCGGCACCTGATTCATTGGAAGGAATTGGAGAGAATTGGCCGGTATGTGCAGAATGAGTTGTAGCTGATTTTATCTGTGTGCAGGACCCGCCAACAACACTGGCTCACTTCACAGATCCATCGTTCTAAACATGTGGACAGGTGTGCCTGAATGTGATTCGTGTCCTCACCTTGTTCATTGCGTACCATGGAAAGTTACTTCACTGTGTTACAACTGTACAACATTCAAAATCCCTGTTCTGCTTTCCTCTGACATATATTAAATTCAACAACGTGGGCATGATTTTCTCGGTCCACTGCACTGCTCGGGTAGCTCGGGAAATGTCAGCGGGAGCCCAAGAACAGGAATCATGACCGGCATCTGACCGCTCTTCCCCCAGCATTTCTTTCCACACAATCAGCTTCATGCCTGGAAACAGCACAACACTGATTACAACATAGAAATTAAAATTTATACCTATTTAGCGAACCCAAGATGCAATGATCCAGGCTCAATAATATTTCTGACCCAGTAGTGGAGGTCCACACCAGGGGGATCTGGTGATGGCCAAACTGATGAGAACGGAGACCATTGAGGCTCCCCAAAAGATCAAGGGCAGGAATGTTCACTGGCAGTGCCAGTCTTGGACCTTGGTACTACCATCCTGGCACTGCCAGCCTGGCACACTTGCAGTGCCCAGTGGGAGCCGGGCAGCATCAAGGGGACAGGGCATGAAGGGTCAGGGCCTGACGGACAGAGAGTGTTTGGAGATAAGGCAGGTAGGAGGGAAGGGATTGGGTGAAACTCTGCACTCTGGGGGGCATGGGGGCTGGTGGTGTCAACTAACGGTTGGAGGCCAGCCAAGGCGGTGGGACTGGAACTGGCCTTTGGGGAGAATGGTCAGGGCCAGTGATTGGAGAGGGGAAGGTTTGGGCCTGGAGATCAGGGTGTAAAGTCTGGGCCTGGTGATCAACTGACAGGCGTTGTTGAGGATAGAGAAGTGCAAGTAGGTGCTTGTTAACAGACCTCCCAGCATGCTGAGATATCGGTGCATGTGCACTAGCCCCCTCAGCAGTCTGATGCTGGCTTCTTGGGCAGGATGAGGCCAAGATGCCATCCACCGCTCCCCACCATTGACCGATTGCTGTAAATACCCTGATGGTCTTTGTGTTGCACAGAGTACCAGAAATTCATTCAAATATGCTCACCCAAAAAAAACAGCTGGAGAAAATCTCCTGTTTTCCCATCTATTGGGCACTCAGTATTTTTTTCTCGCCCATGGCCTCCTCTGTGAATGCTGAAGTGGATGATGCAATCGTGTGAATGCTGCAAGAACAAATTTCATATTTTTCTTTAGCACTTTCAAATTACTTGTCAGCAAATCCACTGGCGCTTAAATTATGGGTTGGATCCTTTGACCTCAGCTAAATCTCCACTCACTGCAGCAAGACCAGAGAATCCAGAGCTGAGTGTCCATAAGAATTGCAGATATAGAGTCCTAGAGTGAGAAATATGAGCCCATGGAAGCACATTGTCAGGGCTCCCGAAGCTGTGAAGAGTTAACAAAACACACTTTGAATTCTATTCACAGCTTCACGGCGTGTCCCTGCTGAAGTCCTTCCCTCACACTGTGATGATGCAGTCAGGTCTTTGAAAGTCAGTTTTAACTTGGTGAGAAGCACACTTGCCTTTGTGTCAGAAGATTGTTGGTTCCCACCCCAGAGGCATAAGCACAAAAATCTAAGCTGGCACTCCAGTGCAGAGGGAGTGCTGCATTGCCTGAGGTGTGGTCCTCAGGTTGAAATGTTCAACCAAAGCCCTGTCTCCTCTTTCAAGTGGATGGAAAGCTCTAACGCCTCTATTTGGAAGAGCAGGGGAGTTATCCTGCTGTCTAGACCGATCATTACACACAGTCAAACATTACTTAATCAGATCATCTAGTCATAGCAGCATGTGGAATCTTGCTGGATGCAAATTACCTGCTGCTTTTCCAGCATCACAAATCTTTTGTTGACCATCATGCATCTTGGAGCTTCTGGGTGCTACATAAATGCAAGTCTTTCTTTTTGCACTTGTGACACAGAGGAAAAGTCAATCTCTCCCATCATCATTCACCTCTCCTGCTACACACGTTTAATAACCTCACCTCCTGGATCCAACCATCTTCTTCCCTGGGAACCTTAGCTGATCAACAGATGCCAGTGTCAAAAAAAAAATTGTTATATACACACTGTATAAAATAATCACAAGACTCATCTTTATGTATTAATGCTGACAGCACATTGACACTTTTTTCTTTGTCCTTTCAATCAAACTGAATGTTATGGCAACGTCAAGTCAGATATCTTCCTTTGGAAGGGAGTTCAGGTTCAAGATGAGAAGGGGAAAACGTGCAGGGGAAGTTTTCCATACAAAGAATGGTGGAATGCGCTGCCACAGGAGATGGCGGAAGCAGGCACATTAGTAACATTTAAGAGGCATCTGGATAGGTACATGAATAGGGACAGAATAGAGGAATATGGACTGAGTAAGGGTAGAAAATTTTTTTTGTTAGTTTGGGCATCATGATAGGCATGATCTTGGAAGGCTGAAGGGCCTGTTCCTGTGCTGTATTTTTTTTTGTTCTTTGTCCTTTGTTCCTTGCTCTTCGTGAAAGGAAATGCTCCATCTTGTTCAACTATTTTCCACCTCAGATTTGATGATGGAGCAAGGAAAGTATCCATTAAGATTTGAAATGCGCTGGGTGCTCCACCCTTCACTTCCTTTATTTCTCTCTCTTTTGATGACCAGGGAAGGAAGTTCTGATCCAGCCAGATCATTCAGCTGGTGAATCAGAGTCTTATCTCAACCAGGGACAAGGACCTGAATTTTCACTCTTGTGTCAGGAGCTCAGAGACATTCCTGACTACACAAGGCCAACTCCTGACAAACTGACCCTCTGGAGGGTGGTGGGGGTGTATTTTGGGAGTGAGTGAGGTGATGGAAGGTGCTCATGAGGGTTTCCTGAAAGGCACACCTCAGTGATCTTGGACTTGTAAGGAAATGAATAAAACAGAGAACAGCCTCCTAACACACTTATACCCCATGCCAGCTGCTTTCACTTCATCTCCCCCAACCATTTATCATGACCCTCAGATCCTCTATGCCAATCTATGTCCCTCTACCCACCCCAATTGTCCTTTATAGCCCCAGGTGTAAGTTTCATATCAACTCTTGTCAAACCATGTTCCCAACCACCCTTTGTATATGCCCTCACATACTCCTGCCAATTAACTCAGTGTCCATCATAGGCAGACATTAGGAAATATGCTGAAATGGAACCACCTCTTGATAACGTCATAGTGGGCTGAATGGCCTCCTTCTGTGCTGTAATGATTCTGAGTCTGCACTGATCACAATCCCACTCAAACCGTATTCCTGCTAATCCCTTGAGACTATGGTCAATTTAACATAGCCAAGCAATCTAACCAATGCATCTTTGGACTGTAGGAGGAAACCAGAGCACCCACAGGAAATCCACGCAGGCACAGAAAGAATGTGCAAACTCTCCACAAACAGTAACCTAAGGTTGGAATTGAACCAGGGCCCTAGAGCTATGAGGCAGCAGTTCTAGCCACTGTGCTACTGCGCTGCCCCTTAACTATTTACAAGTAATTTCCCTCAATGAGTGATTTTTTTTAATGAATGAGATTTTATCAACTATTACTCCTTTATAAAAACAAACATTCATTCAAATACTTAATCCCTTGTAAAAACAAACACATATTCATTGCTCTGTCAAACACAGAGATAAGCACAGTCGTAAATCCAACTGCAGACTGACAGAATTTATACTGCACAGCTAATTGTATAACCTATGATTATCACAGTAGAGTGCCTATCATTACAACCCTCATGTTTATGATAGCAGAGAGTAAAATAGCAAGTACTGACTTTTTTAACTGAATACCTTTTTTTTCAATTCAAAGGCCAATTTAAAGGGGATTTAAATGTCTCAATGGCTTGACGGTTGCAATCAGTTTATCCACTTTTTAAAGCACATTTATGTCTAATCTGAACAAATCCAAAGGGCATTTGGTCTTTCTCAAAAATGTCCCTGGACTTTTCCAAATGCAAAAGGATACCTCCATCCTCTCCACCTCCAAAGCAATTTGGTAGGTTCAGATTTTCTTTTAAAGTGTAAAGCTCACAAGTCATGTTTTGGATATCTCACTAACAAAGATTTGGATCAGCTTGAAAGCAGCTGCAATTTTATATAAACAGCTACCTCTCTGAACTATAGATATGCAAACTGCAACCTACTACCAAATACCCCCAACTCCCATGGTTGCTGTGTACAGAGGTAAGACTTCTGGAATTGGCGGTCTGAAGACATTTTGGCTTTGCTGAAGACCCTCTCCATCATTCCAAAAGTTTGCATCATGCTCTGGTCCAAATTCAAGACTAGAGGATCTGCTCCATTAGGAGAAGATTTACAAGGAAGTTGCCTGTATTGGGGAGCGTGCCTTACGAGGATAGATTGAGGGAGCTCAGCCTTTTCTCCTTGGAGAGATGAAGGATCAGGGGGTGACCTGACAGATGTGTATAAGATGTTGAGAGATATTGATCGATTGGAAAGTCGGAGGCTTTTTTCCAGGGTTGAAATGGTTGTCACAAGGGGACACAAGTTTAAAGTGCTGGGGAGTACGTACTGAGGAGATATTAGGGTAAGTTTTTCACTCAGTAAGATAGATTACTAGGCTTACCTATAACTTCTAAGTTCCATGTACTTATCTAAAAGTCCCCTAAAAGACCCTATCGAATCCACTTCCATCATCATTGCCAGCAGCCTATTCCAACCTCCCACCACACTCTAGAGTAGAGATATACTCAGCATAACTTTGTAGGCCAAAAGACCTGTATCGTGCTGTAGTTTTTCTATGTTTCTATTATGTTTTTGAGTGAAAAGGACAACGTTCAACTCATTTGATGAAAGATCATCAAACTGAAACGTTAATTCTGCGCCTCTCTCCACAGAGGCTGTCTGACTTAACGAGTATTTTCCGACACTTTCTGCTCACGTTTCAGCTTTCAACTGGGCCCATTGATTCAGAGCAACCGGAGCAATGGCAGAGCTTGTACGGGCCACAAATTAAACTGGTTCACTGCCCCTCTAACTCTGAACAGTCAAATGCTATAATGTTCAAAAGAGAACAAGCTACTGACCCTACCTTCCCAAAGGGGAGTCACACTGGAAATGTAAGCACGTGCTGGGGAATAAGTGCAGTTGTAGACTTGTGTCTGACCTGCACTCCCTTTGAATGTGCCTTCACACTGGGAGAGGTGAGTGCGTCAAGTATTCGTTACTATGAAATCGAAGGAAATAGCATTTCAGTTAGTAGTTTTGGAAAATAGCTCCTGGGTTAAATATTTAGACAAACAGAAGACGTAATAAAGCAAATATTGAAACACTCCTTCAATCAACTTGACAAGCAATGCTAAAATTCTACAAGGGAAGTGGCCTCACTTGCACTGGTAATAAAATATCAGAGTTAATCTGAGTCCCAGCTGTTACCCATCTGAACAATACTTAACTTTTTCAGCATTAGTAAATTGTACTTTCAATTCGTATGAGATCAGTAAAGGACAGGAAGCATTCATTTCATCTTCCCCCTGAATCCAGTGAAAATATTTAAACAGCAGGCACTGTTTTGATTTCTTTCTGTCTGACAGTCAAGTTTTATAAAATTGAAAGGGAAATACTTTGGTAAATAATTTACCTCTCTGTGGCCTCGCTTCTGTTCAAGAAACACTAATAGATTGTTACCTCAGTTGAGCCATTCTATTTTGTCTGATTGGAGTCGGGCAGCAATAAGAAAGTTTCCATTACTGAGATGGATTTACAGCAGGCAGATGTGATTGCTTCACATTCAAATTAATATATCACCACGATTGACTGCACAATCTTGATGTTAAAGCCGTTTTATCTCGGCATTTTGTGCCATGTGCAAACCTTTGCTCAGGTGTATAACTTAACCAGCTTTTTAAATAGCCTTATCCATCTTTATGACTGAAATGTTCAAAACTACAAATCTTTCAACTTTTCATTTACGTTTTAAAGCATTTTTACACATGTTGGGAGGTAATTTGACCCACTGCATCTCTGGTGACTCTTTGGAAGAGTTAGTCACTCAGTCCATGTTCCATCTGTCTTTCCCACTCAGCCTGTATATTCTTCTCACTTAGAATGCGTTTAAAGGCAAATGGATAGATTCTGAGTTCTGCTGCTATTGTTGTAGGGCATTCCTCATTATAACAACCTTCCTTGTGAAAATAATATATTCTAGCTTCTCCCTTCATTTAACATTTATGCCCCTTTTATGATCATTGGCTGCAGGTGGTGCAGGAGGCAGGGACTGAATTAAGCATTCTCATAACAGTTTTGCTTGTAGTAAATGGAGTTAGAAGATTTTAGTTCCTCTTTGGTCATTTTGCTCTGCTTATTACCCAAGTAATATTATCTATTAGTCACAACTAGGATTACATTAACACTGCAGGGAAGTAACAGTGAAAAATCACCTAGTCACCACACTCCGGCTCCTTGTCAGGTACACTGAGGGAGAATTTAGCATGACCAATGCACCTAACCAGCACATCTTTCAGATTGTAAGAGAAAACCGGAGTATATGAAGGAAACCCAAACAGCCATAGGGTAGAACATACAGATACGGCACAGACAATGACCCAAGTAAGGAATTGAACACAGGCCCTCTGCTAACCACTATGCCACCATGTCAGTATCTGAAGACTGATTGGTCTGCTTTTCATTATGACGTAAAGATGCCGGCGTTGGATTGAGGTGGTAAGAACTCAGTAAGAATTTAGCAACACCAATTTTTAATGCAACCGATTTATTTGATAGTAAAATTGCGAGCTTTCAACTCTCCGTGTCTTCCTCAGACAAATGTTTGCCTGAGGAAGACACGGAGAGTTGAAAGCTCGCAATTTTACTTTCAAATAAATCGGTTGCATTAAAAATTGGTGTTGCTAAATTCTTACTGAGTCCTTTCATTATGATAACAGCATGCAGGAAGCAAATTCTACAAACTCCACAAGTTATTTCCCAAGTCAAAGAAAAGAAACATTTATATGCTTTTCATACCCTCAGGGTGTTTCAAAGTGCTTTACAACCAATGATGTAAAGTGTCAGCACTGCTGTTGTGCAGCTTCATGATACAGACCATACATATTATTAGGTGACTGAAATTTCAGGAACTTTAAGAATACGATTTCCGTGTGTTTGTCTCAAATTATGATGACGTAAGTCGAGTGTCCATTCAGTTATTGTCATTTTGCACCCAACACAAAAAAGCTGGCGACTTTGACTTGATGACGATCACTCCTTCCAGAGACCCGTTGACTTTACCCTTTTCCCCTAGCAACTGAGAGTACCAAATTGTCAAACATCCCATCATTTGCATTTTTTCAGAGTGACAAACCAACTCCTGTCGAAAAAGATGCATCATGTCACAGTTGTGTATGATGTGAGATTTAAAATGTAGAACTGCACAGACTGAATTCTGAGTTAGCTTTTGGAAACAATATCTTTCGATTGCCTTAATTAAGAGCCACTGATAAATGTATTTTCAACACTTGACCTGCCCACAAGAATTACATGGGCAATCAGAAGGTACAGGAAACAGCTGCTTTGCTGTGGATTATGGTGTATTCAGTGGGCAACATTCTTGGCTCAAGGGAAGTAGGATGTAAATGCAAGATTAGTTCCAGGAGCTGAAAACAGGTATCAAGGCTGGGTGAGCGAAATAGACAAGGTAGATTCAGAAAGAATGTTACAGGTGCGGGGGGTGGGAAAGGGAAGGAAAGGGAGGGGAGGGGAGGAGAAAAGGGGGGGGGGGGGAAGGGGAAAGAGGTGGGGGGGGGTGAGAAAAGAGTGGTGGGGGGGAAGGTAAAAAGAGGTGGGGGGAGGTAAAAAGAGGTGGGGGGGGGAAAAATAGGTGGGGGGGAAAAAAGAGGTGGGGTGGGGGGGGAAAAAGGGTGGGGTGGGGGGAAAGAGGTGGGGTGGGGTGGGGGGGGGGGGGGGGAGGGGAAGAGGTGGTGGGGGGGGGGAGGGGAAGAGGTGGTGGTGGGGGGGTGGGGGGGGGGGGAGGGAAGAGGTGGTGGGGGGGGGGGAGGGGAAGAGGGGGGGGGGGAGGGGGGTGGGGGGGGGGGAGGGGAAGAGGAGGGGGTGGGGGGGAAAGGAAGAGGTGGTGGGGGGGAAGGAAGAGGTGGTGGGGGGGGGGGGGAAAGGAAGAGGGGTGGGGGGGAAAGGAAGAGGTGGTGGGGGGGGGGGGGGAAAGGAAGAGGTGGTGGGGGGGAAAAGGAAGAGGGGTGGGGGGGGGGGGGGGAAAGGAAGAGGGGGGGGGGGGGGAGGATGGGGGTGGGGGGGGGGGTGGGAGAGGTGGTGGGGGGGGGGGGAAGAGGTGGTGGGGGGGGGGGGAAGAGGTGGTGGGGGGGGGGGGAAGAGGTGGTGGGGGGGGGGGGAGGGAGGGGGGGGGACGAGGTGGTGGGGGGGGGCTGGGAGGAGGGGGGGGAAGGAGGGAGGAGGGAGGGGGGGGGGGGGGGGGGGGGGGAAGGGGGAGGAGGGAGGGGGTGGGGAGAAGCGGAGGTGGGAGGGGAGAAGGGGAGAGGGGGAGGAGAAGGGGGGGGGAGAGGAAGGGGGAGGAGAGAATGGGGGGGGGAGGAGGGAGGGGAGGGAAAGGGAAGGGGGAGGGGGAGAGGGGAAGGAGAGGGTTGAGAGGGAGGAGGGGGGGAGGAAGGGGGGGGGGGGGGGGAGGGGGAGAGGAGAGGGGGAGGGGGGGGGGGGAGGGGGGGAGGAGAGGGGGGAGGGGGGAGGAGAGGGGGGGGGGGAGGGGGGAGGGGGGGGAGGGGGGGAGGGGGGAGGAGAGGGGGGGGAGGAGAGGGGGGGGAGGAGGGAGGGGGGAAGGGAAGGGGAGGGAGGGGGGGGGGGGGAAGGGAGAAGGGGGGGGAGAAGGGGGGGAGAGGAAGAGAAGAGGAAGAGGTGGGGGGGGGGGAGGGGGAAGGGGGGGAGGAAGGGGGAGGAGGAAGGGGGGGAGGGAGGAGAGGAGGGGGAGGGAGGGGAGGGGGAGGAGGGGAGGGGGGAGGGAGGGAGGAAGGAGAGGGGGGGGAGGAGGGAAGGGGAAGGGGGAGGAGTGGGGGGAAAGGAGAAGGGGGGGGAGAAGGGGGGGAGAGGAAGAGGTGGGGGGGGGAGAGGAAGAGGTGGGGGGGGGGAAGGGGGAGGGAGGAGAGGAGGGGGAGGGGGAGGGAGGAGAGGAGGGGGAGGGGGAGGGGGGAAGGGGGAGGGGGGGGGGGAGGGAGGAGAGGAGGGGGAGGGGGGGGGAAGGGGGAGGGGGAGGGGGAGGGGGGGGGGAGGGGGAGGGAGGGAGGGAGGGGGGAGGGAGGGAGAGGGGGGAGGAGGGAGGGGGGGAGGGAGGGAGAGGGAGGGAGGGGAGGAGGGAGGGAGGGGGGGGGAGGGAGGGGGGAGGGAGGGAGGGGGGAAGGGAAGGGGGGAGGGAAGTGGGGGGAGAAGAAGAGGTGGGGGGGGAGAGGAAGAGGTGGGGGGGGAAGGGGGGGAGTGGGGGAGAAGGGGGGGAGAGGGAGAGGAAGAGGTGGGGGGGGGGAAGGGGGGGAGGGGGAGGAGGAGGGAGGGGGAGGAGGAAGGGGGGGAGGAGGAAGGGAGGGGGGGGAAGGGGGAGGGGGAGGGGGAGGGGAGGGGGAGGGGGCGGAAGGAGAGGGGGGAGGGGAGGGGAGGAAGGGGGAGGGAGAGGGGGAGGGGGAGGGGGGAGGGGAGGGAGGGGAAGGGGGGAGGGGGAGGGGGAGGGGGGAGGAGAGGGAGGAGAGGGAGGGGAGGAGGGGAGGGGGAGGGAGGGGGAGGGGGAGGGGGGGAGGGGAGGGGGGGGAGGGGGGGAGGGGGGAGGGAGGGGGGGGAGGGAGGGGGGGGGAGGGGGGAGGGGGAGGGGAGGGGGGGAGGGAGGGGGGGGAGGGGGAGGGGGGGGAGGGGGGAGGGAGGGGAGGGAGGTGGGGGAGGGAGGGGGGGGGAGGGAGGGGGAGGGGGAGGAGGGGGGGAGGGGGGAGGGGGGGGAGGGGGGGGAGGGGAGGGGAGGGGAGGGAGGGGGGGAGGAGGGGGAGGGAGGGGGGGGGAGGGAGGGGAGGGGGGGGAGGGGGGAGGGGAGGGGAGGGGAGGGGAGGGGGGAGGGGAGGGGGGAGGGGGGAGGGGAGGGAGGGGGAGGAGGAGAGGGGGGAGGGAGGAGGAGAGGGAGGGTAGGATAGTATCTGAATATTTTCCTTTTTTTTGTTAAAAAAAAATTTCTGGGGACAAAACAGATCTATTTATAAGCTGTTTTTACAAAATCATCTTCATACTTCAAAAAGAGTCAAACACTAAAATATTGTTGTATGATTTCAATTATTCATCCAGCTAAATGATAACTAATAGCAGGCCTCTATGTCTATATTTAACTCAAGTTTAATATTTCATACAGTTCAAAAAAATTGAGTTCTGGTTAGAAACAGAACTTCTGTTGTTTATGTAGAATACATACAGAATTTTCTGCTGTATTTTATATGAAAAAGAGTATTTTTCAAACAACAAATTTTTACTTCGAATAAATTCTGACCAGTAAAGATATTAGTCCCACTCACATAATTTTGTAAATAAATGTTTTAATGTGCACATTTACAATTTTTTCCCCACTGAAATTAGCAAAAATATTACTTCCAAATGTGGTGACATTAAGACACACTTCAGATGGGCAGTAAACTAATTTGTATCATTCATATTTCTGAAAATATATGAAACACCATGGAGACAGAGGTATGAAGTAATAACTAATGCAATCTGAATATTGTTTATTTAATTCTCCATATTAAAAAGTGAACCATTTCATGATGAAGCCACTGAGAATCATTTTGTATTTTTTCCTCTCAAAATCTCGTCTATAGTTGGAAGATATATCAGAAGATGGTGCTTCCTTTGTTGATGTCCCAATCCATTATTACTTCCAACGACCACCCACCTTCCCTTTGCCACGAGCTCCTTTTGCACTGCTGCAAGTTTGCAAACAAAAAATATCTTTTATTAAGGTGTAATCTCAAAAAATATCAAACATTATCTATTTCCTAGCTCCCAATTTGTGATTCACACATAAATATCAAACCAGTGAGAAGCACTGTATCTATTTTATTGAATATTTGAATAAACTAAATTCTGCAATTGAAGGTTAATAGTCCTGTCTATAGTTTCTTGATGAGCAACAATTTAACAAGCCCACAGTAAGTTAATGGAAAGTCTGAAAAACCACATGTTTCATTAGCAGGGAAGCAAAACACCATCTTGTAACTGATTACATTTTTCAACTTGAAACGTGTTATATTGGAGATTTTGTTGTATATGAGACCCTAAACAGACTTGGTGTTGTCAGACTTCTTACCATAAACAAAACCAGCCTTTTGAGGTTTATTAGACAATTATAGTTATTAAGTGTTTTTCACTAAATACATAGCAAATAGAGATGGCTGATGGAATACTACACAGCGAGGCCTCACGAGGACTTTTGTCACAAAAGCTTTAAAGGATGTAAACTTCTTACGAGTTACACAAAAGCTAGTGGAGGAAAGGAGAAAACTTGGAAGATTGGATCCAGCAGTTGTTTGATGGTAGTTAGCTATGCAGTGAAATTGCCAGTGACTGAGCTATCAAGAGATTGATAATCTCTTGACTATCAATGAATAAACGAAGCTCCACCTTCCCCTTTCCTAATTGAATAGCAGAAATCAACTCACTGCAGCGGGGAGGGGAGGGGATCTTTCTACTGCCCTTCGCATTGGTTAGAATAGTGTACGATATCTCACAGCACCAAGCTACAGTCCAACAAATTTATTTGAAATCATGAGTTTTTGGAGCATTGCTTCTTCTTCAGGTGAGTGTCCACACCTGATGAAGGAGCAGATCTCGTGATTCAAATAAACCTGTTGAACTTTAGCCTAGTGTTGAGACTTTGTACTGTGCCCACCCCAAAGTCCACACCTCACACGTCGGTTAGGTGACTGGAGCAAAAAATATTGTGACAACTGCTTTGTTCTTTCAACTCAAACAGTTGTTACAAATGATGCCCTGATACTTGGTGGTCTCAGGTGCTTGTGGGTTGGACAAATTAAAGAACGGTACTGCACAGAAACAGGCCCTTCAGCCTACCAAGCCTGGCACCAAGAGCAGACACCTTTCTCAGCTAAAGAACGTTTGCCTCAACGCAGTCTGCATCCATGAATCTGTCAAGATGCCTCTTAAATGTTATTTTTGTATCTGCTTCTACCACCTCCTCTGGCAGTGCATACCATTCACTTACTACCCTTTGTGTAAAAGACAAACTTGCTTTTCACATCTCCTTTAAACTTCAACCTTTTAGCTTTAATCTAATTCCACCACTAAATGACATTTCTACCCTGGGAAAAAGGCTCCAAACTATCCATATTTCTCAATGCTACAAACTTCTAACACATGGCCCCCTCAACTTCTGATGTTCAAGTGAAAAAAACTATGTTTGTCCAATATCTCTTCATAGCTAATACCCTCCAACCAGGCAACATCCTGGTAGACCTTTTCTGTACCCTCTCCAAAGGGTCCACATCCTTCCAGTAGACTGCTGACCAGAACTGTGCACAATATTCCAAATGTGGCCAAACTAAACTTCTAAATCAGAGTCCATCCCGCCAGTGACACAATGTGAGACCTGACCCTTGAAAGTTTCTTTTCAAAGTCCTGGACTGTACGATGGACAAAGCAGCCACTGATATCGGCAGTTTCGACCCAGTTTTCCCGCCTGCTGTTGCCCTTTGCTGATTTCCTGGAAAATCTCAGCCCTGAATTTTTTGGTAAAGCTCAGTAAAGATGTACTAAACTAAAAAGTTAATCTATATTGACTATTAACCTTCCATGGTACTAGGACTTTTTGAAATGTATTCACATTTGTAATGCCAATTATAAAGCTGGCAACCAATTAACAGCAATTAATTCAATTATAGAATCTCCACAGTGCAGAAAGGTTCAGTGCAGATTCAGCCCATCGAGTCTTTACCAACAGCAATCCCATCCAGTCATTATCCCCGTAACCCCACGTATTTACTCTGCTAATCCCCCTGATACTAAGGGACAGTTTAGCAAATTAGTATGGCCAAGCAACCTGACCTGCATCTTTGGGCTGAGGGAGGAAACTCACGCAGACATGGGGAGAATGTGCAAACTCCATACTCCCAAGAATTGAGCCCAGGTCACAGAGGTCATGTGCTATCATATGATGATGAGAGCATCACTTTTAGATGTCTTAAGTGTTGCCTGATGGATTATTTCTGGTGTTGGGATCTTTTCCATCAGGCTGAAAGGGCAGATGAGGCCTCAGTTTAAAGTCTTACCTGAATGGCTGTGTCTTGGACAGTTGAGAATGTCAATTTGATTACAGGCTCAAATTTCTGGCTTGAACCCACAACTTTCTGACTCCAGGGCTAGAAAGTCTACAGCAAACGATGACATCCAACAAAGGTTTCATCTCAAGTATTACAGATCCACTTCAAAAATTCCAAAACGTACTTTTGTCTTCCCAACAGAAGAAAATAAAAACACAACTATGCACCATAATAAAGTAAGAGATAGGAGGAAGAACAGCAAACAGCACCAGACATCAGACTGCCATTTAACACAAAAGATATTCTCAAACTATCATTGATCAAAGTTATAATTGTGATTCAAGTATAATGGCTTGTCTGTAAAGTTTACGGCATTTATTACCGGCTGCCAAATTTTAGTTGTGTAACTCAGAACATATAACACAGGGAAATGAGTACTGTTGGGCATAAAATTAATTTTTCTAGTGGTTTTATTCAGGCTTACCTGTAGGTTTGTAGCGTTGGGCAGGAATGTTGGTGGATTGCTTCCCACAGACTTACATCAAGCAGCAATGCCTTCTATGGAAGTCATTGAATGATAACATAATCATGCACAACAGGCTAATGCAGCACCAACATTCTGGTCAACAAATATGCACAAAAAGCCTTCCTTATGCACTCCAGAAACATGTGCACATTAAGCAAAAGATCAACCAACAAGCAACCATTTAGGTGCTTTCGATAGACAACATTCTCAACATAGAACATTACAGCACAGAACAGGCCCTTCGGCCTTCGATGTTGCGCCGACCAATATAAAAAGCAATGACCCTCCAAACTAAACCATTCCCTTCTCTTCCATATACTTATCAACTAACCTCTTAAACGCCACCCAACTTGGCGCATCTACAACTGCTGCAGGCAGGGCATTCCACTCCCGAACCACCCTTTGGGTAAAGAACCTACCTCTGATATCCGTCCTATAACTATCACCCCTTAATTTAAAGCTGTGTCCCCCTCGTGCTAGCTTTCTCCATCCTAGGAAAAAGGCTATCACTGTCCACCCTATCTAAACCTCTAATCATCTTATATGTTTCAATAAGGTCTCCTCGTAGCCGCCTCCTTTCTAACGAAAACAACCTCAAATCCCTCAGCCTCTCTTCATAAGACCTGCCCTCCATACCAGCAACATCCTGGTAAACCTCCTCTGTACCCTCTCCAATGCCTCCACATCTTTCTTATAATGTGGGGACCAGAACTGCCCACAATACTCCAAGTGCGGCCGCACTAGAGTTTTGTACAGTTGCAACATGACGTTGCGGCTCCGAAATTCAATACCCCTACCAATAAAAGCTAAGACTCCGTATGCCTTCTTAACAACCTTATCGACTTGACTGCTTACTTTCAGGGATCTATGCACAAGTACACCAAGATCCCTCTGTTCATCAACACTATTAAGAATCCTACCATTAGCCCTATACTCTACACATGTATTATTCCTGCCAAAGTGCATTACCTCACACTTTTCCACATTAAACTCCATTTGCCACCTCTCGGCCCAGCTCTGCAACTTGTCCAAGTCTCTCTGCAAACTATAACACCCCTCTTCACTATCTACCACTCCACCGACTTTAGTGTCATATGCAAATTTACTAATCCATCCTTCAATACCCTCATCCAGATCATTTATAAAAATTACAAACAGCAGGGCCCCAAAACAGACCCCTGAGGTACACCACTTGTAACCGAACTCCACGATGAATATCTCCCATCAACCACCACCCTCTGTCTTCTATCTGCTAGCCAATTCCTAATCCAATTAGCTAAGTCACCCTCTATCCCATACATCTGCATTTTCTGCAGAAGTCTTCCATGGGCCACCTTATCAAATGCCTTACTAAAGTACATAACATGAGAAGATCCTTGATATTTGATCATGCCACAACAAAGAGTACAGGAGATTCAAGTCTGAACTCCCAGTGAAAGAACAATCGTGATTTACACAAGCTTTCCTGCACATTCAGCACTTTGAACTTCCTTGTGAGAATCACCCTGCCGTTATTCCATGGTACGTTACAGCCACAGAATGACCTTGTGGACAGAGTTTCAGAAAAGCAAGGAAAAGAGGCTACTGTAATATTTATCTCAGGTACTCCAGAAGGAGGAAAGTCAAAATATTGTCAGAATATCCACAAAAGCCTTGGTCTGAATCAAGACCTATTATCCAAATTCAAAATATTTAAATAAATGTATGGATCTATGCTTTCTTGATTCAGGAATGTCTGAACCAAATTAACAAGCGCAAAATATATAGAATTGAAGAAGGACTACAAGGATGGACGCAAGTATAAATCAAATCTCAAAGCTCAACAAGAATTACAGATCCAATTACAATCCCAATTACAACACCAATTGTTGAATCACTCACTAGAAAACCCAAACTTAGCAAGACAAGTGGAAAGTCTGGGCTTCTGTATTTATCAAGGAAGTGCCCAGCTTTTCATTAATTCTTCAAAGTTTGATTCAGAAAGAGTCATTGGTAATGACAATGCACAAGTGCAAAGGCTGATGCAGTACAAAAGAGCCAAATACAATGGTATCTTCAAGCAACATCCGGTATCCCATCAGAAATACGCACAAACCAGGAAATGATGATAATGTGCATAAAGTGTGGTGAGTCCATGATTCACACCATTAATCTCAAAGAAAATAACAGCACAGCTCGTGGAAAACAGATGCTGTCATACCATCCAAAGTGTTTGCCAAATTATCTGCCCTGAGAAAGCTGGTAATTATCTACCAGTGACCAAGGTTGACATGGGGCAAGTGCCAACATACATATCTTTTAAAATTCACAGAGATTGTATCACAAGGGGCCAGGGGAGGCATGATGCAAACTACTACTGTAAAACTTTCAGTGTACAACAGTTCACTAATATTATGTGCAGGATCCATAGTCCTAGGATACAAGCACAATTAATCCTCTGGCTGTCACATCAAAGTTCTACATTGTGAAAACCTAGGCCCAATGATTGCAGGTCTACATGATGGCATACTAGTAACAGTCAGTCAGACATCATAAGGCAGATCAGCCTCAAAAAGCTGCCATTACTTCAGGTCACAACCCAACACCAAAATATCCAGCTTGTTGTGACAAAATTGGCTGTTTTAAGGGAATTGCAACATTACATTTGCAGGAGAATGCATGCCCATTAACTGAGCCACCATGTAAGTACAGTATTCATATATAAGACAGACAGACAGCTGAACTAGGCAAAATGGAGAAAGAGCATCTTTAGAAGAGTATAAGAGCTGATGGAATGGTACACTTCAACCACGTGTCATAAAGAAAGACAGATCATTAACAGTATGCCACCATCCATGGACCAGGATGCATCTGTATTGCAAACAACATAACTGTTGAGAGAAATGCAAGAACATGACCATAATCTGCACTTGTCGATACAAGCAGTATCGAATGAAGGATTGTTGTTTAAGTCCAAAGTGCGACTTCAACATGCAGGAAATTAATTTCTGTTCTATTCATTAATGCTGTCATATGGCCTGTTCCAAGTAAAAAAGAGAATATTCAGGCCTTAGTAATTCTTTGAAGATGTCAAGGTCTCTTTAATTTCTTGCTTTATTACATTGAAAAATCGATTCAACATGAAATTCCTACCTATTCAAAAATCAGATCCAACCTCTCGTGTCCATAGCACTGATTTCATCGTCAGCAGTGATTATTTTACCAAGTACACATCATTTGACAATGGCATAAGCAGCACAATTGTGATGCACACTCCAGTGTTTGTATGCCATGAGATATTGTTACAACAATCATTTGCAATTTATTGGTGAGCCATTTCAGATGTGTATTAATCACACTGCTTCTTCTTATTACCCTAGACCTAATGGTCTAACTGAACAAATGAATCGCACAGTGAAATCCCTAATTCGCAGACATAGGCAAACCAAGCAATATCTTCATATTGCAATGTTACATCTGGGTGTGATGGCTTTAAGTGCAATTATTCCATCACCAGTAGAGCTCACAGTTGATTACCTACTCTTACCCATTCTACTTTCTCAGAAACTAGAGAGCAACTTTTAAAACTACAAAAGATGACCAACATGCACAATAAAAATGCAGGTACAGTGTTGTGAGTTTACTATCAGGCTATCAAGTTCATATCCAAGACCCAGAAAATACATGGCAACCGGGTGAATTGACAAGCATTTGTTCAGAACCAAGGTCCTTTGAAGTCCTTACACAGAATGCTGCAAAAGAGTCCTAACCAAGGACAAATCAGACCCATTCCAGGTCCTCAACAACTGAGTAGTCCCATTGCCTCTAGGACAAGATGCAATCAAGAACAAAACCCAAGAACGAGTGCCACAAAATCACTGAACAATTAATGAAACCTCCAGATAAGATTATCATTACAAGATCTGGCCATTGTAGTACATTACCTTTACATTTTAGATTTTAACTGATGAATCAGTGCAATGCAACTATTTAATGGTAATGAGAGATAAACATGCATTGCAAATAGGTATATTTCTTTCAAAAGGAAGGAGAAAGTATCTTTAAAAAGTAACAGACATGTGATATACCTTAAAGGGTTAGCAGCATGATATCAATAGAAAGTAAATGATCTAGGGCAGGATTTTATGACCTTGCTTGACCCAAAACCAGAAAATCCAGCCCAAGTTCAATAAACATTTCCATTGTCCGCTCCTTGCCTGCTCCGATTCTGTGGTGGACAAGGCAGTAGAATTTTGGCACTAGTCTCAGTTTCACTTTTGCTTTAAGCAGAGCGCAAACACACACACACACCTCTGATGTCTTCAATCTTTATTCCAATACATAACTGTTATTATGTTCCTAATCTTAAAGGAACTCACAACATGTTAATCCAATTTCTTTTAAGTGATCCATGTTTGTTTCCAGTAAATAAGCCCAAAGTATGATATCTTTATAACAAGATGACAGGGAACACTTTCCTCCCCGGTGCACCACTGGCACTCAGTAGTAAATAGCAATTATACAGCAGTCTGCAGTGCATTGCGGGAACTTCTTTTTTATGTGGATTACTCTTTTAAAAGGAAAGGCTGCCTACTGCAATGTTACTGAATCTGCTAGCGTGTATAGCGAGGCTCAGCAGAGAAAGAGAGTTCAGGGCTGTATCAGGCCATTCCAGGCCAGGTCACTAACAGGGGAATGAAAGTTTCCAGCAGAGCACATTCTGAATTGCGAAACCAATGCCCAAAAATAGATTTGATGCCTGCTGTGTTTTTAGGACAGAGTTAGTATAATAGTACTTTTTTAAAAATATTCCTGTGAAATGCAAAAAAAATGCACTTTGTTCCAAAAGTTAGCATTTATCCAATTAAGCTTCCACATTGGATCTAAAGAAATGCCAAAACTCACTGAATCAAGATGATTATGTTATCCTGTGAACTTCTTCCAACCATAACTGAATGCCTTTGGAATCACAGTTCAAATCATGTCCCTCTCTGGATGCTTATCTTTGACAACATTATGGCAACTCTGAACTTGAGCAACACACAAAATAACTCTGCCTACGTGGAAAATACAGGGCCATGTTTAAGCATGAAAATGACCGACACACAGACCTGTTGTGTTAATCTGCTTATTCAGGTTGTGAATTGTTAAAAACCTTTAGAGTATATATTTTTTTTTTCCTTTTTTTTTTCTCGTATTCTTTTCCTCATTTTTTTTAAAATCTAAACTCTAATTCACCTTCCCAATCATTTCTCTGTATGTTTCTCAACCCCTCAATTTTACTGTGTTAAGGCAATGCACAATGTTTGTCCCATTATTCACTAAGCATGTTCTCTGCTCCCTTCCTGTGATTTTGTCAGCTGTCAGTTAAAAGTGGGCAAAAAAAAAATTTAAAAACACCCAAACAAGTTTAACAGGGCACATTCCATCAATAATGTTCCCAATTAACGGGACACTCGCACACTATAATAATGGATCTTTGTTTGTTCCTTAAGAATACAACAATAATGTTCTACGTGCTTGGCTAGCTCAGTATTTTCGATAAAGTTTTTTTTTGAGAGGTTGAAAAATTTAAACTTGTACTGGCATGTTAAGCTCTTCAAGAACCCATACTTAACTGGGAGCCAGCAGAATTTAAGCTATGCTATTGTGGCTGTTTAGAAAATATTTTACATAGCATGAATACACAGGTTAACACAAACAAAGATTTTTTATTTTCTACAGATTATATTGTTTGATTTTAAATAAATGTTTCTTTGAGAATATAAATATAAAAGGGATTGAAATAAAATATAAAAGGGGTTCTTTAATTGCTGGGTCAAAAATTCTGGAGCTCCCTTCCTAACAGTGTAGATATACCAACAGTGTTGGTATATCTACACCACATGGACTGCAATGGTTCAAGAAGGTGGCTCACTACCACCTTCTCAAAAGCAATTAGGAATAGATGGGAAGTGCTGATTCCTTGTTTTCATCTCTCTTTCATTCAGTGTTATATTTCCCAACTTGTCAAACTTAAAGCTTATTATGGCTTACATTAACACTACAATGAAGTTGTGAAAATTTCTTAATTGTCACACTCCAGCACTTGTTGGGGTATACCAAGGGAGAATGTGGCTTGGCCAATGAACTTAACCAGCACGTCTTTTGGACTGTAGAAGGAAAGTGGAGCACTTTACAAACATTGCTTATAAATGTGAATTTGTTTATTTACCTGAATTTTTAATAATGCTTTACAACAACATTTAAAAGTAGGAAAACCATGTTGTTGCCTATCAACAAGGGACCCACGGAGAGAAAAGGTAGTTTTCAGTTCAGCTTGAAGCAGTATTCCATAGAAACTGTGGGAACAGACACAAAGCAAGTCCCAGAGTAAAGAACAGAAATGTTCCAAAACCAGAAACGGTCAAGAATAGTATCCCAACATGTCAGTAAAGGAAAGGGACAAGGAGATAGTGGCAGCTCCTGTTCAATGAAAGCAAGATTGAGGAGCAGAAAAGTAAGGGCTTTGAGGTAAAAGGACAAAGTTAAAGGAAGTAGATGTAAAGCAATGCAGATTAGTGAAAAGCTGAAGATCCACAGAGACCCAAAAGTTTGTGACTTCTTATTCAGGGCCTGCAATGCAGTGATCTGCTGAGTATCTGAGAGTTTTTGTGAAAGGGGAAGCTTGAAATCATATGGCAATCCAATGGAGAGGAACAGCAGGAGAAGGTTGAAACACTGAAGGTGGATCTTTGCTGAGAGAAAGTGCCGCTTAGGGAGAAGACTCTAACACGTGTTCTTTGAGAGTGGTGATGAGAAACCTTCATTGTCAAAAGACAGGTGATAGTGAGACCAGTTGGCTCCCGGTCTGACAAGCATTTGACAGGACTGGAGAAATAGTTTTGTGTGGTATTTGCCATTTGATTTCAGAATTTGGGGTACCTGACCACATTTTACCTATGTATTTACCTCGACTACGTACTTGTTGAGAATGTTTGAATAGAAAAGTGGTGGGAATGTGGAATGAACTGCCAGATAAAGTGGTAAATGTGGGGTCACTTCTAACATTTAAGAAAATCTTGGATGGGTTCACGGATGAGAAGGGTGTGGAGGGATATGGTTCAAGTACAGGTCAGTGGGACTACGCAAAAATGATTGGGCACAGAAAGAAGAGCCAAAAGGCCTGTTTCTGAGCTATAATTTTCTATGGTTCTATGATACATCTGAAAGTTCAGTAACGGTCTAGTCAGGGTGAAGGAATGGTGTTGATCTTTATATTTTTCAAAGAGATGTCCTGAATTGGGTCTTGAACCCACAATCTTCTGAGGAAGAGGTGAGAATATGACTGATTGAGTCACTGAACTTATCATACATACTTTGCTATCATTTAAATTGTTGCTCTCAACTATAAGGGGAGGTTTGTTCTAGTTGTTGTGTGGTGATGTTAAGACAGCAGGAATGTAAAAAATAGGAAGAGGAGGCCACAAGGTCCCTTGCCACTGTTCCAGCATTTAATAAGATGATGGGTAATCTTCTAATTTAGCTTTACTTTTCCACTCTATTACCATGTAACAACTCCAGGAGACAGCTATGAAGGAACTGTGCTTTTATTGCACAAAGTGGAAATAAATAATAACCACAAGATTGTGGTGAATACAACAGCTCTCAACTAAGACTAAACAATAATGGATCCATTCACAGTTTCACTTTGTACAGGTATACAAGCTCCACCTGGTTAGCTATTTATGAATCCTCTGGGAGCTCGTATTTAATGTGCTCACCTGGGAGGTCAATTAGTGATTTGCCATACAAATCATGGAGGTTATCTCACCATTGCCGGAATTCTATTGTCCCGCCCGGCATGGAATCAGGGCAGGCGAGGGGTAAATAACAGAAACGTCCATTGACCTCAAGCAGGAATTTCTGATCTTGCTCAAGTGAGACCATAAAATAGCACTTCATAATTCTTGATCTCCTGTAGTGCCCAAAAACTAATAGATCTCCGTCTTCAATGTTTTCAGTGGCATCATTCTACCACGTTTTATGGTAGAGAATTTTAGTAATTCACAAATTTCTGAGTGAAGAAATATCTCCACATTTCAGAAATGGCTAACACCCTATCCTAAGGCCATGACCTACTAGTCCCAGGAGCTCCAACAAGCTCCACTGTATCTATTCATGAGGCCCTCTCAGAATTATATATTTTCTATGTGTATAAATATAGGCATACAAATGCACTCAAGAAGGTTTTCTTCCATTGATATTTCTGGCAAGATCACAAATTACATTCGCTTACAACTTTTCCAAAATTCCAAACAGAGAAAATCTTCTCAACTGTATTTACAATGCAATTTACAAAACAATTACATACAATAGTATCGCTGTTCTTAAAGGAGGTTAAAACCGATGGTTATTTGGATGGCTGGGGATTGGAATGGGTGGGTGGTAATCAATTCAAGTGTTAAAACTTAAGATTTCATTTGCTTCAAATAAATGATTGTGGTTTTGACCTGGCTAATTTGTGGAACTTGCTTTTGACAGTAAAGTCTGAACACTGGTATATAGCTCATTGAAAAGTATTAAAACAAAACTGTATATCCATTAAAAATACTCTTTTGTTTCAATAAATAGATAATGGTGGATCCGCACTGTCACTTAAAACAATCCGAACCCCCTCAAGTTAAATAATTAGGAGATTTGAAAAGCATGGGGTGGAATCGTCTGTCCCTACTTGTCACCGGGATCACCTTGTCCTGCTCAAAGTCACTGGATTTTTTGCTGGGCCACCGAATTTCCCACAGTGGGCTGTGCCATGGCAATGCCAGCAAATGCTAGCCACTACATCATCTGTAAACAATATCAGGGAGGCAGTGGGGTAGTGGCATAGTTACAGGGCAGGTAATCCAGAGACCTAGGTTCAAATTCCACCATGGCAGGTGGTAAAATTTGAACACAAACACCTGGATTTAAAAGTTTACTGAGTACATTGAAACCATTGTCGATTGTTATAAAACCCATCTGATTCATTAATGTTCTAATGTCATCCTCAGATGCGACTCTAGATCCACAGCAATGCGGCTGACTCTTAAAAGCCCTCAGGGGTGGAAATAAAGTGCTGGTCCAGCGACACTCACGTCCCACGAATAAATTAAAAACAAATATTGGATGTCAGATTCAGCCAGAGTACGTACAAATAACCACCTCCAGTCAACGGATACAACAGGAATGACTTCTATGTCCTGACTTTTATCTCTGCCCAGCTGGCATTCGGGAGCTTTCAGTTTGTTGGTTTTTTTGAGATCTTCTTGTTAATAATAGGAATGACTCAGATATCACTTCTGTGCGCATAAAACAGAAAGACACTAGACTGACACTCCTATGACAGAAGGAAATTTCTATTAGTGTTTTTACTTACAATTTTCCCATCTGCTCGTGGACTCGAATCTGCAGCAGGCTGATCTAGAAATGACAATATTTATAACAAGATTACTGTCTGATTTATAAATGCTTAGTGATTTGGGGATCTCAGATTAAAGTGAACAGTGAGAATGTACCTGAAAATAGCTGTTTTGCTGTGTGCCTTCATGTAGCAGTGTTCTGTTTCTAACTTAACCACTGAATCTTCTAATGAAGACTAATATGCCCCAAGGTGAACAATGTTTTCTCTTTTGGACATTTTTTCCTCCAATTGTTAATCATCAAAGTAAATATACACAGCTCATTCCAGGAGTGAAAGTGAGAAAACACAATATGTAAAAATGAACTCATCAGTAACGCAGTCAAATTTGAGAAGCTTTCATTAATACACCACCTTTCATAGCCTCAGGAAATCCCAAAGCTCTTTACAACTAATGGATATTTTTGAAGTGCCCCAGTCACTCTTGTCTCAGAGGAAGGAAACTTGGCCAATTTGTACCCAACAAGATCTCATGATCTAAGGAATAAATGTTAGCCAGACCAATATTATAACCAGCAGTATTTTTGCAAATCTCAGAATATGAACTAATTATCAACCATAAATATAATCAAACATTTTTCCAGTGACACTTTTCCCTCATATGTTCATTTCTTCCACAGTTTTCTTATGCGAGTGAGTGTGAAGGGACACGGTTCAAATCAGTGGTCTTCCATTTAAGATGGAGATGAGGAACATTTTTTTTCCACTAAAGACATCATTGGTCTGTGGAATTCACTTCCCCACAGAGCAGCGGAGGCTGGATCACTGAATATTTTTAAGGCCAGGGTAGATAGACTGAATCTATAGACAGAAAATAGGAAAGTCGGATTGATGTCACAGTCTGATACTCCAAGGGGCTGAAATGTCTACTCTTCCTCCTAATTTGTATGCTGATACGAACTTGCCAGGCTAACCATGTTCATACAATTCTGTTTTTATTGATAAAAATCAAGTTTATTGTGAGGTGCACCGAGACTGTAACAATGTTTTTCAATCCAGTTGACGCAATGAGAATAAAAAGTATCCTTGCTCATTTCCATGCAGCTGATGTTACAATGATTAATTCTGAGCTGATAATAGCTTTGACAGAGGCCAGATGACTATCAAGTATGTAAAATAATTTTGGAAAATAAAACCAGAATTTCCCAAATAGAGCCTATTAATCGGAGGTTGGAATTTGTAATGTGTGCTGCAGCTTCCAACACAATGCAGCTCTTTTTTTTTTTTGCTGGCCAATTCAAATTCCTAGTTCTGACACACAACTTTGGAGGTGACAGGACAAGGTGAGGAGTTCCAGGAAAATGGGCTCAGGATAGAGGCAAAAGAACACAAAAAGCAAAAGTGTTGTGCTAAACCTTTATAAAATTACCCATTTGGCCCGAGCTAAAATTCTGTGTTCAACTCAGGACATTATATTTCAGGAAGGTGCCAAGTCCTTGACAAGGATGCAGAGGTGATTTACTCATGTGTAGCCTTTTTATTGTAATGTGGGCAATGCTAGCATTTGTTGTCCATCTCTAACTGCACTCAAATTACAGCAATTATATCAGGGATGAGGGATTTTCAGTTTTGTGGTGAGATTAGAAAAGCTGGCCAGAAAAAAAATAAGTTGGCAGTCAGGAGGCGGTGGCCGTTTCAGTGACAGGTTTGCTAACCAGGGAAATCGGGTTCAAGATAACGGGCAAAAGAAAGAGTATGGGATTCAAGAAGAAACTCACCTACACAGCAAGGTGTTAAAAAGTGAAATGCACTGTCAGGAGGGTAGAGGAAGCAAATTAATTCTGCAAGAGTTTGCAAAGGGCAATTATACACACAAGTGCAATGATATATCCACTTGAAACAGAACCATGTACAGGACTATAACCTAAAATGAAGAACAGAATCTAATTTCAAAGGATCAGCACAGACAGGTGGACTGAATGGTCTCATTCTGTTTTGCAAGATTCTAATGCTTCAATAACTCAGATTTTCAATGTTTAATTAATGAATAAGACAATTTTTCTATTACGTTATCTAATAAGTAAACAAGAAGTGCATCACAGGGAATGTGATCAATAGGGAAATGTGCCACTAGAGGAACAGCAGCATCAGAGTTGCTACATCAATGTTTCTTTTGTCAAAGTCTAATTCCCATTACATACTGAGCTGTTATAAAATGGAGACTGCATGACAGGCAGGGATTGGTTAGTTATTGGACTATACAAGGTGCACTCTTGTAGTGTAAAACAGTGTCAGATGGATCAGTTATTATTTTTTCTTGTTTGTACAATAGAATCATTTTCAGAGTGATTGAATCACGATTTACACTTCATTCAATTACTGTACTAGACTTCAACCAGTGGCTAAAGAAATGTAAAGTGAATGTATTACCAGCCAACCTATGAATGGAATAATCTTTTTAAAAGTCAATGGAGCTGAATTCTAACCTTTAAATCTGAAGAAGTATCATAATCTGATTGAGGGTAGTTATTCCTGACCTATCCAATCTTTTTTGACTGACTGATAAAAGTTTTCTCTGCTTTGAAGGCAGACGTATTATGATGCCACACAAATGAAGGATATACTTTACGCAAACATTTGTGGCCAGACTATAATGGGCGAAGAGTTTGGCACAATCTAGCACTGCCATGTGTGTGTGTCTGTGAGAGAGAGGAGGTTTATTTTTATTATTATAATTAATTGGCAAAGAAGGAAAATTCACAAGTTTGCAGCAAATTTACCCTTATTGCATCAAATGAGATAGGCTTCCCATTTATGCCTGTCAATAGCATGCAAATACCTGCCTCTGGAATGAGCTCGCAAGCACATCTATGAAGTGGACAGAATTCCCAGCCAATCTACACAAACCCAACCCATTGACAGAAAACTGCTTGCAAAGTTTCTGGAAAACCTATCCAATCAGATTATGATACTTCTTCAGATTTAAAGGTTAGAATTCAGCTCCATTGACTTTTAAAAAGATTATTCCATTCATAGGTTGGCTGGTATTACATTCACTTTACATTTCTTTAGTCACTGGTTGAAGTCTAGTACAGTAATTGAATGAAGTGTAAATCGTGATTCAATCACTCTGAAAATGATCCTATTGTTCAAACACGAGAAGATAACAACTGATCCACCTGACACTGTTTCACACTACAAGTCTTTAAAAGCCCACTACCGCATTTATTTCCTTAAGCTTACCTGTATAGTATATTGCCTAAAAGTAATGAATTCAAAACCAGTAATGTATGTGCTGCTTGGTGTTGCAATGACAAATAGGCAACAAGGTCATTTATATTTGGGGACAGTGGCAAGGATAGATAGATAGGCTGAATGATTTATGCCTAGATCTGGTAGGACATCGTTTATCACAACTTAACAAGCAGAAACTGAGTCTATTTGGGCCCTCAATGACTCAAATAATTAGGCAAGAGTCGTGTTAAGTGGAATATTTTAAATGAGGACAATAATAGCTTCTCGTGAGAGCACCACTGACAAAATGGGATGAATCACTATCTGCTGTGCTGCACAATTCTGTGATTCTAAAAAGAACAGATGTCAGAACAAAAGGATGTTAAAACTCTACATACTTCGTATTTCTGCCTCTTCAGCTTATCACATAAATCAAACTTCTCCCCCTCGAGTTGTCGCAGCCAGTCTGCCAGTTCCTGTGCCTTCTCCCTAAATGTGACAAATAGTATAATGAGTGCGTCTGTCATACATTCTCATATGGAAACACAATGCCCTAAATCAACCAATTGTACACTGAGAAATTCACCATATCTTTGCTCTGTCCTGTTGTGAGATGCCCAATTCATCAAAAATAATAATAGCTTATATTTTGGAAGGAGGAACATACAAAAGATTATTTTGGCTTCTTGATTTGAGATAGCTCATTCCAGTGTACTATACAGTAGACAACTGCCAGTCTTAAAACACAGAAGGACCAGGATCATATTCACAAAATCAACTAACATTTGTCACAGTTAACAAACTGATAAAAGGTTAGCGGTCCTGGCAACACTTATACAAGCTAGAATTCATCACTATGGCAACTACTTTTGCAGCTACTGTAGATTTTACTCGCATGCCCTTACTTGAGTTTATCTTCACTGAGGTTCTCAGTATTAAGAGGTTTGCGTCTCTCTGCCAGAATCTTCTTTTTCTTTTCTCTCTCAGTTTGCTTCTTACCACCTCTACGGTTTTCAGTCTAACAAAACAATAATTTGGCTGTAATTATTTTGCTATCACATCAGGCCCATTCCACTCACTTGGTAAATAAAATCCTTAATTATCTACCAATTTATAGAAAATAATGATTCTCTCGAGCATTGCTAAATCCAATTATGTGAATCCATAACTCTGCTAAATAAAAAGGAATTTACATGGTTCATGCAAGTAAAGTGTTATACTACGTAGTTCAATGACAGATGTTGGATAGAAAATAGAATTGCCAAACGGGCTGAATATATCGAAGGTTCAAAGGGAAATGAAGAAAAAAAAAACAAGAGAAACAAGGACTGAATATGAAAAAAGACTGGCAGCCAACATAAAATGCAACCTCGAAGTCTGCTACAGGCACATAAATTGTAAGACGAAGTCAGGGTGATTAGAGAGAGGAAAAAAATTCATGCTTGGAGGCAGAGTACATAGGTGAGATGTTAAATGAATATTTTGTACCTGTTTTAACCACAGAAGCCAATGCTACATGATTAGGGTAATTTTTTTTTTAAGAATGGTAAAAAGTTAGTATTCAATAGGCACTCTGTATGTAGACGTGGATAAGGAACCATGGATGAATGAGATGCATTTAAGGAGACTGATGGAAGGGAGAGTGGCATTTGAGGAGGGACCAGCCATAATTTTTCAGTCTTCTTTGGACTTCGGCTTGGTGCCAGACAACTGGTGAATTGCAACAAAATGCTCTGAAGCTAAGCCCAGCAATTACAGGGCAGTCAGTTTAACTTCAAAGGTGGGGAAACATAGATAAACAAAAATTTTTGACAAAATTTATAGCCACATTGATAAAAGTGGACAATTCGAGAATCCCAACACTGATTCCATAAGAGAAAATTGTATTCAAATAACATGGAGTTTTTGATGAAAGGATTGTAACAGAAAGGATTGATGAGGGCGTTGCATTTAACATAATGCACAACCTGCCAAAAGGCATTTATAACCACATAACAGACTTGTGGTTAAAATTACAGCTCACAGAATAAAAGGGACAGTAGCAGCTTGGATGCGGGATTGGCTGAGTGACAAAAAACAAGGTAGCTTTTTGGGCTGGAGGAAGGTTTGCAGTGGAGTCCCCCAGGGATCTAATATTGGTATCCTTGCCTTGATATATACTAATGACTCAGGTAGGGAACAATTTCAACATTTTCAGATGACAGAAAACATGGAAAGACTGTGAGGAAGATAGTGTAGAAGTTTAAATGGAAATAAGTTGGTGGAACGCATGGACAGGTGGGCAGATGAAGTTCAACATGAAGAAATAGGGAACAATATGGAGGGTAGCATGCTGGCACAGTGGTCAGCAGTGCTGCCTCACAGCACCAGGGACCAGGTTCACTTCCAGCCTTGGGTGGCCATGTGGAGTTTGCATGTTCTTTCGTGTTTTTGTGGGTTTCATCCGGGTGCTCCGGTTTCCTTCCACAGATCAAAGATGTGCAGGTTAGCTTAATTGGTTAGTAAATTGCCCCTTAGTATCAGAGGGATAAATGCATGCAGTTAAAGGGATAGGTCCTAGATGGAATTGTTTGATGCAGACTTAATGGAACAAATGGTCTCCTTTTGCACTGTAGGAATACTATGAGAAACAACACAAAACAAAAGGACACAATTCTAAAAGGGGGTGCAAGAGCAGATGACCTGGGTTTATATTCACAAAGATCACTGAAGGTGTCACCTCAGGGTGAAAAAGCTGTTGATAAAGAATGCTATATCTCAAGCTTTACTAATAGGGTTTATAGTACAAGGTCTACGAGGTTGTGTTAATCTTGCTTGAGATGCTAGTTTGGCCTCAATAGGAGTATTGAATTTAGTTCTGAGCGCCACACTTTAAGAAGGATGTGAAGGCACACACAGAGCAGAAAATATGCACAAGAATTGTTCTAGCGTCAAGTAACTTCAACTATGAAGATAGAATGAAGAAGATAGCACTGTTTTCTTTGGAGAAAAGGTGGCTGAAGGGAGATTTGATACGAGTTTAGGTAGGGAAAGATTGTTCCCACTCACGAAAAAGGGTCAAGAACGAGAAAGCACAGATTTAAAGCAAAAGCAACAGGAGGAAAAATGTTTACAGAGTGAGTTATTAATGTCTGGAATGCAGGTAGTGCCCCAGTGCGATGGAAGCAAGTTCAATTGAAGCATTCAAAAGGAATTAGATAATTCTCTAAGATGGGCGAATGTGCAAAGCTAAAGGAAAGAGCGGAAGAGTTAAGAGAAAAAGGAATAACTTTGGGCGAGTTGCTGATTTGGAGTTCCAGACACAAGCCAGGTAGTCTCCTTCTGTTCAAAAGCAACTGATTGGAATGTTAAAACACAACATCTAGTACCTTCTGTAGGTAGCCTCCATAATGCAGTGACATGTTAGATAGAACCTTCTTTTTCTTGAAATCCTCTTCTACTTTTCTTCGAAGCTCCTCTTCTTCTTTTCTTGCCTTTTCTTCCTATGGAGGAGTCAATTTCAAATGTAAAGAAAGTTAAAGTTTGGTGGTCTCATTGCAGAACTTTGCACAGCATTCTGGCAATTCCTGATCTGATCTGTGCTACCAGTGCATAAAGTTCCAGTCTGGAAATATTTCTATCATGTTGTTTGAACTTATGACATCTGGCTTGGAATCTAGTCCAATAACCACTAGACTACCACATCTCCCTTAGTCTGGAAACTTTAAAAGATGGAAATTTTGCTGCGTAATCAACTTTTGCAATTGCTCTTCCTTTGATCATTCTAATTGGTTTTTGTACAGTGTTAACATCTGGCATTTTGGTTTAAATTTTTGTTATTTGTAGAAACCATGGTTCATAGCTGTAATAAGCCAGGACTTGAGAGTAAGGACCATATGGATTACAACTGGTGAAAGGCAAGTTTAGGACACAACTCAGGAAATATTTTTACACACAAGTATCAGCAATCTCTAGAATGATTTTATTGGTAGGATAGAAGATGTAAATTTGTTCAAAGTAGGCAAATCAGGTTCTGGATATGTGTATTTGACAGATAATTTAAGAAGTTCCTGTCCCTATCCATCTATAGTAACAGCCTTGTGAAGTCATCAATAATACATTTAAACATTCTCGAGCTAGATCATAATGTTGCCTTATCTTTATTTTTTTTTTCCTCAAAACACAAAGGTTTTCCAAGCATGAATTTGAAAGTGATTGAACACAATAAACCATATTCTATCAGGACACAATGTTCATTATGCCATTTAAACTTGGATGTTCTATGTAATCCGGTAAAATTATTTGGGCTGCAATTTACTTTTCATTCATGTGTTGGTCATGAAATTCTGCCTTTTTCAATTTATTGGAAGAGTTTCCTTACCTGTCATTTTCATATTGGTATCACAGTTCTGTCCAAATCCTAAGGAGGAAATTTCCTCCTGACACGTACCATGGCCGTAATGGCAATATCCCACAACAAAAGGTGCAAACACAAAGGGAAGATTTATTGTGGAAACTTAAAAAATATAGAGTATTAATTAGATTTTTGAAGAATAATTTCAGTTTAATGTATTTGTCTTACAATTATTAAAACACAGTTGTTGTCATACAGACATTAAACTTTTATGACTTGCTACACAAAAGCCTTGGAGACTGCTGGCTGGAGGTAGATCTAGGGTACATTTATTACCACCTTTGATAAGGAAAAAATGTAAGGGAAGAGTGTGACTAAATTGATAGTTCTTCCAAACATCAGATTTACACTTCCTTCTGTACTCTCAGATTCTATGATGCCTCCCCCAAGTGGCCATGCTAGAGGATGATCAGTAAACCATAGAAGGTTGTGTAAGGTAGCAAACATAACTTTATATAATCTTGCTTTTTCCAAACAAACGTTCACTCAAGGGGTCTGCTTAACAGCTCGCACATAGGTGATGAGTGAGCATCAAAAACCTGTGCCAGTTTTTGCTTTCCCTCGAAACCAGATTGTGCTTTTAAGGAGACAATGCATCAATAATGAAAGCCAAGGCACATCTGGTCTCTCTACAGTGCTTCACGTAACTTACAACTGCTCGATTCAGTCGTTCCTTCTCCTTTTCAGCTCGAATTCTCTGTTGCTCAGCCCTCTCCGCCCTCCGCTTTTCCTGTGAATATGATAATAATGGTTAAAAACACTGGGTACAAAAAATACCTCCGTGACATAGCAAAGGTATTTACTGGCCTACATCACAACAGACACTGGACCTAATTAACTGGACATAGGAGCTGAAAAGGCATGACTGGTTATTACATTAATACAAATCTTTCTATGGAAGAGCTGCCAGTGAGATATGGAAAATATTTCCACAGGAACTGTCAAGTAGCTTAATAGGAAATTCATAGAAAATTTTACATTGCACAAAGCTGATGTTATTATCAGCACATGATTACCTAATAGAGTCTGGCACACCTTCTGCAACAGGGTCCCAGATTCCCCCAAAATTTGTCAATACTGGGAATTCTTAATCACATTTTGAAAATCCATATGTTCAGTGGAATCACGTGTGCCCCTTTGTACAGAGTTTTGGGGGCATGGGGAGCATTTAATCAGCTTGGAGAACGGGTGTAAGGATTACATAATTTTCTCGCCTCCATTCTAATTAAGTCCATAGAAAGGAAAGGCCTGTGTACGATCTTTCCACCCTGCCACCGAGGCCTTTAAGTGAACAATTAACACTTTCATAAGGGCTTCATCCCACCACCAGTGGTATTTACCCAATGACGGGCACAGGAATTCATCACGTGTAGTACAACAAGCCCCACATGGGCTTGTTATACTACACCCTTAGGGACGAAGAGCCCCTCATCAAAGGCAGTAAGTGTCAATCTAGCATGGGAAAGTGTTTTGTTAGGAGGGATTGTGGGGTGCAGCATATGTCATTCTAGCAGAGATCACCACCTGCCCGATGCCAGGTTCTGATTGGCTAACAGCTCTCATTGGACAGGGCTCAACCATTAGTTCTTGAACCTGACAGAAGGTCCACCACTGCTGTCCAAGTGCTGGCATGGAACAAGATCAGGCGTTTCTTCCCAAAAAACAGGCAATGAGGGACTTCCACTATTCTCCAGACAGTGGCCCGAGGCCTCACTATCTCCACAAGTTTCCACATCTAATTTGCTAGTTCCAAGAGACAGCTGTAATCAATTTTTTTTTTTTTTTAAAGACTGGGTGTAAAATTCAATGTTGATGATGGCTGCTACTTTAAGCTAGAGATACTTTTTCCCATCTCTCAGAATCCATAAAGGTGCAGAAGCAGGTCATTCAGCCCATTGAGTCTACACCAACTCTCCAATGGAGCATGCCCCCTCCTGCCCCCAGACTCTATCCTGGTAGCCCCATACACATACCCCACTAATCCCCTCAACCTACACATCTTTGGACACTGAGGGGCAATTTAGCATGGCCAATCCACATAGTCCAAAAACGTGCAGGTTATCTTGTATATGCACATGCTTTCATCATGCCCAGCAGCTGCTGAACACATTCAGCAGGAACAAAGTGCACAAAGGTATTGATTAAATTACTGTCATAAGATAACCAGAATTTTTAAACACTATATAGTATCAAAGGCTCGTATCTGTTCAGCAAGAATTATTTCATTTGGGGGTGGTTGGCAAAATCTGTGATCATACTTTTTTTTTACATCTGGCATCTGCAATAGAACATAGTTCAGACTGCTTGATAAAAACATTGGAAGAAAGAAAAGAGAAAGCTTCAACCCAGCTCTTCAAATGGGAGTGGGCTCACAACAACAAATATTGATATAAGTTTGGGTCTTCAGATAACGTCTGATTTGTATTGAGGCTGCCCAGGCATTTGTGAGAATGATCAAAACAAACACTGCTGCCATCTGCTTTAGCATGCTGTAGGGTTGGTTACAACTTAATGCTAAATATCAAATTCCCTACCTATTTGATAGGTCAGCAAATTGAGCATTGAGTCCAGGGTCCAGTGGTAGACCCTCTACACCCAATTCTCTGGATTTGTATTTTATCCAAATGACACTCAACCAATATCAGGGACTCTGTAAACTAAGCTTCCAATTTTTCCAGACAAAACCAGGGCTTCAAAGGGACACATTTAAATGACAACTTGACTTAGCTTGAAACGTCACTCAGAATAATTCAGCATGCACATTTTCTTTGCAAACATATAGACCAAAAAAAACTACTTAAGATCTCAACTGCAAAATTTTATTGAATAGCTGCTCTGAAATTTCTAAGGAACAGATAACCTCTACACTTGATAATGACGTACACTTACTAAACAATCATTTCAAAAAGTAGCACTAATGGACACTGGCCAGAATTCTCCAGCCATTCTTGCCCCGCTGTCACTGCCAGCGAGTAAGGATAAATTGGCCTTCAGCCAAATGTCCGTTCACTGCATCGGTACTGGAGAATCTCAGCTACAGGTTAGATTGGATAGAGTGTCCTATTAGTTTTATTATAGATATAGCCTCTGAACCAAACCCGTACAATTCTCTCCTTCAAAGCAATGAGATCTTCTTCTTCCTTTTTTCTCCTCTCAAAATGGGCTTCGATGAGAGTTTGTAACTCCAATAGATCCTTTTCCATACGCTTTCTTTGAATGTCCTAGAGGCACAAAGAGAAAGAAACGTTACATCGTTGGTGGTAAAGAGTATGGTATAATTGCATCAGCATGAAATGCAAGTCATTTGTATCTTCAGAGGCTGTGGATGCAATTCTCCAAAAAAGTGACTTGAGTCGCCTCTAGCAGGAAACTTAGTGCGATTCCTGTCAAACATTTTTTTGGAGAGGTAGAGAGAAGGGGGTGGATTCACACCATGAATAGAATTGGGGCCTAATGACACTGGCAAGCCCAGCTCCTCAGAGATGGGGAGTTCCCTTTAGAAAGCGTGCCTCAATCTCAAATTGAGATTAATGATTACCCCCACAATGCCTACATCATTCCCTAACCCCACCCCACCCCATGTCCATGACTATCCAGGAATAGCAATGGCCTCTGGGCCCCATAATGTGGTCATCATGTCTGGTCTCCATTTGTAGTGACCAGTAATGATGCCCACCATTTTACAACATGCTGGTGGGTGGGAACACATGATGTTCCCAGAAAATTTGGTATTTAGCCAATTTTGCATATTTATATCCATTTAAATCCATGGTAATTGGGTTTATTCCCTCATAATCAGATATTAACGTGATGATGTCTGCCTGCTGGGCCTTGGAAATTCAAACTTTTTATTCCCAGTGCAAATGCCGTTTTAGGATTCTTGCTGAATTTTCCCAATATAGTGGGATTTGGGTCAGGTGTAATGCGGTTTGGAGAATCATTCCCATTACAGTGCCAATTCGACAAAATGATATGCTCAGCATTGAGTCTCATCCAGCAGGAGGGTTTGTTGGTAACTGCAGCAGAACTGCAATGGATGAAAAATTATAGTCAAAATTCCTGTATGGGTTCCTAATGAGTGTTATTGTGTAAAATTCTCCTTCAGATCCCTTTTCTAACATGATGAGATATGGTACAATATGTGGTAATATGATTTTCAACCTAAACTCTAACTGTCTCCATTATAATTTGTTCCTGTACAATTTTGAAAATACAATACCAGTTAATATACTACAGCAATACTGTTCTTTCATTTCAAGGAATTCCAGATCTTTTAGGTCATCTTTAAATTGCATTATCTTGTCGTGAATAAAGATATAGCATAGGTTCTGCTTTGAAATTAATTAGATTTAATTAGAGGTTTGGTCCCAGGAGGAGATGAAAACTGTTAGGTGTAAAACAGCACATACAGAATAGTATTCGTGCTGGCATTTTGGGGTTCAGTTGATTTTGGAGTTAGTGGTCAATGGTTTGAGTCCCAGTCCTAGAAGAAATGCTTTAGTGACAGATTGCTTATGAAGAGACTTTTAGATAACTCAAGTTCAAATGTCCAACACTTTCCCCCCGTCAAACAAAATGACCAAAAAGAGACCAGTTGTTAATTTACCCATTTTGCTGTTTCAGAGACTTTGTCAGATGCAATTATATCAGAAACAATGGCAGCTAATGGAAAGATTACATTTCAAAAGTCAGTCATTGATAATGAAGCATTCTAGGACAACTTGGGAATGTTAATAAGGTGTGATGTTAATGTGCTTTTTTTTAAAAAAATGATTTTTAGATATCAAATAAATGATACAATATCGGTTGGTATCAGCTTCAATTGTTTTATTAATTCAAAAGAAAGCCAATGACCTGCAAAGTTATTTTCAAATGTTTAATTATATTTTTTAAAAAATACTTTGAATGTTGCAGTTACGATCTTCAAAAATCTCAAGTGAATAAATCAATATCAGTTTTCAAGTCTAAGACTAAATTATTTTGAAGTTCTTCTGTCTAAATCAGACTAAAATGGACTAGATTTACAAGATGAGTAATTGAGCACTCCAAGTTCTCAGTTCATCCAGGCTAATCACTGGAAAACTGGAAGCACTGGAATTCCTCCAGATGGACATCAATTCAGTTTTCCTGATCTGTGTTCTTGTAAGTGGAAAAACCACACAGGCAGCACCAATCAGAATATAAGCTGACATGAATCAAAGAACAAATATACTTGCATCAAAGTCAACTTTTTCACCATCAGGCATTTTGGGAGCAAGGTTTGGCATAAATAACCTGCGAAAGAGAGAGAGACACACATACACACATATACAGAATTAAATGTTAATTCTGAATTTCTGCATTGATAATATGTAATGAGCCACAAAGAATGTGGTATGAAGGTGAGCCTTTCACTAATCCTACACCCAAAATATTACAGTGCACAATGGCAGCAACATGCACTTTTATAGCTTTTTTAATATTGCAGAACAATGAGTGTCATAGCAAAAACTGACATTGAGCTGAAGAAAACTAAATTGAAAGGTTAGGCTCTAATGGAGAGCTAAGAATGAGGAAAAAGAGATGGATATTCCAGAGTTTAGTGCATTTCCAAGTCAGGATGATTAGTGGATTGCAGGGAAACTTGTAGATGATGGTGTTCCTATTTATTTGCTGCCTTTGTCTTTCTAGGTGGAGATCACAAGTTTGGATGATGCTATCAAAGGAGCCTTGGTGAGTTGCTCCAGCATATCTTGTAGGATGTGTCCTTGGTGGAGGGAATGAATGTTTGTAAATGGACAGGAAATCAAGCGAGCTGCTTTGTCCTGGATAATGTTAAGCTTCCTGAGTGTTGTGAAGCTTCACTCATCCAGGCAAGTGAAGGGTATTCCCTCACACTCCAGACTTGTGCCTTAAAGATGGTGGACAGGCTTTACTGAGTGAGGAGGTGAGTTATGAGGTGAGAATTCAGTCCGGTTTAGTCTGAAACAATAATCAGGCAAAGGAATAGAATTAATTGCGAGGGAGTGTAGCTTATGACTGGAACTAAATCCTCTCGAGGAGAACTTTAACTTAGAGTACTGGATGTCTGATGAACAAACTGAAAATATCTAAGTAGTGATTGAGTCTGCTTGATAGGAGTAGAATTAGGCTACTCAGCCTATGTCTTATGGTTGTAGTCTTAGAGTGGAGGATTCAATCATAAGGTTTAAATACCTATTATCAGGGTACACGAGGAGGTGGAGGTGTCGTTGAAAGACTTCACTGAGGGGCAGTACGTAGATGGGAAATAGGAGAGGATAAAGAATGGATCCTAGGATGAAGTCAGCGGTAGCTATATGGGGATTGGGAGGTGAAGCCATTCCAACTGAGTCCCTGGCTATGACTAAATAGATAAGAGTGGGACCACGTAAGGACACTCAACTGGACAATGGAGGAGGGGCATTGGAGGAGGATATTGTTGTCAACTGCATCAAAGGGAGCAGAGAAATTAAGAAAAAAGTGATTGTTTATTTCTGCCACATTCTGCCAGGATGAGTAAGTTATCAGTTATAAAGTGGCTGGCTGCAGACTTGTGTAGGCGGCCTGGCAAGTCAATCAGGGATGGGCCACATCTACTGACAATGTTCAAATCCCATGAAAGAATATTAAAAACTTGCCTGGAAAAGATGTTGGGGATCATTGTAGTCTGCTACATTACATGGCACAGTGAAAACGCACTCACATCCATGGGCTAGAGATCAGCAATGTAGGTCTTTGATGAGAAGATTAAGTGGAGGAAGAGTAGGAGAGGGCATTCTCGCCTCAGGAGGTAGGTGACAATGCAAGATTTTGAGGGCAGGCTTAGGTACTCGTGGAGCAAGGCATACAGGACACCATTGTTCTCACTGTCCTTAATTCAGACAACATTCTCCTGAAAGGTTTGAAGATCTCACTGCAACTTCAGCAGCAACTGCCTGGCAATCCATTGATAGGTAACCAACATACATTGCATTTCTTCCAAGGGAAGTAGGACAGCATTGTGGCACAATGATTAGTACTGCTCTCTCACAGCGCCAAGGACCGGGTTCAATTCTAGCCTCAGGTCACTGTCTGCGTGGAGTTTGCACATCCCCTTGCCCCCTACAGTGTCCGCATGGGTTTCCTCCAGGTGTTCCAGTTTCCTCTCATACTCCAAAGATGTGCGAGTTAAATTGATTGGCCATAGTAAATTGACTCTAGTGTCAGTGGGATTAGCAGGATAAATAAGTGGAATTATAGGAACGGAGCCTAGGTGGAATTGTGGTCAGTGCAGATTTACTGGACCGAATGGCCTCCTTTTGCATTGTAGGGATTCTATAAAGTTAGAATAATGAATCAAATCTATATGTATGTCCCTTGTCAATGAGAGAATGTCAAGGGCAGTTGACATTCGTTGGCATCACAATGGCTAACTTCCACACAATCAGTACCCTGGGGTTAACCAGTGTTCAAGGATTAATCTTGAGATGCCCTGTGACAGAGGGAGTTCTGTTGAGGCTGGAAATTACTCAAACAATTTAATCTCATGTCCAACCAAAGCCTATCTGTTAGGTCAAGCAAGCACCTGAGGTCAGACTCAATACACGCAAATATGATTGCTGGATCAACAATATAACATGAACTCCATACTGTGCACAACAAAGTCCCACATGTACAGCGACAACTGTGTACCACTTTTCAACATGTGCTCATGGTCTTTAGGTAGCTTACTGAGAAAAACTTAGAAATGTTGTGCCAATCTGATGGTATCCAGCATATTAAACAAAGTTACATAAATAATAAAGGAATACAGGTACAGTATCTCAAAATCTGGCTATTCAAATGAATGGTGTCCAGACTTGTTTGTTTTAAGTTGGCTATACAAGAAATTTGATTGCTATTGAATCAGAGAATATAACTCACTGGCTCATTTGGCTGGTTGCTGCATTGACATGATGGCACCCAGGCTTTTCAGACATATCATTTCCTATGGTCCAAGGAGTCAAAGCAACTTGACTCTACCTGACACGGCTTTGGAAAAGTTGATGGAGTTGCATCCCTCTCAAACCTGCATCCTGAATGGCCCAAAGCCAACACAATGTTTAAGCTGTGGCCTCATCAAAGCATAGCCAGCTTCAGAGAAGCTAATGCTTAGATGTGATCGCTGTCAATCTTTATCTACTTGCACTACAGATAATGTGAAATACCTCAGGATTTTTCTTTGAAAACTGGCAAGATCCGAAATCTGGTACGGACTCCCATGTTGAGATCCTCTAAATTGTATCTTGAATCAGGGCATCCATACAATAGAAGTGGCTGAGCACTCGCAATTCTCTGCCTGAACCTGCTTCCTTTCCTGACAGATTTCACAAGCTAAATAGTATTAAAATGTTCTATAAAATATCACATTATGACTTACTTTGGTTTAGGCTTTGCTTCTTCTGTAAGAAAGAAAAAAAATGTTAATTAGCATATTAATAAATGCATGATACTTGACTATAATGAAGAAAATCTAGTTTTAACTCATTCCAAAGTACAAATACGTGCAGAGTTAACCTACTACTTGATCTCAAAATTTTACAAATTCACAGATTTCAAATTTAGTGAGATTAAATGCTAATTATTCCAAAAATGATACACAGGTTATATGATCGTGCATTGGTTATCTCACCAAACTGGTAATTCAGAAGTCTAGACTTATAAGCCAGAGAGCAAGTTCAAATCCCACCAAGGTAGCCTGAGGATTTGAATTTTTTTAAAAAAATCTTAAACTAAGAAAACCGGGATTAGTATTGGAATTGGTGGAAAACCCAACTCAATACCCCTTAGGCTCTATTCATATACCAGACCTTCACCTTTTTTTGGCACAAAGCAAACAATTCTTTCTGGCAAATTATTTCAAAAAGTGTGTTGCTTATACTTTGGGCGTGATTTCCTGGCCACTTTTGCGGCCAGAATTGGTCTGTCCTACCAACGTTGATGAAACTTTGAGTGCGACGGCAAGGATGCAAAATTTAAAAGGCAGGTTTCGGTTAAAGACCAAAAGCCTGACCCTAAGCCTACTTCTTAACTGTCCATTTCTTGCATTACCCGAGATCAGAAGATGGACAAGTGATCGACCTGACACAACAGTTAGCTTAAATATAATAACGAACTACAAGTGTCACTGTCAGTCCAATTTTTGCCTTTGGTTGACAGAGTTCATCAAACATCATAAAACCTGACAAATTCATCTAGATGAGGGTGACGGATTTAGGTGACAATGACCTTCCAAATCAGAAGGAGATTCGCAATGACCTTCCCCACAAGGCTTACGATCCCATCATTTAGCCTCTGACCACCCTTCTTCCTCCTTCATGCCCCACCCTCCACTCCCTTGCCACATCAGTCAAAGTTATAATTGTCCTATCACCATGAGCTGCCAAAGTTGTCAGACCACCTGAAGACCCAAGTCAAGACTAATTCAGATGTTTAAGGATCCTTCTCTTCTATGCAACACATTATAACACCCCAACTTCAAAAGTATCTTTTAATTTCCAAAATCAAATCCTTGAACAGAGGGAGAAATTAGGGCCAGTTTTATACTGTAGACCCATTTCATAATGAAAAGGTCAAATTGCTTTTATATGTAACCTCAGCATCTGACAGACAGAGCAGAAATATTCCTATTGTCACTCATTTCTCTATGGAGCCCAACCAAATAGGTCACTTTGGACCAGTAGTCCTGAGGCAAACAGACCTGATGATGTTTAATGCAGCTACTCCTAAGTTTTCTAGCTTACTCATTCGTACCTTGCATCCTAAATGAAAATTATAAATCAATTCTGATTTGATTTTCATTTACAGAAGTCTTTCAACTGTTCACGACTACTCTTCACCATACTAAAGCTCAAAAGTAATTTCTTGACATCTTATCATTAAAAGGAGACCGCAGTCCATACAAATACCATTAGGTTAAAAAAAAGCCAATAAAATTTAATATACCTTCTTCTACTTCTGCTAAAAGAAAGAAAAAAATTGATTTGTGAAATCAGCAAAAATAATTGGAAATTTTTAAATTTTAATCTCTGGGCAATTGTGAATCAACTGCCAATTTTACACCTGATTAAGTCAATCGATGGGCATAGAACAGGCACTAGATTTGCTAGCATTCCACATAAGTTAAAATTATGCCCATGACATCCAAAAATCCATTGACTTTGGCAAGGCTGGGATTTTTAAAAAAATTTTAAAATGGCAATTTAATGCAGATAAACATAAATGGTAGCATTGTTTTAAACTTAATAGGTTTGGCAAATCGAAGCAATAAAAGTCACGTGTGAATCAATATACATCAGTTTGTAATAATTGCAAACATTATTAAAATTTACCACAACCCCATTGTTCCAGTAGGGAGCTACACTGCCAAAGGAAGAATGGTTTTGTGTTAGTATTTGCACACTGTAGCTCTGATCCTCCTAACCCATTAACCATATTTTATTGGCAGAGTGAGAAGTTGAATATTCATCATGTATTTTTCCAATTAAGTACATAGTTGTACTTAATTCATACACTGCTCAAATGTTTGATGCTGAGGAAGAGCATAAACCTTTATGGTTTAAAAACATTATTTGTTAAAGAATTGGATTAAACTGATTCATTATTTGTGCAAAGCAGAAAGTTTAATAAACTTGAATTCAGAAAATAAACAATAATAACCTACCTTGAGGAGCTTCTGCTTAATGGATGAAAATTGAAGAAATGAAAAAAAGGGAGTTAAGCATCAAGGTATAGGACAAATTAATAGTTTTTATCAATGTCATTCATCTGTTATGGGCAGCATTGACTGTACCAGCAATTATTGTCTACCCCTAGATGTCCCTGAACTAAGTGAGTTGCTTCATTTTCACGGCACATTTTAGGAGTCAACCACATTGCTGTAGGACGAGAGTCACATGTAGGACAGACCAGGTAAGGATGGCAGTTTCCTCCCCTGAAGGACATTGGTGAGAATGCAAGTGTGAAACCATCAAAATTCCTACACTACAGGAAGCAGCCGTCAAGTCAGCACTAACAGCAATCCCATTCTGGCCCTATTCCTGTAACCCAACATACTTACCCTGCCAATCCATCTAACCTATGCATCTTAGGACATTAAGGGTCAATTTAGCACGGTCAATCCTCCTAACCCGCACATCCTTGAACTGTGGTAGGAAACCGGAACACCCAGAGGAAACCCATGCAGACACAGGGAGAATGTGCAAACTCCACACAGTGACCCAAACAGGGAATTGAACCCAGGTATCCTGGAGCTGTGAGGCAGAGGTGCTAACCATTGTGCCACCATGCCACCTTTTCTCTTATTTTTTTTTAAAAAAAGAACATGAAGTAATCAAGTGAATAAGCAGTGCTGAAAATGTCCTCTATATTCATATATCATTCCTTCCACAATTTTGTAATTTAATTTAACAATATCACTTGTATCACTTTTCTTCAGTGAGTTTGTAATGCTGATCCTGTCTGGGCATTTAATAGTTGATCTCTTCCAATAAAGGCATCCCAACATCCTTAACAATCCTAGTATTTTCTCTCAGAGGTCTGTGTTGTAGGTGGCTGACATGATGGGGTTAGCCATGCTTAATCTGGGTAAACATGGGAAAACACTCAAAATTTCCACAGTATTGTTTGATTAGAGTGTGAAACAGAACTAAAAATCACATATTAATCACGTGGGAAGACGATAGGAGATCTTTGAGTGAAAGGCTCTTTCTGTATTTTCTCTCTTCATTCCTTTGTGTACCACTGCTGTCTCCCTCTCCTCTCTCTCTCTTGTTCCTGAACTTTTTCATTGCCTCAATGTCTTTGTTCCTTTCTGCTCTTTGTCTCTTGGCATCTGTCACCTTCACCCTTTTTTTTCTCCCCGAACCATTTTCTTCCTTTTCTCTGTGTTTCCAACTCCAGATTGTTCCTCCCTCTCCCCACCCACATAGGGTGAATTCAGTGCAAACATGCTTCCAGATGGAATCTTGCTCACTAAAATTGCCTAGCCTTCTCCTCTGAACCTCAAATAGGCTCCTGCATGGAGTAAATTCCATGCAAGATTTTGGCTTGTCTGAGTCTATCAATCATTAAATGAGGGTTGAATGGCATTTTCTGGTGTGCTAAGAAACCCAGTATGCACAGCTGACAGACAAGGCTTCTTGCAGACCCTGCCAAAATGGAGGGAGGGTGAAGAAAACAACTCTCTATAATCGTAATAATTGATAGCCTCCACCTAGATATACTAACCTGTTAACCAAACAGCCTAGGTTAACTTAACCCAAAAATATGTATGGCAATCAGAGCATACTGTTGGTGCCAGGGACAACCCTAGTTGTTGATCATGCCTTCAGAATCTGTAAAGCTCCCAGAGAGTATGTATGTGCAACAGGCCCCTTTTGCCAACCTCTTATGTAATTAAAAATTATCTGGAAATATTATCTGAAAATATCAAGATATAGGGTGAATCGTTTAGGACTGAGATGAGGAGAAATTTATTCACTCGAGAGGCTTATGGATCGTTGGAATTCTCTAAGCCAGAGAGTTATGGATGCTCCATTGTTTAGTATATTGAAGGTTGAAATAGAAAGATTTTTTGACTCTCAGGAAAGCAAGGGTTTTGGGGAAGATGATTGGTATGATTGGACTGAATGAATGAAAGCAGGCTTGAGGAATCTCATGATAATCTTCTGCACCTATTCCTCAAGTTGAGTGCTGCAGTGATAGCTCAGACTGAAGCTCAACTTGCTGCATTGATTGCTCAGACTGCTTTCACCATGGTTGCAGATATCAGTGTTCAAGGGAACTTGCAAATTGTCACAGTGGGTCTATTCTTAATTACTAGGATTTCTGAACCACTACCACTGGGGAGTGGCAATAACGCTGTGAAGTACAAAACCTACTGTCCTGCATTCATCCTTCCACCCCTGCCCATCAGCCAACCAGCCTAGACTACTGCCACTCATGGTGCTACAATCTGAAGCTGGGCACTAAGGCTAGAAGGGCACAAGTCCATCCTTCATGGCCATCTGCTACCTCCCCCTCTAACAATCAACAGCCTTTCACTTTTGGAAATCTAAATACATTACATCTACTAGTTCCCTTCCATTCGTCTTGCTTGTTACATCCTCATAGAACTTTAACAAGTTTGCTAAACATGATTTCTCTTTTACAAAACTACGTTTGGCAAATCTATCCACCAGATGTAAGCGAAGTAGTCAGATTGTATTACGCTTTTCTCGATGTCTTTTCACTTCTTAGCATTTTAAAGTGCATTGAATATTTACTGTTTTAGTAACAAAACAGTTCATCAATTTTAATCCCTACACTGACACTTAAAATGAGTAGAGGATTGACTAACAATTTATATCTTGTCTCTCCCTGGGGTGTGTCGCTCACACTAGTCTGTGGCCTCAACGCAACTTCAAATTCTATCCACATTCTGATGTCCGCTAAGATAGTTCCCAGTCTTTAGCTTGGAGAACAAGCCATGTTAAGACTTGCAAAATACGCTATTCTAAGCATTTATCAACAGCAATACAAATTCGACTAACTCAACAATTACTATCAGAAATCAACCAGCAGCCAACCTGAAAATGGTTGATTTCCACAAGACTATAAGACATAGCACAATTCTGCTCCTACTCAGCTTATTGAGTTTGCTCTGCCATTCAATCATGGCTGATACTTTTCCCATCCCCATAACCTCTGGATTCCCTTATCAATCAAGAATCTCTCTCTGTTTTCAAGATACTCATTGGCCTAGCCTCTACAGCCTATTATGGCAGAGAGTTCCACAGATTCACCATTCTCTGGCTGAAGAAATTCCTCCTCATCTCAGTTTTAAAGGATCGTTCCTTTAGCCTGAGGGTATGCTCTCTGGTTCTATTTTTTCCTACTAGTTGAAACATCTTCTCCTTATCCATTTTAAACAGGCCTCAACATATCGCTAAGTTTCAATACAATTCCCCTCTCACCCTTCTAAACTCCAATGAGTACAGATCCAGGGTCCTCAATCAACAAGCTCTTCATTCCAGGGATCATTCTTGTGAACCTCCTTTCCCAAGGCCAGTATATCCTTCCTTAGGTGTGGGGCCCAAACTGTTTACAATACTCTAAATTTCTCTTCTAAAGAAGACACGTAAAGGTTCCATCCTGCTGCTGAATTCAGCTGTGCAAAGCTGAGAATATTCACTGGATGGTTCGAGATCAAAAATGGCATGTTATCGGCACCATTATGGACATTCCTCTTGACAAAAAAAAAGTCTGCATTATTGAATTTTTATGGCTCCTCTGAATTAGACTTAAAAACATTTTTCAGTTTTGCCGAGGCTCAATTAGTTACTTAAAGCTGTAGATGAGGAGAATCCCTGCAATCGGGCTGGGGAGGGGGAGGCACGAGATTGATCTGTCACACTGTTTGATGGAGGAAATGCCACTACTGGAATTTCCAATGCGAACTTAATCTACCTGCCATTTTTAACATTGGCTTCCTCTGGATTTGGATCACATTTGTTCCAAAAGACACAGACCAGCAGTGCAGGAAATAAAAAAGATGGTTATTCCTGGTGTAATGTGCACACTTTCATATTTCCTGAACAAATGCACTACTAAAACCCATGGTATGTCTGAAATATGGCAACGTACGTGCACTATCAAAATTTGATTTGCAAAATTAGCACAATTGGCTTTGCAAACAGAAGTGCAGGTGAAAAAGTGTAGACCAGCAGGAAAGGATGTGAGGCAATCCTAGGAAGTAAACTAGACCAACTATCTTGGGCTATTAAAAGGATAAGCATGCTACTCATTTCTTGGTCTCAGTGTAAGGTGGTGGAAGGCTTCTCTAGGCAGTGAGCACTGTAGAAAGGACATGGTCCATAAGTTCTTGAATTTGGTCTGAGGGGTTTCGAGCAGGACATTGGGGCTCAGAGGATACAGTCAGGAGTTAGAAGGGAAGAGTTGAATCTGGTTCGATGGAAATGCATGACTAATGTTGTAGGGGTCAGGAATCAGAGAATGGTCTCAAGGGGTGGGTCACAAAGTCAGGATGCGGTTGCCCTTGGGTACGGCAAGGGTAGGAGGGGCACGGGCAGTGATGGGAACAGGGAGCTCAGCAGGCATGTTAATATATATATGAAAATTGGTTCCAGAGTAATAAGAGAAGACTAAATGGTTGCAGAGGGAAAAGGAATCAGGAGAATGGAAAGAAACTTGGTATGCAGTAGGGGGAGGGTAGAAGATGTTTGATGTACTGACAAACCTCAAAAGGAATCAAATCGAAAGGAAGTTGGGATCTTGGCTAACTTTACATTATATACTGGAGTTTTTAAATCTGGTCCCAACAGGTTACATTTGGCACTTCACAGTTTACTTGTTAATTCACATGCATTTCATATACACCAACATTCTAGGTAAATAAGATTTATTTAACCTTTTGTTTAGACAGGCAAGTCAGTTGAGAACCAATTCTCACATGTAATAAAATGACTGGCCAAGAGGCTAATGTCACAGCAACAGAAATTACAGCAATGCAATTCATTAAATACCAAAAACAATAAAATACAAATTAGCAGTGAAAGAGAATTGACAGGTTTACAAGTACAAATATCAGTCAATAGAGTCATAAGCCTTTGGCAAAGTATCCATGGTAAGAAAGTTAGTTAGCTTTAACTGTATCTGATTTCAGCCATTGATAGCCACAAACTTGAAATGAATTACAACCAAAAACCGTGCTCAGTCTTGGCAGTGACCAATTTAATCAAGATGGATATTGTAAATTGTTCTTTCTTTCTGACTTTGTATAAAAAAAGTTTTTTTTTATTGAAAAGTCATGGAATGCTGTGGCTTTATTCACTTAGTACTTTGAATTTCCCAACCTCCTTTTTAAAAAAATATTATTGGTTCCCAACTGGATCTCAACAGCAACTTGGAGGGCTTGGTAAGAGTAACATATCCCTGTGCACTCAGACATTTAAGTATTAGTTTTCATTGGGTGAATGGTGCATTTGCCATGACAAAAGCGGCAGAACATTCATCCTCTTCCTGCACTGTTGGGCATCTCTGCACTGAATTCTATTGGTACTAATCACTGCCATACTTTTTGTCCAGGCCCAGCATGCCCATATGAGACGACTTCCTGCTGCCATGCCTTGCAAACAGCATCTCCCATCTTTCCTGGACGACCAGATGGAGATGCAGAATCCAGAATTCCTGGCCTTCAGCAGGTGAATATCTGTCTAGCTCCCCTATAAATAGGATAGCAAATCTTGGACCCTTTTGAGATAATGGTGGAGACAGCAACTTCATGCTCACCTAAGATGTGTTGCGTTCCTTGCAAGTGCATAAAACAATAAGTTAAACAAGTCATGTGATCTGCCACACCTCAACTTCTCCTCCCTCCCTGCCCTCCAAGCTCAGACTGCAGATTGGAACATTTGACCCTATATTTTAAACCAGTTCCCCTTCATGCACCAATGTGAAAAAAAAGTGACTCATGCCAGCAACGGTAAAAATAAAACAGTTCAAGCTAATGACAACTTGCATCTCAGTTAAAGATTGTAGCCATTTGTGGTAGCTGTTTATAGATCAATGTTTGTACCTTCATGAACTGGTTCTTCATCATGAGGGAGATTGGCTTCTGTCAGTCGGTCACACATGGAAAGAACAAAAATCAGTGAAAAAACATAGCACGCATACCACACTGTTGCTTGTTTTCTTTGACAAAGAAAAAGAGGGTTAATGATGTGTTGATATTTATGGGTGCACAAGAGTACTGATGCCCTGGAGGTATCCTCTCATAATTGTTCACAGTGTTCATTAAAAAGTCACTGCATGTCTCAATCTACATGCATCTAAAAGTACATCATCTTAGTCGTTCGCTCCACAAGTTTGAAGGATCATGTTTTGGTTATTTCCACAAAACCAGTATGATTCACGTACATTAACAATCTGAAATAAGCTTGTTTAGCACTGGAATCTGGATGAGTTTTAGAAAGTTAATTATCACACTAGGCAATAAAAATGAATCCGAGATAATGGCATAATGAGGTCACTGGACTAAATACCCTCCTTGCTGTCCTTACCTTGTCTTCTCAACATGTGATTGCTGCTTAACTCTCCTCTATACAAACCAGTCAAGTTGCAACAATTAGGAAGGGCAACAAAAGCTGGCCTTGCCAGCAATGCTCAATGAGAATTTTTAAAAATTCACTGCCGCAATAACTTTACAACTTTTTCATAATGCAAATGGCAATGAAACATGGATTATAATACTCAAGTCACAAGGACAGCTTTCCAAATGTGCTATGAAATCCTTGATAATGGACTTTACTAACTTTCCTACTACCAACAGTAGGTTCACTGATCTATATAGTTTTTTAAAAGAAATCCAGCACAGAAGCTGGCACTGTTGCCGCACAGCGCAAGGGAGCCAGGTCCAATTCTGGCCTTGGGAGACTGTGTGAGTTTACTTATTCTCCCAGTGGCTGCATGGGTTTCTTCTGGGTGCTCCAGTTTCCTCCCACACTCCAAAGATATGTTGATTAAGTTACTTAGCCATGATAAATTGCCCCTTAATGTCAGGGGGATTAGGAGGTTAAACATGTGGGGTTACGGGGATAGGATAGGACCTGGAAGAATTGTTGTCAGAGCAGTCCTGAGGGGCTAAATGGCCTTCTTCTGCACTGTAAAATCTATGATTGTTTAGTTATCTCTTTATCAAGCCAAGATCACCCAGGATGGTGAAACTTTGGAATGTTGGCCACAACACTGGAGAACTAATATTCTCCATTGAATACAGTCACGGGATCATGAACATCTAGGAATAGGACTCTGATTTAACGCTGCATTTAAAGGGACAGCATCTCCGAAAATGCAGCACTCAGTAACGCAGTAGGGCATTAGGTTAAATAACGTGCTTGTGTCCTGCCCAAATATTTAAATAAAAGATGCCACCAACTGAACCCAGCTGTCTTATGAGGGCCAAATTTCAAAATGCACCAATCCAAGCCTGATATTCACTTCTGAAAATAGTGCCAAGCATGTCAATGATTTTCCAGCGGGTAAGGCTCAGCAGAGAAGTACCCATCAGAAAGTTGGCCTTATAAAGTTGAAAGAGATGTGTGAATGGTGATTTTAAGAATGTAAACAATTTTACCTTCTTCCATTTGGACCTCTTCCTCTATTTCTTCAACCTCTTCTAGGAGAAAATTTTGAAATAGAAATTTGAGTAGCAACTTGAGGTACCTTTTGCAGAAATTCATGCAAGGCACCTTTAATGAGTCAGCAAGCCAGTATGGATGCTAGAAAATTCAGACACAATCAAGATTTGCACCTTGTCTGTGTTAAGTCTCGTGTTTTGGAAAATTCAGTCAGTGCCACAATTGCCCAACGCACCAAACAGAAGGGGGCAAAAATATTCTATAGCACTCACGCACAGGTTGGTTAAATTTGGTAAGCTGCATAATTAAAAACAGATTGTATCTTTTTTGAGTTACATTTTGTTTCCAGTCAAAGTAACATTCAGCGCCAGACAATAATCCTCTCCAACATGACTCAACAGCAGTATCATCATTGAATTCCCCCCAGTATTTACCAAAAACTAAACCAGATTGAAGTATCCACATAAATACTGTGGCTACAAGAGCAGGTTAGAGGCTGGGAATCCTATGGCTCACTTTCTGACTCTCTAAACCCTGTCCGCTATCTGGAAGATCCATGTTCGGAATGTGATGGAATACTCTACTTGCTTGAATGAGTGTGGCTCCTACATCACTCAAGCTGAACACTATTCATAAAAATATCCTTTGGATCCATACCCCATCCACCACCGATGTCAATAACATACAACAGCAACAAGACACATCACAGTAGCTTGCCAAGATCATTCACCGGCACCTTCCAAACCTGTGCCTCTGATGCATGGGAATGCCACCAAGTTCCCACATCCTGACTTGGGTCTACATTGCTGGGTTAAAATTCTGTGTGGAGATGCCGGGCATTGGACGGGGATAAACACAGTAAGTCGTCTCACAATACCAGGTTAAAATCCAACATGTTTATTTGGTAGTAAACCCCACTAGCTTTTGGAATGCTGTTCCTTCATCAGACGAGCAGAGAATTTGTGATCAGAACTTTCCACTCACTTGATGAAGGAATAGCGTTCCAAAAGCTAGTGGTGTTTACTATCAAATAAACCTATTGGACTTTAACCTAGTGTTGTGAGGCTTCTTACTGTTAAAATCCTGCTCCCAGTGGGTGTATCTATACTACATAAATCACTGGGGTCATCACCACTATCTGAAGGGACAATGAGTGATAATCAATAAATGCTGACCTTACCAACAATACTCACAAACCAAAGATAATGGCACAGAAAACATTGAAGTTTCCCCAAAGGAGGGAAGCACTCCTCCAAAATGTAAAGAAAGGCTCCAGGCTAGCTGCCCAACACCAGGGGGATTAAGAAGCGTAACAGATTGGTGGAAACATTGCACTTCACCTAGTCTTAAGGTTAACCCAATTCAAGCACAGTGAGTACTGAAATCTTAAAGGTTTTCTTTTTAAATTAACCTGCTAGCAAGAGGAACAGACATGGTGAACAGTGATTTTCACTATGGTGTTCTGTCTATTCATACAGATACTTAGCAGTTAGTTAATTACAGCAAATGAGAAATTAGCAACTTTCTAACCCTTCATTTGCATACATAATCCAACAATCATAACAGTTTATCCAATAGAAAACTGTCTCCTTTATTAGCATAATTATCTCAACATTTCTTGTTATTTGGTAATTGCTATGGTAACTTGTTCTTGGTTTTCATTCCGTGTTCTAAGCTGGAATGCAGTGTTTATGAAATTGACACAAGGTTAGATTCGTCTCTTAGCACAAGGACGTAAGCACTGGTTTCACTGAAGGCCTAGTAGTCTATTAACCATTTTCCATATCGGAACAGAGTCGTCATAACTTGCTTTTCACAGTAGAACCTACTTGTAATGAATGAAGTGTAATAATCTGAGCATTGTTGCCAAGGTAAGGCTCCTAATTCACATCACGTATTTTGTGCACTGCAACACCTAGAGAACAAGGGTACAACTGCACAGAAACAAGGGCAAGAACACGGGCCAGGCCAAAAAGCAGCAGCTTACTGAAAGGAAAGTTTAAATTCTAACCCTACTACAGGATACAACAGAGAAATTTCAAGACCCCAGCTCAACAGATAGGTTTGATGGAAATTAAAAAAATGCACTCGAGGTGTCTGAACCAAAGCAGCTCACACAAATCTCCAAGAACATAAAATACCCCACCTCTGGCTTGTAGCAAGCCTTTACTATAGCACCAGAACTCTTCAGTCAACCATAAGAGTCAGATCTAGAAACATGGTGGTGGAGCCTACAGCAATGGGAGAAAAACCAAACTAGAAAAAAAAAAAAATGCAGAAAAGATCGACTAGGATGCTATCAAGACTTGCTTTAAGTTATGAGGCTGGATAGACTGGGACTTTTTCCTCTGGAGCGTAAGAAGCTTAGGGGTGGTCTTGTAGAAGTTTATAAAATAACGAGGAGGGCACAGATCAGCTAGATAGTCAATACCTTTTCCCAAAGATAGGGAAGTCTAAAACTAGGGAGCAGAGGTTTAAGGTGAGAGGGAAGAGATACAAAAGAGTCGAGAGGGGCAATTTTTTCCACACAGAGTTGGGAGTGTCTGGCACAAGCTGCCAGTGTTAGTCGTAAGTACAATTTTATCTTTTAAAAAACGTTTAGACAGTTCATGAGCGAGATGCTATTGAAGGATATGGGCCAAACATGGGCAATTGGGACTAACTTAGTCGTCAAGACAAAGGGGAGCATGGACAGGTTGGGCCAAAGGACCTGTTTCCATGCTGTAAACCACTATGACTTTAACCGAGACTGTAGCTACATTAGCTTGGCATTCAGATATTTTCTCTGACTTTTAAAAGAAGAAGAACGTATAAAAGGGCTTTGGGAGCATCATACCATTGTTATTTTCATGCAGAGCCGTGGGGAATGCTGAGATTGAAAATGGTACATGCTCCAGATAACAGACGTTTGGAACATTCTTGTAAACTTTCTCTGCATTCTCTCCATGTCTTTCCTGCTACACGATGACCACATCTGCACACAATACTCCAGTTATGGCCTCATTAGTGTTTTATAAAATTATATTCTATAAGTCTGCTAATGAAGGACAGCATTCGGTATGCCTTCTTTACAACTTTGTCCACTTGAACTGCTGCTTTTAGGGATCAGTGTACTTGTAGGCCAAGATCACTCACGTCATCTACCCCTCTTAATAAATTCCCATTTATTGTACATTCCTTGTAACTGTTTGATCTCCCTAAATACGTTACCTCACTAATCCGTACGCCATTTTACCACCCACTCCACTAATCTATCAATAACATTTTGTAGATTATAGCTATCCTCTATAATAGCTACCACTTGGCTAATCTTTGTGCCATCTGCAAATTTTCCAATCATGCCCTCCACATTCACATCCAAGTTGTTATATAACACAAACAGCAAGGGTCCCAACAACAAATCCTGTGGAACACCACTTGAAACAACTTTCCAGTCACAAGAACATCCAGCATCATTATCCTTTGCTTCCCGTTACTATGCAAACGTTTAATCTAGTTCATCACATTACCCTGCATCCCACGGCCTTTTATCTTTTGACCAATTTGCCATGAGGGATCTCGTCAAACGTCTTGCTAAAATCCATGTACACAAATCCACTTGCACTACCTTCAAGAATCCTTCTTGTCACTTCCTCAATGAATTAAATCAAGTTTGAGAGATCTTTAGCAAATCTACCTTTCTACGTGACAGCTAATCCTTTTTCTCAGGATTGATTCTACTAATTTGCCTACCATTAAATGTAAGACTAACTGGCCTATAATTGTTTGGCATTTCCTTTGATTCCTTTTCAAACAATTTTTCCAGTCCTCCATACCTTCCCTGTATCTAGCAAGGATTGGAAAATCATCCTCAGAACATCTGCTACCTCAACCCTGATCGCTTTCAGCAACCTCAGAAACAGCCCATCTGGCCCTAGTGACTTATCAACTTTCAAGGCTTAGAGTACTTTTTGTCTTCTGATTATCACATTCAATATCTCAGTTTTCCTCAGGACTACTAAATCTGCATCATCCCTTAGCAAACACAAAAGGCAAAAAAAATTCATTTAAAGCCCATCCCACAGCCTCTACATTGACACATAAGTTTCCTTCTTCATCTGATTAACTAACCTTTTACCCCACTAGGCTATTTGCAGTGCTTAGTTGTTTGTGCCTACTGTACGCTGTTTCTGCTTGAACTTCTCCTGTACTTTTTTAGGCAACTGGTGTGGGGGAATGGGTGCATCTAGATTTGGCAGTACATTCTAAAACATTTGCATTGATTCCTAGCAGTTTAAGCTGTTGTTATATACAAATTGGTTTATGCTAAAAAATTCTAAAACCTAGCATAATTCAGTGCAATTTATATTGATATTGCCAATGAGGTTCAGCATGGAAAGGTTTGATTTCAAGACTTGCATGAAAGATGCCTTTTAAATGTTTATTACTAAAAAAGGAGTAAGATGTAATGTGAAAAATCATGTGCTGTTAACTCCTTTACATTATTGGCCTTAATGTTCCGCATGACTAAGAATGTATCCATTGGGGCCATTCATCTGGGGACAAAGATCTTGTTTTAGGGATTGCATGGTTGGAACAAAAAAAGTGTGGTAGTTGGTGGGTGATGATAAGCTTGTTTCTTACTTCGAAATTAGCTTCCAACTGATCCTGTTGCTGCCAACTATATATTTCTTCCTCAATTGTGCCCATAAGTTAGTTCCTTCATTAGGGCAATATAACGGATGTATGCCAGGTGGACCCAGAGTGTCTATTGGGAATGTACACCCTCATAACAGTGCAGGCTCTTGGGTGTACCTACACCATATGAACTGCAGCAGGTCAAGAAGGTAGCTCAGCATCACTACCGTCGGGGTAATAAATGTTGACGTAGCCGGCGACACCCACATCCTCTAAAGCAATTTTTAAAAATGTACTTCTGTTTCAGAAGGCTGATGGTTTGTTCAGAGTTCCAGTAATCATCAGTTCCATGCTCATGTGCCTGACTGGGGCATGGGCCAAAGGGTTAGAAATTACTCCTTGTTGCCAAGCAGTCTTAAAACCTACTGAGCTGATTGAAGATTTTGTGATTAGGACTGGCAAAGTATAAAAGCTCAGTAAGAATTTAGCAACACCAATTATTAATCCAACCGATTTATTTGATAGTAAAATAGCGAGCTTTCAACACTCCCGTGTCTTCATCAGGCAAGTGCAGTGTTCTGGTCTGCAATAGCACACATCAGCACAGACAGTCAGAGATTGCTGATTAGAATGCGAATCCTTACATCTAACCTGCTATTCTAGCAGGTTAGATGTAAGGATTCGCATTCTAATCAGCAATCTCTGACTGTCTGTGCTGATGTGTGCTATTGCAGACCAGAACACTGCACTTGCCTGATGAAGACACGGGAGTGTTGAAAGCTCGCTATTTTACTATCAAATAAATCGGTTGGATTAATAATTGGTGTTGCTAAATTCTTACTGAGTTCTTACCACTCCAATCCAACGCCGGCATCTTTACATCAAGTATAAAAGCATCATAGCTGCCATGAAAGCATGCACAAACAAAAATGCATAATGCACTCTGATTTTGAACAGCAAGTGGATATTCAAAGAATGGAATCCCTTGCTGTTAACCTACTGGCATATTCATGACAGTCAATGTGGAAAGATGGTTGTTCTTTCAAAGTTTGCACCCCCCCCCCCACTTTGACACTTCTAATGCCTCAAATGGTAATAACGAATTGGTGCTACAACCTGTGCTTGTGACTTAATGACACTATCAATTGTGAAACTGATGCACATTACTTAGTGAGGCTCAGATAGGAAATATGCCCGCTCCCCCACAACCCCCGGGCTGCTTTCTCCTTCATCCTGTTTCAATAGAATCATCTGGTCTTTTTATGATGCTGTTCCTCCTTATCCTCCAGTCTGAACTGTGGACCCAGCATTGTGTTCATCATAACAGACTGCACTGAAAGCAAGTATAGGAAAACATTAGTCCTAAAACAAAAATCCACTACCGGTCTACAAAAGAGAGAACAGAGCACTGACTGGAATCCTTTCAAATACAAGGTATTCAGGCTGTTTCTTTCCGTGATTTACTGGTTGGGCTGAAGAATCAAGCACTAGTACAGAGCAATATCACAAATGGGTCCAGAATTTTGTGGCTTCTTTCAGATGGCTGTTACAATAAGTAAATATAGTCAAGTCCAAGAAAACATGGCTGATTTACCAATAAGACGACTTGGAATATTTTAGCATTAGTGCTTGGGACTGACATACAGCAAAGCGGGCACTCTGAAATCTATCCTTATCCTAGGCTGGCATTAAATGCTGCCTGGAAACCATATAGTTTGTTAATTGAATGGATGTCACATACACATTCTAGTGCCAGTGAGACCAGTCCTGCCAACTGATAAATGTGCTCTCATGCTCAAGAAAAATACACAGGAGCAAGTTCAATGAGTCTGCTCTGCTGGCAGGTATCCCCAGCGTACAAGAGTTCAGGTTGGAGACACCATCACCAATTTCTGAATGCAGCTGAGAAATGGGGTTACAACCCTACTGTGGTCCAAGTACAATTTTTTTTCCCCCCTGGGTGCACATATTCAGCGTGACTTTACAAATAAGTCATTCAGTCCCTTGAGTCTAATCTACCATTCATCAAGATCATGGCTGATCAGTTTTAATTAAATGGAAAGTCCTGGGTTACATATTTCTGATTTCCTAATGCATATTCCTGTCTGTCTTCCTTGAACAGAGGCTTGTCAAAGTGGATACTTTACCTGAAGTAACCTTCTTTCATTGACTACTCGAGGTAATGGTAGCTCACAGAAAGCACAAATTGCTCTTATGTTCAGTGGCTGCTCAACAATTTCATTCTCTTTTGCTGGGCTTACTTTAAACACTTTACATTTTTACACCCACGCAATCAAGATGCTGCAGCATAATTTTCATGCCACGTTCAGAGACATTGGTTTTAATCACAAAATACTGTATGGAAAATATCTCATACCTTCTACAGCTGTTGGCTCTGCAGAAAAGAAAGCAGGGAAAAAAAAAATGACATTTTGGAAATAAGACAAATCTTGGAAATAAAGTTTTAAAATCTTCTACAGTATCAGTAATGTCCTACCTTCTACTATCTTCCTGTTAGAAAAAAAGAAATCATGCCAATTATATTCAAACGAACAGAACAAACCCAATACACTTGAATCTATTTTACAAGAGTTAGTAATACTTACTGCTCCTCTTCCAAGGCACCTTCAATGTCTGCCATCACTGCACAATTAGTGATGTACCTAGCAAAAAGATAAAATGGGACATATTTAAAATTTATGGTAGGTTTTTTTTAAAAATGGGGTTTAGCTATCTACTGCAGCAGAAGCCCACGTTTTACTGCCAAGCTGGCAGGAGTATTGATCAGGAAGGGCAATTTATTTCAAGAGTCTTGAAATAAATGCCCCACATGATTTTTTAAGTTATTTCATGGGTGAAAATGTTGCAGACAAGGCCAGCATTTATTATCTATTTCTCATGGATGGTGGTCAATCATCTTTTTGAATGCTGCAGTCCATCTATTGCTAGGATATCTACATCATTGTTAGGAAATAAGTTCCAGGATTTTGACCCAATAACAGCAATGGAACGGTGACATATTTCCAAATCAGTATTTAAATATGGCTTGGATACATTTGCTGCTCTGGTCTTGAGGTGTTAGAGGTCACAGGTTTCAAAGATAACGTCAAAGGAACCATGGTGAGCTGCTGCAGGACATCTCACAGATGGTGCACACTGCTGCCACTATCGAGGGAGTGGTTAAGTCTTTATAGAAAATGCTGATCAAGTGTTGTTGAGCTGCATTCATCCAGGCAAGTGGAAAGTATTCCATCACTGCTGACTTGTGCCCTGTAGATGGTGCATAGACTTTGGCAGACAGGAGGCAAGTTATCCTTTGACCTCTGCTCGAGCCTCAGTCTCTGTACTGCTGGAGCAGCACAGTTTCTGGTCAATGATAACCCCTAAGGTATCGATGATAGTGGGTGATTCATTAAAAGCAATGCCAGTGAAAAACAAGGAGTGATAGTTTCATTCTCCCATGTTCAAGTTGGTTGTCAGGCATGAACGCTATCCAGATCTTCCACGTGTAGACTCAAACATTTTTTTTCCAATCATTTGTGGGACATGGGAGTCATTAGATGGCTAGCATTTAACTCATTCATCCCTAGTTGCCTTCGAATTGATACAACTGAATGGCATTACAGAGGACAGTTGAGAGTCAATCACATGGCTTTGGCTCTGAAGTCACATAGATTAGATCAGGTAAAGATGGTAGATTTCCTTCCCTAAAGTGATCCAGATGGTTTTTTCTGACAACTGACTATGGTTTCATGGTCAGTAGATTCTTAATTCCAGCTTTTTTTAAAAAATTGAATTCAAATTCCATCATCTGCTCTATGAGATTTGAAACTGGGTGCCCAGAACATAGCTGAGTTTTAGGATTTTTATTCCAGCAAAAAAAAAAAACCCACCAGACTATTGTATCTCGCTTCAGTACCGGAGGAGTTGCAATGGTACCGAACATTGCAATCAGTAAACATTCCCATTGACCTGATGATAAAGAAATACCATTAATGAAGCAGCTGAAGATGGTTGGGGGCCAGGATATAACAAAAACCTCTTGCAGTCCTGGGAGTAAGATGATGGATCTCCAACAACCATCTTCCTTGGTGTTAGGCCTGACTCCCACTGAGTTTTCCACCCTGAGAGAAGGCCATACAAGTGGTAATTGGATTTGTCCCACTTTTGTGGATCAGAAATGCCTGGACAATTTTCCATTTTGCTGGATAAATGCCAGTGTTACAGCAGTACTGGAACAGCTTGACTAAGAGTGCAGCTATCTATGAGTACAAATACTACTACTGCTGGAAAGTTGTCAGGTCCCATAGGCTTTGCAGTGTCCAGTGTGCCCAGCAATTCCTTGATATCATGGAGTGAATCGAATTGGCTGAAGAAGGGTACCTGTGATACTGGGAGTCTCAGGAGGAAGCTAAGACAAAGCCACTAGTATCTGGCTAAAGCTGTCTGCAAATGCTTCAGGTTGTTGCAATAACGTGCAGGATTCCGCTGTCATGAGGATGAAGGTATTAAGTGCAGCCTCCTTCTGTTAGTTGTTTAATAGTCCACCACCATTCAGGACTGATGTGGTAGGATCACAAAACTTTGATCTCATCCATTGTTTGCCATGTGTAGAATCCAGTGTCGTAGCTTCACCAAGTTTTGTCCATCACATGCTGCTTCCATTGTTTGAAAAGCAAGCAATCCATTGTTGTAGCTTCAACAGGTTCATTTTTAGAATGCCTCATGTTGCTGATATGCAGCTGCCTTCTGTGAAGATCATTAATCAAGGTCTATCCCTTGGTTTGGTAATATCAGAATAAGGGATATGCTAGGCCACAAGGTTATAGATAGTTCAATACAATTCTGCTGCTGCTTATAGCTCACAGGACCTAATGTGTACCCAGATTGTCCCAGCTCCACTTACAAATTTTTTTTTATCTCCCCCCACCCACTTAAATGTCTCTCATTAGCATAATCGAAGCTTATGCAAGCCAGTGGACCCCTAACACCCATTGGAGGCATCCTTACAGAGCAGGGTGCTGATAACTGCTCACTTTTGCCAATGTTCTCTACCCAGAAAACGGATGGAACTGTAGTCTACTTGTACTCATTTCTCCAAGGAAAAAAAAACTTACATCACCATTGGCCATTCTGGAGAACTGCTCATGATCTCAGCTATTCATAAAATAAGTCCCAGGACTCTTAGCATATAGGCCTCAGATTTCCCTGTAAGTGTGACTGGTGACAGCAGGAATTTGTTTAAATTGGGGGATATGGAGATATCCAGGTCTTAGTTGCTCTTTGTCTTAAAAGTTTCCCACATTTAAGTGTGAGGTTATCCTTGATTTAAAATGGTGAGGGGGGGCGGTGGGCAGGGGGGAATAATTCATTAATTTTTAAAATCACTTCGGTGGTGTTGCAAATTTCTGGAAAAACAATGAAATTTCCACACTGATTGTTTGATGTAAGTGAATCAAACAAGGTCTAGCATTTGTGTTACAAATGTCGGGAGTCTTGTTGAAGTTGTACAAGAATTAGTAAGACCACACTTGGAATACTGTGTACAGTTCTGGTCACCTATTATAGGAAGGGTACTATTAAATTAGAAAGTGCAGAAAAGATTTACTAGGATGCTACTGGGAGTTAATGGTTTGAGTTATAATGAGAGGCTGGGTGAACTGGCACTTTTTTCCTCTGGAGCATAGAAGGCTGAGGGGTAATCTTATAGAGGTCTACAAAATAATAGATCAGCTAAATAGTCAATATCTTTTCCCAAAGGTAGGGGAGGCTAAAATTGGAAGGCATTCGTTTAAGGCGAGAGGATAATTTTTCACGCAGAAGGTGGTGAGTGTCTGCAACAAGCTTTTAGATCGTTACATGGATAAGATGGGTATAGAGGCATATGGGCCAAATTGGACTAGCTTAGGGGTTTAAAAAGGGTGACATGGACAAGTTGGGCTGAAGGGCCTATTTCTATGCTATAAATCTCTATGACTCTAGACTGACAATTCTATTTGGGAGATCCTGTATTGTAGTAGGTAGTGTCCCTGCCTGGCTGAGAAATTCCAGGTTCAATTCTCACTCCAGGATTTGATGGCCATGGAGAGTGCATTTGTAATGCAGCCAAACAGGTTGTGTGTCAACTTGCAAACTTTTCCAACATAAATCAATGGCAAGTTATGGAAAGATTTCTGCTCATCCATTTGATGGAAAGAAATTGGAACCTCTACCATCACTGTAGCTCTAGGCTAAAACATTATTGGAAAAGCGTATGTTGCTACAATAATTTCCAGTCCATTAGTTTAGTTGACCGAATAGCTGGCATGGTTCAGATTGGCACCAATTTCAGATGCCCAGGGATCAATCTCCACTCTGGATGGGATGAAATGGAATCAAGACACACCCTCTCATTCTACCAACATTGGAGATTGCAGAGCTGTGGGTCAAACCTGCCTTAGGGCAAAGAACTAATTAGTTTGGTAGTTGACAGTAGTCCCCAAGCAAATGCACTGACTGGAATTTCTATTCAATCTTGAGCTTACTAGCATTACCCAGACATTCAGCAAAACATGACATTGTGAACAAATGCTCTTTGGCAACTGACAAGAAGAAAATATAAAATGTATAAGTAGAAATGAGGGTCTGCTAACTGAGAAAAAAAAATGCACATTGAAATGCAATACTTCGTTTTATTAATAGAATGCACGAATTACACACAAGATAGACCTATTGCTTCTTTCTAGATGAATATACATCAAATCTGTGACAATGTTATGCTTCACACCACATCTATTTAGCAATTCCAAAACATCATTCTTCCAGTTACTGGCAGAAGTCATGACATAGTCCTTCATGTTTATATTAAGCATCACTTGGGCAGACAGCTTGATTCAGTCTTTCCACAAACATTCACTGCCTCCACCACCGATGAACAGTGGCAGCAGAGTGTACCACCTTCCACTGTGGGAACTCACCAAGGCTCATTAGGCAGCAGCTTTCAGATCCATGGCCACCACTATCTAAAAAGGACAAGGGCAGCAGATACATGGGAATACCACAACTTGGAGGTTCCCCTCCAAGTCACTCACCATTGAAAATACATAACCATTCCATCACAGTCATTGAGTCAAAATCCTAGAACGTGCCTCCATAAAGCACTGAGCGTACCAGGGCCTGCAGCAGTTCAAGAAGGCAGCTCAGCACCACTTTCTGAAAAGGGGAGTTAGGATGAGCAATAAATGTTGGCCAAACCAGTGACACCACATCCCATGAAGAAATTAAAAAAGGAAAGACTACACATTCCAGAACTGGAATGGATTTTAATGGAAGGAAAATCCAGTGGATTCCTTATGGTTGTGTGATCTGCCTGCAGACTTTCTGTATTACACTTGTGTGATACTTAATGCCCAGGTGAGAAAAAGAAAATACTATTTGTAGTGTTTAATGAGTACTAATTGTTTAAAGCAACATTACGCCTCAGATATACCACTGAAGTTTGATCATGTAAATACGTCTCAAAGAATAATTAAATTGTTGGCTTTTAACTCAAAGAATTTGTTCACTGGCTGTTTGATCTCCAAAAAAAAAAAATGTATCAGATCAATCTGCTTATTTAGCCGACGCCAGGATATCAAAATCAACATGCTTCTGACTTTTAGACAAAAAAAAATTACACACACTTTGGAAACTTGCTGCTCACACCTACAAAATAACAATATGAAGAATGTGATAAAGATTTTTTTCAGAAAGTATCACAGTCAAATTGATCAACTGTTCATGATTACTTATGATGTAGAGATGCCGGCGTTGGACAGGGGTAGCGAGAACTCAGTTGTGTGGCGCTCGACTCATCGATCGACAGTTCCAACGTGCCACAGCAATAAACCACACTGACCTCCTCAGAAGACGAACACAGGACACGGTGGACAAAGTACCCTTTGTTGTCCAGTACTTCCACGGAGCGGAGAAGCTACGACATCTTCTCCGGAGTCTTCAACATATCATTGATGACGATGAACATCTTGCTAGGGTCATCCCCACCACCCCCCCACTTCTTGCTTTCAGACAACTGCACAACCTCAAACAGATCATTGTTCGCAGCAAACTACCCAACCTTCAGGAGAACAGTGACCACAATACCACACAACCCTGCCACAGCAACCTCTGCAAGACATGCCAGATCATAGACACGGACGACATCATCAAACGTGAGGATACCATTCACCAGGTACACGGTACATACTCTTGCAACTCGGCCAATGTTGTCTACCTAATACGTTGCAAGAAAGGATGTCCCGAAGCATGGTACATTGGGGAGACCATGCAGACACTACGACAGCTGATGAATGAGCATCGCTCAACAATCACCAGGCAAAACAGTTCCCTTCCTGTGGGTGAACACTTCAGCAGTCATGGGCATTCGGCCTCCGACCTGCAGGTAAACGTTCTTCAAGGGGGCCTTCGTGACACGCGACAGCGCAGAGTCGCTGAGCAGAGACTGATAGCCAAGTTCCGCACACATGAGGACGGTCTTAATAGGGATCTTGGCTTCATGACACACTATCTGTAACCCCCGTAACTTGCCTGGGTTAGCAAAAAAACTCACTTACTGTGCTGTCTGGAGAAAATACACAATTCTCTAACCAATGCTCAGGATTCCCTTCACACACATTGTTAGCCACTTTAACACTTGAATAGCAGGTTAGATGTAAGGATTCGCATTCTAATCAGCAAACTGTGACTGTCTGTGCTGATGTGTGCTATTGCAGACCAGAACACTGCATTTGCCTGACAAGACACAGAGTGTCAAAAGCTCGCAAATTTACTATCAAATAAATCGGTTGGATTTAAAATTGGTGTTGCATGATTACTTATTACAGTAAAGACAACGTTTTGCATTTCTGATCATGTCCAATTTCAAACCATTAAAACTCCCTCGTGTTTTTCAACTTGATTTGTTACATGTCATTTCCTACACAAGACAAAATATTTTGTTTACGATTTAGAGAATCTAACAGAAAATGCTCAAAACACTCAGCAAAAGTCAGCCAGTATCTGAGGAGAGAGAAAAACCAGTGTTAGTGATCAGGGTTTGACCCAGTAGGTTTAGGAACATGATGTCAACATGGGGGGTCAAATGCCTACATGCTGAGAAAGTGTGATCTGGTTAGGATTTTTCTCTGAACTGGCCATAATCATTAGTCAGAGGGCACGTTTTTCATCTAATTAAGGGTAGTGGGTGAGATTTCAAAGCTGCTGAGTCAATAAGAGGTCTTACAGCACTAAAGCATCAGCAGGCTGCCTTTCCAGTAAGTAGGAGAGGCTTCACCATTTTCATCCATCCTACTTTTTAAAAATTTTAAAACAAAATAATGGTGAGGAGAGAAAATTCCTGGGTTCTTCCACATAGTGGTCGCTGACTGTATCTTAAGCCAGACGCATGGGGATATTTTCAGGAGCTGCATGAAACACTAACTCCACTCCCTTGTCTCACCAACTTCCACTTGCTAGTCTGACACTGGTAAGGTCATCTTCAGAGTTGGCTCTGTACCTGATGCTTGGAGGGCAACTAGAAAATTTCAACTGACTTCTGATAATAACTCTCAAATTTCCTTGTTTATATCTGCTGCGTGCCATCCATCCCACCCCAGGAAAATAACTCAGGGCAGAATGGTACCAGAAAACAAGCATAGCGCCGAGTGGCATGAAATTCCTCATTTGCCCACGCTCATGCTCAAAGTCACCTTGGCCTAAAAATCCAACCCAAATGCTTGACTGGCAAAAACATCAGATTGTAGGGGTAATTTTAACCCCTAAAGATGGATGAATTTGGTTCAAGTAAACAATTAAAAACTTCAAATGTTAAACAGGAACTCAATCCTTCTTGAGCCCCACTTCCAGTTGAAATAACAATATTGGGATGCAGGCTTGGCATTTAAATGCTTTTAACAGAATGCAGTGCCTCCAATTTAGCAATGTACCTATTTTTCAAACAACATTCAGGTAGTTTTAGGGTGTTTTGGAAGGTGATAAGAACTTCTTATGGGGCAGAAGGAGCAGAATGTTTCCCCTATGGCAATGACCCGTGAACCCCAACTCCCCTGTCATCATATCTCCTGCTCTCCATTGACTGGGGGAGGGCGGGGGCAACCAAAGACCTCCTGTTGTGATTGGACTTCACCCTACCCAAGGCCAGTACTACCAACTGTTCTCCCTCCCCCACAGTCTCTTCCTCTTTACCCTATATAAAACCCCTGTCTCTATCTCTCTCATGTTGCTCAGCTGAGTCCTTCTGCTTTAGACTTGCCCCCCATAACAACTTGTCAACGACACTGGCTGACAGGAAACCAAGAGAAACATTTTTCAAAAATACACAGAATGTTTGGGAAATCTGCACTGTCGACATTTTTAAAATCCAAGATTTGTTCTACAAATAGCCATTTATGGAACCTTTGTAGAATCCCTACAGTGCAAAAGGGGACCATTCAGCTCCAAGTCTGCACCAACAACAATTGCACCCATTCCCTTTCTCCATAACTCCACATATTTACCCCGCTAATCTACATATTCCAGGACATTAAGGGGCAATTTAGCATGGCCAATATGCGTAAACTGCACGTTTGGTGCGTGGGAGGAATCAGCAGTACCCGGAGAAAATCCACACAGACACAGGGAGAACATGCAGACTCTGCACAGACAGTGACCCAAGTGAGGAATCAAATCCGGCTCTGGCGCTGTGAGGCAGCAGTGCTAGTCACTATACCACTCAAGGCAAACCATATCATCCATTTCAACTGTTTCTTCTCTCGAAGCAGTCCAAAGTTGAGTAATTAGAGTCATCCCTTTCCAGAGCTATACAGACTTCTATTTACAAGGTTAGGGGTTTTTTTTGTACAAATAACTCCCATTGGTTTAGACAAAAATTGAGACAAGGAGGTTAGCTTTTACCCACACATGATTTGCCACCCTCTTATGAATTTGAGCATTGTGGACAGATTTTCACACTAGACTTAACATATCCCAACTCCAACCCACTGATAGCCTCATCTCACAATTTTAGTCTCTCTTCAGCCGTTGACTTAAATACCAACTTATGCCTGAGAGTCTATTAAAATTAATTTAGAACCCTTTAAAACTAATATAGGGCTTCCATCTCATCAAAATTCATTAAATCACACCATTATGTATTTTGTGCCATTTCATACTCAGTGCAGTCAATAAACAATTTCCAAAAAAATATCAGAAATTACATAATATTTGTTTGAACAATTGCAGTTGTTTTCAGGAGAAAACAAAACAAGTGAATCATCCTATTTTTTTTAAAAAAAAATCAATAGTACTGCTGCCTCACAGGTTCTATTCCTACCTTGGTCACTGTTGCATTAAGTCTGCAAATTCATAAACTTACTCTCCTTTTTCCTCTCATAGTCCATAGACATGATGGTTAGGTGCATTGGCTATGCTAAATTTCCCCTCAGGTGTACCTGAACAGGCATCAGACTGCAGCAACTACAGATTTCCACAGTAAATTCATCGTAGTGTTAAAATGTAAATCTACTTGTGATACTAATAAATAAACTGCAGTTTGCCCTGTCCTAACAGGAACTGTTACGCCCTGTTTGTGATCAGAATTCCCCACTCACCTGACGAAGAAGCAGTGCTCTGAAAGCTAGTGGTGTTTGTACCAGGTAAACCTGTTGGACTTTAACCTGGTGTTGTGAGTCTTCTTACTGTGTTAACAGGGACTCCCAGCGATTGGTGCAAACCAGTGAGCCCAAGTGAAGAAGGCGTGATGTGTTGAAACATGAACTGTGTAGACAATTCTCTCACTTTCAGCTTAAAAGTTGCTGAATGCTTTTCCCCCCTCACACTCTGGCTTTATAATTTTACACATTTCAAGAGTAAGAACGTAGCAGTAAGTGTCTGAAAGTAGTCAGGCATCCGGTGCCAGTTTAGTTATCTTACCTGGGATGGGGCTTGCTGCTAACTCCACCGCTCTCGCCCTCGCACCTGGAGAAATGCGCGCGCCCGCATTTAGCGCGCACCCGGGCGGCTCGTGACCGCGCAGCGGGTATCCCATTGGCTGAGAAGAGACATCATTGCAGCAAAGGGTGAGTGAGGCTACATTTCTGTTCCATTCATTGATTTATGAGGAGAAGCTGGGTGTTTTGCAGGTTTATTTGGATCTATTCTGTTAAATCCTCTGAGTGTAAAGGTTGCATGAGCAGGTGTTAAGTTTTATGATGTGGGAAGGACTGTACACTGGGTTAAAGTTAGCTGGGAAACAACTATCACTTTCAGCGTTACATTCCAGAACTGATTTAAATTCCACTGGCTGTTAGCACCAGCCCTATTGATTCTCGTACACTGGACCAAGCTAGTTTGCAGCACTTAGGGGACCATTCGTTGCATTTCAACTGCTTTTTACTAGAGGAATCAAAACTAATCCCACTGCTCTACACTCTCCCAGTAGCGCGACACCTTGTAATTGGTCCCTGGCAATCCATTTTTTTATGTGTGACACAGTGGTTAGCATTGCTGCCTCACAGTACCAGGGTCAAGGTTCGAATTCCTAGCTTAGGTCACCAACTGTGTGGACCTGCATGCTCTCCCCGTGTCTGCGTGGGTTTTCTCCCACAGTCCAAAAGACGTGCTGGTTAACTACATTGACCATTCTAAATTCTCCCTCACTACCTGAACAGGGGATTTAGGGGTTTTCACAGTAACTTCATTGTGGTGTTATTGTAGGCTTACTTTTGACATTAATAAATAAACTTTTAAGAACTTCTGCATGAAGCAATTTTTTTAAACATTACTCTCTATTTCAATTGATGATTGCTTACCATCGATCACCTAACCAAAGGAAATGATCTTTTCCCTTCATCATTTTTGTTTAGAAAATTAAATTGAGTTTCTTCTTTATTACAGTAAAAATTACAACAGTCTCAAAGTTGGTCACTCATATCTGACATAAGCCTAAAGGATACAAAAGCTGTGCTTTAAGGTCCCATTTATAAAATACAAAGTGATTGCTTTTTAAATGCCTTTATGTTCCTGATCAAACTATTTCAAAGAACTGTGGCCGAGACAGCGAATTTAATGTGTTTATCTCAAAGCTAAATTTAAAATTAATTTGGTGAGCACCAACAGTATTATCAAATAATAGAAGAATTTATTTTGCAGATTCCTTCAAGGACCCATCTCTCATAAGTCAGAAAATCTATGAAAAATTGACATTCGGGGTGATTTTTCCAGCATAAGAAAACCTCTGAAAGGTCAATGCAATTTACCATGAAGTAGTTTATTGTGAACATAGATTTGCAATTGCTAATAGTAACAATGTTGGAATGTGTTTCTGAATTGGTTAGGAAAGGGACACTGAAGGCTATTAATTGGTAGGCATGTCCAACTAAATAAAGCTAGCTTGCTATTGCCAATTACTTAATAGATTTATGCACTTCAAGGCGTTAAGCTGAGCTCAGAATTGCAATGGCCTGAAAACTTTGCCAAATCCAGAGAGAAGGGAGCAATATTATAAATTGAGAGTAATGAAGGATGGTTGACATTCCCCTGGGAGCCTATAACAAGTGTGGCAGATAATGCACAGGTGTCGAGCACGATAAGATATGTTCCATCTGCGAAGGTCACAGCTGCTGTAGATCTTTTTTGCTAATTGTTTATTCCAATTATTCCAATTACCAGAGGGAGGGCAGTTGATTTCAGAGGCAACTGCCAAATACTTGTGTTCAATCTTATTTCATCAGCAAGCCACTGTCTTATAGGCATTTAAGTTTTTTTTTTGCATTTCCACAAAAAGGAAGACAGCACAGTTATACAATATGTACAAAAATATTTAGAATAAATAGATCTTATCATTGGAAAATGCCAGGGGTGATTTAAGTTTTAAAGTTTGTTGATTGGTGTCACAAATAGGCTTGCATTAATACTGCAGTGAAGTTACCGTGAAAATCCCTTAGTTGCCATATTCTGGCAGCTGTTCACATACACCGACGGAGAATTTGGCATAACCAATGCATCTAACCAGCATATCTTTCGAGCTGTAGGAGGAAACCAGAGCGCCCAGAGAAACCCACGCAGATACAGGAAGAATGTGCACAGTGACCCCAAGCTGGGAACAAAACCCGGATCCCTGACATTGTGAGGCAATAGTACTACCACAGTACGAAGATAGCTTTTGCACACTGATTCTCTCAGCTGATTGGAACTACAGCACTCAGCATACAGGTAACCAAACATATAAAGCCACACTTCATACACAAAGAATTAATTAAAAGGCAATGAATGATCAAGAAAAAAATGCAAAAACAAGAAGTTATTTCTTAAAATACTCTTTGAATATTGGTCCTGATTTTGACCTCCAAGGAAGCTGACCATAAAGAATTCATAATCTCTGTGGCTTTGATTTCCCCTTTCCTTATATCAGTTTGAATCTGGCAACAAACGCTGGGATCTCCAAGCTTTCATCCACATTGATGCAAATCACATAGGGTAGATGGTGAATCATGACAAAGTATCCTTATAGAAAGAAAACTGAAGTAAAAGGCACAGCCTTTTTCACTTTTAATTTGAATTTGAAAGAGAGACAGTAAAATAGATTGGAATGTACAGGCATGTACGTACATCCCGATCCGGACAGCACAGTGATATAGTCATTAGCACTAATGCCTCACAGCTCTATAATCCAGTTTCAATTCTGACTTCAGGTGACCGTTGTCTGTGTGGAATTTCCTGTGTCTGCTTGGGCCTCCCCTGGGTGCTCCAGTTTCCTTCCACAGTCCAAAGATGTGCGGGTTAAGTTGACTGGCCACAGTAACTTGACCCTAGTGTCAGGGGCTTAGCAGGGTAAATATGCGGGGTTAAGGGAACAGGCCTGGGTGGGATTGTGGTTGGTGCAGACTTGATGGGCCAAATGACCTCCTCTGCATTGCAGGGATTCTATGAAATGGGATTGAGATAAAAGCTGAACTTAAATAACTTTGTTCTTTTTATTATAATGTAGAAATATAACATGGGATCTCAGGGTCAGTGAGATTGTTCAGTAATAATTATAAAGTCCATCACTACTAAAACTCCAGTTACGTTTATGACCATAAGACATAGGATAGAATGAGACCGCTCAGCCCATGGAGTCTACTTTGCCATTCAATCATGGCTGATATTTTTCTCCTCCCCATTCTCCTACCTTTTCCCTATAACTGTTGATCTCCTTATTAATCAAGAACTCATCTTAAAGACACTCAATGACCTGGCCTCCACAGCCTTCTGCAGCAAACAGTCACCACTCTCTGGCTCAAAAAATTCCTCATCATCTCTGTTTTAAAGTATCATCCCATTAGCCTGAGATTGTTCCCTCTGGTTTTAGATTTTCCTACTAGTGAAAACATCCTCTCAACATCCATTCTGTCCAGGCCCTGCAGTATCCTATAAGTTTCAATGAGATCCCCCTCATCCTTTTAAACTCCAATAAGTACACACCCAGAGTCCTCAATTGTTCCTCACATGACAAACTCTTCATTCCAGGAATCATTCCTTCCCTGAATCTCCTCTAGATTCTTTTCAAGGCCAACACATTCTTACTTAGATATGGGGCCAGAACTGCTCACAATTGTCCAAATGGGGTCTGACCAGAGCCTTATACAGCCTCAGTAGTACATCCCTGCTTTTGTATTCTAGCCCTTGCAGCATGAATGCTAATATTGCATTTGCTTTCTTAACTGCCAACTGAACCTGCAGGCTAACCTTAAGAAAATAGCCTCCATTCCTCCTTCCAAAGTCCACTTTTTTACTATTGTATTTCATCTGCCACTTCTTTGCCCACTCACCTAACCTATCCAAGCCCTTCCGTAGCCCACTCTTCCTCCATACTACCTGTCCCTCTATATGTCTTTGTATCATCTGTAAACTCAGCAACAGTGTCTCAGTTTCTTCTTCCAAATCGTTAATGTACATTGTGAAAAGTTGTGGCCCCAGCACCAACCCTGAGGCACATCACTAGTCACCATCCTGAAAAAGATATCTCCACTGTCTGCCTTCTGCCTGTCAGCCAATCCTCCATCCATTGCCAGGATTTTATCCTTAATGTCGTGGGCTCTTAACCTATTTAACAAGTCTCCTATGCAGCATTTTGTCAAAGGCCTTTTGGAAATTTAAATAAATCACATTCTCCTTTATCTAACTTCTTTGTTATCTTCTCAAAGAACTCTTCACAGATTTGTCAAACATGACCTCCCATTGGTGAAGCCACGTTGACTTAATCCTGTTTAATCATGCCCTTCCAAGTACTCCGTGATTTCATCTTTGATAATGGACTCTAAAATCTTCACAATGACCGAAGTAAGGCCAACTGGCCTATAATTTACTGTCTGCTGCCTCATCCCTTCTTAAACAGCGGAGTTACATTAGCTACGTTCCAATCCTTTTCTATATCCTGATTTATTTTCTGCCCCACATCCTGACTACTGCTAGGGGGCCTGTACTTAACTCCCATCGGGGTGTTTTTACCTTTGCCATTCCTCAACCCTACGCACAGAGATTCTATGCTCTCCGATCCTATATCGCTTCTTGCAATCAATTTAATCTCTTTCCTTACTAATAATGCAACCCTGCCTCCTATGCCCATCTGCTTGTCCTTTCAGTAGGACACATATCCTTGGATATTTAGATCCCAACCTTGCTCCCTTTGCAGCCATATCTTTGTGATGCCCACAACATCATAGCGGCCAATTTCAATGTGCGCAACAAGCTCTTTTACCTTGTTCCATATATTTTGCACATTTTAGATACAACACACTGCTGTATCTAAAAGTGGTCCTGCATTGACCACTTCCTGTCATTTTTATTTTGCTCTGCCTGAGATTCCTACCACCTTTTATACTTTCTGTTCTATTATGTGGTCTTGAAACTTTACTAACCTCTGCTGAGCCCTCAGCTCCTTTAACTAGTTGAAAGTCCCCAACATTTCTACCCTCTCCTTTAATTTTGATTTTCTAATTTTCCATACAACTGAACCTGTTCCCCCCCCCCCAACTCATTCATCAAAATCTTTTTATGTGTTCTTACAGTGAGCACAATAAAGTAAAATGGCAAGTTTAAACCATTGCAGTTTGAGGCGACTTCAACAGCACTCTTAATGAGGAAAAATAGAATCATCGACAGAAACATATGAACTTCTGCGTGCACAGGAAGCTGACAGTTGTACTTTCATTACTAACTTAAATCTGGGCCATCTTGACAGGCACGGCAAAAATTGAATCTCTCCAAAATAAATTTTATTAATCCAGAGTACCAAACGACTGAGCAAAATTCCTTTGGTGCGTTAGTGCAAACTGGATGATAGCACCTTGGCATCTGTGCTGATTGATGTCAGTGTAAGAAAAAAATCGAGGGAGGAGGGAATTGCAAGATAAATTGCTGATTTGTTATCGCCTATTCTGAACCAAGACGAATTTGCGCACAAGGTTCTGAACAATTGATTTCTGAATTGTAATGCAAATTTTTACTCAGTGATAAGTAATGAATTATTATAATCATACAACTAAGCTTTCATTAAAAAGCTCCAATACTGTCCCCCAATATCCAGACAGTAAGTAGTGTGTAATTTTACCAACTATCATTAAAAATTTGCAATTATATATGCTGGGAATGCTTCACAGTACTTTCTAAATATAACTTATAATTTGAACATCCTTGCAAATCTTTTGTTAAGAGCCAGAATGTTAATTAAGGTACAAAGAGCAGATATCAGAGTGGATTGGATAAGCAAGTGTTGTTCCTTGAAAAGACGAAATGGGAGTCAATAGAGATGTTAAAATCATGTATAGACAAAGTAGATCGGGAAGACCATTTCCATTGGCAGAAAACTAAGGACCAGAGCACACCAATTTGTGGTCAATGGCAAAAGAATCAATTTTCTTAGGAAAAACAGTTTTTACAAAGTGAGTGGTTAGCACCTGGAATGCATTTCCTCAGAGTGTGATGAAGATTTGTTCAATCATACCTTCCAAAAGAGAACCTGAAGATAAAAGAAATTGAAAGGCTACTGGAAAGGGCTCATGAGGGGAGGTGAACTGATCTGCCCCTTCAGAAATCTGACACCTTCATACCTTACCAATGTTGTTCTTCTCTGTAGTAACCATTTTCTACAGTTCAATATACAAACATATTAAGCAGGTTATCCAACTAACAATGGCATTTATTGGTTGTATCTTCAGAAGGAATTCTTCAAATGCAGACAATAAACATAACAAAACTTACTCCCACTTATGAAGCAAAGAAAGGGTTTAATAAACTTCATTACTCCAAACTTGGAGCCTCGCCCTGGACCAATCCAATCCAAGCTCCCAACAATTCCCAATAGGTTCTTATCTTTGTGCCAGCTGATCAGCTGACCATCACATCTTTTTGTAATTGGTGCCATTGTTTACTGGGTCAATTGGCCCCTACAGCTTTTTACTATTGGTCATATTACATTCAATACAAAATTGTCACCGGTTACATAATAACATGGGTTTTACTATAGTAATAGGAACAAGAGGGAGATGGTGGTATAGTGATACTATCACTGATTTGGTAATCCAGAGGCCCAGGCTAATAGCCTAGGGTTCAAATCTCACCATGGCAGTCAATGAAATTTAAGTTCAATTCATAAATTGGAATATATAATAGTGACCAAAAAACTTTCACTGATTGTCATAAAAACCCATCTGGTTCACTCATATCCTTTAGGAAAGAGAATTTGCTACCCTTACCGAGTCTGGCCTAGACTCCAGAGCAATATGGCTGGCTCTTAACTATACTCTGAAATGATCTAACAAATCTCTAACTTGAAGTGCAATTAGGGGTGGGAAACAAATGTTGTCCTTATGCCATGAAAGAACAACATATTGAGTAAATAATTTGAAATATTCTGTATAAATACATAAAGGCTTCATGCTAATCTAGGATAGTACTGATGTTGTTGTTAAGTTGATGCATCTTGACTGTACATTCACTTTGTAATTTATTCTGAATTTTACTAAAATGTGTTTGTAATTTGTTAAAGAGTGTAGCAGATTGTGGTTAATGTCTCTATACTGTTTGTTGTTTTCAAATAAGAATGTCGGAATATTAGGAATTGGATTGGGTTATTTAGTTGCTTGGGCCAACATCGCTATTCAATTCGATCGTGACTGGTCTGCATCTCAACATTTTTCCGCCTTTACTCTCTATCCCATAATGCCGTTCCCTAATAAAAACATGTCTCAGTCTTGAAAGCTTTGATTGACCCATTAATGAAAGCCACTTGGGAGGAGTTGCCAGGGTGGGGGGAGCGTGACAGGTTAAAAAGTTCCATTCTTCTGCTTCCTCCACCCTGTTTATAATTTTGCTTTGAATGGTTTAGCTCTTATTGTGACCCCCTTAATCCTGATAGTCAATCCATACTTACCCCATCAAATCTTTTCGAAAGATGCAGTCCATAATTACAATACGGTTTTCTTTTTATGTAGGGTTGATTTGATTTGTTCTTCTTAGTGAGGTAACCCTGTTTTGACAACCTTCACAAATCAAGCGATAGTATGTTTATTCATTCCCTTAAATGTTTATGCAATGAACTGGGGTATATTTCTGTATTGGAGCATACAACATAGAGAAGCCAGTCAATACAAGTGCTTGTGCTGGATATTTTTTTTAATTCTTGGGGTGTAAACATTGTTGGCTAGGCCAACATTTAATGTTGCTTCATGATAAATTGCATTGGCCTTTTGGGGGAGTTACTCATTCTGGCAAAATCACTCAATGTCAAATTTTTAATATATTTTCTGGCTTATGAGATTCTCTGGGGATGGGTTTTGAAGGATTCTGCAAAATATGTTCTTCCATTATTTGATAATGCTTACTTGCCCAATCATCTTTAAATTTAGCTTCGAGGTATACACATTAATTTCACCTTTTTAGCACTGTCGTTATTTCAAACCTAGCAGAATCTTGATAACACTGCTACTGGATAGCCTCTGGCCTGGTGTAGGTTCTGATGTCTATGGTAGATTTGCTGCAGTAAATGCAACAGGTACAGAAAACTGTTGATGTAATACATTGCACGACTGAGTCAAGATAAAAGTAACAACATAGTTTTTTAAATTTGAAGACGTGTGTTGCTGGCCAACATTTATTGCCATTCCTAGTTGCCCTTGAGGTGGTGGTGGTGGTGAGCTACCTTCTTGAATAACTGCAGTCCATTAGATGTAGGTACATTCACTGTGTTCAATTGCTGGCTTAGGTCATTGTCTGTGTGGAGTTTGCACGTTCTCCTCGTGTTTGCATGAGTTTCCTCCGGATGCTCCATTCTCCCCCAGCAGTCAGAAAGACATGCTGGCTTGGTGCTATGGCCGTGCTAAATTCTCCCACAGTGTACTGTACCCAACGAGGCACCAGAGTGCGGTGACTAGGAGATTTTCAGAGTAAATTAATTGCAGTGTTAATGTAAGTCTACTGTGGCACTGGTAAATAAACTTTATTCCCTAATCCTCATCATCTACTTCCCTAACGTAATGCATGAAGTAGTGCGGTTGCAAATGTTCCTGTTGACAATAAAAAAAATGTAACTCCATGTTTTGTGAAGCATGACCTTCTCCACAATGGAAGTGTTCACATAAAACACTTGCAAAAGATATGTTAATTTGAACATAGATTTTCTTTGGAACTAAGACAATCTGGGATCCCTTCCTAGTTAGTATCAACTTCCTCAGACATGCTTCATTGCCCCCAGCAAAGGGAAACAAGCCAGTACTTCACAAGAGATAAGCTCCTGTATTCCAAACACTACAACAGGTGGCGGCCCAGGGATGAATACCTATTTGACCAGCTTTCCACTCCTGATACAAAAGTGATAGCCATTTGCCGCTTTCAAGCGGAATCTGATGTGTTAAAAATTATTTTTAATCAGTTTAACATTTACTAGTTTTCCGATAGTCGGTTTATAGAAATAATCTATGTATTGTGAATTGCCGCTTCCATAATATATTGTTTTAAACATTTTTAATGAAAAATTCAGTTGCCTAAAACTCTTAACCGTGTGATGTTCACAAAATGGCAAAAAAAAAAAACAGGCAATTTAAGATAAAAGTTGCATAGTTTTATTTCCAGACCTATACAATAATGGAGTGCATTTGCATTTCATGTTATATGTAAACCAAAAGAAGTACAAAATGGTTAACGTTTTGTAGCAAAGCTGTTGTAGCACATCTTTGGGTTGATTTTTTCACCTTTATTTAACCCTACGCAAAAATGGCTAACATACACAAGAATAGACAAAAACCTCTTTTCCTATTCCGTCTCAAAAGTAAACTGCTTTCAGCCTAACATTAATTCAAACTCCTTCAAAGATCAGGACTTTGAACTCTTGTGTATTCGCCATATATGCAGGTTAAGATGCGAGTAAAAGTGTGATACATCAAAAGGTTTGCGGTACAGCTCCTGTGACATGCATAGTGAAAGTTCAGTGTTTCAGAGAACTCATAATCCTTTTTTTTTTTTTAAAATCTCCTAATACCACATCGTATTGTCCTATTTCCTTGCAGGCACACACATCAGCACATACATACATTCGTTCACACCTTAATATATATCGAGTTTTTTTTTTTTTATAATTTTGAGGCAGATTCCGTATTTGTCGTCTGAATACTCACTTCAAACATCTAAGTAAGGCCAGTTAAGATGGAGCTAACTTTTGTGAGAAAATGTGAATATTTCAAAAGCACTGTGATGTCGGCAGCTAACTGGTTTATTACTGAATAAATGATCTAGCGTTTTAAGCTAGTTAAAAGCATTCTATCTTTAATCAATCTACAAAGCTAGAAGTTGTGAACGTTATCCATGATAAACCACTATTGCTTCATTTTCTCCACTCAGGGCAAAACGAAACAACCAATAATCAGTACCAATATTACAAATCAAATTTTAAACCCATTTAAACATATTTAACAAAAAAGTAAAAATTCTAACATATTAGGCTGATCACTTTAAAGTGAGCAGAAAGTCTAATTTGAAATCTTACTGGTGTTTGTCGTTTAGTTCAGCAGTGTATTCTTGAGTAAATTGTTCCTTTTGCTATACTTAGTTTTATTCCAAAGCAAATGATAATTATCAATATTCTAAATCTTCAAACTTCACAGCACATTTCTCTTTCAAAATAAGGGTCTCAGTGATCTGTTAAAAAGGGTGGCATACCTGTGGAGATCAACTGCAAATGTGGATTTGTAATACAGTGCTAATACACATGGCTTTGACTGGGATAATGTGAACCAATTTGTTAATAAAAATATTATATAAATATTAAAAAAAAAGCTCATCTAGGCGCCTCAGAAACATATGGACCAGAATTCTGTGAAGACCTCTTTAGGGTTCGTTTTCATAATGTGCCGTCCCTGCTGAAGAAATAAGAAAGAGAAATTAAGTGTGTTTGGGCAAATGAGCAAAGCAAGACATGAATACAGCGATCACTTTCACCACTATGCTTTGTGCAAAATTCATAGCCTATGAAATATAACTAATTTTGAAAGTATGCCCTCCATTACAGAGAGGTGTGATTTTAAAAGGTCATATTAGACATTGAATGTGTGAAGAAACTTTAAAATATCATGATGGATTCTTATGTTTTTGGTATTAAGCATGAATCAGAATTAATGTTGCATAAGGTAGGGGCGGGGCAGGGGGGAGACAAAAAATATCTATTCATCAAATCTAACTGTCTAAAAATGGAACACCGTTGAGATACCTACTCAGCCCTTGACCCACTCACACATCAAGGAGGAGACACAGACAACTGGAGCTAATTTGTGTAAACGCTAGCAAAGTACTTTTTACCCTCACTAAATTAATTAAGCCAAACTGCAGAAGGACAGCAGGGTAGTCCTCCAGTCCCAGCTAACTCCCTATTTACCTTCCATAAGGCATGCTTATCAAAAACAATGAACACATAAGGTATGTACATGTGGCTCTGATTTAGTGGCTCTGATATAGTATTTAACTGATTATATGGGATGGTAATTTAAGTAACTGGCCCCTTATTTTCCGGATGACCGAAGCAATAAGCTTAACGACTTGGTTGTCACTCAAATCTGCAGGCTGAGTTTTCAATTTCCTGTCCTGCAGCTGAACAGTTCAGACATTCCTACCAAAAATCACAGACACATGCTAACTCCTACAGGACCACCATGAATCTATAGCATGCCTGTCCTTCTCAGCAGAAAAGCAGGAATTCTACTGTAATTTTGCCCCCTCCCCGCCTCTTTAAGAATTGAGACTGGAAACGTCCCAACAATGAAACAACTCACCACTTCACTCACACTCTAGCAAGGATTACGTATATAATTGGTCCAAGGGATAAAAACACTAAAAAAAACCCTTTGGAAACCATTCCAGTCAGTTGTAGTGACAGCAAAGTACTAACAATGGATACTTTGTGGATCTATAACTCAATGTCAAAAGTGAAGATTGTTAAAAATCCTTAAAAACATTAGAGGGGGAAAAAAAACCAAAATGCCTGTGCAACCCTTGCCAGCTTCCAGTATTGAATTTATCTTATTTTCAACGTTCTCTTGATTATCTTTGTCGATTGGGAAAAAGATACACAAGTCTGAGATCAAATACCAACCCACTCAATATCAGCTTCTTCCCTGCTGCCATCAAACTTTTGAATGGGCCTAACTTGCATTAAGCTGATCTTTCTCAACACACTAGCTATGAATGTAACACTGTAGTCTGCAACCTCTCCATTCTTTTCCTCCCTTTTGTACTCTATGAACGGTATGCCTTGTCTGTATAGTGTGCAAGAAACAATACTTTTCACTGTATGCTAATACATGTGATAATAATAAATCAAATTTCCACTTCCATCCTTTTCCTCTTAAAAGAATAAAATAAAATACAACATTGATGACGCTACATTGGAATGTCTACCAAATAGTCACTAAGTCAATAAATAATTCCTTCCTATCTGTGTTCTCATTTCAGGCCTCTGAATAGTCAATTGTGTCCTTAAGTTCTGCACTCATTGCCTAAAATAGTCTCTGTGTGTCTCAGCATATTAAAGGTCTGGCTCTTGCCTCATCATTTTATTTCTTCAATAAGAAGTTGACTTTGGTGTGTTATTTCTTCCTTGCTTTGGAATTATGGAACTATGATTGCTACTTTCTCATGGGTTCCTGAATCAACACCATCCTCCTGACAAACAAACTCCCCGATGGTAATCGGATGGGCACACAACAATAAAAAAAATGAACAGATGCACATCTGTCTCTAAGACTTATGAATTGAACTTTTCAGAATGAATCCAAGTCAAGATCATATTGACAGGTTAGCCTCAGACTGCAGCGTGCACAACGTAAGAAATAAGGGATCTAAAAGTCCGAATCTTCTTAAAGGATATAACTAGATAGTGGGCAGGCTTGGATTCAAGTCCACTTGATGCTTAGAAAGTGCAGAGAACATGGAGAGATCGCAGTGTCAAAAAAGAAGCAATTACATCAGCGGAAATAATGGATTTCGGTAACAGCATCCAGGATATGGAAACACATTAGACAGAATCAAGGAAAAGAATGCAAGGCTCTGATATATTACTCAGAATGTGGTGCAGGACTCTGGGGTCTGTGCACACTTTTAGGACCACAAAATGATGTGACAGTGACGTGGTCAAGAGTAATCAAATGTGTGGCAACTAGAGACATGGTCCTGCTTCCTCCCATTGTCACCACCGCCCCCCCCAATCAAGGTGTTTATTAGTGCCTCAAGTAGGCTTACATTAAGACTGCAATGAAGTTACTATGAAAATCCCCTGGTCACCACACTCCAGTGAATGTTCGGGTATGTTGAGGGGGAGCTTTAGCCTAGCCAAAACATCTAATCAGCGCATCTTTCAGACTATGGTAGGAAACCGGAGCACTAGGAGGAAACCCACGCAGACATGGGGGGAACGTGCAGACTCTGCACAGACAGTGACCCAATCGGAATCGAACCCAGGTCTCTGGCACTGTTTTTATTGGAGAAACTATTGGAGGAAGTACAGGCCAGCGAGCCTCACATCTATGGTGGGTAAGTTGTTGGAAGGTATTTTGAGAGACGGGATCTACAGGCATTTAAAGATGCAAGAAAAAAAGATGATTAGGGATGGTCAGCACAGCTTTGAGTGGAAAATCACATCTCGCAAATTTGAGTTTTTTAAAGGAGTAACCAAGAAGGTAGATGAGGGCAGTGCAGTTGATGTTGTCTACATGGATTTTAGCAAGGCCTTTGACAAGGTACCACATGTTAATCATTGCATAAGTTAAATCTCACAGGATCCAGGATAAGGTAATTAAATGGATGCAAAACTGATTTGATAATAGAAGCCAGAGGGTGGTTGTAGAGGATTGCTTTTCAAACTGGAGGCCTGTGACCAGTGGTATGTCTCAGGAATCAGTGCTGGGTCCACTGTTATTTGTCATTTATATAATGATTTGGATGAGAATATAGGAGGCATGGTTAGTAAGTTTGCAGATAACACCAAGATTGGTGGCATAGTGGACAGTGAAGAAAGTTATCTCCAATTGCTAAGGGACCTTGATCAATTGGGTCAGTGGGCTGACAAATGGCAGAAGGAGTTTAATTTAGATAAATGTGAGGTGATGCATTTTGCAGATTGAATCAGGGCAGGACTTACTCAGATTGAATCAGGGTAGATTGAATCAGGGCAGGACTTACTCAGTTAATGGTAGGGTGCTAGGAAGAGCTACCTGTAACTCAATAGAGTTACAGGTAGTGTCTGGAACAAGCTGCCAGAGGTAGTAGTAGAGGCAGATACAATTTTGTCTTTTAAAAACCATTTAGACAGTTACCTTGGTAAGATGGGTATAGAGGAATAGGGACCAAATGCGGGCAATTGAGGTTAGCTTAGGGGTTTTTAAAAAAGGGCGGCATGGACAAGTTGGGCTGAAGGACCTGTTTCCAAGCTGTAAATCTCTATGATTCTATGACTCTAAATAAAATGGAGGCAAGGCAAAAGTCGGATCTTTAATCTGCTGAGACATACGGAGACCATCTTAGATGGCGAATGCAGAATCCAAAGATACAATTGGATATTCAGAGTTCTCAAAAGAGATTAGAAGGAATTATTTATTAAATTAGTAACTACTTGATAGACATTACGACGCAGAATCACTAACGTTGTATTTTATTCTTTCAAAAGGCCTGGAAAAGAACAGAAGTGGTAATCTGGTTTGTGAATTTATTAAAAATATGTAGCTGAACGCAACATCCAGTGACTGAATTCCAGGAGAAATGAAAATCAAACTGTATCAAAATTGTTAGCTTCACAGTTTTTTTAAAAAAAGATCTCACAACATGCTTACATCCTTGCTATTCAAACTGAAATAATCCCTGTCCCACTATCATGTGCCTGACAAGTTGTTAACCTTGCTTAGCATGTGCAATAACTAGGAATAATACCCAGCTGTTGTAAGGTATAATGATCTGACTCATGCTTCCCTTTCTCTCCCTTTGTATGGGGGTATTTTTAAATTCCCAGCGCAGCTAAAGAGTGATTAATGATCAATTCTAACATGCTCCTCATTTTAACAGCACACAGCCCGGCCGATGTGTGATACAGCAAACGTGGTTCAGATTCCGATACCCATGTAAATTTAGACGCTACGATGCAATGCAGCCACCTAACACTTTAATACATTCCCGGCGTGGAATAAACACATGATTTATCACTGTTTCCATAAATATAGCAATTGGTAGTTGAACACTGAGCAGACACATGGCGGGCCATTTATCACAATGACATTTCTCTCGTTTGCCCCAGAAGAGCAAATGTACAGTTTGTTCTAAACTGTCACTTACTTAGTTTTATGATTTTACAGCCTTTCGGCTGACGTACGTTGAAGACAATAAAAGAAAAATCTACTGTTCAGCTGCTAGCATTCATTAGTAATAACTGTCTGTGAAGCCCAAAATAGTACTGTGAACATGTCCAGGAGTACCTGGCCAGAACGTTAATGTTCCATTTGGAGTGTTTCTGAAAGTCACTTACCATTGGTGTAACCGCAGTGATTGCCTGCTGAGCCTGCCTTGTATTTACTTCCAGCTGTAATCTAGGCGCAACAAAGGAAAGATGGTCATCATTTTTTCAGTGCTTAAACTGTATTGCTTTCAGCCTATATCCTCCTCCCAGGCAGTACTACCTCCCTTTTTGTACAAATAATTCAGTGATTTTTCTTCAGTTCGCCTAGCAGACCTCCACATCTGCAAATGATTCAAGCCCAAGTGCACACAGTGAGAAGTCCCATACGTCTGTGCCACAGGTTGGACAACAGCTTCAAATAAATCGACTCAAAGGGCTAACAACTCAAGAAAGGCCCTAACAGGTAGCAGCCTGTGTCCTAGATTCCTTTTCTTGCATTGGAAAGGAGCAAAAAAAAAAAGCAAACATGCATGCTTCAAGAAGGAACCCCCAACTTAAAAACAGAAATTTGGAGCATGTCTTGTGCAAAGCTGGGACCATGTTCCTCTGGAAAGTAAAATCCATAAGTGAACCACCACCATTGGGAAAATGGAAACACGCAATCAAATGGATGCAAAACAACAAAACTTGATGGTATTCCAACTGAGGTCTTCAAAGCTGATAGGCTTTTGCTCACACATCAAAACTCCGTGTGTTCATTCTACAGCTTTGGGGGGGATAAAGAAACCTCCCTCCCAACATCAATCAGCAATACCACATCCACAACCTCCATATTCAATGACAGGACCACCCAACAAAAATTGGTGTTCTTCTTGAAGCCATCTCCACAGGCAAAACTCCTGCAAAACCAACTTTGATGGACTCGAGACTAGTTTTATGGTCATCGGTATACACCACGCATTGAATCATGAAGTCTTAATGATGAGGGAGAGTGGCAGCAGAGAAGGGAAGAAAAGGAAGCAAATCTTGCACTCCAGGTTCCACTGGCAAGTGGGATATCCTGTCCCTTGTGCTCAAAGATTCTTGAGATTAGAATTGGCTTCTTCACTAAGACCCAAACTTGGAACCCTGAGATATCATCCTCGAATCAAGGAACACCTGATGATGGCATTTAAACCACACTGCTCAATTTCTACTAGCACTCTTAACTAATCTACAACTCACTATCCTTTCAGAAAGGCACCCTGATCGATATTACTCCTCAACATCAGGAACAAGAGTAGTCAGGGCAGGGAATTGCAAAATTGAGCATAAGCTTTGCAAGGAGATAGGAGATGAGCCATTTATTATACAGTCATCTGCCTTTGCCTTTCTCTTGTCATCATAATACTGATCAGGCTGATCTACTGATCTCTGGTCAATAATGACTCCTGAGATGTTGATAGTGGTAAACTCAGCACTCATGGTACCATTCAAGAGCAGAGGACATATCTCAGCATTTTCTAATTGGAGAAGATCTCACTTGTGTGTACACATACTACACTCCAGCTAAGGTTCTTCTATAAATTGACATGGATTATTTCATTATCGGACGTGTTAGAATGGAGTGAAGTACTGGGAAGTTATCAGTCAACTGCCCCTTTCCTGTCCTTATGACAAATGGAAGGTCATTCAATCCAGTTGGATGGGTTAGATTGCTGCTAGGTATTTGCAATCGCCAGAATTGCACTGGAACAGCTGGACAGAGAGAGAGGGAAAGAGAGAGCTAACTGTCCTCAGAAGTATAGCTAGGACATTGTCAGGAGTTTTGTTTTGTCAAATGCACTCAGTTCCTCAATACAACATGGAGTGAAACCAAATGGGTGGACTTTATTATTGTGTAGCCCTCGCCGGTGACCAAGTTGGATTGTCCACTTGACACTTCCTGATGGAAATGGGATGAGTTCCCAGATGCTAGTGAAGACTTTACAGAATTGAATGGTTTTGTTACCTGAGTTTTCTACGAATACATTGCCTGGTCATTGTCGTTAGAACTGTGATGTTGTTATTATTACTATATGGTAATTTTTAAAAAAAAACAATGGCATTTTGGACAGTTACAGAAGATCTGTTAGTTCTTCTTGAATCAGTTAGCTTTTTAATACCAGTCTGTAGCTGTAATGGTAATTTTTCATCAGAGTAACACACACTGATGCGTGATGGGATCTGACTCTGCTAGTTCATATCATGGAATCCTAATGGTGCAAAAAGAGGCCATTTGGCCCATCAAGTCTTCATTGCTCTCTGAAAAGACATCCCAACCCAGGCCCTTCCCTCCACCCTAACTCCTTAAACCTGTGCATTTACCATTGCGAATTCATCTAACCTACACATCTTTGGACACTCAGCAGTAATTTACCATGGTCAATCTACCTAACTGACACATCTTTGGACTGTGGGATGAAGCCAGAGCGCCCAAAGGACACCGTAGTAGAAACAGGGAGCATGTGCAACCTCCACGCAGACAGTCATCCAAAGCTGAAATTGAACCTGGGTCTCTGGCGTTGTGAGGCAGCTGTACTGACCACGGTGCTACCCCGTTGGCCGTTATCTTACAACGTCCCTCCCCCAACATATTTCTCCCATTTTCTCAGCCACACATACCCCCATGGCAAAACATTTGCTCCCAGTTTCTGCTCCTTCATTACCATCTATTCCCCCCTTCACTCTACTGCCAAAGAGTTCTGACCATCTAGATTTATTTATTTTCTGTGTTGTTGTGGATTCACCTCTTCCTGAATTATCTTTTCGTTTTCTTTCATTTTCCCATTCCCTCCCTCTTTTGATTTTCTACTACCTTTTTCCTCTCTCTGCCAACCATTCTACTGAATCTGTGCTGTGCAATCTACCCTCTAATTCCCTCCTGGTCATACATACTGCCCTTTCCTGTGCCAATCATTCCCTGCTTTCCTCCCTGCCATTTTCCCCTTCCCATGACAACTTCCTGCTGCAAACCATTTCCTGCCAGCTTCCTTCGCCAACCGTACCCGCCTCCCCCCCCCCCTTTCCATCCTCCCCCTCACTCCTTGCCAACCTTTACTCATCATCTTACCAATCAAACCCTTTAATGCTCCCTACCATCTCCCTCCAATCCCACTGATAGCTGATTTCAGTGGATCACACTTCCTCTACAAGAAACTCCCCAAGCTCACGGCCTGATATCCCTTTGTGTGGATGATATACTTGGGAACTCCTGTTACCACCTATGACAGCAAATTGGGCCATTTGCGTTTGGGAAGATGCTCACAGGAGAAGTGAGCCATTCAGTGTGTGCATTGCAACTGAGTTGGCGGATGGGGGGGGCTGGGGGGGGGAGGGGCCTGACTGCATTAGTTTGTGGCAACAAAAGCTGACACACTGACTGATCCTTCAAAATTGCAAAATACTGATGGTTTGAAAAGGCGGGACACAGTTAGTAGTTACACAGCATTCTAGAGCATCAACATATAACACAGCCGGTGGAAGATGCTCATTTCCGTCATTCACTTGATCTCACCAGTGTTCTGGGAGGGTCCCAGATACACTTCTCCAGAGGTGAGGAAAGGCTGCGGAGAATGTTTGTCTCCCCCAGCTGCTCACGTACACCTTGCATCAGCTAGATCTGAGCACCGCAGACTGGGAGAGGTCTACACCCTGGGCCAGAGGCAGTATGCGGTCTTAGAAAGCTGGGTAGAAAGCAGAGGGCCTTGACCTTAGTGAAAGGGCCCTGACTGCTTTGACCTACAACACGTTGTACTTTGTGAAACAGCAGTCCAGTGGAATGTGGTTTGTGACTAGGCAGTTTACAGACTAGCAACACTCACCAACACAGAGCAGTCAAACTCAGGAGACAGAGTCAAAGCTGAGATATCAATTCAGCTTCTCCGAACAATCAGGTCTTTTAGAATTAATAGCAACTCCAGTTTTAGTGAGTGGAAAATTTAACATTAGAGGATCTATCCCGAAACCAATTTCTCCCTTGTGTTTACTCTTTGATCACCAGGTTTCCCTCCTCCACCTCACGCACTACCTACCAATCAGAATTTTACATTTTTTGATAACTTACAAGAACAGCATCAACAATTTCAGCATAATATTTGGATATCAACTAATAACATTTAAATAGCTCCCTGGTGGACATTGTTGTTTTGTACAGTCGCCCCACCCCCCCGGGGATGTAACAGTTTATATCTAAATATAACGTAGAAAATGTGTGTGGATATAGATGCATGTCTCCTATCCAATGATGACCTTAGACGGGGTGGCTGATTTTCCGTTGGAAGAATCAGTTTTGTTCTCCCAGAGGTTCCGCTTGCTCGATACATCTCCCGGTCTCACATCCTGCAATTGGAGACAAAGAAATGTAAAGCATTTTTTAAAAAAGAAAATTTGCAGATTAATTAAAATAATATCATGAATGAAAAGCACTTTGCACTTTTACACTATTTGGTGATAGTGATTGACATTCTCGTTACACTATCATTTTACCTTTCGGGCGAACATGAAGCAGGAGAAAAGGAAATGAAGCAAGGTGTGCTTCTGGTAACCAGGCACCTTTACAAATTTGAGAACAGTCCCTTTAAAATGAATCTGATAATTTGAACATAGTACTAAAACTAAAATCCATCAATATATCGTGACAACAGTAGAATCTAAATGGGAGATGTCACAACCTTGAAATTCATTTTCTGCGATTCTTCACGATCTTGAAGGGAGGGCAAATGAAGTGAGTTGCAGAATCGAAACAGTTTATCCCCTGTAATGCCCTTTTCAATGTACTGCTATAGCAGTAAGTAAGTCCAGAGAGCTTAAAACTAGCTGTGAGTCAGCTACCTTTCAGGTTTAAAATCAGTGGAAATAAAACCACAGAAACCAGCCATGTTGGGCAACAGGTTCAAAATCAATCTTATTTATTAACTAAAATGTACTAATCAGTCTACCTACGGATAGGCTAGGATTTGCGAAGGGAAATGTATGCAGATAAGAGAAATGCTCTTTATTAGAAGCAGACTTGAGGAACAGAAGTTAACTGGGCAGGATAGTGAACTTTTAGAAAGATGTACATACAAACCCACGTGAGGGGAGTGGACTGCATTGGTGGCTAAATTAGACATGACAGCATGCTTTTCTCACTAATGTATTACAATAGTGGAGAAGGAAAAATTAATGTAATTGGTTTATCACCAGTTTCAGTAACAAATGTACAATACCACACTTAACAGTGCTTGCCCTCAGACACCATCTATACTATTTGTTAACCATGGTTCTGTTGGTCACACACTTATCTCCCAGATTACGTGTTCAAGTCCTATGTCAGACCTTCAGCACGGAAGTCAAAGCTGACAGGCATCTAGCGCAGCTCAGAGGGAGCTGTGCATCATTGAAAGTGCCAGCTGAGGTCTCACCTGCCCTCTCGGTTGGGTGTTAAACCCCCCCCACCCCACCAGTGATAATCCAAGGCGGAATAGGCAAAGTGTTCTGGTGTGCCGGTCAACATTTATCTCTCAATCAATGCCCCCAAAACAGATTAGCTGGTCATCACTGGACTGCAGTCTGTGGGAGCTTGGTGTCCTCAAACTGGCTACTGTGTTTCCTACATTTCATCACTAACTACATTGCAAAAGTGCTTCATTGTAAAGGGCTTTGGGGCATCCGACATTTGTAACTTCAAGATAAATGCATGTTTTCCTTTCCAATTCAGGTGTATGGTATGATTTACTAGTTTCTTTTCATTGGAGTCACAAGTAGGCTTTCATTAACACTGCAATGAAGTTACTGTGACAATCCCCTAGTCAACACACTCTGGCCTCAGCTTAACATCTCATCCGAAAGATGGCACCTCTAATGATGCACAGCTCCCTCTGTGCTGCACTGGAGTGCTTGCCAGCTTTGACTTTAGCTCAAAACCTGGTATAGGACTTGTACCATAATCTGCTACACTGAGGGAGAATTTATCACGGCCAGTGCATCTAACCAGCGTGTCTTCGGATTGTGGAAAAAAACCGGAACACCTGGAGAGAAACCCACGCAGATACAGGGAGAACGTACAGACCCCGCACAGACAGTGACCTGAGCCAGGAATGGAACCCAGGCCCATGGTGCTGTGGGGCAGCAGTGCCTTCCACTGTGCCACCGTACTGCCCCAAAGTGCACTTATAGCCAAGCATCTCAAACACTGTTACATCTGGCCAAATAGTTTATCCTTAAGAATTTCAAAAAGAACAATGTGTGAATGGCAGGGTTCTGATATTATTGCTGAAAAGGAAAGCTCCACTTCAAAGGGCATCAGAACTGCATGGGATAAGAGATGATTAACAGTTCTCTTCCACCTTTAAGCTTAGCTCTGGCTAACAGGCTGAAAGCAACCTACGCAAGATGATTTAGTCTCTAAATTCCTCGGTCCCATTTTCAGTTTGTTTCTCCTCTCTCTCGAGGAATGTTCTCCAGGGTGACAGACAGACCTCAGTATTCCCTGAAATCCAGACTCGGGCCTTCGGACGCGACCCGTTTGGCTGTCAAAGCAGGATTGACTTCCAGGGTTTGACATTCAGACACTGCTATTCAATGGGATTGTGAGTGGAAGAATAAAGCCCAGGAGATTGTGGACAGATGGAAGAGATCACTAACTTCTACATTTTCTTATTTCCCTTTTACACGAAAGGGAAATGCTGAACAATATCCAATTACACAGAATTGTTTTGCATTCCATTGAACGTTGGATTTTAATTTGAATCTATAGGTTCAAAGATTTCCAGTAAAATGTAATTTCCTACATCAATCAGGGCGGTATGGTGACACAGTGGTTAGCACTGCTGGCTTATAGCGTCAGGGACCTGGGTTCGATTCTGGCTGTGGAGTTTGCACGTTCTCCCCAAGTCTGCATGGGTTTTTTTCCAGGTGTTCTGATTTTCTCTCTCAGTCCAAAGATGTGCAGGTTAGGTGGATTGGCCAGCCTAAATTGTTCCATAGTGTCTCAAGGTGTATAGGTTAAGGGGATTAGCGGTGTAAGGGAATGGGATGGGGAAGTTGGGCTGGGTACAATGATCTGTTGGAGAGTCAGTGCAGACTTGATGGGCTGAATGGCCTCCTTCTGCACTGCAGGGATTCTATATATTGAGATCGGAGGGGAGATCTTTCCCAGTTGTACTGCTATTAGTGCAATTTTAACCAAAGTTAACTGGTTATGTTGCAAGATGTCTAATCTTCCTCTAGCCCTGGGGAATGTCATGGCGAAATGGAGAGGGGGTACTATCGGCATCGGGTTCAACTATTCTGAACTTTTAAGTTTATTTATTAGTTGTCACAAGCAGGCTTACATTAACACCGCAATGAAGTTATTGTGAAAATCCCCTAGTTGCCACACTCCGACACCTGTTTGGGTACACTGAGGGAGAATTTTAGCACCGACAATTAATCAAACTAGCACGTCTTTTGGGCCGTGGCAGGAAACCGAAGCACCCAGAGGAGACCCACGCAGACATGGTGAGAATGTGCAGACTCCACACAGACAGTGACCCAAGCTGGGAATCAAACTCAGATCCCTGGCGTTGAGAAGCAGCGGTGCTAACCACCATGTCACCGTGAGTAATGACACTGCTCTGCGTGCATTTGCTTGGCAAAAATAAAATGACAAATTTGCAGCATTTAATAAAACTGCAGTCCTGGCGACACGACAAAAGAACGAACGCAGGTTTACCTGATTGTCCACGTGATTCCCCTGACCACCCGGAAGCAGAAGAAAGAAAGAAGGAGAAGCTACGCCAAGCCGATAGAAAGGAATGAAGACATGAAGAAAGGAATTGGAGGAACCAACTAATCAAGAGAACAGGAGAGGTTAATAATTATTAACGTGACACAAGCTGTTGGTGCTTTATACAAGTGTAGCACTGCTGGGGATAAGAGCAGAGATTTGTATGGTAAATACACTTAAAGCACAGGAACAAGGTTCAAACAACGAAACTAGCTACAAGCAAGCATAAAACTTTAAAGCTCTTCGTAGAATCCAATTTCAATTCCTTGAAGGTGTGACACCTCCCTCTTGTGGCTAATTCGATAATAACATGTGGAATATGCATTACACCAACAAGATGTGGAGATGCTTGGGTTGGACTGGGGTAAACACAGTAAGAAGTCTCAAACATCAGGTTCAAGTCCAACACGTTTATTTGGTAGCAAAAGCCAGTAGCTTTCGAAGCACTGGCTGCCCCTTCATCAGGTGAATGGGAGTTCTGTTCACAAACAGAGCACACAAAAGAGAAACTAAATTTACATGAATAATGATTGGAATTTACAGAATAATAAACAATCATTATTCTGTAAATTGAGTTTGTGTCTTTCTATGCCCTGTTTGTGATTAGATCTCCCATTCTCCTGACGAAGAGGCAGCCAGCGCCCCAAAAGTTAGTGGCTTTTGCTACCAAATAAACCCCTCTGACTTTAAGCTGGTGTTGAGACTTCTTACTGTTTAGTTTGAGATGACATGCTTCAGCAGCTAAATATCTCTACCAGTTACAACAAAATATTACACACAAAAACCCTCAGAGATCATTTATAACCAAACTATAATTTAACCCCTTATAAGCCAATACTAGTATACTTATTTAGTCCTGCTGTACACAAAACTGGTTATTTGGAAAGTAACCTATGTATACACATGGTAGATGGTTATTATTCCCGTGGACTGAAGCAAGATTAAGTGGTCTGTAAACCATAATTGGTAACTAGCTTTCAAGGATTGAAATGAGTCAGCAACAACAAAGATTGTTCACTGCCGTGACAGATGCTGGCACCTGTCACTGTGGACACAAAAAATATCAAAGCCATTGTTCTTTTCATTATTAATACTGAGGTCAGAAGTCTAATGAATCTATTGACTGAAATCTTTAGAGATGTGTAAAGATAAGCTGCAGAGTCCTTCCTGCCGTTCAGCTTCCATTAAGCATAAGGCGGCATTCTCAGGCAGTTCTGCAGTCGAGAGTAATCGGCCAGTACTGCACCCTCGGCAAATATCTGTATTTCCAACACTGTGAAGTTGTTTGGCTGGCTAATGCCTCTGAGGTTTCCCTTCCTTTCCTTCAGCACGTTGAGCAAAACATCCCCTCAGGATTCACCATTCCCCTGCCTTGTCCTCACCCTAAACTCACATTATTCTTCCAAGCTCCATCCTAATTTCTCATTACAGTGCCTCAAAACTTATCCAAACAGTTGCCTGGTAACTTAATGCTTAAATTTGATGAAATGAAGGACACGGGGTTAGAGCTTTTTGCCATGTTTTCCCCCAGGACAAAAGCAAGAACGCCAAAATTCAAACAATCACAACAGTCTGCACCGCGGGAGAAGAGCGAGTTGACTGGTTGGCAAGTGGATTCTGCTTGGCCAAGGTGTGGTCGTCATAGGGAAAGCAACAGGGAACGAGGGGTTTCCAAAGCTCCAGAGTGATTCAAAAGAGTTGCAGGGATTGAACGTATTCGAATGAAGCTTTGATAAAGGGTCATCCAGGCTCTATTCTCCCTCTGCAGATCATAAAATAGAATCACAGGTTTATAGAATCCCTAAAATGCAGAAGGAAGCCATTTGGCCCATCGAGTCTGCACGACCACAATCTCACCTAGGCCCTATTCCAGTAACCCCGTGTATTTACCCTGCTGATTCCCCCTGACAGTAAGGGCCAATTCAGCATGGCCAATCAACCTAACCCGCACATTTTTGGCGTGTGAGAGGAAACCGGAGCATCCGGAGGAAAACAAGGGAGACACGGGGAGAATGTGCAGACAGTGACCTGAGCTGGAATTGAACCCAGATCCCTGGCGCTTTGAGGCAGTCGTGCTAACCACTGAGCCACCGAGATGCTGTCAGACTTGCTGTGACTTCCCAGCATTTTCTGTTTCTGTGTTGAACTTATTTGTTTTGCTTTCAGAAAACAGCTCCTTGGATATTTGGCAATCAATCAATCAACACCTTTTTTTCCCCTGTAGTGTAAATTTCTGAGATTGTTTCAATTATGGATTCTTGCATTTGGCTTGACAAAATGACAAAAAGCTTTGCTAACATGTTTCTCATTTCAAGATACTCATCTTCTCCATGAGAGACCTGGCTCCTACCCTCTGGATCATATCACCTCTAGACCTTTGACAATACAATTCCACCTTGCTTCCCCAGCCCAGTCCCGATGTTAAATGGTGTTGTTTATGGTTCCCTTACTGATCAACTTCCCTTCAAATCAGTTCTCACCACCCCCTCCGTAAAAACACCATCTAAAATGGGTTTGTCATTGTAAAATAGCACTCCAACGCCAACCTCCCTCTCCTCTCCCAAGCACTTGAACACGTTGATAAAAGCAAATTACTGCAGACGCTGGAATCTGATGAGGGGTCATCCAGATTTGAAACTTTGGTTCTCTCTCCGCAGGTACTGTCAGACCTGCTGAGACTTTCCAGCATTTTGAACATGTTGTTGCATCCCAAATCCACGCCCCCATCTCTCCCACAATTCCATCTGAATCCCTGTGATCGGGTTCCTGCTCCCTGCACAATATTGAAAGAACTCTTACGAAAGTCTCAAGCGATCTCCTGTGTAACTGTGTAACTTCAACTGTGTTGAAGGTTACTCATCATTCCTCATACTCCTCGACATATCTGTGATCTTTGACACGGTTGACCACACAATTCTCCTCCATCACCTCCCCACCATCAAACAGCTCAATGCGACTGTCCTTGTCTGGTTCAATTCTTACCTGTCTAGTCACAACCTGCACTTTCCTCTCACTCCCGCAGCAAGATTCCTGAATTCTTTCCATGATTTATCCTCGGTTCCCCTCTAATTCTCATCCACATGTAACATCGTCCGAAAACATATCAGGTTGCACATGTTTGATGTCTAAACTCTTGTTCTACTCTCAGTTATGTCTTTTTTTTTTGTCATAATATTCCTGCAGTGTAGCAGGAGGCCGTTCAGCCCATCGTGCTTGCACTGACAACAATCCCACCCAGATCCTATCCCTATAACCCCACACATTTACCCTGCTAATCCCCCTGCCAACAAGGGGCAATTTAGCATGGCCAATCAACCTAAATGCATATCTTTTTGGGCTGTGGGAGGAAACTGGAGCACCCGGAGGAAACCCGCACAGACATGGGGAGAATGCGCAAACTCCACACAGATACAGTCACCCTATGTTGGGACTGAACCTGGAATCCTGGCAGCAGTATGAGCCGCTCTGCCACCTGTTTGTCCTGATAGCCTGTACTGGGTGAGCAGAAATCCCCTCCAATTAATTCTCAAGAAAAATGAAGCCACTGTCTTTAGTCCCTGCCACAGAATCCTTCCCTAGCCACGAAACCTATTCCTCCTGCTGGAAACATCTGGAGTCTCAAGCAGACCACTCACAATCTTGGTGTTGCATGAATTCTGACAACCTATTTACTTCAGCACCAAAACATTTGCAATCTCGACCCATTCTGCTTCTGCCTCAGCTCATCATCTGCTGAAACCCTCACCTAATCCTTGTTTAACTCTAGACTTTGCTATTCCAATCATCTCCCATCGTAAGCTCATGAAAAACTATTGCCCACGTTCTAACTCGCAACATGTCCTACTTGCCTCATTGATGCCCAGTCCCCACAGGTCTCCATTTTAAACTTCTCAACTGGTCTTCAAATCCCTCTATGGCCTTGCTCCTATACCTTTAGTCTCATCAGCCTTACAATTCTGAGAACTGTGGGTTCCTCCATCTCAGGCCTGTGGTCTATCCCTCATCTCCCTTAATATTACCATTGATCTTCAGTATCTGGTGTGTGAGTGCATTCTTGTCTCATAAGAAACATAAGATCATTTAATATGATCGTGGCTGATCTCATTTCGGCCTCAACTCCACTTGCCTGCCTGTTCACCATAACCCTTAACTATGTTAAGTCAACAGTGTTCAAGTCAAGAGTGGATAGGTTTTTAATTGACAAGGGAATTAAGGATTATGGGGAGAAAGTGGGAAAGTGGTACTGAATCACTACAGATCAGCCATGATCTTATTCAATGGCGGGACAGGCTCAAAGGGCTGGATGGCCTACTCCCTGCTCCTATTTCTTATGTTAAAAATCTGTCCACCTCTTCCTTAAATTTATTCCAAGTCCTGGTATCTACCAGACTCTGGGGTAGTGAATTCCACAGACTCATGACTCTGAGTGAAGTAATTTCTCATCCGTTTTAAATCTGCTCCCTTTATCCTTAAACTATGGTCTCATCTGGTTAACAATCAATAAAGTATTTAGAAGGAATATCTTTAAACAGGGAGTGGCGAGAACAGTGGCAAAGTGGCTGAAACCAGTAGCACTGGCACATTTAAATGGAGCCATCCTTGCTCACATGAATTTGTAAAGAGTAGGAGGATGTGGGACAGGAGGGAAAATGTGATTATAGCGAGGAGAGGATTGTGTGGAGCACAAACGCTGGAGAGCTAAATGAGGAGCTTCAGTGCTGGGCGGCACTGCAGCAGAGTGATTAGCACTGCTGCTTCACAGCTCCAGGGACTTGGGTTCAATTCCCAGCTTGGCTCACTGTCTGTGCGGAGTTTGCACATTCTCCTCATGTGTGCGTGGATTTCGTACGGTTTCCTCCCACAGTCCAAAGATGTGCAGGTTAGGTTGATTGGCCATGCTAACAAAAATTGCCCCTTAGAGTGCTGAGATGCGTAGGTTAGAGGGATTAGAATGCACATTGTAGGGATATGGGGGTAGGACCTGAGTGGAATTGTGGTCGGTGCAGACTCGATGGGCCAAATGGCCTCTTTCTGCACTGTAGAGTTCTATAATTCTATGGAGTCAACATGAATGTAACTGGGCTGTTCTCTCAAAGTGCCACAGATTGCACTGAGCCCTGATCTCACTTGTTAATTACTTAAATATTTGATTACATAAAGACCCATTATGTCAGCCTCTACAGTCCTGTGTTCATCAAAGTACAGCAGTTTATACCATAAATGCATTGATTTCTATCAATGAGCAAGTCAACAGATCAAAGCACAGTTGGCTCTTTCAGTGCTTGAGATGGAAGGAATTTAAGAGTAAAATACTTAATAGCCTTTGATGTTTATCGCAAAAATTATTCTCCATCATACTTTTCATACCTAACCGTCAGCCTTTTTGTTTTCGGGCCAAGCTACTCATCAATAAGTTAACCAGCAACTTAAATAAATCTATTCTTGTGGGCTGCTTTAGCCTGGTCATTCGATTGATGTTTTACCTCAATGCAAAGTTATTTGTGACACTAACATATCTATATAACATTTGTTATCCTCTAGATGTGACAAAGCTGCAAAGAACATTGCCACACACTTCACTTTTGGATTATTCCAACTCTGCTCACAATTAATTTAAATTTTCTTCTGTCAATCTTAACAGCCGGTGCTATTTCCTGGCATCTGTAACACAGACCAAAGACGAGGTTTTCCTGCTGCATTTGGCAAAAAAATGGAGAATCCTGCCTAAGGTCAATGGATCTTTGCCAGGTTCCCCCCCTCCCCTCCCACTATGATTCCCGTAGCAGGTGGGACAGGGAAACAACACCCCCACCCCGTGTTTGTGCCAATAAAAAGCAAAGACTTTATAAGCAACAGTTTTTTAAAATTAAAATGGAAACTATAAAGAATACGTAACCACATTGAGTGTGCATCACAGTTCACTGAGGGTTAACGTAGGCACCAAACTATCACGGCGGATTTCAGTCTAGATAGCTTTAGAATTTCAATTTTCAGATCAAAACAAGGCTGAAAATATGAGGGTGGAATTTCCAGCAAAGTCTACGTGAATTTTCATTCCTGAAGCGTGGTGTCATTGAGGAGAGCGCAGGAATGTCTACCTGTTCTGTTGTGCACAGAGAACATAGACACAGTTGTATCATGGCATTTAATTTGGAGGTTCTTTCCAAAATCTTTATCCAAGTGTTTTGGAAAAATATACATTGGTGGTGAGTTTCAACAAATTGCAGAGGATCACTTTTGCCTTATTATTCTAACAGGGCCAGATGGAAAAGAAAATCGAGCATAAAAATTAGGATGTGTATATTTTTTTCCAACTTCAGTGAGAATAGGGCAATTTATTAGGTACTGATGTTGTGAGTTCCATGTGTTTTTCTCTGTTTTTGCCACAATGTAGTCATTCCACGCTTTCATCTTCAGAGAACAAAGGTTGAATAATGTCACCATGCACAGTTGCAAACATATTGTCAAAGTTCAAGACTTACCCGGATTTATACACAGATGATGTGGCCTGGGATACCCAGCAATCCCCCCCATCCCTGCATTCAGCCTTCGTAGCTTGGCTGAGATGGGGTGGATGATTCTCCCTTTGGGAGGAAACTCCGTTCCCCCGAGCGGCCACATTTAGAAGTTGGGCCTCTTGTTTCAAAGCAGGACTCTCTGCTACCATGTCTCCCTCCCCCGAGCTGAGAAATTCTGTTTGAGAAACAGTGAAGAGGTGGGGCAACTTACTGAGGGTTTAGACGCAGGTGATTTGTTTGTTTCAGGAGTTTTGCTGAGCCACTGGTTGATGCGACCGGCCACGCCAACTTTCAGACCCGCTACTTCCTACAAGGACAGCCATAAACAGAATCTCGTGAAGCCCTCGTGCAACCGCATGCAAGTTTCAATAGGATTTCAAAGCTTGTCACCACAACATCTAGCACGCGTTGGAAGAATGATTTTGTTCTTTTCCTGAAATATCCTCTGCCCATTCCAAAATTGATCATTCTAACTTTGATCTGATAAATATCTTTTCACGTACTCTAATTAATGCACAAATCTATTGCAAATTTGTATCACCTACTGCGGTTAAGTATTTTTTGTTTTGAGATAAAGAAATTTGTGCAAAAAAAAAAAAAGCCCAAGATTATAACCAATGAGTAACCTAATTCAGGACTTTATGAAGGAGTTGCTTCATGTCAGTCTCAAAGTGTGATATGTCTGTTCCTTTGAAACATTCCCAGAACATAATTAGGGCAAAACAAATTTAGTTCTTAATATTGCAAACATAATTGATATTCCTGAATTACACTAAGTAATTCTGGACCACAAACCAGGCACTTGGAAATCTCTAATTTTTATTTTTTGAGCCAATTGCACTTAACTCCAGGAATTACTGTGTGTGTTCCAGTATTTAATTATCAACTCACTGCTTTTAATTTCAGGTACTCTGCCCACGGTGGATCTTATGGTGCAATGGTAGAGTGCTTGAGTTTGGATCAGAAGGCTGTGTATAGCTTGAACTATGTCAGAATCATAGCATTTTCACAGCACTCAGCATCCTACTGACTGGTTTTATACTGGGACATTATATCGGGGCTAGACAGCGTGGTAGCACAGTGGTTAACACTGCTGCCTCACAACGCCAAGGACCTGGGTTCAAATCCGGTCACTGCCCGTGCGGAGTTTATATATTCTCCAGCACCCCCGTGGTAGAATTTCCCACAGAGGGAGTGGCCCGGCATCACTCACTGGTGGGCTTTTCCAATCCCACCAAAGTCAATGGTGTTTTACATTCCTATTCCAGGGTCTTTGGCAGAACTTTGAATCCTGCCGGTGGGAATGGCTGAAGAATTCTCCCTGAAACTGTCTGAACAGGTGGTGGATCCAAATTTTATGACAGTTTCCAAAATTGAATGAATAAATGCTTGTAAAATAATGTAAGGCAGACGGGGGTGAAGCAGGGGTGGTGATTAATTAGATATTTTCAGATAGCCAGCACAGGTACAATGGGCTGAACGGCCACCTCCTGGACTGTGTCCCCCAATTTAGCGTTTTTACCTTCACCAATGTTCATTTTCTTTTAAAAGGCAATGTCTTCTTGCCATTCATATTCCTTATTAATATCAGGAGTAAATCTTCAAACTTGGACATCGAAGAAAGCAATTTTGATGTCTGGAATAAATTTAGTTTTGCAGCCCAAACGCTATTGGCTCTGGCTAAACCCTGCCGGGGTAGAATTTGGATGGGGGTACACTCCATCAACTGCCCTACGTCCATCCTGCCAAAAGGTTCTTGATGTGAACTTTAACAGGAGTTTAAAAACGCATCTGCGTGGTTAACAAGAAGCTGACTAAATGTACCAGCACTGATGTCAAAAAAATGCTTTAAATATTGTGATCCACAATTGAGGAATAAACACTGGGGGAATTTCAGGCAACTTTGAGGTAATGTAATTTTTAAACTTGTAGTGGAGACAGATTTTGAACTCTCTCTGTTTCGGAGTGCATCCTTTCTCATGAATCGGTGAGTGAAACAACATATATAATCACCAATCGGTTTATTGAAGAATGGTGCTGTGACATTAAGTGGGTTTTCAGCTTTTAACTCTTTAACCCAGAGATGTTGGTAATACAAAAGACGATTTTCAGTCTTTTGGAAGACATGTGACACTGCTCAGTCTGTACCATAATACTATCCAATAATGAAGACTGCAGAACCACGAAGTCTTCAGACGAAGACTGCAGAACCACATCTTTAAATTACTGCAGTCGAAACTTTATTTAACAATCAAGCACATTTCAACCAAATTGGTTTTTCTCAAGAGACTGATTGAAGTCAGTCCTAGAAAAGCAAGCATAGGTACAGGACTGTCAGCGTCAACCAAGAATCCATGAGGTAAGGAGTTTTAAAAGTCAGACTCAAATATCAAAAACAAAGAAGCTGTGCAATACATTTGTGAGCAATTTCATGCCAGTGTCAGCAGAGTGATGAGACACGGTTTGGGACACACAGTTATCCTACCTCCCTACGTTCTACTTCAGTATGATCGGGTTTGAGTAGAGAGATCCCAAAGAGATACCTTACCTTATTTGGTGTCCCCTTATTAGGTGGGGAAGCAGAACTATAGACATCACCAGTTTCCCACATGCTTTTTATGTTCCGCACTCCTTCAGCGGTCAGCGGGAGGTCCGAAGCTGATGACTTGCCTCCTTTCGCAGCTTTGGCACCCTACGTGCAAATAATAGTGTGCTGAGTTCTCCATTAAAAAAATTAATTAAGTAAATATACAACTGGCAATACTGAGATAGATTGCAATGGCCAGAACGCTAGCATTATAGAATCCCTACAGTGCAGAAGGTGGCTATTCGGCCCACTGAGCTGGCATTGACGACAATCCCACCCAGGCCAGATCCCCGTAACTCTACCTGACACTAAGGGGTAATTTAGCACAGCCAATCCACGTAACCCACACATTTCTGGACTCTGGGAAGAAACCGAAGCACCCAGAGGAAACCTATGCAGACACGGGGAGAATGTGCAAACTCTGCACGGACAGTGGCCTGAGGCTGGAATTGAACTGGAGTCCCTGGCGCTGTGAGACAGCAGTGCTAACCAATGTGCCACCGTGCTGCCCATTAACATCAGCTTCAGAATTGCTAAAGTGTTCAATACCGCACGGATGATTTCTCTGCAATTCGACCGAAATAACGTTTTGCACAAGTTTAGAAATAATGCCCAAATGAAGTTAATACACAAATCTGCACAAAGCTCCTCTTGTGATAATGCCATAGATTTAAGCAATGAAGCCTAAACTAATAATATCAGGTTTTAGATAATATGGATGAATCGCTAATACTGGAGTTTTCATCAGTTAAATTATAATTTAAAGCCCTGAATTTTACTGCATTAATTGCCCAATGACTAAACTTCGGTATTCATTGCCACTGTCAAGGTTACTGTTAGCATTTTACTTTGAAAACCATTATTCAAGATTCAATTACGATGATTGTTTGACTAGAAAATGAATGGATCATCATTTCCTGTAGGGAGCTAGAGACTTGGGATTTTCTTGGTATCAGTCTTATCCAGTTCTGTGAATACAAAGACAAGAGGAGGGTAGATAGCAAGCCCAATCTCTTGAGACAGCCTTATCTTGCTTAACCTGGACTCTAAGCTCCCATTCACATATGACCCTCCCCCAGCGAGTTGGGGATCAGATTCCCCCCTTCCCCTGACAGGATTGAGGGTTTAGATCCACCCACACACCTCACAGCAGCCAACTTAACCTTTGGCTGTGGTCTCCTCTGGATTGCAATCCAGCCAATCTTCATTTTCCCAACTAAAGCATCGCTTACACGCCCAGTTCCACCCTCTAAGATTCAACCCATTGTGTCAATACTCTGCAATGAAATAAACCATAGAAACCCTACAGTGCAGAAAGAGGCCATTCAGCCCATAGAGTCTGCACCGACAACAATCCCACCAGGCCCTATCCCGACATATTTACCCGCTAATCCCTCTAACCTATGCATCCCGGGACACTAAGGGTCAATTTAGCTTGGCCAATCCATCTAATTCACACATCTTGGGACTGTGAGAGAAAACCCACGCAGACATGTGGAGAAAACTCCGCATAGACAGCGACCCAAGCCGAGAATTGAACCCAGATCCCTGGAGCTGTGAAGCAACAATGCTAACCACTGTGCTACCGTGCCACCCCAAATAAAATCACATAATCCCTACACAGTGCAGAAAGAGGACATTTAACCCAGCAAACTGCACTGGCAATTCCACCCAGACCCTATCCCTGTGACCCCACATATTTACACTAAGGGACAATTTAGCATGACCTAACCTGCACATCTTTCAACAGTGGAAGGAAACTGGAGCACCCAGAGGAAACCCACGCAGACACGAGGAGAACGTGCAAACTCCACACAGGCTACAACCCGAAGCCGGAATCGAACCCGCTAACCACTGTGTCACCCAACCGAGATTACACAACGAGTGTCAGAGAATTTACAAAATGGTTCACAGTCATGTTTACCGTGTACGTAGAATTGGCTGAGAGAGGTAGCCGGCAGAGACGGACAGCGATATCGTGTGAGGGATGGAGACAGAACAGAGAGAATTGGAGAGTGACCCAGAATACAGAAACAACAATTAGTGAGCTGGATAAGAGAGGTTCAAAACAGCGCAAATAGGACGCTAAACTAAAATAGAGAACAAAAAAAGGATCATGACAGAATATGATTAGCAAAGTGACTGATGTTGTCCCGAAATAACACGCATAGCAGTCAGCACAATTTGATGAATTAAAATTCCAGCACAGTAGCGATACTGGGTAGAGGTTTCCACAGCAATTGATATTTTTATGTCACCTTTAATGTAGCAAAATATCCAAAGTTGCTTCATTTTATTGCAGGAAGGCCAAACACCTTGGGAGCTTACTATAAGTTTAATAGTCAGCTACCCACTGAGATATGGGGTGGGATTATCCAGCCCCCTCCAACGCATTCTCTAGTGGGATCTTCCAGTCTTGCCGACACGCGTGGAATTGTGCGTGACTCCCTCATTTAGCCACCAGGGAACTCCCTACCCACCGGTGGGGGAGGGGTGCCTTGGGCAAGTTCAGATGATCCCAGGAAGGGCCAGAATATCCCGTCCATTAGAACGGATAATCAAAATCTTGGTCATAGGGTTGGCATTAAGGGGTGTTTTCGGCAAGGTCTTGGCAGCTGAAGGTATGCACGAAAACCTCTGGGCCTATCCACGGCTGAGATTCTCCAGTCCTGCTGCAGTGAACGGAGTTTCAGCTGAGCTCCAAGTTATCTGCGTGCAGTTTTGGCCCCCTTATTTGCGAAAGGATATATTGGCCTTGGAGGGAGTACAGAGAAGGTTCACCAGGCTGATACCGGAGATAAGGGGGCTAGCTTACGAGGAGAAATTAAATAGACTGGGCCGGTACTTGTTAAGAGTTTAGAAGGCTGAGGAAGGATCTCATAGAGACTTACAAGATAAATGAAGGGGCTAGATAGGGTAGAGGTAAAGAGATTCTTTCCACTTAGAAAGGAAAACAGAATTAGAGGGCACAGCCTCAAAATAAAGGGGGAGGGGGGCAGTTTAGAACAGAGTTGAGGAGGAAGTTCTTCACTCAAAGGGTGATGAATCTCTGGAATTCTCTGGCCATTGAAGTGGTGGACGCTACCTCGCTGAATATATTAAAGTCGCGGGTAGATAGATTTCTGATAGATAGGGAATTAAGGATTATGGGGAGAAAGTGGAACTCATCCACTTCAGATCAGCAATGATCTTACTGAATGGGGGGGCAGGCTCAAGGGGCTAGATGGCCTACTCCTGCTCCTATTTCTTATGTTCTTATGTTCCATTCTTACTGGCGGCAGGTATGCACAAGATCGCAGAATCCCAGCCACTGTCTCCAATGGTGTGGAATGAAGCTAATCATGGATGAGGGTTTTCAGCGCAGATTAAGGAGGGTGGCACAGTGAAGTCCAATGGGGCAAGCAAAGGAACAGGTGAATCTTGAGGTGACAAAAGAATAAAAGAGAGTTTTGGCCATGAATGAGCTGAGGCAGGGCAGAGACTCGTGAAAGTTACAGGATAAGGGATTATGCATTAACGTTCTAAGACTGCAACAGTACAGATATTTCTTACTCAATATTTACTGCTAAATAAAACACATTTGTTTTTAGAACTTGCATTTAGGTAACTAAATTAATTGAATAATTTGAATTTCTTACCAAAGGTTGACATAAATCAAACAATCTATTTTGAAAAGTTTAAAGTAAACATTGAAAATTTATAGTGACATGTAAATCTTTTCAGACAGAATTTAGAATTCTTTCTTTATTTATTCATGTGACATGGGCACCGCTGGCCGGCATTTGATGCCCATCCTAGTTGCCCGAGGCTGATTGAGAGTCAAACATATTGCTGTGGCTCTGAATTCACGTGTAGGCCAGACCAGGTAAGGGCGGCAGATTTCCTTCCTTAAAGGACATTATTGAACCGGATGGGGTTTTTCCAACAATCCACAATGATTTTATGTCATCAGTAGGTTCTTAATTCCAGATAATTTTTATTGAATTCAATTTTCACTATCATGATGGGATTTGAATCCACAGAACATTAGCTGAACATTAACACTAGACCACTGCCTCCCCTTCCAGAACTAGTCTGCTGTAAATGGTTAAGACACATTGCAAATATCATGTGTACATCTGCTCTGCAGCCTCACCTCAATTGCGCTGGTATACTGCTCCAATTTACTGTCAATCTTGGAGATGCCTAATACTGGGCGTGTAGTCTTGGCTGTAGTGCTGTGAATACAAAATGAGTTTACAGTATTAATAGTCTTGATTAACAAGTGACTGCATTGGTTCAAAAAAAAATATGAAAATATGCCATTGAAGGTGTTACCTTTTCTTTGCTGATTTATTCAAAAAGTCTGCCCTTTCTCCGATCTGAAAATGCCACAGGGAAAGAGAGGTTGGTATTAGCTCAGGTGATGTGAAAGCCAAGCAGAGAATATTGGAAAATTATCAACACGCAAAAGTCACAGCATAATCTGTAACATGCTCACACACTGCACTAAGTTCAACAAGGCCCATGAGGTTGACCTCTTGGAGTATGAGCTCCCTGATTGAGGTAATGCCACCTGTCCAATCAGGAGTCTCCTCCCCTGTGACAGGGTCACTGGCACTCCAATTCTGACTCGGTACCTGAAGCAGTCTAGGAATGGGGTAGAGTTTGTAAGTAAAGGGAATTTGGTGAGGAGACACCAGCCTGTAAGGAGTTATTTCACAGTGGGAAAAATAGATAGAAACATTTTAAGAAATGTCATGCCTAAACTTTCTGTATTTGGCACCCTTTGGAAATGTCTGGTAACTTTCCAATAACACTGTGAGCAAAGTACACAATATACCCCGCTCCCTCCATATTATCTTGCCAGAAATAGAAAAGGAAACTTCATTCTCTGGATTGCGATGGCTCCCTTAGAAAATTGATAGAAAAGTTACATTAGGTTTCAGGATCCAGTTTTTTCCATAAGACACAGGAGCAGAATTAGGCCACTCAGCCCATTGTATCCGCTCCGCCATTCAATCATGGTTGCTATCTTTCTCATCTGCGTACTCCTGCTGTTTCCCCATAACCCCGATCCCCTTATCAAGATTAAAGTATTTGTGTATAAGAGGATGGTACTGCAATCTCTTGTCCATTTCCAGTTCAAATATTGTGTGCGTATCAATGTCTCTCATTTTAAAATCTGAAATAAGTTTCAGAGAAGCGAGTTACCTACAGATTATTACTGAAAATGTCTAAAGCATAAACACTGGGGGAGAAAGTTAAACGATTAATATTTCTAGGTGCAGTTTGACATCATCTGTACTAAATTTACGAAGTTACCCCAAAAAGAAAATCCCTATTTTTTCAAACTTTCCACCAAGGTGTAAGCTGGATCACAATTCAAAGTCCATACACAAAGTAAGATTACTATCCTGTTTTACAAAATGTTTATGAATGATACATCTGGGGAGTGGGGATAAAGAGGTCTTTTTCAGGATGGCAGCCAGTGACTAGTGGTGTGCCTCAGGGGTCAACGCTGCGACCACAGCTTTTCACAATATACATTAACCCTTTGGAAGAAGGAACTGAAAGCAGCGTTGCTAAGTTGGCAGATGATACAAAGATATGTAAAGGGAGAGGAAGTTTGAGGAAGCAAAGGGGCTGCTTAAGGACTTGGACTAGGTTAGGAGAGTGGGCAAAAAAGTGGCAGGTGGAATACAATGTGGAAAAGTGTGAGGTTATGCACTTTGGGAAGAGGAATGGAGGCTTTCTATATGGGGAAATGTTTAGGAAAGCAGAAATGCAAAGGGACTTTGAAGTTCTTGTTCAAGATTCTCTTAAGGTTAACATGCAGGTTCAGTTGGCAGTTAGGAAGACAAATGCAGCGTCAGCATTCATGACGAGACGGCTAGAATACAAGAGCAGGGATGTACTTTTGAGGCTGTATAAGATTCTGATCAGACCCCAATTGGAGTACTGAGAGCGGTTTTGGGCCCTGTATCTAAGGAAGGATGTGCTGGCTTTGGAAAGGTTCCAAAGGAGGTTCACAAGAATGAAGAGCTTCAGGAATGGTTGAGGACTCTGGGTGTGTACTCGTTAGGAGTTTAGAAGGATGAGGGGAGGATCTCATTGAAACTTACAGGATACTGCAAGGCCTGGATAGAGTGGACATGAAGAGGATGTTTCCACTAGTAGGAAAAACTAGAATCAGAGGGCACAGCCTCAAGCTAAAGGGATGATCCTTTAAAACAGAGCTAAGGAGGAATTCCTTCAGCCAAAGAGTGGTGGATCTGAGGAACTCTTTGCTGCAGAAGGCTGTGGAGGCCAAGTCATTGAGTGTTTTTAAGACAGAGATAGATTGGTTCTTGATTAATAAGGAGATCAGGGATTATGGGGAAAAGGTAGGAGAATGGGGATGAGAAAAATATCAGCCATGATTGAATGGCAGAGCAGACTCGATGGGCCAAGTGGTCTAATGCCTCTCCTTCCACAAATGGCCTTACGTTTTCTCTTGTTTAATATGAATTTGAGTGAATGATTCAGAGAAATATTAGAATGTTACAATTTATTTAAAAAAAAGGATTTTGTTTGGCATCATCACTGAATGGAGATTTGTTTTAGGAATTCTATCATGACCTTGCACACATGCAACTGTAATACAACTAGATGAGAATACATTCTTTTGAGCCTTCACTCTAAAATCCAGGAAACCTTATAGTAACAAAGTTGTTTCTTTATAGTACTTGTTTTTCTTTGACAGTCAGTTCTCTTTGGGGCAAATTTACCAATTCAGGGCTCCCTGTACATTGAAGTTTGCAAATTTGAGCAGCACGGTGGCTCAGTGATTAGCACTGGAGGTAGGTCTCCTCCAAGTGCTCCAGTTTCCTCCCACAAAGATGTGCAGGTTAGCAAGCTAAATTGCCCCCTAGTGTCCCAAGACGTGTAGTTTAAGGGAATTAGTGGGATAAACATGCAGAGTTACAGGGACAGGGCCTGGGTAAAAAAAAAATGCTCTATTGGAGAGTCAGTGCAAACTTGATTGGCCAAATAGACTCCTTCTGCAGTGTACAGATCCTGCAGAAATTCACATCTTGCCACCGTGATTTGACCCAGGCTCACTTCCAATGCATGTCACAGCTGGGAGTGCAAAATTAGTGAATTTACTGTAATCGCCAGGATGGAAGTTATACATCAGATTCAGACGCATGCTTAATGAAGCTGTTGTTTCACTCAATGCCTGAAGATGGTGCCACTGCGCTTGAAACCAGTTCTGCTCTCAGCACTGCCATCAAGAGGCACTGAGTGTTACTGCATGATTTTGTAACGCATTCCAACCCAACTCTTTGCTACATTCAAGATAAGGCCACACAACGGTGCTGGGGCAAAATACTGGGGAAACAAAATAGAATATCTTTGCCCACATTACTGGACCTTCCAAGAATTTCCTTGACTGAAGGATGCTTCCATATTAAAGCATTCCGAAACTCTTATTGTTCCTAACAGCTGCTGGTGCTATGGCTAACTTAAAAACATTTTTCTTGATGGAGAATAGCCTTTGCTCAAATCTAAAATCCCCGACAATAGCTCCTGGGCTGCTGAGTGCTTCAGAACTTGTACAATCCACACACAAGCCCTCGATCCAGTGAAAATAAAGACTGTAACCTTGGATAAGCTGCAAGTTACACGATGTAACAAAATTTAGACCTTTATTTTCCCCAAAAGTCAAATTATAACAGACCAAAGACAAGACTTTGCTTCAGCCACTTCATTCACCCTTTCCATATTTTAACGTCTGTGAAATTAGATGGCAATTAGGCCAAATGAAAAACGGCCCAGCAAGATTGAATCAGCATCAAATATGTGGAACTGTTATAAATGACTGTAACACTATTTCCACAATTAGAATTTGATGGAGAATGTTTTGACAATTTACCACTGACACAAATTAAGAGAAATGGGTTCCCCTTTCAACAGAACTTGGATTATCGAGCAAGATGACAGAAATATTCAAGAGTGGGATTATTGGAAGCAGAATAATACTGACCGATTGACTTACTTTGTGTCTGAGTACCTCAGTGTGTGTGTGTATACGAGTGTGTCTCAGTCAAATTGTGAATCATGAGTGAGTATAAGACAAAAAGATCATATTCTCCTGAGAAGCTGTTAGTCTTTTCCCCCACAAAATTATAATTTAAAAAAAAGTCTAGCAATCAAAATGTTGCTCTCGATTGGGTAAAAGAACGTGTTTTTCATTGGGTACAAATTCTGATCGAGTTGTGAAAGGGTTAATCTGTGGCAGACTCCCAGCATGCCCTCAACACAAAGAATTTGGTCAATCAAACGTTCCAATTCATGAAGCAAACTGTCTTTTAGGTAGCTACATCAATTCACAAGTGTATGGTATTAAGTTATAAAAAGAATAGAGGACAGGACACAGCAACTCAGCAAAAACAAAAGGGATCCTTAAAGTCTATATCAAATGAACAGACACATACGGTAAACAAGATGCACATATACCGGCAGATCTGAAACAGATTGCAGAAAAGTACAGACATGTAAATGAATGTTAAACATTTGGAGTGCTTCAGAGTTCTGGAAAGCATTGCTCCACAGGAGGTAATTCAGCTCGCCGAATCCGTCCTATAACAAACTCTTCAACATACTAAATACGTACCACCACAGCCATTCCGGCAAATCCTTCCACATTTTTCTTTCATTCACATATAGCCACTTTCTTATATACCATATCATAGCAGATGCAGGCCATTCGGCCTTTCGAGCCTGCACCAACAATAATCCCACCCAGGCCTTATCGTCGTAACCCCTCCTATTTAACCTGCTAACAATTTAGCACGGCCAAACCTAACCCACACCTATCCGGAGTCTGGGAGGAAACCGGAGCACCTGGAGGAAACTCACACAGACACAGAGAGAATGTGCAAACTTCTACACAGTCGCCCAAACCAGGGAATCGAATCTAGGCCCCTGAAGCAGTGCTAACCACTGTGCCACCATGTCGACCATTTCAGAAAGGTTCCACATCATACACTGGCAAAGTAGGCTTTCTAATCTCTTATAGTAATTAAAGTGGTAAAGTGCCCAGTGCTCTAATAACTTTGGGCGTGAAAAATATTTCTGGTCAGTTGTTCCTTCATTCTTCTGCTAGTAATTCTCAGTCTACGAGGCCCAAGTGCAGACTCACAACAAATAGAAACAAGATTCTTCTTCACCTTTTTTTGCGTGGAGTTCTCCGATCTCACCTGTGGCTGCCCCCGCTGCAAGTGAGGACGGAGAATCCGGCATTCCGGCCGACACTCCGTTCACCAGAGAATCCCAGCCACGTACAAGGACAGAGATGATTGCCGACTGTTTCAGGGTAAATCTCCAAATTGCTCTACGTAACCATCAAACTATCTTTTTGGTGAATTGTTGCTGCATCTTTTTTGTGACTCTGGCATCCTATTAACTGCATCGATAATTCCCACTGGGTGAGCACCATGATAATCAGTAACAAAGAGAGAATAGTGTAGGTTTTCATGTTACAGCCGCAACTGTGGAAACTAAATAGTTAAAGTGGAAATTGCACAATTCAGATAATCATATTTTGTTAATGACAACTAACAAATTAAGTAGCCTGGTGGCACTGTGGGTTAGCGCTGCTGCCTTACAATGCCAGAACTAGCATTTCCACAATGACTTGTCACATCCTGAAGACATCACAGAGAGTGCTTCATTCCCAATGAACTAGTTGTAAGATGCAGTTTGTGTCAGTGTCCCCCGCAAGCGCTAAGGCGACCAGTTCGGCAGAATCTTTTAAAACTACCATCTAGAAGGGCAAGATACGTGGGTACACCAACACCAGGTGATTCCCCTCCAAAATCACTCACCATCCTGACTTGGAAATGTATTGCTGTTCATTCACTGTTGCTGGGTCAAAATCTCTCCCTAATACACTGCGGGTATACCTACGCCTCAGGGACTTCAGTGATTCAGGAAGGCAGTTCATTGCCACCTCCTCAAGGGCAATTAAGGATGGACTGACCTAGCCAGCAAAGCCTGAATTTTTTTAAAACCCTTTCTTTTTGGCAGTTTTAGTTGAGTGAGGAATTTGGCCAATTTTCTGGAAGAGCAGCCTGCTCTTTGCCAGTGCTTAGGAATCGTTTTAGCAGCTGGAGAGGCGGTGGTTTAGCATCCGACCTCAAACAACACTGCATTGCAGCAGCAACCCAGATTAAATTCCAACCTAAAGCTTTATCCCAAGAGGTGGCACAGTAGTTAGCACTAGTGCCTCACAGCGCCAAGGACCCGGGTTCAGTTCCGGCCTCAGGTGACTGTGTGGAGTTTGCACATCCTCCCCATGTCTGTGTAGGTTTCCTCCGGGTGCTCTGGTTTTTTTCCCACAAAGATGTGCAGGTTAGGTGGATCAACCGTTGCATCAACATTTGCCACTTGCGTCGAGGATTAGTTAGGGAGGATTATGGGGTTAGTGGTTGGGTGAGATCGTGGTTGGTGCAGACTCAATGGGTTGAATGGCCTCCTTCTGCACTGTAGTGATTCTATAGATCTATGAAGTGCTTAAGAAGTGAATTTACGATTGAGTGCTACAAATCGAGACAAGCTTACATTATCACAGACAGTATTCTGTCATTTTTATAAATCTGCGGGAGACATCGGGCAAATCAGCATGGTTCAAATAAACAGTGCAGCTCAGCCTGCCAATGCTTTCCTCAGAAAATACACGTCATGCTCGCCTGAGTCAGAAGGTTGTCGGTTCAAGCCCCCACTGAGAGATTTGAACAGCACATATAATATGGACCTTTAGTACGCACTGAGTGAGCACTGCGAGTTGGAGCTACTATCTTTTGTCGCAAAGTTAAACAAGGTCCTGTCTGACCATTTAGTGAGGCATTGGGCCACAATGTAGTAGTGGCTTCTGGAACTGGGAATCATGAAGTTATAACTTCAGAGAACAGAAATCAGGGACAAAATTGTCAGGGATAAGACTAAGGGTGTGATCTTATTGCCCGTGCATGCCATGCTCCTGCGGCAGTGAAGATGGAAAATTTGGCAACAAGTCAAATCTTCTTCGTTCACTGCGGCGGGATGGGAAAATCCGGCTGGCACGAATGATCGGACAATTCCAGCCTAAAGCTTTATTCCAAGCTTCGCTGGCCAGTAGATGGTATTCTTTAGTCTTTCTTGAAAAATCTGGGACAATTTTGTAAGGCTGTGTTCAGGGCATGGAACCCTAACAGGTTCAAATATCCAAGACAGGGATATAACACAATGGATCAAATCCTCTGCTCTGTATTGTGCACTACTTCCACTCTGGAAGTAGAGCCTCGAATATTACAAAAGAGCAAAAAAAAAATTACAGCACAGAACAGGCCGTTTGGCCCTCTGAGCCTAGGCCGAGACCATGCTGCCCATCTGAACTAAAACCCCCTAACTCTTCTGGGGACCGTATCCCTCCATTCTCATCCTTTTCACGTATTTGTCAAGATGCCCCTTAAAATCACTATCGTGTCTGCTTCCTTCACCTTTTCTTTTCTCTATACAAGCACTAATAATTATATTTTAAATTCATATATCATTTTGTTCACCATCTCAGTAAGGAGGGAGATCAGCCTATCGCTCGCCAAGTGCTTACCTTTAAGGAGGAGCCCCGGGGACTCACACATTTGAATGGTTCTTTATCGTTGGTTATTTCAGCTTCTTCTGGCTTCTGCCGTTTCTCCGCTGCCTCTGCCCTTCGTCTCTCGATATCTTCCTTCAGCTTCCTTTTCTCCTCCTTAAAAACGAGATCAAGCGTTAAACTTGCAGTCACAGGATCTCGGGGAATGATATGCAACACGAGTACACAAGGGATTTAATGCTTTTTCAGTCCCTACCCAAACCTTGAAGGTTTAATGGTAGCTGGATTGAGGGTATGAGATCTCCCTCACAATTCCTTTACAAATCTGTAAAAATGATCTGGCAGGTTAATCTTAAAGCAGCGGCACAGTGGTTAGCACTGCTGCCTCACAGCGCCTGGGACCTGGGTTCAATTCCTGGCCTGGGTCACTGTCTGAATGGAGTTTGTACATTCTCCCTGTGTCAGTGTGGATTTCCTCTCACAGTCCAAAGATGTGCTGGTTAGGTGCAATGGCCATGCTAAATTCTGTGCATCCAAACAAGCGCCAGACTGTGGTGACTACAGGATTTTCACAATAACTTCACTGCAGTGTTCGTGTAAACCTACATGTGGCACATAAAAAAAATTAATATATGATAAAGTTATATTAAATACATTGGGGTCAGTCAGCATCTGCGGAGAGATGAGACAAGTTGATCTTTTGGGCTGGGGCCTTCTGCAAAACTGGGAATCGACACAGTCTATTCCACACTGAGTGGAATTGTTGTTTGGTTAGGGAATGTTGCAGATTGGAAGACAGTTGCCAGTTTCCTTTCAGTAGCTCAGGAACACACACTATTTTAAAACGTTTGCACTATCTGGTGTATCATTTATAGGCTAATAAATGTGGCACTGCTCATAGTAACTGAGATGATTTTGTTATTTTGTACGGGCATTACACTATGTAAAACGCAACAGAGTTGACTTTTCTGCTGAGCTGAGCTTTTTTGGCATAACTTACCCAAAATCTGTGCAACCCACGCAAAAGCTTACAGAATTTTAAGTGCAAATTAGTTTTGCAAGGATTGCATCATGAGAAGAGGAGAAGCAGAAGCAACATTTCTCAACAACATTGCAATGTAGAACAAGGGGAGAAAGACAACAGGAATGAGACTGGGGGCAGCGGGGAGAGAGACACCAGGGGAGTGGGACTGGGAGCAAGGAGAAGCACACCAGGAGTGAGACTGGGAGCAGTGGGGAGAGAGGCACCAGGGGAGCGGGACTGGGAACAAGGCAAGAGACACCAGGAGTGAGACTGGCCATGTTAAGTTGCTCCCTAATTACAGGGACTAGCACTGTAATTAGATGGGGTTACAGAAATAGATGCTGGCTGGGATTGTGGTTGGTGCAGGTTTGATGGGCCAAATGGCTATCTTTCTATACTGTAGTGATTCTATGATTCAATAATTCATTTTACCCTGAGGTCTTACCTACTCGGTTCTGGTTACCAGGGCAAATATGTCCCCGTCCAGACAGCAGGGTGTAAAGTGCAATATAATGGTTGTGAGTGCAAAATGTCAATGCAGCACAGACCCATAATCAAACAGCAAACCTCAAACCAGTGTAATTACTCACTGACCCAGAAAGGGGAGTGCTTGTGTTTAGTGCCTAGTTCTTTTAGTTAAACAGAATTTACAGCATTGGAACAAGCCATTATGAGATTTCCATTTCACCCTTTGGCAAGATGAATGCATTTTTAAGGTTGTTTATGATTTAAGCACAGGATTTCAAGCTGTATGAATTCTCCCCTCTGCTTTTCAGTTTCATCTAATTTCCTGAGAAGAGAAATTGTTCCCCTAAAGTGGAGTTAGTTAACAGCGTTGGTTGTAAGGAGAGGTGCAATGGGTAGCACAGTGGTTAGCATTGCTGTCTCACAGCGCCAGGGACCTGGGTTCAATTCCAATCTCGGGTCACTGTCTGTGTGGAATTTGCACGTTCTCTCCATGTCTTTGTGGGTTTCCTTCAGGTGCCCTAGTTTCCTTCCACAGTCCAAGTATGTGGAGGTTTGGTGGACTGGGCAATCAGTGTTCAATAGTCCAATGATGTTTAAGTTAGGTGGATCAGCGAGATAAATATCTAGGATTATGGGAATAGGATAGGTTGGGGTAAAATGTTCTGTTGGCCAGTTGGTGCAGAATTGATAGGCTGAATGGCCTTCTCCTGTGCTATAGAGATTCTATAATTCTATGATCCTCACCTCTTCCTTGGCTTTCCGTTCAGCCTCATCCTGTTGTCGCTTTTGCTCTTCCTCTTCCCGTATCTTCCTGCGCCCTTCCCGCTTTTTCTTCAGCTCCTCCAGCTCCATTGCAGCCTCTTGCTGTTTCTGCTTCATCTTTTCGAACTCTTCGCTCTCTTTCTCATCCTGGCGGCGCTTCAGGTCTTCTAGCTTCCTCTCCGCCTCGAGTTTGGCTGCCGCTTCCTCTGTCTCTTGGACCGACTTCGGCTCTGGACGGCTGCACTCCCCCCCCACCAAAAGGCAAAAAACAGGATGTTACCAGGCCACACTCTGGACTCTTGCACCATCGTTTGAGCAGCCCTTCTTTACTCAGCCAATATTAATAAAAACATATCATCGCTGCTGCACTCTGGGTGTCTTCAGAATGACTGAAACACAGAGACCAGCTTGCATGACACATTCATATGATAAAGCCTCCAACTTTGAGTAATTCAATATGGTAAAGTTTTGCAACACCAATTTTAAATCCAACCAATTTATTTGATAGTAAATCCGCGAGCTTTCGACACTATGTTGTGCCTTCGTCAGGCAAATACACTGCATTTGCCTGACGAAGGCACAACATAGTGTCGAAAGGTCGCGGATTTACTATCAAATAAATTGGTTGGATTTAAAATTGGTGTTGCAAAACTTTACTGAGTTTACCCCAGTCCAACGCCGGCATCTCTACATCATAATTCAATATGACCCAGCAAAGACAGTAAAACATAAGACAGAGGGAGCCAAAAGAATATTGTGCTTTCATCTCCGTGTATTTGAGTTTAGTCAAGGAGAAAGCAACTTGTCTTTAGTATTTAATCAAAGTTAAGCTAGTTAAGATTTTCAACACATTCAAACACTAAGATGTCGGAGCAGCCCTTCAGCTCCACTCCACATTTAATGAGAGCATGACTGATCTGATGTGATAATTTTCAACTCCATTTTCTTGCCTTCTTCCCATAATCTTTGATTTCTTTACTGATTGAAAATTTGTTTATTTCATCTTTACCCTAACAACCCAATCTTTACAATCCTCTCCAGTAGAGGATTCTACTGATTCATTGTTCTCCAAAAGAAGAAATTATTCCCTTTTAGACCACATACTCTGTAATTCACCCTTTGGTCCTAGACTCTCCCTCAAGGGGGAAACAATCTCCCAGCATCTACCCTGTCAAACCCCCTGAATATCTTGTATGTTTCAATAAGGTTGCTTCTCATTCTTCAGAACTCCAGTGAGTACAGGCCCAATCTATTCAACCTCTCCTCATAAGACGACCCTTCCTTCCCGAGATCAACCGAGTGAACCTTCTTTGGGCTGCCTCCAGTGACAGGGTATCTTTCCCTAAATAATAGGGAGGAAAAGTTCAGGATGCAGAGGAGAGTATAACATAGCAAGCTGGGTGATGGAAAGATAGAGTGGAGACTCTGAACAGACTTTAAAAACTGGAGGGTTTTGTTGTAGCTGTATAATGAACTGGTGAGGCCACACCTGGAGTACTGTGTATAGTTTTGGTCTCCTTAGTTGAGGAAGGATATACTGGTATTGGAAGGGGTGCAGAGTAGGTTCACTAGGTTGATTCCGGAGTTCAGAGAGTTGCTCTTACCTCAATGCTCTGTCCGTTTTTTTATGTTTCTGTGCAATCTCTTCATGCAGAGCTTCTCCGTTCTCTGGGCCTGCTTTGGATATCTTCTTCTCTGTGCGCTCCATAATTTCTTCTTTCCATACCTGGCTCTTCTGCAATTTTTTTTAAAGACAAAGAAAAGGGATTGAAACATCATTAATCTGTCGTGTACGTTCAGCCTCAGCTAATTTTAGTTTGATTCACTGTTAATGAAATAATGCCCACCAACCACAGACAGTTCATATCAAACCACTGGCAAAACACATCGCAAGAGCACGGTTCATTTGGCTAAATGCCAAGAAGAAAAGACACCCATCGAGCACAGTGCTGTTACTTCGTCAAGAATATTTTAGCAGGACACTCATCTCAGTCTCAAAGAATAGTGTTATTAAAAGATAAATAACCTCCAGTATTAATGAACTGATGATCTTATACAGTTTCTAGATTTGCACCATGTTGTATTGTGCTTCGAAAAAGTGTTACAATGCCAGTGCAAAGTTGCTGAGGGTAACTCCGACATCAGTTCAGCTACAACTCATTTCAGCTGCTTGCCTTCTTAGATCATTGACACCATATCCTGCCTCTCATAACATTAAAAATTAACTGCATAGGCGATGCAACACTGCACATGTGAGCTCACTGTAACACTGGGTGAAGAAATTTCTCCTCACCTCAGTCCTTTAAAGTTTACCCTTTATCCTCAAACTATGATCCCTTGTTCTAGACTCCCTCCCCCATCAGGAACATTCTTTCTGAATCTATCCTGTCTAACCCTGTTCACATTTTTCAACTTCTTCCACTGAGAAAAAGATACAACTCTGAGGTCACGTACTAATCGACTCAAGAACAGCTTCTTCCCTGCTGCCATCAGACCTTTGAATGAACCTACCTCACAATAAGTTGATCCTTCTCTACACCCTAGCTGTGACTGTAACACTACATTCTGCATCCTCTCCTTTCCTCTATGAACAGTATGCTTTGTCTGTATAGCATGCAAGAAACAATACTTTTCACTGTATTACTAATACAAGTGACAATAATAAATCAAATCAAGATCCCCTCACTTCTATAACTCCTATGAATATAATACTAACCGACTTATCCTCTCCTCATATGGCAGACCTGCCAACCCAGGGATCAGCCTGGTAAACCTTTGCTATACTCCCCCTATAGATACTTCCTCTAGAGATACGTTCTGAAGTACTGATATGGCGGTATCCCGAAATAATGTTTTCTGATATTGGGCTTATTAAAGCAAGACCGTAGCACATTGTTGGTGTCTGATTGTTAACTGAAATATTTTGTCCATGTTCTTACAATCCTTATCAGTATTGCACAATCATTGGGTTTTATCTTCAGCTTTTCCCTTGCAATACTTACTAACCTTCTTTATTTGTTCTACAGTATATATCAAAACACTGCTTACATCAGCGAACAAATTTGAAAAACAGAATCTAAGAGCTTAGCTGATGTTTCATTGTAAGAAGGTCACGGACTTTAAACTATATTTCAGAACTTAAGCTCACAAGTTAGTACAGTACTAACTCACAAGTTAGTATAGTAATGCCCCATTGTCAGAGGTGCTGACCCTTGGGTAAGATGTTATACAAAAGCCATAAACTGGCTTAAGCAACACTGAAATAAAAAAAAGCCAATTTAATCAAGACAGCATATTCAGAAAGCAGAACGTAACTAAGGAGATTGTAAAAAATCATTTCTTTGGAGGGAAAAGTAAATGAAAAAAATCGGTTTTACTTGAATTACTGCAGATTCTTCAGAATGTACACGTTATGGGCTGTTAAGAATTCTGACAGAAAGGTTTCAGCTTCCCTTTTCCTACTAAGGAGAGTTAATGTAGGGTTTCAGTCTGCTGCCCTGATTCCTCCCATTCTCTGCATTGACGGGTCTTGACGGATGCATTGAAATAAGGGCTCCCACAAAGTTCTCTGACAGGAAATGGGAGCTCACCACCCACCACCAAGAATGATAACACTGCTAGTTCTGCAAAGGAACCCCTGATGCAATAGCTGAAGGAGTTGTGACCATGTAATGAGGGGCCCCAAAGATAAGGAAAGAACAGACCGAGTTTTCATAGTATACTGTAGAACCCCTGCAATATAGAAGGAAGCCATTCAGCCCATCGAGTCTGTACAGTCAACAATCCCACCCAGGACCTTTTCAACCTAACCTGCACATCTTTGGACTATGAGGGGAAACCGGAACATCCGGAGGGAACCCACGCAGAACAACGGGCGAACATGCAAACTCCACACAGACAGTGACCCGAGACTGGAGCTGAACTTGGTCCCTAGTGCTGTGAGGCAGCAGTGCTAACCTCTATGCCTCAAAATGTATGCACATGCGGCAGGTGCCGAATGTAATGTCATAGCTAGGGTGTAGAGGAAGATCAACTTAATGCAAGGTAGGTCCATTCACAAGTCTGATGGCAGTGGGGAAGAAGCTATTCTTGAGTTAATTGGTACATAATATATAAATATATGTAAAGGATGATGGAAAATAAATGCTAAATGTATGAAGCACCCTATCAAAATCTGTTGATTTGATTTGTTTCTCGCAAGGCTTCCAAGGCCCATACTTGTTTATTTTAACATGTCCTTTTCTTGCAGTTACGGATACATTTTCATTGGCATCTAATATTTCTGCTGTTGGTTCCAGCACAGTGCTTATTTGATGCTCTACTGGCCTCCTGTTCTTTCTGTCCCTCTCCAGTGATGATTCCGCCAGCAAGTTCAATTGGAGTAAAGATGCACTCAACATAAGGCTCCTCATCCCCAAAAAAAGGGCATTTCCCACTACCCCAGGGATTACTTGTCACCTCTGTCCAAAGAGGAGTGGAAACAATGATGGTAGGCAAGGGAAACTGGAGAGTTTGCTGGGCTCTACCTCGTCACAATTTCTGTGCTCCATGATTTTTATATTGGATTAGAATTATTTCACACTAGATCAGTGAACATTGTACTGTAATCAGATAGTCTGTCCTAAAGTGTCTCATTCATATTCCTAGAGTAGAATGTCCCACATGGCAGAGTCAAATCACTGGAATATATCTTGACTTGATAATAATGAGATTGAGTTTAGTTAATAAGCATCTGTGAGCATTGATGGAATAAAACTACTGCTATTCTCTTACCTGTTCTATTAAAATTCAACATCAAAAGTGAGGCTGTGTTGTTAACTTGTGTTCTAAATGTGCCACTCAACAACATTTAACTTGATATATTTTGATTTGTCACACATATTAGCATACAGTGAAAAGTATTGTTTTCTGCACGTTATACAGACAAAGCATATCATTCATAGCGAAGGAAAGAAGGTGCAGAATGTAATGTCATAGCTAGGGTGTAGAGGAAGATCAATTTAATGCAAGGTAGGTCCATTCACAAGTCTGATGGCAGTGGGGAAGAAGCTATTCTTGAATTAGTTGGTACATAATATATAAATACATGTAAAGGAGGATGGAAAATAAATGCTAAGTGTATGAAGCGCCCTGTCAAAATCTGTTGATTTGATTTGTTTCTTGCAAGGCTTCCAAAGCCCATACTTGTTTATTTTAACATGTCCTTTTCTTGCAGTTACGAGTACATTTTCATTGGCGTCCAATATTTCTGCTGTTGGTTCCAGCAGAGTGCCAATTTGATGCTCTACTGGCCTCCTATTCCTTCTGTCCCTCTCTAGTGATGATCCTGCCAGCAAGTTCAATTCAGAATGATCTATTTAGATAAGGGAGAAAGATTTAAAAATAAGGAACATGCAGTTACATTAAAATTTATCTCATCCTTAGGGACATACATTGATTCAAGGTCAGGAGATTATGCTCAAGTTCATTGCTGTTTTGTTGGTTAAGACAACAACCAATTGTGCACAACGAGTTCCCATAAGCCTTTCAACTGTTCTTGGCTGTGGACATTGACCAGGATATTGGAAGGATATTGTTCTTTGTCTTTGAATCATTGGATCTTTGTTCCTACCTCAGCAGTCAGGGTGAGAAGGACTCAGTTTAATATCTCATCCTAAAGCCTGCACCACTGACACTGCAGCACTCCATCTGTATGACACTGGAGGTATCAGCCTAGATTGCTGATATTCCTGAGTGACATCTTCGTAGTGGAATAGGGGCACTTTAAAAGACCAATAACTTGTGTGGGCAAACAGACAGTCTGCAGTGTTACCATCCTTACAAGAAAGACTTTTTGTTTGTTTAAACCTTTGAGTCCAGCACCCTATATTTTAAAACCATCACAGAAGTTTAAAGATTTAAATTTTTAAAAAATTTATTTATAAGTGTCATAAATAGGCTTACATTTACACTGCGTAGAAAGCAATTTGGTTCTCAATGCCTTGGGATAGGACTTGAACCTACAACCTTCTGACTTTGAAATGAGTGTGCAAACTGTGTCTAGTGGACCTACAGAAATATTGCACCAAAATTTACTGATTAAAATTGAGTTTTTTTTAAATAGACAAAATATTTTGTAACTGATTCTGTCATAAAATAAACTTTTTAAAAAGTATATATGTCCCAAATAAAACTTCTGCAAATTGTCTCAAACAAAATGGGCAACACAGTAACATGGTGGTTAGCATGGGTACTTCACATGCCAGGGATGCAGGTTCACTATCTGTGTGCAGTTTGCACATCCTCCCTGAGTTTGCGTGGGTTTCCTCTGAATACTCCAGTTTCCTCCCACAGTCCAAAGATGTGCATATGGATCAGGCTGACTGGCCATGCTAAACTGCCACTTAGTGTTAGGGGGGGCTAGCAAGATAAATATGTGGAGCTAGGGGGAATAGGGCTGGGTAGGATAGCAGTGGGTGCAGACTCAACGGTCTGAATGCTTCCTTCTGCATTGTCAGGATTCTATGAACAATTTCATGAATTTACATCCTTAAAGCTTTACCTGGCTCAACTAAATAAATAAATAAAGAATAAGGAAGTCTTACTGTAATTGTACTGGAGCTCACTTCTGCAGGACAGTGTACAGGTTTAGTGATCCAATCCAAGGAAAAATGTACTGGCCCCAAAGCTAAGGTTCAATGAATTGATTTCTGCGTTGGGAAGGATGTTCTGTGATTAGAGCTGGAGATACAGTGGGTCGACATTCTCTGGAGTTCAAAAGAACGAAGGGTGATCTCACTGAAATGTACAAGATTCTGAGGGGGCTTGACAAGGATTGCTGCTGAGAGACTGCTTCTCCTGGTGGTCCAGGGTGGTGATGTTTGGGTGTGGTAAACACAGGTTAAGAGGTTGGACTTTTAGAACTGTGATGGGGATAGTTTTGTTTTTAATTAGAAAATTGTGAATCTTTGGAGTTTTCCACCTTTGGGGAGGGCAACAGCTGCTCAGTTGACGATTATATTCTAGACTGGGATGGAAAGATTCCAGAGGCCATGTGGTTTATTTCTTATGTTCTAAATATGATCTGGGATTGTGATGGATTCAGAATGGGGAAAACAAATGCATAGTGCAGCAGTAGGAATTGTCCAAACTCTAATCCAAATGTTTCCCTAACGTAGAGATAAAACGCCATTGGTAAGAATACAATCTGCCAACCTAATTTACAATAATGGAGCTCAAGGCATTGACCAATCAGGAGGACATTTCTCAAATGCCAGCTTGTAAAATGCACGGTACACTCTGACTGAACTTCATTTTGTTTCACGCTCTTTTAACTGAATATTGGGCTCCAGAGCTGCCACTTTTCCAGATGGTTTTGCAGAAGTTTCAGCCAGGAACAAATATTGGATTTAGTTTTCCAAGCAATATTCTGAACAACAGCAAACATGCGTGCCAGCCAAGTTAAGCTTCTTGCAAATCACAACTGTTTGGCAAGACCAGAACTGGAGAGCTCGGTAACACAGTGGTTATTACTGCTGCCTCATGGCTCCAGGTTCAATTCTGGTCTTGGGTCACTGCCTGTGTGGAGTCTGCACGTTCTCCCTGTACGTGTGGGCTTCCTCTGGATACTCCAGTTTCCTCCCACAGTTCAAAACTGTGCAGGTTAGGTAGATTGGTCATTGTATCTCGCTCCTTAGGTTAGGAGGACCATGAGGTAAATACAGGGGGAGGGGGAGAGGTTTATAAGGATGCTCTTTCAGAGAGTCAGTGTAGACTCAATGGGTTGAATTGTCTCCTTCTGTGCTGTAGGGATTCTACGATAAACACAAAATGGTCACTAATAAGTTGAATAAGGAACGCAGAAGAATCTTCTTTACCCATTATGTGGAACTCACGGCCACATGAAGTAGTTGAGGTGAATAACAGAGATGCCTTGAAAGAAAATCTAGATACATATTTGAGAAAGAAAGAAATATAACCATGTTACAATAGGATTGAATAAAGAGAATGAAGGCTTGTGTACAGAGAAAGTACAAGAGCAAGAAGATTATGCTGAATTTATACAAGACAAAGGTTGGACCTGAGCTGGAATACTGCGTACAGATCTGGATAGCACACTATAAGGAGGATATGAATGCATTGGAGAGGGTGCAGAAGAGGTTTACAAGAATGTCCCAGGAATAAGAAAGGTCAGTTACAAGGATAGATTGAAGAGGTTGGAACTGTTCTCCTTAGAGAGAAGGCTAAGAGAAGATTTGATGGAGATGTTCAAAACCATGAGGAGACTGGACAGGGGAGAGAGGGAAAAATTGTTTCTGCTTGTTAAAGAATGAGAGGGTACAGATCTAAGGTGATTTGGAAAAGAAGCAAATGTGAGGCAAGAAGAAACTTTCTCACATAGCAAGCGGTTTGAATCTGGAACGTACTGCCTGGCAGTGTGATGGAGGCAGGTTCAAATAGAGAGATCAATGGGGATTAAGTAGAAAGATTCCAGAACTTCAATTTTTAGGTGTTCAGATCACCAACAACCTGCCCTGGTCCTCCCATGCTAACGTTATAGTTAAGAAAGCCCACCAATGCCTCTACTTTTTCAGAAGACTAAGGAAATTTGGCATGTTTGCTATGGCTGTCACCAACTTTTACAGATGCGCTATAGGAGGCATTCTTTCTGGTTGTATCACAGCTTAGTATGGCTCCTGCTCTGCCCACGGCCACAAGAAACTACAAAAGATCGTGAATGTAGCCCAATCCATCACGCAAACCAACTTCCCATCTATTGGCTCTGTTTACACTTCCTGCTGCCTCAGTAAAGCAGCTAGCATAATTAAGAACACATGCCTCCAGGACATTCTCTTTTCCACCTTCTTCTGTCAGGAAAAAGATACAAAAGTCTGAGGTCATGTACCAGCCAACTCAAAAAAAGCTTCTTCCTGGCTGCCAAGAGACTTTTGAATGGACCTACCTTGCATTAAGTTGATCTTTCTCCACACCCTAGCTCTGATCGTAACACTACATTCTGCATTCTGTCCTTTCCTTCTCTATGAGTGGCATGTTTTGCCTGTATGCGCGCAAGAAACAATATTTTTCAATGTATACCAATACATGTAACAATAATAAATCAAAGCAAATCATTCAAGAGGGTTTTAGATGATTATTTGAATAGAGACAGTGTGCAAGGGTACGGGGGAAAGGCATGGGAATGACACTAATTCATTTGGAGAGCCAATGTAGACACGATAGACCATGAAACCCCCTTCTGGGCTGTAAAAATTCTGATTATGTGGAGAACATTAACGCTGGCACATGTCTGCTAGGCTGAATGGCCTCTTCCGTGCTGTAAAGATTTATGTTGCTCTGTGCAACTCGGAAATTGTTTAGTAATGGGAACTACTGACAACTGGATCTAAAGTGGAGCCTAAACCACGAGGTCAGCTTCAGACTCCAAATGGAACTTTGCAAGTTAGTATGGAATAAAACACTGCTTTTAATTGCTGCCTTTCCATGATTGATTTTTTTGAAAATCATTCCAATGGATTTTCTTTGAATTCAAGGTTAGAGTCCACCTACGGTTTCCTCTCTGCTGTTTGGAACACCAACCATTTCACTTGCCCCAAAATACTACCACTGATATCTTCACATGTCACACTCCCACCTCACTCATAAACCAAAAAAATGAGAGAATAGAAAGCAGTGAATTTCAATCCCTGAAGATAAAGCCTCCAAGATGCTGCCTGTCTGTACCAAACGCTGATAGGTGAAGCTGCCATGGAACTGGGGACCCCATTAAAACAGTTCTGGGATCTGCAGCAGGATTGGACAGTGGGCATGACACGTGCCAGAGAAGATGGTGGAGAATAGACATGTGTCCTATTAGGAACCTTCATCATTTGGACTGATGATTTATCAATTTATCCGAATCATTATTTTTAAAAAAAAAGTGATAGGGTAGGTTTATAATGTAATTATAATCTTATACGCAAGAAACACTTTCTCGCTCTTCTGCTAACTTTAATTCTGATCCTATGTTCTAGACTGGTAGATGAAGAATGAGTCTGACAACTGTTCAAACTGTGCTCGGCAGAATCCAGTTCTCCAAGTGTTTGTGTACGTAGTACCCATACAGTGCAGAAGAGGCCATTCTGCCCATCTGACTCTTTGGCAGAGTCTCTTATCCAGGCCCTTTCCCCTGCCCTATCCCTGTAATGCACACACTTACCATGGTTAATTCACCTAATCTATATATCTTGGGACACTAAGACAATTTAGCATGGCCAATCCAGCTAATCTGCACATCTTTGGGCTGTGGCAGGAAATCAGAGCACCTGAAAGAAACCTATGCAGATACAGGGAGAATGTGCAGACTCTGCACAGACAGTGACTCAAGCCAGGAATTGAACCCTGGTCGCTGGTGATGTGAGGCAGCAGTGCTAAAAACTGTGCCACCGTGCCACCCCATTAGTAAGGAATCTGTTCCCCAAGTTCAGACTGCGTAGGGGCAGAGATGTGATGGTGAACCCATCTTTCACCCAGCTCAGCCTTCTGTCTAACGCTGACGTAAATGGATAGCAGGTTGTCGATTTGAAGTCCCCAGTTCGCAACACTGTCCGAGCTCTCTCTTTCTACCCCACAACTTCAACTTTTGACACAAACACGGCAAAATCCCAAAGCCATCTTTAAATAAAATGCTGGATTACGACTGCAGAAAGCAATGAATGTTCCTCCAACACCAGCATTGCGCTTCAACCCTGGAGCTCAATTTGAACCCCATCCAGACACATTGGATAAACATTTCCTCTCACCACTGCCCATTAATGGTTATAAGCCAATTGAGTTCATTAATCTAAATCTAGCGTAACATTAATCTAATCGGCACAGGACATGAGTTTGCAGGACACAAATTAGCTGGAGTTTGGCACTGAATATGGAAGTGTACAGGGAATGGAAATATGTGCAGCCACTAACAAACATCAGGCCAAAGTGTTGAGGCAAAGTTACAGGAATAAAACTGATGGCAGATTATTTTAGAACCGCAGGTAAAATGTTGAGTTCATAACTAGCCACCATTTAATTTTTAAAATAGCTAACTAATTGAAAGCAGATTGAAGTCCTGGTTCTGTGCCAGTGGAGGGGAAGGAGGGGAGGGGGTGCAGCACATTGTCAGGGTGTAACACACAGACAGAAAAAATGAAGGGAGTCTACTCATTAACTTACAAGATGAAAAATTGGGCAGACTGTATTACAGGTGTAGGGACCCCTCCATCCCCGCAGCCCTATCCAACTGGGTGCAAAAGGAGGTCATTTGGCCCATTGAGTTTGCACTGACCCACCCAGACCCTGGTCCTATAACCCCACATATTTACCCTGCTAATCCCTCTGATCCTAATAGACAATTTAGAATGGCCAATCAACCTAACTTGCACATCTCTGGATTGGTGGGAGGAACACAGTAAGAAATCTGACAACATCAGTTTTAAATCCAAACGATTTATTTGATAGTAAACTCACAAGCTTTTGGCTATTATAGCCTTCTTCAGGCGAATGAGGTGTTCTGGTCTGCAACAGCACACACATCAGCACAGACAGTTTACAGATTGCTGATTGTCTGTGCTGATGTGTGTGCTATTGCAGACCAGAACACCTCATTCGCCTGAAGAAGGCTAATAATAGCCGAAAGCTTGCAGGTTTACTATCAAATAAATTGGTTGGATTTAAAACTGGCGTTATCAGACTTCTTACTGTGTTTACCCTAGTCCAACGCCAACATCTCTACATCATGACTTGGTAAGAGGAAACCAGAGTACCTGGAAGGAACTCACTCAGACATGGGGCAAATGTGACCCAAGCCGGGAATCGAACCCAGGTCCCTGGTGCTGAGGCAGCAGCACTAACCACTGTGCCACCGTGTCCTTTACGCAGTCCACCAGGCATTTCAATACACTCAGATATTGGAATCAACATGTCCATATTAGCTTTACACTTGCATGAGTTAAAATTAAAACAAAAATAAAAAGGTACAGTAAGGGCAAGTCAGCTGAGGGAAGGAGATCAAAGTGACAGCTAGCATTTTATTTGTCGAGATGCTCATTTTACCTTTTCAATTTGATAGGGTTTTTCAATACTTTTTTCTACAATCTTCTCTTTTTCTATTACCACTTCTGGCTCTGGCTCGGGTTCCGGCTCTGGTTCAGGTTCTGGCTCGGGTTCTATCTCAGGTTCAGGTTCGGGTTCTGGCTCGGGCTCTGGCTCAGGTTCGGGTTCCGGCTCCAGCTCAGGTTCCGGCTCGGGTTCTATCTCAGGTTCTGGCTCTGGTTCTACTTCAGGTTCTCGTTCTGGCTCGGGTTCTGGCTCCGGCTCATGCCGCCACTTGTTGCGCTGATTGTTCTCCTCCTCCCTCTCATTTCTTCGGATATCTCGAGTCTCCCCTTTCGCTATGCTGTCAATTTCCTGCTGACGCTCCATGGCCTCCTGAAGACGTTTCTGGCGTCGCTCTTCTCGTTTCTGCAGTCGCTCTGCGATATCGTTGTCTTCATCCATAATCTGAGTTCTCGAAACTTTGGTATCTTCATCCAATGCACTGTGTTGGAAGAGGATTCATTATTATCAGGTTTGTATTATACATTTATGCTTACATTATTTTAAAGAACAAATATTACTTTTAACATTCCCCAGTCCAATAACTTCCTAATGATTTCAGTGGATCAAACTCCATGTGGAAATATTACAATATAAGCAAGCATGTTTCTTGTTAGCACATAACCAGTGACAACTTTGTATCGGATGTGATGTGATGAATGGTAACAAGCTGTGAGGTTCGACTGACCCAGTAAACCATAGAACCAATTCCAGAATGTTGTAATAGTCAGCTGAGACTATAAATAAGAACCTGTTTGGAATTGTACTGGTCCAGGGCAGGGCCCCAAGTGTGGAGTAATGAAATTTCTTAATTAAATGCTTTCTTTGATTTAGAAGTTGGAGTAAGTTTTGTTATATTTTTATTGTCTGCATTTAAAGAGTTGCTTATGGAGAAACATTTCTCACTTAGCCAATGCAGCAGATTCAATGTGTAAAACTAAAAAGGTTTTTGTCTAACTAAATAAGTTTCAAAAATCACTTCAAATAATTATCCTCCTTATGCCATGGATTAGCCTTCAAATCAACCTCCAACTCATTCATTTAGCCTTTCAATTGAAAAATTATTTCCTGTTTCATAAAACTGAGTGAAATCAATTCACATTTTGATGGGAACAGGTGCAAAATTGGTGAGACTGTGGTCACCCAAAGCTGTTGGCTGGAGGGAGAGCCTGATAGTGACCTTGTCTCCCTCCATGAAGGCCTTACACACATCTTGGCTTCAGTCTCTGCCTTTGCACTAAGTGGTTGTGATGCTTTTTGCACTGCTTCTTTCCTCTTTAAAAGCTCCTGCCACCTGGGGGACTCATAGAAATGGACACCTTCTTTCATGAGAGGGACCCCGTCAGGAGTCTGTTTCACTGACTGGTCAACTATGCCCAAACCCCCAGAAAATGGGCTGGGGGTCACAGTGAACTCACAACTTTGAGCAGAACTTCTATCCCTTTCACTACTCTGCCAGGAACAGGGAATCGCGCGCCACATCGCTGACCTTACAATTTATCTCTGTGAGTGACTAACTTGATTGCAGCACCTCATTAAGAGATTATCACTGAAAACAATTGAAGGATGATCAAATCAGTGAACATAAATAACAATATCACAGAACAATTTTTAGGGGGGCTTCTCTTACTCATCTGATGACACAAAAGCATGTTGGCGCCATTTGTACAGTTTCCTTGGCTCTTGTGCTGAAGTTGCAATGGGCCTGCACAGGGAATCATTGATTGACCTCCTTGCAGGATTCGCAGAATATGAGCTCCCTGATGATTGGTAATTATTTTACCTAATAGAGCTCATGTACCGAGCTCTGTATAAAGCAGGCTTGAGTAGGTCCATTGTTGCACTGTCCCCGGTTGGGACCTGTTTGTGCTCAGCACGAGCTTGTGGTTTTGCTTTACTTAATTTTGAACAGTAAAGCACTGTTTCTTTACAGCTGACTCCTGCAGATACTATACAATGGAAAAATGGGAGGACTTCCGAGGAAGCTTACACCTCGTGTGACAGAAAAAATAATGGCATCATCTGCTGCCATGGCCAAGAGACCTTTTCACGTCTCTTCTAAGCTCTAGATCGTCAAGCAAACTTGTGTGCATTCTCACCCTCAATATCTTTGGAAGGGAAGATTGCAAAGTGGAATGGGCAATAGTTAGGTTTTCATTCACGTTCAACACTTCCTCTTTAATGACTCAGAGACAAAAATGAAAAACATGCCAAACCCTGAATGGCCATCAGCATCATGGACAGAATTGAGCACATTTTGTTCAAAAATACCGATGACTAATTATTAGGTTAGCTAGTTTAAGATGCACTGCAGCAATTCATCAAAGATACTTAGTCAGCACCTTCCAAATCAATGACCACTTTCATTTAGAAGGATAAGGGCACCAGATACACAGGAAGAACACCATTTGCAAGTTCCCCTCTGAGAGGCTCACCATCCTAACCTGGAAATATATCATCACTCCTTCACAGTCAACGGGTCAAAATCCTGCAATTCTTTCCCTAATGGCATTGTGGGTCAACACCCAGCACTTGGACTGCAGTGGTTCAAGAAGGCAGCTCACCGTCAACTTTTCATGGGCAACTTGGAATGGGCAACAATGCTGGACAACCAGCGACACCCACATCCTACAGCTGAATAAAAAACAACTTTATCAACCTTCAACAAAAAAGGGATTGTCTACAAATAACTACTTTGTCTCCAGATGGTCTGTATAGCTAAAAACTCAAAATTTGGCTATTAATCCAAATGAAAAGCTGTGACATCTGTTAATTTTTAGAACGTCCCTACTGAGTGTTCAGGGGTTGATGAGGTGAAATGGAATCATATCCTTTTATGGCTCATTGTGAATCAAAATGAATGTTTTCTCAAGAATCTCAGATCAGGTCACCGTCAGGTCAGGGGTCTATTCAGTGACTTAGTGTGAAACCAGTGTTTTTTTTAAATTAAGCAGTGCTAACATTCACACGTAGATTTGGAGATCAATTCTCTAAACGGACACAAACCATGCACAAATTCCAGTTAATAAGAGGCGTGTAGACCCCACATATCTTCCATATATAGAAAGGCTATTAGAAATGATCTCATTCCTCTTTATTTTCGTTAAGATTGGAACCTTTTTGGTGTCGAGAGGACGTTGCTTGGCTCCGCAGGTTGCTATTAAGTGAAATTTCTATTTTTATACACGTGCCAGCACATCATTTTGTTAGTGATTACACCCAAATGTGGAGCGCTGTGCATAATTCTTGGAATCTGAACCCAACCTAGGGGTAGACCTGATGTACTGCCAATGTCTATTAATCTTTCACACACAATATTCCAGTGACTGAAATCTAATCTTAAAACTCTTGGACACTATCGTTCAAAGAATACCACACGAAACAGAAAAAAAAAGATGGATTCTGAACCTTCACTAAAGAATCAAGAATCTGATCAATACTTTTGAGTTAATCAGCTAAACTGTTATTCGATTATTGTGCATCTCTTTGGCCTTCTGGTATCATTAACAGCAACCAAGAAGTAGGTTAGCTTTAAATAGTTTCTTGCAGTATTTCCTGTATTTGATTTTTGTTTTTCTGCGGTCTTGTAATGGATTCATTTGAAGAAGTTGAGTCTCTAGCAGACTGGAAAAGGGAAGTGTTTGATCCATCCACATTTCCCCTAATGGTCCAGTGGCTAGGTTCCCGCTCCTTGTGATTTGTCTGGTAAGAGGAATCTTTATAATTGATGCTTCCAAAGCTCTTACTGAGTTAGCACAAGGTTTAAGAGGTTTAAGATCTGTTTTCAGATATTCAGCTGAAAGGAGATACGCATCCAATGGGGTATTATACTATGGACTGGAAGCCAAGTGATGGTTTCAGTCTGGCAGTGCTGCTCTTTAAACATCTTTCCCTCCTTTGTCCCATTTGTGTAGCTGTGGTTTGACCTGCTTAGGCCACGTGCTTTGGAATTACCTCCAAAAACCCCTCCGCCCTCCTCCTCCCTGAACTCTTCGCTTGTCTACTCGGTAAACCTCATCTTCCTCCTACGTACGACCCACTTCTTAACTAAACTTTTCTTTACTCTGCTGTGGTTCAGTATTTTCTGATTATGTCTCCATGAAGAAATTCATAACATTTTCCCGTTCTACAGGTGCTATACAAAGGCAGGATTTTATTTTTCTCCATTTCCACTGTACGTTCTTTTGCCCAATAGGGGTCTTCTTTAAACGGAGACATCCAGATTCCCTCCCCAATGTGTTTAGTGTGCAGTTTAACCGGTACAAACTGTTTGGATGAATGGCCTCCCCACCCCTCCATTCTCATCCCCTAATTCTTCTCCATCTTAGCACCAAATTTCAGCTTTAGTTTTAATCTTCTCGTACTTCAAAGGTCTGAGTTCTACATCATGGGTACATTTAAGAGAAATCTAGATAAGTACATGAGGAATAAAGGAATAGAAGGATAAATGTATTAGATTAAAGGATGTAAGGTAGAAGAAAGCTTCTGTAGAGCATAAACAGTGACAGATTTTAAATTTAGTTCAGTTTAATTATTATCACAAGTAGATTTATGTCAACTCTGCAACTAAGTTACTATGAAAATCTCCTTGTCGCCTGTTTGAGGTACACCGAGGAGAATTTTGCATGTCTTTCGGACAGTGGGAGGAAACCTGAGCACCTGGAGAAAACTCACACAGACACGTGCAGAATGTGCAAACTCCGCACAGACAGGGTCCCCGGCACTGTGAGACGGCAGCGCTAACCACTGTGCCACCATGCCACCCCAAATAGCGATCAAATGGTCTGTTCCTCTGGTGTAAGTTCTATTTAAAAAACAAGACATGATTGCTCCCACATACCATGAATAATGTCCAGTGGTCACGAGTAGAATTCAATTACTCAATCTAATGATGATCAAATGATTGTCATTGGGCAACTCAGCATGGGTGTTTCAGGGGCAGCGGGTGCATGAGCCTCCTGACTGGGACTTTGTTGTTGTAACCAGCACTCTGACTCATTCTCCCATATAACAAGTCTCCAATGTGGAAACATGGCCTTGCTCAATGTTGTATTTATGCAAACAGTGCAGAAGGGCTGATAAAGGTCAAATGATGTATTTCATTCCTGAACACACAGCACATCCAGATGACTAAGTGGGATTTTTACACGTTTTTCACATTGTAACAGGCTGTCAGTACAGTGAAAAGGAACGCTATCATTTCAGTGCCTGCACCTGATTCCCAGCTTGGATCACTGTCTGCATAACATTTGCACATTCTCCCTGTTTGCGTGGGTTTCCTCTGGTTTCCTTCCACAATCTGAAATGCTGGTTAGGTACGTTGACCATGCTAAATTATATCTTGTGTACAAGAAAAGGTGCTGGAGTGTGGCAAATTTTCACAGTAACTTCATTGCAGTGTGAATGTTAGCCTACTTGTGACATTAATAAATAAACTTGGAAAAAAAGTTACATAATTTGAGGGTGATTGCACCAAACCATTCACAAATTGAACCAAAGAGTGATTCTTATATCTCTGGCCTCAGTAGCCATTGTTTGAAAGTTTCTCAGATGGCTGAGTGAGTACAGTGTACTCTGTAACCAAATCACTGAGTCACAAAAGGACAGTAAAGCCCCAGGTTTGACTGTCAGCCAGCACTGATCTCACCAAGTCAATACTTAGTGGTCCTTAGTTCAGCAAGCAGGCTGTGTCTCCCACGCTCTCAGTTGTAAATGTCTCAGCCTGTGGTGAATAGGGTCAAATTCAGCTGTAAGCAAACATTTTCAGCTTAGCGGACCATATCTCTCCATCGAAACGCAGTCTGCTCTATAACGGGGTGACCACTTTAAAGAAGACTTCAGTACGGTCCGCTTGTGTGACCCGAGCTTCCGGTTGCCTGTTATTTTAATTCTCACCTCACTCCCCCACTGACCTTCCATTGCTTACTTACATGTGCTTACTTCCATAGAAGCACATTTTTTGTTTCTTTACTTGTCCCGTAACCACAATCACGCATCACCAGTTCTTTAGACATGTAGGACTGGATTTTAACAGCACAGCTGCCCCAATATCAGGGCAGGTGGGGTTCACAGAACAGCATATCCTGTTGGCTTTGGACATGATCTTACAAGCCTTGGGCAGTCACGCCAGTAAAATCAGAGCCATAGGGGACAATTCTCCCCCCAAAAACCTAAGAATCTGGTTGTTTTTCAAGCCCCTTTTTTTAATGAGCTGAATGGAATGAATTTCTGGGACATTGTGCATCAGAGTCCACAACACAACTCATGCCAGTAAGGTGGGAGGGAGGGGCAAATCTCGAACATGCCGAAGAGGGCAACATCAGGACACTGAGCAGCCTATTGTGCATGCAGTGATCTGAAAGTGGGTGCACTGCCCGCGCATCTCTCCATTCCATCCCACCTCACCGGTCTACCAACGTCTTCCCTGACCCTCAAGGGGCACCCCCTCCTTGTCCCCAACTCCAGGAGGAGCCTCGATGGCCCCTGTCCCGACTAGCGGGGTGATCACTCCTGGTCCCTGCATATGGGGATCAACTTTAATCCCCACTGCTGGGGACCTTTCCGGGCAGGGAGACATTTAAGAGCTTAGATGATATCATCCCAGGCTCGCTAATCGTATGGAAATGTTGATTTCAAAATGGTAATCAGTCTCGCGTTGATTTCTAGCTTACAAAAAAAGGCCTGGGAGAATCACAATCGGTCAGACGTCGGTCGCAAATCCCGATCTAGGCTGATACTTTGCAATCTGTAGCACTATTCAATCAGCCAGCAGGCCAGGAGAATCATACCCATAAACTCTCCAGGTCTTCTAACTTACCACTGGCCTGTTTCTTTGTCCTTTCCCCACCCTCTCCACTTTCTCTTGATTAATACCCATTTCTATATACTTTCTAAATTTTTCCTAGTTCTGATGAAACATCATTAACCTGAATCATGAACTCTGACTTTCTCTCTCCACAGATGCTGCTTGATCTTCCGAATATTTCCAGCACTTTTGGGTTTTATCTCATATTTGCAGCATCTGCAGTCTTTTGCTTTCGTAAGGCTCAACTGGGACATCCCCTCAGGTTGAAGGAGCGTGCCGACCCCTGGCATCTAATGTGTATTATTTCCCATGGAAATGTATTTCAGCAAGAAGTCTGTGCCTTCACAAGAAATGAAGAACTCTTGCTCTGGCCCTCTTGTCCAAAAAAGCCAACATTTCTTACATGTCATTCTATAACCATTGGCAATCTCAACTATATCCCACTCTCAACTGAAGCATTCATAGAAACAATGAAAAAATAGGAACAGGTCATTCAGCCCCTTGAGTTTATTCTGTCATTCAATATGATCACAGCTGATCCTTTGTCTCAACACCACACTCCTGCTCTCTCCCCTTACCCTTCTACAACATCTTTAGAGTCTACTCAGGCCAATCTCAATGCTCTCACCACTGGCCAGCTGACATCAGCTTATGTTATCTTGGCATGGTGGTTACTGCTGCCTCATAGTGCCAGGGAATGGAAGGCAATGGCACAGCACCACTAACAAAACTGCCAAGCAGCTGGCCAGGGTGAAGCATCAGCAGAGGACAAGCCAAGGACCCAAGACAAAGTACACATGAATGTTTCAGGGTGATTCAATTCCGATTCAATTCCAGTCCTGGGTGATTTGAGTGGAGTTTGCACATTCTCTCAGTATCTGCATGGGTTTCTCCTCACACAGTCCAAAGACGTGCACGTTCAGTGGATTGGAATGGTTACGGGTTACGTTTCCATCTGATAATCTAACGTAGATGCATCTTTGATAGTCTAATGTCAGTCTACAGTGTGGATATTCAGGAGGATAGCTGCGTAATTCTGGCAGTTTCAGGTCACAATCAAGCCTCTGATATATTTAAGCTTGGCCAAGGGGATCAGCTGAGTCTAATAGCGCCAGGGATGCTGTCTGTGTGGAGTTTGCATGATCTTCACATCTGCGTGGGTTTCCTCTGGGTGTTCCAGTTTCCCCCCACAATCCAAAGACGTGCAGGTTAGGTTGACTGGCCATGCTAAATTGTCCTTTGTGTCAGGGGAATTTGTAGGGAAATGTGTGGGGTTACAGGAATAGGGCATTGTGGTTGGTAATGGGCCAAATGGCTTCATTCTGCACTGTAGGGATTCTACGATTCTAGGTCAAGAGAACTGAATGACAGTCAAACGGCAAAAATACCAGATGCTGGGGAAATCTGAAATAGAAACACAAAATTGCTCAATGTTTAGTACTATTTGTGACTCCGCAGACATCGAAGCAGTCCACAGCCACATGCAGCAAGATCTGATATTCAGACTAATAGGTGCAAAATTACATTCATACAATACTAATGCAAGATAATAACCATTCCCAATAACACAGAATCCAATCATCTCTCCTTGACGTTCAATGGTATTACCATTGCTGAATCCTGCACTGTCAACATACTGGGGTTACCTCTGACCAGGAATTCAACTGGATTGGCCTTATAAATACTGTGACTACAAAGCAGGCTGGGAATGGTGCAACAAGTAACTCACCTCCCCGACTCCCGAAAATTTATCCACCATCTATAAGGTACAAGTCAGGAGTGTGTTGGAATACTCTCTGCCTGTCTGGATGAGTGCAGCTCCAGCAACACTCACAAAGCTTGACACCATCCAGGATAAAGCAGCTTGTTTGGTTGGCCACCTTCAACATTTAATCTCTCCACTGCTGACACACAGTGGCAGCAATATGTCAAATCTACAAAATGCACTGCAGCAACTCCCCAAGGCTACATTGACAGCACCTTCCAAACCCACAATCTCCATCACCAAGAAGGACAAGGATAGAGCAGATGCATGAAAACAGCACCACCTAAAAGTTCCTCTCCATTTCACTCACCATCCTGACATGGAAATATATTGCCGTTCCTTCACAGTCACTAGGCGAAAACCTTGAAACTCCCTCCCTAACAGCACTGTGGGTGTATCTACAACACATGGCCTGCAGTGGTTCAAAAAGGCAGGTTACCATCTTCTTGAGGGAAATTAATAAGGGGCAAAAAAAAAATACTGGCTTAGCCAGCGATGTCCAAATTCCCTGAAAATATTTAACACAAAGTATTAAAAGAACTTAGCAGAATAGGTAGAATCTGTGGAAAGTGGAAGTCAGGATTAACATTTCAGGATATATTAACTCAAACGTCCTTTATTCACAAATGCTGCAAGGCCAAATGAATTACTGGCAGCCTGTCATTGTCAGAGGGTGTTTCCATGACAATATATTTTCAGCTGAAAGTGTTCAGCTATCTTATGCAGTTGACCCCAGTCATTTTTAAATTAGGTTTTGGTGAAACTTACTTTTCACTATCATATACAGTCTTGGAACAAGGCTGTAACAGGATTACAATAACAAGATTTCACAGTGGCGCAATGGTTAGCACTGCTGCCTCACAGCACCAGAGTCCCGGGTTCAATTCCCAGTTTGGGTCACTGTCTGTGTGGCACTGACACATTCTCCCCATGTCTGCATGGGTTTCCTCCAGGTGTTCCGGTTTCCTCCCACAGTCCAACAAATGTGCTGGTTAGGTGCATTGATCCAAACAGGTGCCACAGTGTGGCGACTAGGGGAACTTCACAGTAACTTCATTGCAGTGTTAATGTAAACCTTACGACTAATAAATAAACTTTATTTTAAAAGCTGGCAAATTTTGATGTCTACCCCGTCAAACATTGCTTTTGATTGGTTTCCTAACCATTTTAAAACAACACAGGACTGCAATTTGAATCTTACGTTGTTTCTCAGTCTCCCTTGTAAAGCTCACAGGCTGAAATCCAGAGCAAGTTCCCAAACTATTCCCGGAATCTTACTCAAGTGTTGGCTGGGTTAGCTGACATCCCGCTGCTATCTAGAGACATCCAATTTTATTAACTTGGAAACGGCAGATGTTTTAATTTAAAGTTTCAACACCTTCTAAAAATGCTTTGGAAAGAGAGACTTTTTTGGCAGAGCTACGATATTTGATGTCAGTGCTACTTAAGTGGGAAAAGGGAACCTCAACCCTGCATCACCGCACTGTCCTTCTAATATTCTGCAGAGTGGACCACGACAGTCAGAAGCTGCAATGACACCAGGGTAGCACACTGACACATGGTTAGCGCTGCTGCCTCTCACAACCAGGACACAGGTTCGATCCTGGTTTGGGTCACTGTCTGTGCGGAGTCTGCACATTCTCCCCATAACTCCATTGTAATATTAAACTACCTACCTAGTGTTAGAGACTGGTGAAGCCACAGCAGTAGGGACCAACAATAAGTCACACTGCGAGCCCAAAGAACGAGCCTACTGCTTGTTGGAAAGTTGCTTAGCTGTGCTCCAGTCTGGAATAAGGGTGGATGAACTTGCAGCATGGGTTGGTATCTGGGGTATTTCGATGTCGTGGCCATTTTGGAGACATGGATAGAGTAGGGATAGGAAACTCTGTTGCAGGTTCCGAGGTTTAGATGTTTCAGTAAGATCAGGGAAGATGGAAGAAAGAATGGGGGGAGGTGTGGCATTGTTAGTCAGGGACAGTATTACAGTGGCAGAAAGGACGTTTGATATGGACTCGTCTACAGAGGTAGTATGGGCTAAGGTTAAAAACAGGAAAGGACAGGTCACCCCGTTAGGGGTTTTCTACAGGCCTCTGAGAAGTTTCAGAGATGTAGAGGAAAGGATTGCAAAGATGGTTCTGGATAGGACCAAAAGTAACAAGGTAGTTGTTATGGGGATTTTAACTTTACAATTATTGACTGGAACAGCTATACGTCAAGTACTTTAGATGGGTCAGTCTTTGTCCAATGTGTGCAGGAGAGTTTTCTGACACAGTATGTAGGTAGACCAACAAGAGGTGAGGCCATATTGTATTTGGTACTGGGTAATGAACCAGGCCAGTTGTTAGATTTGGAGGTAGATGAACACTTTGGTGATAGTGACCACAATTCGGTTACATTTATATTTGCGATGGAAAGGGATAGGTATATACCACAGGGCAAGAGTTATAGCTGTGGGAAACTAAAGAAGTTGAATCGCTTGTGAAGACTAAGAAGGAGACTTATATCAAGATGAGACATGAAAGCTCAGTTAGGGTGCTTGAATGTTACAAGTTAGCCAAGAAGGACTTAAAGAGAGAGCTAAGAAGAGCCTGGAGGGGATATGAAAAGTCTTTGGCAGCTGGGATCAAGGAAAACACTAAAGGTTTCTATAGATGTGTCAGAAATAAAAGAATGACTAGGGTAAGATTAGGGCCAGTCAAGGACAGTAGTGGCAAGTTGTGCGTGGAGTCCAAAGAGAAAGGAGAGGTGCTAAATGAATATTTTTTGTCAGTGTTCACACAGGAAAAAGACAATGTTGTTGAGGAGAATACAAAGATACAGACTATTAGGTTAGATGGGATTGAGGTTCATAAGGAGGAGGTGTTAGCAATTCTGGAAAGTATGCATGCAGGAGGGTTTCCTGACCAGATCCCAACCTGGGCCAGATGGGATTTATCATAGGATTCTTTGGGAGGCTAGGAAGAAGATTGCAGAACCTTTGGCTTTGATCTTTATGTCATCAGTGTCTACAGAGTAGTGCTAGAAGACTGGGAGATAGCAAATGTTGTTCTCTTGTTCAAGAAGAGGAGTAGAGACAATCCTGATAATTATCGACTAATGAGCCTTACTTTTGTTGTGAGCAAAGTTTTGGGAAGGATTGTAAGAGATAAGATTTATAATAATCTAGAAAGGAATAATTTGATTAGGGATAGTCAGCACGGTTTTGTGAAGAGTAGATTGTGCCTCTCAAATCTTATCAAGTTCTTTGAGAAGGTGACCAAAAAGGTGGATGAGGATAAAGCAGTTGGTGTGATGTACATGGATTTCAGTGAAGTGTTTAATAAGATTTCCCATGGTAAGCTATTGCAGAAGATACGGAGGCATGGGATTGAAGGTGATTTAACGGTTTGGATCAGAAATTGTCTCGCTGCAAGAAGATAGAGAGTGGTGGTTGGTGGGCAATGTTCATCCTGGAGTTCAGTTACAAGTGGTGTACTGCAAGGATCCGTTTTGGGGCCACTGCTGTTCATTTTTATAAATGAACTGGATGAGGGCATAGAAGGATGGCTTAATAAATTTGCAGATGACACTAAAATTGATGGAATTGTGGACAGTGCGGAAGGATGTTGCCAAGTTACAGAGGGACATAGATAAGCTGCAGAACTGGGCTGAGAAGTGGCAAATGGAATTTAATGCAGAAAAGTGTGAAGTGATTCACTTTGGAAGGACTAACAGGAATACAAAGTACTGGGCTAATGGTAAATACTTGGTAGTGCGGTTGAGCAGAGAAATCTCGGTGTCCATGTACATAAATCCCTGAAAGTTGGTATCCAGGTTGATAAGGTTGTTAAGAAGTCGTACAGTGTGTTTATTGGTAGAGGGATTGAATTTAGGAACCATGAAGTCATTTTGCAACTGTACAAAACTCTGGTGCGGCTGCGCTTAAGAGTATTGCATACAGTTCTAGTCACTGCATTATAGGATGTGGAAGCATTGGAAAAGATGCACAGGAGATTTACCAGGATGTTGCCTGGTATGGTGGGAAGGTCTTATGAGAAAAGGCTGAGGGACTTGAGGCTGTTTTCATTAGAAGAAGGTTAAGAGGTGACTTAATAAAGGCATATAAGATAATGAGATTTAGACAGGGTGGACAGTGTGAATCTTTTTCCTCGGACAGAGATGACTAGCACAAGGTGACATAGCTTTAAATTGAGGGGTGATAGATATAGGACAGATATCAGAGGTAGATTCTTTACTCAGTAGTAAGGGCGTGGAATGCCCTGTCTTCAACAGTAGTGGACTCGCCAACATTAAGGGCATTTAAATGGTCATTGGATAAACATATGGGTGATATTAGAAATAGTGTACATTACATGGACTTTAGATTAGTTTCACAGGTCAGCGCAACATCGAGGGCTAAAGGGACTGTACTGCACTGTAATGTTCTATGTTCAGTCCATTTAGCTCACAAAACCATTGTTAACCAAGACAGAACACGTGGAAGAGGATTTCTAACCAGCTAGGCAGAATGCATTCTTTAGAGGACAAGAAAAATCAGTAAGGAGTTAAATGATCCTTAAATAAGCTACAGTTTTGCACACGTGAATGCAATAGGATAATCAAAACAAGTAGTACTGATATTTTAGCTATATTTTAATGCACTGTTCACTTTGGTCAAGCTAAGTTACTGAAAGGCATGGTGGTAAATGTCAATAGTTCAAAGCCAAAGGTCTGGGAACCGGCTGATCAGCAATAGTCTTACTGGGAATTCTACGAGGGAATGTATTTTGCAACTTCAATGAATGGATGCATTCACTGCCCAGACAAAAGGACAGATATGCCCTTGGACGCACATGTCTAAGTGAACTAATGGGAACATCCGTTTTGACACTGCGATAGCTTTTGCTATTACTAGGCAATGGGGATATGGTTAGTGCCAAGAGGGGAGATTACATCTGGACATAGAAGGATAAATAAGATATCACCAGGCTATTAAATATTATATGGTTGGTTGAGGTACTTGACAGAAATGTGTATTAATGTATGACAAATGAAATTGATTCTAAGCTAATGAAGGACGGAATTATAAAAAAAAATAATTGATATGAATTTGACACTACTTCAGACCTTTCAGAGGTGTTCTGTCACTCTGATCCAGAGCAATTTAACCCTTTGAGAAATTCTGGTTAACTATGTTTGTATTATTTTGTTATGTTTTATGTTTCATAAATTTTGTTACATCCTTGCATAGAGATATTCATTGTGAGTTTTGAACTATCTCCATTTAAGACACAGTTGGCCACCTTCAAAATTCCCCGCAACCTAACACTCATTCATATTTAATTTTGATGCCTCAGATGTAGATTTTATGTAAAGAAAATTTCTGCTATTTTAGAAGAAATATAAACTCTTCATTCTTCGGCACAAACAAATGAATAGCAGCTTATGTTTCTACCCAGGATCTGTGCTGCTCTGTTCCCAACATGGATAATTTTATTCAAGAATTTTTTTTTTTAAAAAGTGCACCTTTTAAAGGAGAAGAATGAAAAAAGCATTTTATCCCATTTTGCAAAGAGCTCAATTATTTTATTTTAAAATATTATTTTAATATTTTATCATATTTAATAATTTAAATACTATGTCCAATTCACGGTGCACAAGACACACAATAAAAACTCTAGAAGTCTAGTCTAGAGCACCACAGCACCAGGGACCTGGGTTCAATTCTGGCCTTCGATTACCCCTTGTGAGGAGTTTGCACGTTCTTTCTGTGTCTGCGTGGTTTCCTCCGGGTGTTCCAGTTTCCCCCCTCAGTCCAAAAGCGTGCAGGTTAGGGTACGTTAGTCATGCTATATTGCCCCTTTGTGTCAGAGGGGTAAACAGGGGGATAGGGCTTTGATGGGATTATTGCCTCTGAAGTTCGATGGGCCGAATGGCCTCCTTCAGCACCGTGGGGAATCTATGATTTCAGAGAAAAGTGTCCCAAGGTTTCGGTTATGAGGAAAGACAGGTATACTTGTGGTTTTCAGCCTGGGAAAGAGACCGCTGAGAGGTGAAAGAATAGAGGTTTATAAGATAGTGAAGCGAATACGAACGGTAAATTGCAAGAGTTTGATAAAGGGACACTAGTTCAAGCTAGAAAAACAGAACATTTAGCATCGATACCTAGAAGTTTCTCTCTGCACAGAGAGTGATGAAGGTGAAAATCCCAGAACATTTTGAGAAATCATTGGATGCCAGGAACTTGCGGATCTTTGTGGGCTGACCAATCTTCTTGTCCATTATAATCCTGGGAGTTGCTTTAAGCTTTATGCTATCGATGGGGTGGGGGGAATTCTCCCATCCCACCCACCATGGGAATTGTAGCAAGCAGGGGTGGACGGACCACACAAAGGTCCTCTGATCTCGGGCAGGATTCTCTGGTTTTGGGATGAGAGTAGCCAGAGAATCCCACCCCGTTATATCAATGGGCCGTGGGAGATTGGGAACCGATGCCCTCTACAGGAAGCACGATCAGGGAAACCTCGGGAATGTTGCTGGTGAAATCCTTCTGCTTAAAGGAGGACACCGAGCTGCATCTCACATTTCCCCAGACACACACCCTGGCAACTACCCAGAAATTCAAAATGGAACGGTAAGAGAAAAACAGAAATCCCCCATAATCTCTAAAGTGACTATCATTACTCTGGTTGGTTTATTTTCTTGTGTTCCCTTGATGGTGACAGTTATTCACTCCCTGTCTCCAGGGAAACCATTAAAATAGTAAGTGTAGTTAATAGTAAATAATAGTAAAATAAAGTAACAGCCCCGCCCCCTCCCTGCCAGCCGTCCAGCCCCCCCCTCCCTGCCAGCCGTCCAGCCCCGCCCCCCCCCACCAGCCATTTAGCCGGTTGAATGTTGGACTTGTTTTTTTTTTGATCAGAGTTGCCTACTGAACTCCCACTTTACTGATTTTTCCCAATATTATTTTATAATCTTTTTCGGCAACTGCACTTCTCTTTTGAATGATAACACTTGTATTTAATCCCCTCCTGTAAATTCCTGATAGTTTAGAGGTCTCCTATTAAATTGCACTTTTGTGACTAATAAAACGCTTGTTGTAGAAAAGGATATCCTTAATATTTTACAATAAATCACCCTGGCACCACTGGACCTTTATAGCACTCCCTTTATAATCTCAAGGAATCTTACAGCCTTGCTGAAAGTAGTTAGTTTCTAACCACAATCTGTGACTGGTCAGCCTCAGAGCATGGGGACTCCATTAATGCCCCAAAAAAGATAGGCAGAGAGGAAGCTCTGAGACTCAGTAGATCTTACACATTGTAAACACAAATTTATTCCTCTCAATCCTGTCAGGGGAAGGGAAGGCTCACATAACTGACCTTTTCCAAAATGTGTAACATGTGTACAATATAAATTTTCTGCATACAGAATACCACTAAGTTTATTTATTAGTGTCACAAGTAGGCTTACATTATCATTGCAATGAAGTTACTGTGAAAATCACCTAGTTGCCACACCGTGGCGCGCCTATTAGGACACACTGGTAACGGAATTTTACTGCCTTACCCACAAGAGGCCAAAGGAGAATGTCATTCTGCAAGGATAGACATGCCAGTAAATTTCCAGCCTGAGGAAGAATTCAGCATGGCCAATGTATCTAACCAGCACGTCTTACAGACAGCGGAAGGAAACCACACAGACATAGAAGAGAATGTGTAAGCTCCACACAGACAGTGACCCAAGCCAAGAATCGAACCTGGGTCCCCGGTGCTGTGAGGCATCAGTGCTAACCACTGTGTCACCGGGCCTCCCATCTGGTCTGCAAATCAAAAGGCCATAGATGGCTGTGATTTCCACCACGCAGAGTGAGCACAGACTTGAAAAATAGCTCTTTTATTTATCAAGAAAAAGATTACGAAGGTGAAATGTTGCAAAGTGGGACCCCCCATGTCCCCTTAGTGCTGGGCTATGACTGCTGCTACCGAGACCCTTTCTCTTGACCCAATGTCATGGAAGGGAATGGCTTCTGCAGTTGAACTGATGGTGAAATATGGCCTCAGCAGTCTGTCATTCTCTCTCTAAACTAAACTATTCGGTACTAACTGTTTCATCGAAGTGCTCACCTGCATCCACGGCAATGAAACCAACAGGCATTCTCAGCCTCCACTGCGCTGGCTCTGCTATCCTTACCCCCTGCCCTGGATGTTGCCCACTTGTGCCTGGTTTCTCACCAGGTGTATATCTCATCTTTAATCTTTCAGCTAAGGTACAGACAACGGCGTCACTATCTGGGCTGGTGACTGAGAGTATGTGGGAAAGTGATGGTTTCATCATCACATATTCCCCTACTGTCAAACCAAAATGTACCTCTTGGTTACATGAAGGCACAGGGATGAGGTTGTGACAGGGGAAGGAAAAATTAGAGGCACTGTTTACACTAATTGCAATTAGTGTTGGATGAGGAACTGTGATGTGAAAAGGAAAATTAGTTAAGTGGATGTCATCAACTTTACAATCGAACCTAGTGCTGGTCATGGCCTCAAAGTGGCCGACCCAATAAAGACCAGTACCTATGGAATTAAGGACATGCAGCTGAGTCTATGTCCTTCTGGTTAACCCCTTTTGCTTCCGATTATACACCAACTACTCCTGCAAAAAAAGAGGCACATGTGCCAGTGAGTGTGGTGCAATGCATTCGGGTGAAGTAACTGTCGTGACTGAATAGTTGTCAGTATTTGTGAACAATGCGATATCGGTGTGAGGCTTCCAGTAGTGCTAAGTGTGTGAAACTGTGATGAAGTAACTTAAAACCCAATCTGAGTCACGAATAATTGATTGTTGGTAAAATGAGTGATGTGGGAGTAGTGAGCTGAGCATTAGCTGAGGCTACTGGGGATGACTGGAAGAAAAACAGGCTTACATTAACACTGCAATGTTAACAGTTGCCACGCACTAGCGCCAGTTTGAATAAATTGAGGGAAAATTTAGCATGGCCAATGCACTTAACCAGCACATCTTTTGGACTGTGGGAGGAAATCAGAGCACACAACACAGACCAGACACAGGGAGAACATGCAGATTCCACACAGACAGTCACCCAAGCTAGGGATCGAACCTGCACCCCTGGCATTGAATGCTAACCATTGTTCTACTGGAGGATGACATCTGAAGATGCCGTCACTGCACTTGTACAAAGATAATGAATATCTTGTGGGCCTCCGAGGGTTTGGGACCTCACTCTCACCAGCAACAAGCAAAGATATCTGCTTCTGATAGAATTGGGCTTTCCAGACCTACCAACAAGACCAGTGTCGGAAAGATCAGACTTCTTCCAATGTTGTCCCATCTCTCACTGTTCTCCACATGTATTTCCTGCAGGGCTGCCAGCCCCTATCCCCATCACACTGCAACTTCAGGGTGCATCGAGGGACGCAGGCGAGCTTTAAATGTTGCCAGTAAGTTGAGATTGCAAGTGAATGGCCTGGTTAACACTGATGTAGAGATGCCGGCATTGGACGGGGGTAGTAAGAACGCTGCAACACCAATTTTAAATCCAACTGATTTATTTGATAGTAAATTTGCGAGCTTTCGACACTCTGTGTCTTTGTCAGGCATTTGCCTGACAAAGACACAGAGTGTCGAAAGCTCGCAAATTTACTATCAAATAAATCAGTTGGATTTAAAATTGGTGTTGCTAAATTCTTACTGAGTTCTGGTTAACACTGGCATCAATCATTTAGACGAGGGGACAGCAAGAAGTTGGTATACTGCCCATATTACACTCAATGGGCGATTCTATATTATAGAATACCTACAATGCAGAAAGGGGCCATTCGGCCCATAGACTGTCCATCGATTCTCTGACACAATATCTTACCCAGGCCCTCTCCTCTGCTTTATCCCTGTAATCACACACACATTTACCATAGATAATCCATCTAACCTATACATCTTTGGTTAATAAGGGACAATTTACTATGGCCAATCCACCTAACTTGCGCATATTTGAAGTGTGAAAGGAAACCGGAGCAACCCGGAGGAAACTCACAAGGGAGAGCATACAAACTCCACACAGACCAAGGTCGGAATCGAACTAAGTCCCTGGAGTTGTGAGGCAGCAGTGTTAACCACTGAGCTGCCCATTAACTACACTTGGCAATCACTGTGCCTGTTTTAGGGAGGCTATCCAACTTAGCCCCCATTGAGAGCAAAGGGCAATAAATTGAGCTCATGATACTTCCAACTTGCTCAGAGAGGTTTCCCTACCGCTACCTCCAGATCTTGATGCCAAATTTGACGATTCATTGCTCCTGCCCAGGGTTCGATGTGACGGCAGTGCATTTTGGGCATCGGAGATACATTCAACTCACAACAAACACAGCTTAACAGAAAGAAAACCGTGTGGGCTACAAATTAGGTGCATCCGTTGCAGTGTGCAAGTTCCCCACATGCCTGTATTAGGGCGCGAGTGTAGTGAATGTGTAAAATTGACTCCATTTTAGGTCACAGTCCGCTAAACCACTTGTGGCAAAATAAATAAGTGAAATATCATCTATGATAAGAGAATTAAGCAGTGTTCAAGAGTTGGCAGATGTTGACTAACTCCCCTCGGTACAGTGAGCAATAACTAAATGAATAATACTTTGTGCTTGGAACTGGCCTTTATATTTAAGAGTTATGAATGATGACGGGATCAGTGATAACGGCTGTGAATGGGAAATGATTCAGGATGATTCTGGCCTTGGATCAGACGTGTGTTTGTCAAAAGGGAAAAACTACACCATAATCCAGCTATAGCATGTGGGATTGAGAAAATTGTTTTTTCCTTCCCAGGTCACCCTATAACCTTTAGCCACAACTGTAACTTCAGCCATTTAGGGCCTAAACCATTCCCCCTCCCGCCCTCTACGATTCCCGTGGCAGGCAGGATAGGAAAGTTCTTCTCTCTGTCTCTCACACAGTGACCAGAACCCACTATTCACCTGACAAAGGGACAAATACCAAAAGCTTGTGGGTTCACTACCAAATAAACTTGTTGGACTTTAACCTGGTGTTGAGAGACTTCTTACTGTGTCTTACATGGTGACACAGTATCACAGCAGATAGACACAGCGTCAGGGACCCGGGTTCAATTCCCGTTTGGATCACTGCCTGTGTAGAATCTGCATGTTTTCCGAGTGCTCCAGTTTCCTGCCACAGTCCGAAATTCGTGCTGGTTAGGGTGCACTGTCCGTGCTGAATTCTCCCTCAGTGTACCCGAACAGACAGCGGAGTGCAGTGACAAGGGAATTTCCATAGTAACTTCATTAAAGTGTTAATGTAAGCCTACTTGTGACATTAATAAATAAAACTTAAAAACTTTAAACTCCATTTGATCATTGTGAGCAAGTGCTTGTCACAAAACATTTGGTTTTGTGGCATTTTTTTCCTCCAGAGAAACACACAAGGATCAAAAACAAAATTCTTCGCAAGCCTGACATCATCTGTGGTGAGAGAATAGAGCTAACAATTCGGGTCTGGGAGACAAAGCTCTGGTGAAGAAACACTGACTCTATTTCCTCTCTGCAGACGCTGACTGAATAAATGTGAGATAATGCATTTTGGAAGGTCCAATGCATGTAGGAATGATTCAGTAAATGGCAGAACCCTTAGGTGTACTGACAGGCAGAGAGATCTGGGCGTACAGCTCTACCGATCACTGCAAGAGGCAATGCTGGTGCATAAGGTAATCAAGAAGGCATGCCTTCATTAGTCAGAGCATTGAGTTGAAAAATTGGCAGGTCATGTTGCAGCTTACAGAACTTTAGTTAGGATTCATTTGTAACATTGTGTACAATTCAGATCACTACATTACCAGAAGAATGTGGATGCTTTGGAGAGGGTACGGAAGAGATTAACCAAGATGTTGCCTGGTCTGGAGGGAAGGAGCTGGGGGGACAGAGGATAGATATAGAGAGGCTGTGGGGAAAAGTAGTGAGAGAACTAAGGGTAGAGTAGGAAAGAGTGTAGGGGAACAGAGAGAGAGAGAGAGGTGAGAATGGGGTAGGGTACTCAAACAGCAGATCAGGTCATAGAGAGAGGGAGTGAGGACTCAGACAGCAGGACTGAGCTCTTTGACTGATTGTGGAATAAGCTCTACAGACGCTTAGTGTCCTTTGCCATCTATCCTAGGGAACCTTTCAGAAAAGAGACTTGGGGCAGTGGTCAACACCAAGGTATTCCACCACAGGAAGCATCACAGTTTGGCTTAACCCTGAGTTCAGGGTTGGCATCAACAGTTGCACATAGCTGAGGGTCACTGGACAATTATTTGGAGGGGAACTTGGGCTTATTTATCGCATCTTAATGCAAGTTGTTTCATTACAAACACAACAAAGTGAACTATTCTAGAAAAATATCAAGAAAGTGGGAGGGTTTTATTATCCGCAGTTTTGCTTATCCCAAGGGATTATATGGATGGTGGAGTGCACTCGGACTGTGAAACCTCAGGATAAACCAGCTGAATGGAAGACCCTGACTGCTGACAGATTGGCATTTTCTTGTCGTATCAATGTGATCTGCAGGATAGCAAAACATGTAAATGGGAAAGCACAGAAAAAAGGCTAATTGGCCCAATGTACCCCTGCTAGCTCTTCAAAGATCTACACAATTATTGCCTACACTTCAGCCCATTCAATCACACAGCATTTGCTGCAAACAAAAGTGGTGGTTTGACCCAGTGTAGTGGCTGAAGTTAGATGTTGATGTCCGTGCTCCAAGCTGGGTTACCCTTGAGTGTACGTTCACTGATCTTGCCCTCCCGGTTGGGGTCAAAAGCTAGAAACGCGGTTCCAGCACACTGTCGGCAGCCAAGCAAAATGCAACTCCCTCCGGAATCTCTCTACCTGTTCTGGGCATTGAACTCCAGTGTGTCCTGGCTGAGCGCAGACTCCCGCAGTCGCTCCTGGCGAGCTTTGCGGCGGCGTTCCTTCGCAAGTTCCTCTTCATCATCATCTGTCCGCTGACTGGTCATCCTGCCGACACAAGAGAAGTCCCAATGAATATAGTTAACGTCCACTCACTCATTATAACCACTGCTGTGTTGAGTCAACTTGGTTCATCAGTTCAAAATTCCATCCTACACACACACACACACACACAAACTTCTTCTTCAGTGCTAGAGCATCTGAATAACACATTTTAATGACAAATCTTTCCGAGAAGTGACTGTGAAGGAGTCCTATATAAAACACATTCAGAAAAGAGGAAGTCACAGGGTGTGGTACACTGCTTGGCTTTGCTATTATTGAGAGACCTATGAATAGAAGAATATTTCCAATAATCTGAAGCTGCTAACACTAAACAGCATTAACAGGTCGAAAATCTCAAAATAATCATTTTGATTAACTAATTAGGATGACACCAAGGCACTATAGTCAGCCAACAAGAGGCAGTACATGTATCACTTTAAGGGCACCATTATTATAAAAGAGAGTTTATTTATTAGTCACAAGGAGGTTTACGTTATCCCTGCCAATGAAGTTACTGTGAAAATCCCCTAGCCACTACACTCTGGCACCAATTCGGATACATTGAGGGAGAATTTGGCATGACCAATGCATCTAACCAGCACGTCTTTCGGATTGTGGAAGAAACTGAAGCATCCAGAGAAAACGCACACAGACATGGGAAGAACATGCAAATTCCACACAATGACCCAAGCCAGGAATCAAACATGGGTCCCTGACGCTGTGAGGCAGCAGTGCTAACCACCGTGCCTCCTCAAGATACCATGCCCTAAGAAGGCACTGAGGGCCAGGAACTTCCATTGACCTGGTCTATGATGGTATTTGGCAAATGATGATGCTTACTGCATTGTGGCTGACCAAGAAACTCTCCCAGTCTTACTGTCCGTCATCGGGTTTATAGGCTGATAGTCAACTTGTCTGGCCGCCTTGCTGAAGGCAAATAGCGATGTGTAATAAATACTAGCCTAGCCTGCCACCCCCACATCCCATGAACAGTTAGAGGAATGAATTACAAACACACGTTTCATGTCCTAAGTAGGACTCAAACCTGAAGCCTAGGAGTACAACCAATCCTTCATTCCTGAACCAAAATCCTGCAACCGTCTCCCTAACAGCATCATACACGTTTTCATTCAACACCAATTGCAGCAGTTCAAGTAGGCATACCAAGGGGATAGGGAAATCAATGCTGGCCTTGCCTGCGATGCTCACAAGCTATGAAAGGATAAAAGTAGTTAAAACTATCCTGGGACCAGCTTCCAAAACTGTTGGCAAAAATGTTCCCAATAAACCTGACCCTCGACCAACCCAATAAACCTGACCAACACATTCTAATTAAGCAATGCAACTCCATAAGTAACTTGATCAATTACTATTAGTGTCTCTGGATGCTCTGTATATCTAGTGGTATATCCTGCCTTTTCGGTCGATTGCTACCTTGCCATGGCACTGATTACCAATGGTACCCAGTGATGCCCCCGGTGATGGATGCAGAATGATCACAACCTCATCGGAAGCTCACATGTCACGTGCTGATGATGAGCAACCGAGAGACAACAATTCCCAAACGGAAATATCTGATTCCTCCAAAATAGCATTCTAATAGTATAGCAGATAATTTCTGGCTGAAACTGGTGGTCTGAGTCTCTAGTCAACAGTCAGAGTCAATGGGGGAATTCTCTGATATAAAACTAAAATAGGTTCAAATAAAACCAGTCACAAAATTCAGAATTAACCATTCAATACCGTCTACTATGTCAGACCTTTGTAGAAGAGGGATGAATAGTCCTGGGCTCAGCAGCCATTTTATGCAACTTTCTGATCTGATTCTCACTGACTCAGCTGTGACCTGCTTATTAGAACATAGAACAGTACAGACCCCAATGTTATGCCGAGCATGGTTCAAAACCAAGATCAAGCTTTCGCACTCCCTATCATTCTGGTGTGCTCCATGTGCCTATTTAATAACCACTTGAAAGTTCCTGCAGTGTCCAACTCCACTATCACAGCAGGCAGTCCATTCCATACCCCGACCACTCTCTGAGTAAAGAGAGTTATTGAGCTGATCTCATCTCAAGGATATGGTTGTCACCAGATTTGGGCACTCGGCAATCATTTGGGTGGATCCTCCTGTTTGTTTGACATACATTGCACGATTCCTCAGTAAATTGAAAACATATTACATAAATCTTCTACAGATGTTTAATGTGACCAGAAAATATTTTTAAAAATCACAAACTCTAAAGAAGAAACATTTGAGAGATGGTTGGGATAACATGATCATGAATTGCTCTTACATGATGTCAACAATCAGTTTTTTTGGCAATTATAGTGCACAGAGATTTATTTATCTCATAACAGCCTTAGCAACACATCATTAAATAGGTGTTTTTTATTCTTTTTGCAGTGACTTTAAAGTGCTTTCCTGAATTTAGCAATATTTTCCATGTTTTGATGTTCAATCATTGATCATATTTTCAGCTTATTGCTGGTCAGGTTTATCGGTTTGGTTTTTGCCAACAGTTTTGGAAGCTGGTCTCACGACAGTTTTAACTATTTTATCCTTCCATATCTTGTGAGCATGACAAGCAAGGCCAACACTGATTCCCCATCCCTGGTAAGCTGCCTAACTGAACTGCTGCAATTGGTGTAGAATAAGAACATCTACAATGCTGTTAGGGAGGGAGTTGCAGGATTTTGGTCCTGGAATGGCATGTAGCTTCTAGTCCAAAACTTAGAGATGGTTGTGCTCATAGGCTTCTGTTGCTGCTATCTTTGAAGAAGGTGGAGGTCAGGGGATTGGAAGGTAATGTTGAGGAAGTCTTGGAGTGTTGCTGCAGTGCATCATGTTAATGGTATACGCTGCTGCTCCTGTTTGCTCATGGTAGACAGAGTGCAGTAGATAGGGTGTCAATCAAGCCAGCTGTTTTATCCTGGATGGTACTGAGCTTTTTAGAGTATTGTGAGATATTTTCTTTTAATTCATTCATTCAATTCATGCAGGCTACATTGACTAAGCCAGTATTTATGGTCCATCCCTATTTTCCCTCAAGTCAGTGGTGATGAACTGCCTTCCTGAATTGCTATAGTCCATATGACTTAGTACATCCACGGTGCTATGTGACAGGGAGGACCAGGATTTTCACCTAGCAGTAACGAAGGAACAGCAACATAGTTGAGGATTACGACTGGCTGGGGGAGGGAACTTCCAGGTTTTTAAAATTATTAGTACCACAAGGAGGTTTACATTAACAATGCAATGAAGTTACTGTGAAAATCCCCATGTTGTCACACTCTGCCACCTGTTCAGGCACACGGAGAGAATTTAGCATGGCCAATGCACTTAACCAGCCCATCTTTGTGGGACAAAACCGGAGGAAGCCCATGTGGACACGGAGAGAACTTGCAGACTTCACGCAGAGAGTGACCTGAGCCCAAATCGAACCCAGTCTCTGGCACTGCAAGGCAGCAGTGCTAATAACTGTGCCCACCATGCCACCCTGTTGTGCAAAGATACCACACTGCTATGGCACTGTACTGCCCTCTGACGGTGTTCCAATACATCTGCCACCATTGTTCTTCTAGAGATGGTAATAGTTGTGGGTTTAGAAGGTGCTGCCTAAGGAACATTGGTGCATTCCTGCAGTGCATCTTGTAGGTGATATGCATGGCTACCACTGTGCGCTGGCAGTGAAGGGAGTGAATGTTTGTAGTTGTGGTGTCAACGATTTTCACACTCCTGTTTTGCAATGAGGTAGCACCAATACTCAACAAACTAGATGCATGTGTAAAGCACAGTAATATAAGTTATTTAGGAATAAGTTATTTGGCAGCTGTGAATAAATTAACTCCTACTGCTTTTCTCACTTGCCTTTTGGCAATCCTCATGTTCGAAGATTCCTGAAACTCCAGAGGAATCTAAGACTAATTTTCAAGAGTAAACAACCCGAAGGGCAAAAAAAAATCACAGGGGAATAAAAACAAATTGTGTTTCTTTTTATTTTCACTGAACTTTTTTTTAGTTACTGAAGTATTGAAGATGAAGCAAAACATGGGGAGCAATTCTCACAGCAACACAGCGGATTGGGAGATTCGAGCGGAAGCTGTTTCGTGGATTTTCCATCAGGCATCACAGCGTCCGCACCTCTCCCAAGTGCTGGATTTCCGGCAATATCAACTCTGTACCAGAAACGGTGTGGAGCTGAATAAATTATGCACATGACCCTTGCAATATGTTTTAAATATAATTAGTGGGTCCAGGACTGAAAAATCTGGGTTCACTAGCATCTTTCCCCCCATCCTGGCCCACGAGTGTTTCATTCCAGTGGGGTTTACAATAGCTACCCTCTTGTGCAGTCTAGCGGCCTGACCCCAGAGTGAAGAGGGAGGGCAAGCAAGGCCCTACCAGAAGATCAGGCACTGGGGTGGTGCCCCCAGGCAATGCCACCTCGGCAGAGCCAGCCAATGCCCAGGGGACAGTTCTACACTACCCACCAGGCACAGGGCAGTGTCAAGAGGCAAGGGAATAATGTAGGCAGGACCAACAGGATAGGAATCTCTGGTGGTGGTGGTGGTGGTGGGGCAAACGGTCCTGCTGCCACTCTGCACTGGGCAGTGACCGGGGGGGGGGGGGGGGGGGGGGAGTGATGATGTAGAGAAGCCGGCATTGGGAGGAAGGCCAGTGATGACGGTTGTGGGGTGGGGGAAAGAAAAAGACATTGGGTATGTAGGGGGCATCAAGGAGGGCTGGGAAGGGGGTGGTCAAGGCTGGCCAGGGCATGTTCAGGGGGCAAGGGGGGTGCAGTGATTGGGCCTTGGTGGGTCACAGGGCACTGATGCAGGGATTGCAGATCTTGCAGCGATCAGAAGGCTGGCAGTGTGGGCCACTGTGCATGCACCAATCTCCGACAGCTCAGCAGACACGCAGTGGTTTGCTCAACACAACACTGCCTCTCCGGTGGGGACAGACCCACCCACTGATTTTTGGGCTGATTTACGCTATTGCTCTCTGCAAATGCGCAGCATGTGGGAGATTCATTTTAAAACTCCTGCTGAGTAAATCACAGGATCTACACCAATTTTTATGCAAATTCGACACTTGGAATTGTTTCGGCAGAACAGATCCCACTATCTCTCTCTCAAATCGGCAAAAATCAATTTATTCAGTTCACACTGAATTTTTGAGGAACCTGAAGTCCTGCCACCGAGGTGAAAGTGGGAGCCCACCACCCCAACAGGCAGCAGGTCTCTGAGGCAGCATTTTACCACACGTGGCCAATCAGCAGGCCAAAGGGAAACCACACAATTATGAATGATAGCCCTTTCCCAATCAGAGGGCAGGAGGTCTTAGCACCCCCAGACAGGCCACAACAGGAAGAAAAGGTCACCTCAATACCAAGGTGCCTGCAAAGAACTTGTAAGAGTTTTTGGGGCTATGGCATTGGCACCATGAGCATGGTTGGCTATTCTTTACTTAGAGGACAGACTGAAAGATGTGCTGATTAGATGCACTGGCTGTGCAAAACTCTCCCTTAGTGTACTCGAACAGATGCCAGAGTGTGGCGACTCGGGGATTTTCACAGTAACTTCACTGCAGTGTTAAGCTGACTTGTGACCAATAAAGACAAAGAAAATATTTCCACTTTTGGCAAGAAACCTGAACGAGGGGGCATAAATAAAAATATAGTCACTCATAAATTCAATAGCGAATTTAGAGAGGAAACCCCTTTACTCAGAGTGGTTAGAATAGAGAACTAGCAACCAAAGAAGCAATTAAAGTGAACAGCATCGATGTTATTCAGGCTTTGTGAGGCACACATGAGATAACAAGGATGGAGAGTTATATTGATAGGAAGGAGGAGGAGTAGAAAGGAGTGTGGAGAATGACCAGTTGGGCAACTGGCCTGATTCTCCCAGGGGCCAGGATGTCACTGAGCTACACGTAGCGCCTATCCCAAGGGAATGATGTGGCAGATAGCACCATGTCAATCTGGTAGCTCCCATATTCCAGGCAGAATAAGCTGCTGGTACAGTAGCTTCATTTTTAAAAAAAAATTTTTGGGCTGCACATTTGATCCAATTATGATGATCCAACAACTTTTCCAGCTTAGCTCGACCCAAATATGGAAAACATGATAATTTGTTCTCCATTGGAACCAGACAAGTTTGCCAGCAAAGGGAAAATAAAGGCTCATTGTGCCCCCCTCCCACTCCCAAACCTGGGGCAGTCACTACAGCAAATATGATCTTGGTATAACTATAAAACCTACCAGACCACATGAAAATTAGACCACCTATGGAATAAAAACAGTTAGAATGCTGCTAAACTGCTAATGATGTTTTAAAAGTTGCATACAGTAGTTCTACTGTACTGCAATGAAATGTCTGACCTTATAGGAGTGACAAGGCAAATTAACTTCAGTCGGGAGCTGGTAATGGATTTAAATTGGGCGGGTCAGACAAGGGTTGATGCGCTGTCTTTTCATTTATAAGATGGCTCAGAGCCACTCCATTGCTAATAGCTTAATTCAAAGCTCTGTGTAACTGGAATACTGCACCAGTCTCTGACAGAATATGCTCTTGTGGGATTTGAATAAAGTAAATGTGTTTGTTCTGAATGAGCACTGTATCAAATTGATAAACCCCAAGCATTTCTTCTGAAAAAATGTGAATCTTAGCCAGGAATCCCAGTTTGAAAGTGGTCACTTTCAAAAGCACGTGGCACAGTGCCATACAAACCGAACGGGCTCAAGACCAAAGTGATGCCAACTCATATCGGTACCAGAGCTCAAGCTGTCATTATGGAAGAGCTCTGCCACAGGCGCATGCTCTTTCTATACTGGTAACTTTTACAAATAACCTTTAAGTGGTCAGCAATGAGGCTTCAGAATTCTCCCACCTTGCCCACAGCTGGAATTCTCCAAACCTGCTACAGTAAATGGAGTTTTGGGAGGGTACCAAATTCTTGCTGGCAGCAGTGTTGGGGCAAACAAAGTAGAAGATTCCCCGGCTGAGGTGTGGGTTCGGGACAGGGACGGGTGGTAATGGCTGTTGTATTCAATCTCCAGTCAAGGTTTTCTGCACTTTAATCCCTGTATATAATAGAAGATTCTGGCATCAAGATGAAGAAAAGGTTTGCATTGATGTAATGCCAATACAATTTTGCATCTCCAGTTTTAACAAGCAACTCTATTGTATTTTAGCTAGTAAAATTTTAAAGTTTATTTATTAGTGTCACAAGTAGGCTTACATTAACACTGCCATGAAGTTACTGTGAAAATCCCCCAGTCATAGAATCATAGAACCCTACAATGCTGAAAGAGTTCCTTTGGCCCATCGAGTCTGCACCGAACACAATCCTACCCAGGCCCTACCCCCATATCCCTACATATTTTACCCACTAATCTCTCTAACCTACACATCCCAGGACACTAAATGGCAATTTTAGCATGGCCAATCAACCTAACTGGACGTGCTATTAATATTGCCATTACAAAGCAATTAGTATTTTGTTTAATGATGCTTTCTCATAGTTACTTCTTAATTTTCATTTAAATCTTAAATGTTCTGTTAGTATTTCTAACAGAGAATCAGGCTCTGTTAGAACCACCTCAATGCTTCTTATTCCAGTCTTGGGATGGAAATCTATATGGAGACACACTTCTTCTTCAGAATAATAGTGGTCACAAAATTCTCTGGTCCATGTGGTAACCATGCAGTCAGGCACAATCCGGATTTTTCCAGAAACAAGATGTTTGAACAAAACTAAACTGGCATCTTCAGCTGCAGAAAGGCTATGTCATACAAAGGGTACTGTCCCTGCATCTGAACCAGAAGCTTTGCATTGCAGTCCCACCCTGGGACTTCCTGGTCACAGAAGGTGCATAGAACATAGAACATTACAGCACAGAACACCCAAGCCTTTAGCTGTATGAAAGCTGCAAAATATTTAACCATTAATGGATATTGCAACAGATCTTGAGGAATGGCACAAAATGCAGTTTACAATTTAATTGATTTCTTCTTCCACTGACTGATGTGGTATTGCCCATTTTGTGCTACAGCCTGCGAGGAAATTTACCCAAATAATCTACCCATTCTAGCACTATCAAGGTTAAGTTGCAGACACTGGTCTTAACTTTTAATGATGGGCAAAAAGTGGGTATTAGCGAATGAGTTGCCCATCAACGTCGTTACTTTCTCAGAAGACAAAGGAAATTTGGCACGTTTGCTACGTCTCTTGTCAACTTTTACAGATGCACCACATAAAGCATTCTTTTTGGTTGTATCACAGCGTGGTACGGCCCCCTGCTCTGCCCAAGGCACAAGAAACAACAAAGGGTCATGATCAAGACCCATTTTAACATACAAACGAGCCTCCCATCCATTGACTCTGGCTACACTTCCCGTTGCCTTGAAAAGTACCCCATGCAACCTGTACATACTCTCTTCTGCTTCCTTCCATCTGGAAAAAGATATGAAAGTCTGAGGACACATACCAACCAACTCACGAATAGCTTCTTCCCTGCTGCCATTAGATTTTTGAATAGCTCTACCTTTCATTATGTTGATCTTTTTCTACACCCCAGCTACGATTATAACACTACATTCTGCACTCTCTTGTCCTTCTCTAAGTACAGTGTGCTTTGTCTTATAGCATGCAAGAAACAATATTTTCACTGTATACTAATACATGTGACAATAATAAATCAAATCTTTTGGCAACATTATAAGCCTCTTCCTTTAAAGTAATACTTTATTTAATTTTTCATTACAATGTTTGCATCACTTTTCCAATGGGTTTTTATTCCCTGAGGGGATGTATGCCCATTAAGAGAAACTTCTTTGAATGGTTACTTTTGCATCATCTTATCTCTTAATGATTTCCATGTTCCCCCTTAACTAACTTGCTCCTTACACCAAAGTGGTTTGTTTGCTTTAGATTTAACATTACAGTATGACACATCAACAAAATCTTCTTCAAACTCAATATAAACTTCTGTTGCATTATGGTCACTCTTCCCCAAATGTTCCTTCACTATAAGGTTATATGAATAATTTTCCATCACATAATAGCCTGTTCCCTAGTTGGTTCCTCAAATTACTGATCTAGAAAACTATCTTGAATACATTCCTTTCACATTATTATTACAAATTTGCTTTGCAAAGTCTACATGAAGATCAAACTCTCCACCACAATTACTGCATTATTCTTCATGCATACATCTCTAATTTCTGGATTTATATCCTGTCCAACATTACAACTATAGCAAAGAGCCATTAATTACTCCCACTTGTGTTTTCTACCCTTATTGCCCCAAACAAACACTTTCAATATCTCAATTTTGCAAGCTAAGGTGCTTTCTCTTTACTGCATATCCCATTCTTTATCATTAGGTTTAAACTCTCCTAAAAATATCTTCTTTAAGTATCCTGACATAGTTAGTTTCCAAACTCAATTGTTGAAAGCACGGACGGAACTTTATGGCCTCGCTCGATCCAAGCCCGGAAAATCTCACCCAAGGTCACTGGATGTTTCCGTTGTCCGCCCCCTTCTGCTCCAATTCCCTGGCGGGCTGGATGATAGAATTCCAGCACACGTTTACAGAATGACTATTGGATTAAACCCATTTATTTCTATCCAAGCTGCTAATTCATCTATTTTATTGTGAGTGCTTCATGCATTTGGATATGAGGCCTTTACCTTTTTACTATTGTTTCTTGATGTTGTTACTTTTCTCTGTCCCTCGTTGGCCCACTCTGCTTGCTTTTATCCAAAGTACTATTTCAGAAGTTGTAACATTTCTCTTATTGCTTTTGAGCGCATCCTTTCAGAATCCTCCCACACCCTCCTTCATTAGACATAGGGAGTGACCTCATCGGCTCTTCCCACCAACTGATTGATATGGCAAACCCACTAAGATAAGGCGAGGTGTGAAAAATTGGTTTTGCGCTCCATTTTTCACCTCTTGTGATGTTACTGATAATAATTTCTCAGCAAAATTGACTTTGTGCTTATAAAGGGCACAAAACCAATTTCAATATTCATTAGCAAATTTATATAATTACTAAGTCCCAGGAGCTATTGTCTGAACTCACTTGACCTTATCTACTCACTGGTCGAAATCCTCATGGTGGGAATCACATATAGTCCCCATATATGACGTAGTAGCTTTTCCAGTGCAAGTGGAAGCCACTGAAGCCCTCCACATGGTTGGGGCAGGGCCTGGCATTGCCAACCTGGCACTTTGGCAGTGCTAAGGGGGTCGAGCCGAAGGGGGCAGGAAAATGATGGAGGAGGTGGGGAGAGCATCATATTTCAATCAGAGCAAGTAGTCCTCAAATTCCTATGCCTATTTCGCTGATTGGAAGTAGGTGAACCATGCAGTGAGAAAGTGCCAGCTGTTTTGATGTTCACTATACAGATGGCAACATCTATAAACTTAGATTGCGACACAGCTCAAAGAGCCTGAACACCAGAGACATATTCTGATACCTGGGAATACTGAAGAATAATCAAAAGCTCATTTTAGAACAAACTCTACAATGCTGGATAGGTTTTCCAAACCTAATTAGCCAGAAACAAAGACAATATATAGGAGACATGTCGAAGGCGGGCAGTGGAGCAGGGAAAGAGGGAAGGGAGGTATTCTGCATCGTGGGAGAAGGTAGGAAATCAGCCAGGAGGGTGATCAAGCAATGTTCAGGTGAGTGACCAGGGTGGGAGGCGATGGTCAGGAGAAGGCGAAGGGGCGGGAGTTTCCACCCACAGTCCAAAGATGCGCAGGTTAGGTTGACTGGCTACACGAAGTTGTCCCTTAACGTCTCAAGATATATGGGATAGGGGGATTAACAGGTAAATATATGGGGTTATGTGGCAAGCCTGGGTAAGAGTCGGTGCAGACTCAATGCGGCCTCCTTCTGCACTACAGGGATTCTATGATTTGAACAGTACTGATTCTTTCGATCCCTCATTTTCTTACCTTGATTTATTGTTCCCATCACACCCAGAACTCCAGGCCCGTCCTATTACACTCCTTCCTGCTCTCGATCCCATCCTGTGTCGTCCCCTGGAATCTCCTCCATCTTCCCCACCCCAATCCACAACCTCCCTCACCACTCACTCTCCCTTGCCATTCTCCATCCTCCTGCTCCTCTGCCTTGGGAACAACAGGAAAGGCGGGAAACTGCTGACATTGCAACGTCAACCAATGCAGGCCACCTTAAAACAAGCCAGGTGCCGTGAGATTCTGCCACTGACTATCTTGAAGGTAGGATTTCATTAGGAGCTGTTTCACATTAATATGATTATTCATGGCCTGCAAATGTAAGTACGAATCCACGTCACTAACTTTTCTGCACCTGTCTGCTGTGGGGGAAATCAGAATTTCACATCCCGTCTAATTGGGTCATCCCGTTCGTATTCCCACTCTTGTAAGCTCCGTCAAAAAGCATGAGGAGTTCTCCACATATCCTATACAATGTTTCTCTCTCAACAGACACCATAAAAAAAAAATGGATGAAATAACCATTCCTACAATTTACCAATTAATCCATGTTACTCTTGGGGATCTTATACAACTGCCTACTCAAGACAGAGGCTGGTTTTCATGTTTTGGCCTACACTTTGTGAGGCACTGTGAGGATAAGTGATAAATTGCTTTTACCATTGTGAATGTTTTGTTAATATTGACAAAATGGTCAATATTATAGATACAATTTTACTTGTAGGCAGTAATGGATAGCGTTGCATGTCTGAAAGTAACTTTTCAAGCTAGCCGATTGTTAAATGTGTTGCATATGGGGAAACAGAGAGAGCTAAATGGGATTGAATTTACTTGAACCTCCAGCTCCTTTGTCTGGAGACCATCGACTTTACACCAGTTATCCTGAGTTTATAAAAAAATCTGCTCCTGGACTGTGAGACACAGTAGGCAATGCCTGCACTCAGTTATCTTGGTATATGATTACTGCTCCAGGGCATGCTGGCTGGTGGAAGGAAATCAATGGATAAATGAATGCTTTTGTTCCCATCCTATGGCAAATCTAGTTTGTTATGATAGTCTGTACAATGGGGCCTGTCCATTCAGCTGTTTGATGATGAGGCTGCTTTTGATGAGCTTTTAATTATTAATTCTTGTATGAACGACTTACTTACGAAATTTAGAGTGCAAGCAATTTTTCAATATCCTGTCATTTTGCATTCTGATCTGAAAAGAAAAATATAATTCTGGACAGACACAAGGTACTGCTTCAACAACAAAGAGTTTTTTCCTCATCTTCTGATTAGAGACAAAAAATGTAACACTGAATTAGCAATAAAATTGCATCGTAACTAGAAACTAATGTGGGCACAAGCCGTCTTTGCTATAACTACCCGTCAAACAATGCTTTCAGCAGTCCCAGGGTACTGAGGTGGATATTAGTTACATCAAACATGAGGGGTCAGTTTAGCTCAGTTGGCTGGACTGATGCTTCATGATGTGTTTCATCAGAAGTAACTCTTCAAACGCAGATAACAAAAATAGAACAAGAACCCACTCCAACTTATACATCAAAGAAAGGGTTCAATAAAGAAACATCATTACTCCAAATTTGAGGCCTCGCCCTGGGTCACTCCATGCTCCACACATTCTTATTTATAGTGAGTCAGCTAACCATTTAGAGCATTCTGTAATTGGTTCATGGTTTACTGAGTCGGCTGACTCTTACATCTTGTTACCATTGGTCATATTACATCCAATACAAAGTTGTCACCAATTACATTCTAATATGATGCAGAGCCACACCGGTAGCATGGATTCAATGCCTGTTCTAGTGTTAGACTATTCGTGAAGACCCTGCCTTCTCAACTTTGTCCCTCACCTGAGGGTGAGGTAGCCCTGAGGTTAAATTGCCATCAGAAAGCCTATGGTCATCTATAGTGACTTTTCTCTAAGCTAAAGGGGCATGTTTGGCTGTTCTCTGCATACATTAATTTTAATTGTTCAATCTTTTCAAAAAGAATTACACAATACATGGCACTGAAATGTGCATTGTTTGCCACACGCAACTGCGGCGATTAAAACAGATGGAATCAATCAGCCTGTGTCTATGTTAGCTCCTTTCCTGAATTTACTCTCCCCTTTGTTTAAGACTTCAGGTTTCCATGTAAATGTTGCTATTGATTAAATTTACCAAATCCTTTACAGAATCGGAGCCTGGGAACCAGGACTTCAGTGTCTTAACCTTATGGTTGGTCTGTGATCTCTTTGTGAGTTAATCGCTCCCACTGGTCAACAAGTCATAGTCTCCACCTCAATATTTATTTGTGAGAAATCATTCTATGTTCTAATAACCTTCTGCAGAAGACAATGCTTCTACGTTTGCTCTATGGGCAGCACGGTGGCACAGTGCCCAGCGACCTAGGTTCAATTCTGGCCTTGGGTAACTGTGTGGAGTTTACATGTTCTCCCAGCATATGCGTGGATTTCCTCCAGGTGCTCCTGTTTCCTCCCACAAACCAAAAAATGTGTAGATTGGCCATACTAAATTGCTCAAATGTCAGGGGATTACGAGGATAGGATCTAGGTGGAATTGTTGTCGGTGCAGCTTTGATGGGTGGAATGGCCTGCTTCTGCACTATAAGGATTCTATCATTCTACGATTCATCTTCTAAGAATCAGACTGAATCTCTGTCTTTCCTACCAATTCCTTAACTAATTTTTCACTATTTTTCATTTTAATACCTTCTGTGATTTTTGAGATTGGCCGCTTAACATTCGCCTTTCCTGTGAACAAAGCCCCAGGAGTTTTTGACTCTTCCTTCACAAGTGTAACCTCACTTCAAAATACTGGGAAAGATCAAATCACAGGTGGAAGTGTCAGCTGGTTGACTGATTTATTGCAAGAAGTTTTCCTGTCCCGCCAGCCATGGGAATCACAACAAAAAAAACTGGCTCAACCATTTAAAGTCTGTTGACCTCATGTAGGGTTTCCATTCTTGAGGGGCACCCAGTTGGAAAATCCTACCCCTCATTCACGTCCTGTCATTGTTCTATAGATTACAGGTGGAATTTATTGTCGTCCCATAACTGAATATGGAGATGGGGGGGTATTTAATCTGATGAAAGAGCCAGGAATGGGTTTTGCCACCTTCCCAGTTCTGCCCTAAGTCCACAGCGTAGGCTCATGCACTGCCTTTCTGCCAATGGAGACTTTTAAGTGGGAAATTGATGCAATTAATGCCCACCTTGGGCCTCATTCCATCACCGTCTGTATTCAATCAATAGCAGGGGAGGAGGCTCATCACCCCCCCAGGAAGCTTGGTTTGCTTGTGGGCACTTGGGGGTGAGGGCGAGGGTCAGTGGTATTCAGTACCTGCTCGAGGGGCTCGGTTTTGGGAAGAGAGGGGATGGGGGCAACCGGAGACTGATTTCTGGTGATAATGGCCTCTGCCCCATGACACTCCCCCATTCCAACTTCAGTCACCTTTGCTGTGGGCTTCCTCTGTGATCTGGACATCTGGTGGGTGCATTACTGGCAATTACCACCACAAGTGCTGCACAGTCTCCGACTGGCTGGCACATCACAGGTGGAGGGTCTTCCAAGCCCGGAGTCCTTGATCCTGCTGTAGGCCACTTGAATGTCTAACGGGGAATTAATTCGGAAGGGCTTCTCGAAAGGGGGTGCTGTGAGGTTTTGTCAGCCCTCCAGTCGGCAGGTTAATACCTCCCCCCCCAGCCCCAGATGGTCTTGGAGAGGGGGAACTCTCAGACGGGAGGGGAGGGACTGCTGAGAGCGTTGCCCTGTTACGGCATTGTCTGAGTCTATCAGCAGTTATCCAGAAGCTAGAAATGGTTTTAATTCTTCTAGTCATTTCTAGTCAATTGGTGTAACGCAGCTAGAGCCATCAAAGTTTGCAACTTAAAATCATGATTTTGCATAGGTCCAAGTGCAGGGCAATTTTCCATCAGAAGTTTGCATTCTTGGGTAATTGCCATGATATCTTTATCTTGGCATACCCTATGGGTATGGGAATTCCCCAATCACCTCTGAGGTCTCCACTCCAGTCCACATCAACACCGCCCCCCCCCACCACCACCGGCAACATCCTTCCGATTCAGTGTTCTGGAGCTTGAAAGTTATGGCCCTTGGTGTAGTTGGATGCAAACTAAGGTACCATTGTAATCCATGCAAGTGGCAAACTCTCACACTGAGATGCAGAGAGACTCTCCTTCGTTTCCATATTGGAACAGTAGAACATATTGGACAGTGAGCGGAAGCATGAATTCAAATGGCAGCTGGCCATTTTCAGAGAATGTGGGCCCCAGCAGCCAAATAAATGGTGAGATTGGATGGGTTCAGAGGTGAATGGAGGGAAGGGTGGAGTCTCAGGGTAAAGGAGCCTCGGGTTTTCTCATGCAACCTAGAGAAGTCCAGCTCCTGGTCTGACAATAAAAATATTTACCTTTCTGGTCCTGAATCCTGTTTCTGACAGGTTTGGCCTCAAGTGGATGTCACTACAGTTTCTCTGTGCAAGGTCTCAGATTAACATGACAGGTCAGGCCCAGACGATTTCATTGGAGCCTGATGACTGAGGTGTAGAATATTATGAGGGGTAGAGACAGCTGTTCCCCTTGGTCGGGGGAGAGTCAATCAAGAGGAGCATAGTTTTAGAGTGAGGGGCAGGAGATTCAGAGGGGATTAACGAAGATACATTTTCACTCGGAGGATGACAAGAATTTGGAACGCATTGCCTGGAAAAACAGTGGAGGCTGGAAAGCTTACAATCTTTAAAAAATATCTGGCTGAGCACTTCAAATATCATAAACATTCAGGGATATGGGACAAATGCAGGAAAACTGGATTAGCGCACTTTTAGATATTGTTGGTGCAGACTCCTTGGGCCGAAGAGCCTTTTCTGTGTTGTATGATTCGATAGGTGAGATTTTCCAGATGCGCTCACCCCGATGCCAGAAAATTCCACCCTAGGACCTTTGTCCTGGTACGGCCCCGCCCGCTATGATTCCCCTGGTGGCGGGACAGGAAAATTTCACCCCATGACTCTGTCTGCAGAGGTACTCCTGCCTCGAGACGGGTGTCCCCACCACCTGGAAGTTGAAGTCGCAGTTCTTCACGGCAGCGAAAGGAGGGAATGGGTAAGTGCTCTAGTCACCCGTGTAGCTCGCAGTCAGGAAACGGGGCACATCGTACAAGCAAGGAAGCGTCACTCCGGGATCGTACGATGATTTCTTAATCACTGAGGTTAAAAAAGGGTTGGAAAATATGCAGGCTGAAAGTACACATTTCAAAAGCTGCACACCCAATGTGTGCCAAGAACGTGAAAACAAAATTTCCACCCAGGCCTGTAATAAATCCTGTAATTAGTTCATAACGAGACTAGGTTGGCACTGCTGCCACAATTTAAAAATTTGAGGATTTGAATGAACCTTTTGTTTCCCCAAGCGCTCAACAAGAAGTTAGCTGGTTTGTCACAGCATCACTCGCTGCTAAGAATCCTCCTCCCAGTGTAGCTTTACATGTGCCCAGCTCTTTATTCATTTGCAGCCAATAATGGCCAACAGTATAACTCTCATTAATAATAGCCTGCAATGGAGAGGTAAACAATGCCTTGTTTGTGCGCGCTTAATTTCTGAATGGTTTTCAACCCCTGGCCAGCCAAAGCCAACAACCAGACTATTTGTCTGGCAACACACACACAGACACACAAGGAGGCAGGCAATGCTGAGCGTGCTTCTCCCGTCAGCAGTGCATCAATTGAATCCTCACCGTGACCAGCATTCTGACCTCCACTGCGGCCTCATTGTCTGCGGTTCTTGCTTCCTTACAAGCCAGGGGTGCGTGTCAAAGTGAGCAGCACACGTACCGAAAGCCCTTTGAGTGGATTAGCAGCGACAGCACGCACAAGCAAGACTTTTGTCCTGTTGCTCTCTTTGTTTGGGGGGGGGGGGGAAGAGCTGGAACAATACGAGTCGAAGCCTAATCTGAACACTTTGAGGAAAAGGAAAGGCGAATCCTCAAAAAAGAACACTGGCTCCTTTATCTGCAAAAAACCCCGGAGTTTTTTTTTGCTGCCCCATGCATGCTTCGCCGGGGCTTGTACGAAGCTCAGTCTTGCAAGCCAGAAACTCTTTGAATGGGTACTTACTGAGAGAAGGCAGACCAGTGTCGTTTGCATTGTGTTCTGCTGGTCATCACTGCAAGAACAGATTCCTGCAGGCTCTTGCCAGATCCCCTGCCCTCTCACTGTCGACTGAGCTGTTCTTAAACGTAGCTGAATTATTTACCGGAGTGGGATATCACCTTTACAGGGCCCTTTCCCGTTCACGGTGCGCTCAATTCGACTCGCGTTCAGATACACTGCATACATTCACAGCCCAAATCACAACTCAAGAGAGGCTGTGGTCGGGTCTGGGTCACATGACGCTTGCTTGCTATGGTATTGCCTGTAATAGAAGCCCCCCTGGTTATTTGGTTGGAAAAAAATTCTCCTTCTCTTCCAACCTTTAAAGTTTCAAACTTTTACCTGTGTAGGAAGAAGGACAGCCCATACTGCTAAGTATTTTTAGTTTCATCGGAGGATTCAAACCACCCCCCACCCCCAAACACCTTCCCAGAGATTTATGCAGCAACTTGTATTATCATGGTGCCACTGACATAGCAGAATGTCCAAAGGTGCTTCACTAAGATGTAAGATACAACAATGTATGTGACAAAGATATTGGGACAGGTACCCAAAAAAACTGGTCAAAGAGCAAGCTTTAAAGATGTATTTTAAAGGGGCGGGCATCTTACACAAACAGGCCAAGCAAACAGAGGTATGGAATAAAGGCAAAAGACTATAGATGTTGGAATCTGAAACAAAAGCAGAAGATGCTGGAGAAATCTAGCAGGGGTCTGACAACATCTGTAGAGGGAGAACAGAACCAACACTTCCACTGTGGATGACAAGACATCTGCCTCAATACTCATGTTTTGAATATTGTTTTGGAAAATTGTTGAAAAATGGTGCAGGGACAAGGGCTCCTTAGTGCTTGTTCCTGACACAGCCTCACTCACCTGTGAGAGCACAATGGAAACTTGGTTCTGCTATTTTTAGAACGTTTGCTGAGGCTAGGCAGAAAACGGAGTGTAATTCTGATACTGTGACTTGTATTCCCGATGGATGAGACCATACACTGATGGGAAACGCTTTCAGAAAACTGGCACTTGACTCTCCAATGGGCAAACAATAGCAATGCCGACAGTAGTTTGGGAAGAACAAAAGAATTATTTTACTTAATCGTCATTTTTATTGGGTTAATCCCACCTTCTTACCATTTCCCCTTAATCTTTGCCCTTTCCAGAAGCACCTCACAGAAGAGAATGAAACTATTGGAAATGTGGCAGATAGATCAAGAGAAGAAGCACTCTGTTAATATCTGCCAATCTTTGACATATCAAAGTCCTTGACTAGTTAAACCAGTGGTGGTCAACCTGCAGCCTGGGGCCACGTACAGCCCATCTGTGTTCTGAGCACAGCCTACAAGGCATTTTGTTGACTATTGTGCAGGATTGCTAAATTCCACTGACTTCATCTGCGTAGTCTTTTTTCCTGCTGGTGTCTCTGAAACGATACGCACTGTAAGTGTGTGGCACGGTAGCACAGTGGTTAGCACTGCTGCTTCACAGCTCCAGGGACCTGAGGTTCAATTCCCAGCATGGGTCACTGTCTGTGTGGAGTTTGCACATTCTCCTTGTGTCTGCATGGATTTCCTCCGGGTGCTCCAGTTTCCTCCCACAGTCCAAAGATGTGTGGGTTAGAGGTTGATTGACCATGCTAAAATTGCCTCCGAGATGCTTAGTTAGAGGGTTTAGTAGGTAAAATATGTAGGGATATGGGGATAGGGGCCTGGGTGGGATTGTGGTTAGTGCAGACTCGATGGGCCAAATGGCCTCTTTCTGTACTGTAGGGTTTCTAAAGCAAGAGCAAGTGAACTGAGGAACGTGCTGATTGCTCACAACATTGACCCTAAGAACCATGCACAACCTCTGTATCCAAAATGTAAATACTTTTTTTAAAGCCATTATAAGTTGATGATAGTTCTATAAATATGAGTGATTACACACTTTGTATAACTCATTATGAAATGCTCAAAGTGCTTTAAATATATTTAATCTTATTCAAGGGTCAGTGAACAAGCATGACTTCAATCTTGATGCCCGTTGAGATGAAGGAGTGCCACTTACTGAGGTAAACCATTGAGTGAGCGGTGCTTTGGGATGATATTGAGAAATGAGAGAAGGTGATATATTGAGGCATCGTCAACTGTTCAAACAACCTGGACAAATGAAATTCATAAATGTTTAATTTAACATTGTAACAAAAATATGCTTCTTACTAGCTTAGGGGTTTAAAGAAAAAGGGTGGCATGGACAAGTTGAGTTGAAGGGCTGTTTCCATGCTGTAAACCTCCAAGACTCTAACTCTTGTCAAAGCTGAAATCCTTTATGGGACAGCTGATGCAGAGCATAAAATGCTTTGCATCATGGAATGGTAGAGTGGAGATTCTTCCTTCCCATGGAGCTCCTGTAGTTAGTCACAGCCAACCCATTGGAGGGAAATGAGGACACAAACATTTCAGCAGATTGAAGCCATGAAAGAAAGTGGGAAATAAATCAATTCACAGTATTATCACCCACCTACAAACTTCACCTCTTTTCTCCCGCATTTCTCCATCCAATTATTGGCAGTCATGCCTTCAGTTAGGCCCTAAGCTCTGGAATTTCCTCACTAAACATCTGTCTCTTCCTTTGAAGCTTCTTTAAAACATATTTCTTTAAACTGCCCTCTTTCTTGGTAACCCATCTTGTTCACTAATGTCCTTTAGGAAATCTTCTGTCCTTACCTTGTTTGGCCTACACGTAACTCCAGAACCACAGCAATATGGTTGACTCTCAATTGCCTTCGGACAACAAGGGTGGGTAATAAATGCTGACCAGCCAGTAATGCCCATGTCCCACAAATAAACTGAAATAAAATTATGCCTAGTTGTGTTCCTGTGAAGCACCATGAGTTATTTTATTATGTTAAAGGCAAATTGTTGCCACCATCTTGCCAATCACAGAAGGCACACATTCAGGTTTGGCTGAATGTTGGGAGTATTACTCTGACCTCTGATCTTTAAGGTTAAACGATCATGGCTGCCCTCCGCAAGTGGTTCTTGTTATAACTGCAATAGAGTTATTCCTTTACGCTTCAAAAATGAAACTAAAAACATCTTCAGTTATGTCATAACCTTGGCTAACATGTCACCTTTTCCTACCTTCCAAATCAGTGAAATATTCTGTTCACTGCAAAATGAGGCCCTGCACAGAAATATGTACTCTGGTGGCCTCAGACTGTCGAGGAAAGTTCTCTTTATTGACACTTATGTATTTTTAAAAGCTTTAAGTGGAAATAGGGTTTTCTTTGTCAAAAGCAGAACACAAATTTTTAAAGGTTTTATTTTGCTGGTTTATTTTATTCACATTCAGCAGCACCACGACACAATCAGGCAGCTTTATGATTAAAATTTTTTCTTCTTTCATATGAAGTAGATGATTTTCTGGGTAGCAGTAAATTCCATGAATTCAATGTGAAACTCTTCCCGTCAGCAATTAATATCCGACATGGAGTTTGCTGAACTTACAAACACTGGAGTAGGCCATTTGGCCCTGTAAGCCCCTTCCGTTGCTATTTAGTGAGCTCATAGCTATCTGTGACAAACATCAGGAACAGAATTTCACGTTGCTCTGCCGACAGGTTTACAGGCAGGGCTCGGGTCTAGAAAATTCTTTGGATGGCCTTCCCACCAGGCTATCTCCTATCCTGACCTCTCTGCAATTCCATTATGGGATGGGCAAGAGCCAGCCCAATAGCCTTTCCCCAACTGAGCCCCTTAAATGGCCAATTAATGACCACTTAAGGGGCTTTTCCCACCCAGCCTCAATATTCAGGTTGGCACGAGGAGCTGGCAGGCAAAAGGCAAGCTTGAAAAGCGGTTTTGCTTAAGCCTCAAGTGGGAAGGGACAGGAAGCATTTCCATCAATGGTCTCCTTTCAACATTGTGTGTCCCCGCCCAACCACAAAAGAAACGTCCCTAATCTGTGCGTGTGCTCCCTCCACCCCTGGACTCTCCCCCAACATCTCCATCCTGCCTTTGGCCAAATTCCTGGGCTTCACTACCCCTCCCAGAGACTCGTACATTTACTCAATATGAGATTGGTGGGATTTGGACATCGGGGGCAGTTTGTAATCTCAGGGGAGTTTCCTGCAGCTTCTAGAGCTGCCACTCAAGAGAGATGACGGGCAGCTCCCTGAAGCAGGGTTTCATGCCAACTGAGGGGACAGCAGTAAAATCCCCAATCAATAAACTTTCGCTGGAGCATTACAGAACCGCAGGGCAGCCAGCATCACAGGGAATATTTACCATCAACTCAGTGGAAGTGAAATGCCACCATCTCAATAATCCTGGTTCACACACCAACCATTGACTCAGATCCCTTTGGTCATGAAATATCATAAAATCATTGAATCCTTAAAGTACAGAAGGAGGCCATTTGGCCTATCAAGTCTGCACTGACTCTCTGACAGACCATCTCACCCAGGCCCTACCCCTGTAATTCCACATATTTAATGCACTACTCCCCCTATCTACACATCTTGAGACACAGAAACAATTTAGTATTGTCAATCGACCTAACCTGCACATCTTGGAACATTAAGGGGCAATTTAACAAGACCAATCCATGTACCTGCACATCTTTACAATGTGAGAGAAAACCACAGCACCTGGAGGAAACCTACGCACACACAGGGAGAACGTGCAAACTCCACGCAGACAACCACCCAAATTGAACCCGAGTTCCTGGTGCTATGAGGCAGCAATGCTAACCAGTAAGCCACCCTGCCACTTTGGATAACAATAATTTATCAGGATCAGATTTAAAATTAACAGTTGCTCTGCCAACAATTGTCATTCAAGAGAGTTTCAGACTTTTTTCATCTTGAAACGTAGAAGTGTTTCCCACTTCACATCTGAAAGTTGTGGCTCTAATCTTTAGACTATAACGTGCAGTCCTCAGCTTCCCATCCATTGGAAATCATTTTTTTTAATCTACCATATTCTACTGAATCACAGAATACCCAATAGGGCAGAAAGTGGCCATTCAGCCCATCGAGCTCCACTGACAACAATCCCATAATCCCTGTTAATCTCTCTGATACTAAGGGTCAATTTAGCATGGTCAAGCCATCTATCCCTGGACTGTGGGGAGAAACCAGAGCACCCGGAGGAAACCCACAAAGACATGAGGAGAACATGCAGATTCTGCAGAGATCCAAAGTTGGATTTGAACCTGGTGCTGTGAGGCAGCAGTGCTAACCACTGTGCCACCCGCGTGTTCTCCATAACACCTTGCAAACTTTGGTCAATTCAGCACTTAGACGTTTCAGAAGTTTGTGTAAACTGTCCTCATTAATTAAACTTTAGACTCCATGTAAATCTACACTGATCGAGTTAGATGTATTCCTCAAAGTATCATCACAGGTCACCCAGTCTTTACTGGGGGGATTAATTTCAATAACAATGCAGAATTAAAGGTCGACTGATGATCCTGAAACTATTGTCTACTGCCATAAAAACCTATCTGGTTCACTAATATTCCTTAGGGATGGAAATCTGCCATTCTTACTTGGCAGGAGGGGCAACTGAGGCTGAGAGATCATATGTTGAAACTGGAATACATAGGGAGAGGACATTCACCCCCTTGAGCTCGTCTCCAGCATTCAGTTAGATCATTGCTGATCTGTACAACTTCAACAGCTACATTTACAATAACTACTTGGATTTTAATAACACCTTTAGTTGTAAAATGTCAAAGGAGTTATACTGATCAGAATTGGACACATAGGGCAAATGATTAAAGGCTTGGCCATAAAGGATAGTTTTCAGAAGCATCTTAAGGAAGGAGAGGAAGAGAGAGAGGATGGCCAACTCCTGCTGTTAAGTCATAGATTAGAATCCTTACTGTACAGAAGGCTATTTGGCCCATCGAGTCTGCACGCACTCTCCAATAGAGCAACTCACCTAGACCCTTCTCTGGAGCGTATTTACCCAAAAATCTCCCTAACCTACACATCTTGGACACTGAGGGGGCAATTTACCCACCCTGCACATCTTTGGCATGCGAGAGGAAACCCACACTGACATGGGGAGAATGTGCAAACTCCACACAGAGAGAAAGCTGAAATTGAACTCAGGTCCCTGGTGCTGTGAGGCAGCAGTGCTAACCACCGTGCCACCCCTATGTTCCTAGCTTAAAACTGAATTGTTAATCAATTGGGAGCTAATGTAGGTCAGTAAGCACAGTGCAATGGGTGAACTCAACTTAATGCAAGTAGTTTTTGCACTACTCTTGTAGATCCAAACAAAATTAACACCTTATTCTATAATGAAGCATATTATTGCCATTTTTGAATATGCGCCGCTTGCTGAGAATTGACTTGCCAGTTATTGAGGAGCCAATATGGTTCATACATAATCACAAGGTGTGGCATCAACCTGCATAAAATAATTATCGTGAAGTGTAAATGCATGTTTCTCTCACACTTGATATTGTTTGGTTATAAAGGCAGCTGCCTGTTCCGAACTGTTTCACATCAAGTCCAAGGTATCATAGCTCACAGAGACTGTCACAACAGGCTCAATATCAATTTGTGATTGTACTGAACTATGGAGTACAGGTTAGTAGAATTAAGCTTGTTGAAGAAACAAGCTTCATTCAGGATGGTGTGTTGCTCCCTTGGTGCCAGGTCAAGAACACTGGTTGTAGGCGATTCTTAAGGGGGAGGGTAAGCAACCAGAGGTCGTTGTACATATGATACCAACAACATAGGTAGGAAAAGGGATGAAGTCCTGAAGAGTGAATATAGAGAGTTAAGCAGAAGACTAATGTGCAGGACCTCAAAAAGTAGTAATTTCTGAACTACACTCAATGCCATATGCTCGTGAGAGTAGGCATAGGAAAATTAGACAGATGAATGCATGGCTTGAGAGCTGGTGCAGAAGGCAGGGATTTAGATTTTTGGATCATTGGGATCTCTTCTGCGGAAGGTGATCTATTCAGGGTTACACCTGAACCGGAGGAGGACGAATATCATGGTGGGGGTATTTGCTAGAGCCGCTCGGGAGGGTTTAAACTAGTTTGGCAGGGGATGAGACCCAAAGCAGTAGGAAGACAGAAGGTTGCGGACACCACAGAAGCTAAAGAGAGCACATTAAATGGTAAAACCAGTGTCAGTAACCCCAGTACTAGACAGGTCAGACAAAAGCAGAGCGGAGAACAAACGAAATGCAGATTAAACTGCATTTATTTCAATGCAAGCGGCCTGATGAGCAAGGCAGATGAACTCAGGGCATGGATGGATACATGGTTCTGAGATATTACAGCTATTACTGAAACATAGTTAAGGGAGGGACAGGACTGAGCAGTTCAATGTTTCAGGGTACAGATGCTATAGGAAAGATAGAATAGCAGGAAGGAGTGGAGTAGGAGTTGCACTTTTGACTGAGGAAAACATCATGGCAGTACTGAGTGGGGATATATCTGAGGGTTCGCTGAATCTATGTGGATAGAACTGCGAAAAAAGGGGGAAATCATTTTGATAGGGTTGTACTATAGGACCCCATATAGTCGGCAAGAAATTGAGGAGCATATATGTAAAGAGATTATGGATAACTCCAAGAAAAATAGGCTGGTAATCGTAGAGGATTTTAACTTTCCCAACATTGACTGGGACAGCCATAGTGTTAGAGGCTTGGATGGAGAGAAATTTGTCAAATGTATTTAGGAGGAATTTCTCATTCTATATATGGATGGTCCGACAAGAGACGGCAAAATTTGACCTCCTCTTTGGATTACTTTGAGATCAGTGAGTTTTAAGATAGTATGGGGAATGGTAGGTCCGGCCCAAAAGTTAAAATTCTAAATTGGGACGGAATCAATTTTGATGGGATCAAATAGAGTCTCTTAAAAGTTAATTAGAGGAGTCTGTTGGCAGGAATAGGGATATCTGATAAGTGGGAGATTTTCAACAGTGTGTTAACCAGGGTTCAGGATAAGCACATTCCTCTGAGTGAATGGCAAGGTTGGTAGAAGTAGGGAACCCTGGAAGGATTTTGAGGTCCAGGTCAAAAGGATGAAGCAGGCGCATGACATGCATGGGTAGCTGGGATCAAGTAATCCCTTGAAGAGTATAGAGGTGTAGAAGTAGAGTTAAGAGAGAAATTAGGCAGGCAAAAAGAGGACACGGGATTGCTTTGGCAGATAAGGCAAAGCAGAATTCAAAGATATTCTATAAATACATAAAGGGCAAAAGAATAATGAGAGAGTAGGGCCTCTTAAGGATCAACAAGGTTATCTACGCACAGGTCCACAATAGCTAAGTAAGATCCTAAATGAAATTTCCCATTAGTAGTTATTGTTGAGAAAGGAGTGGATGTTAGGCAACCTGGGAAAATAAACAGTGATGTCTTGAAGAGTGTATGTATAACAGAGGGAGGTGCTGGAAGTTTTAAATGCATCAAGGTAGATAAACCCCCAAGACCTGATGAAGTGCATCCCAGAACATTGTGGGAAGCTAAGGAGGAAATCGAGGGTGCCCTCGCCAAGATACCTGAATCGACAGCCACAAGTGAGATGCCTGAAGATTGAAAGGGGGCAAACGTTATGCCTTTATTTAAAAAGGGCTGCAAGGAAAAGCCTGAGATCTACAGGCCACTGAGCCTCACATCTGTAGTGGTAAGTTGTTAGAAGGTATTCTGAGAGACAGGATCTGCAGGCATTTAGAGAGGCAAGGGCCGATTAGCAACTGTCAACATGGCTTTGCAAGTGGAAAGTCAAACCTCACAGATTTGATTAAGTTTTTTGAAAGGGTAACCAAGAAGTTAGATGAGGGCAATGCAGTTGATGTTGTCTACATGGACTTTAGCAAGGCCTTTGACAAGATAGCATATGGCAGGTTGTTGCATAAGATTAAATCTCATGGGATCCAGGGTGAGGTAGTCAAATGGATACAAAATTGATGACAGAAGCCAGAGGGTGATTGTAGAGGATTGTTTTGTGTACTCCTACAAAGATACTTATTCCAAGTTCTGTTAAACATTATAACCCTGAATTACCTATGTTGTTCTGATAGACCTACTGTGTACTCCAAGCATTTCCTAATTTTATTCCCAGATTTCCAGCACAGTAAACAATTTCAAACTCACGACTGCTTTATCCCCACACTACAACTTTGTACACAGAATTAGAATTAATTTCTTATTCATACGATGCCGAATTGCAACTTTACGACACGCACCGTTAAGTTTAAAGTTTATTTATTAATGTCACAAGTAGGCTTACATTAACACTGCAATGAAGTTACTGTGAAAATCTCCTAGTTGCCACACTCCGGCGCCTGTTTGGATACATGGAGGGAGAATTTAGCACGGTCAATGCACTTAACCAGTATTTCCACTCACCTGACGAAGTAGTAGTGCTCTGAAAGCTCATGATACCAAATAAACCTGTTGCACTTTAACCTGGTGTTGTGAGGTTTCTTACTGTGCCCACCCCAGTCCAACACCTGCATCTCCACACCATGTCTTTCAGACTGTGGGAGGAATCCGGAACACCCACAGGAAACCTACAGAGAGACAGAGCAAACGTGCAGACTCCACACAACAGTGACCTAAGCCTGGAATTGAACATGGGCTCCCGGCGCTATGGGACAGCAGTGCTAACCACTGTGCCGCCAACATCTTCATTTATGTTTTGTAGGCCACATAGTCAAGATACTGTCTCCCCAGTTGTGTGTTTTACTAATTACGAACAAGGATTTCCTCCCATTGCTCTGCATTAGTAACATCCTAAACACAGCAGGAAGATTTCCTTCAGTTGCTATGTGCTGCCAACATTATCAGTCGATGTGTTGCACAAAGCAAAGAGTGCTAACAAGGAAAATTTCTACCCAGGTTTTTGTAAACTCACTTGTTGGTTCAATGTTTACAGAACTTAAACCACCACATCTCCCCTTTTCTCAAACCAGGTTTAGAAGAGAATTGCTTAATATTATTTTAATGTCAAAGACTGGGGAGGATGCAGCACTCCTGGGAATCCAGCTTCATCACTGACAGTGCAAAACTAGACTAACTTATGTTTGACTGTTCTTGATCATTTCGTGTTTTGCAGTTTGCAAGTATAAATATCCAAATAGTTGAAGAATAGGCAATTAAAGATGTCCAGTGACCAAACACTTTCAGTAACTAGGTCCTACAAATGCCTGTGAATTGTATAATGGAAATCATTATTTCAGGGTGGAGAACAAGCTTTAGGTGTGACATTCAGGCACAAAGCAAGGCAGAATAGAATTACGCAGAATGACTGTGTAAAACTGGTCCATGTCAGCAGTTATATTGTCTACACGAGGGTGTTCCTACCCCTCTTCATCTCACCCTATCAGTATAATTTATTCCCTTTTCCTGCGCAGTGCTAATCTAGCTTTTCTTTAAATACATCAATGCACATTATTTCAGCTACTTTTTGTGGTAGTAAGTTCCACATTCCAACAACATGCTGGGTTCAAAGAAAGAGTTTCTCCTGAATTCCTTGTTTGCTGATATTCCTATATTTGCCATCCCTAGATCCAGAACAGCTCTCAGATGATAACATCCCCTCAATACCTCCCCTTCTTCTTCCTCAGTTCCCTCTCTGCCCAAAGGCAGGTACAATCCACAACGTCACAACCTCTGCTATAGATGAGGTGAAGAGACTGGTTTCAAATTCACCCCAGTCTGAAAGAGGATCAAACTATGTCTGATTGGCACCAATCCGATCGACACCATCCAGCTTAGCCAACTCATCCTCTAAGGAGTCTGAGTTGCCACGCGAACATACATTTTAACATGAATGTTGTGGCCTGGAGCTATGAATAGTGATGGGAGAGGCTGCAAATTTCTTTCCACCACATAGCTGGCCAGAACTCCGTCCATCCTTTACTGCCTGCATTGATGTGAAATGGCATAATCTACAGCTGATGCTCTGCCTTTTGGCCACATTATGAATGCAACTATCTTGGACATCAAGTTCTGGAGTGGAATAAAAACAGAAAAGTGCAGTAAGAGCTCAGCTGATCTGGCAGTGTTTGTGCAGAGAGAAGGGTCAAACAGACTTGAAATGTTAATTCTGTTTCTCTCTGCACAGACGTTGCCAGATTTGCAGGGTTCTTCTAGCATTTTTCTGTTTCGGTTTAGGAAAACAAAGTTTATTTATTTGTCACAAGTAGGCTTTCATTAACACTGCGATGAAGTTACTGTGAAATTTCTCCAGTCTCCACACTCCGGCACCTGTTCGAGGACACTGAAGGAGCATGCCCAGTGCACTTAACCTGCATGTTTTTCAGGTTGAGAGAGGAAACCAGAGCACCCGGAGGAAAGCCACGCAGATGCGGGGACAACATGCAGTGTCCACACAGACAGTGATCCAAGCTGGGAATCGAACCTGACTCCCAGGCACTGCGAGGCAGCAGTGCTCACCAGAGTGCTGCTGTGCTGGTCAGCATCCACAATATATTTGCTTGTACTTTGCAGTTCTATGATGGAATTTTATCAAAACATCTGCCACGGGAACGATAGCAGGTGGGACTTGGACCATGCAAAGGTACGTTGACCTAGGGTGGGATTTTCCGAGGTTGGGGCGGGCGTGGCCAAAAAAATCCCGCCCCAAGAATGGGACTTGAACTTTGACTCAGAGGCTAAACGCAAGACCTCCTACACCTATTCTTATTGATCCACATCTCCTGGCCTTCTTTTTTCTAGAGAAGAGACACAAGCCATTCAAACTTCCCTAATAGACACACCCTCTCAGCTCTGGTATCGTTCTTATAACGTAGAGATGCTGGCGTTGGACTGGGTTAGCAAAAAAACCTCACTTACTGTGCTGTCTGGAGACAATACACATCTCTTTAACCTGTGCTCCGTCCACTCACATTGTTAGCCACTTTATGACTTGAATAGCAGGTTAGATGTAGAGACTCGCATTCCATTCAGTAACCTGTAAACAGTCTGTGCTGTTATATGTGCTGTTTGAGACCAGAACACCTCATTCACCTGACGAAGAGGTCGAAGCACCTCAAAAGCTTGTGAGTTTACTATCAAATAAATCGGTTGGATTTAAACCTGGTGTTGTCAGATTTCCTACTGTATCGTCCTTATAAACATGTGGCAAGCAATTTGAACCGTTATCAATTACTTTAAGATCTAATGGCAAACCTTCAAAAAAATTCACTAAAAGTGCATAAAAGGTAAGGCAAATATACGCCTATATTGTAGCAACATCGGACAGTTGTAGCTGTTAAAGATGGGGTAAAAATAATACTGTAGTGGCACACAGAAAATCAGTGAAGCCAAAACAAATGAGGATGCAAAAGTGAAATAGTGTAGCAGGATAATGCAAATTGCATGAAACATGCCTTGATGGCAAAAAGAATTTGCTGCAGGAAAGAATTTCCATGGGTCAAGTCACTCTGTCTCAACGCACACTGCTCTTTTGTTTAAAGTAAAAATTGGCACACGACCACAGGGCACAGTAAAAAAGTATGTAGTGGAAAGAAATTCAAGGCACATGAGGACATATTTATGCAAGAGGCACTGGGAGATGCTGTGACTGCGGAGATTTGACTGACGCACAGATTAACTGCTGTATCAATCACACATGTCAAACATATTCCATAACATGTACAATCTTCATAGACCATAGAATCCTACAGTGCAGGAGACCATTCGGCACATTGAGTCCGCTGCCTCACAACACGATCACAATCCCACCCAGGCCCTATTCCTGTAACCCCAAATATTTTCCCTGCTGATCCCCCCCCCAGCACTAAGGGGCAATTGAGCTTGGTCAATCCACCTAACCTAGACATCTTTGGACTGTGGGAGGAAACTGGAGCGTCCCGAGAAAACTCATATAGACATGGGGAGAATTTCAACCTCCACAAAGACAGTAACCCAAGGCCGGAATCGAACCCAGGTTCCTGGCACTGAGAGGTAGCACTGCTAACCCCAATGTTACAATACTGTGATCGGGCAAACATAGCACACTCAATAAGTTCATTACTCTTATGGGACAGGTTTTATGCTATGGAACTTCCAATACCAAACTTTTGGCACCATGCATATTAATGAGACTATCACGTAAGATTTCTAGCTGCTGGATTTTAAAGAACAGAAAATAGGCTTGCCAAATAGGTGCTTTAATCTTCTCTTGTAATATTCCCATTCGTTCCTCGGCAAACAGCCCCAGAACACCCCATCAATCTTCCCTGTAAACTGCATAGATGTGCAGTATTCGGGAATGTGTTGTGGACGGGATAAACAGGCACTTGTGCAGCCGCACGACAATCTTAAAGAGTCCGCACAGTGAAATAGATGGGTTATGGACGGCGAGGGGGAATTAGAGCTAACAATTGTCCCATCCTGTCTTTTCAAGGAATGAGGGAACACAAGGATCAGATTTCTCCCAAAAAAATTCTAAGTCCCCAATTCACATGAAAATGGGAATAACTCCCACTTTTTTTTTAAAATGAAATCTTCGGAATGAATCTCCCACACTCTGATCATTGCAGATGCCCCAGTGCGATTCCCTCTGAAAATCAGTGGGCAGGGCCCATTCCTGCTGAAGGGATTGGCAGCATAGCACTGTGCACGCGCCAGTCTATCAGTGCCATGATCGACACGTGCACAGTGGCTCCCCATTGCCAGCCTTCTCAATCACTACCCTTGTTGATCCTCTCCCCCACCCCCATCTCTTCCCTAGCTGCTACAGCAGCATCGCGGGCTAGAAGAATCTTCCCCAAGATGTTATGCAAGAAGCTCCAAAGAGAACCATCCACTTGAAGAGCAATGGAAGACTTCTGAGCAGATACACACACACTCACACATATACACGCCGGCTTAACACACTGATATGGGGTAGAAATCACAGGGTAAGAACAAGTAGTGTTTTGATTCAGTAATAACTGTGAGGATTGCACAAAAAGACAATCGATTTAATGCAGAAATTCAGGTTTTGAGTGCCTCTTAAGTTGAATATTCATAAATCCTTAAGCAGATGTTAGAACATTAGTATATCTGGTCCATGTTAAAATTCACTTGCTTCCATATGTACAGCAGCAGAAGGTGGTTAGATGAGAGCAACAGTTACTTGCCATTGAGCACAAAGTAAAACCAGTAAATCATTAATGAGCAGGGCTCAGGTACTCTATAAATCCGTATATTTCTGCACAGGGTTTTAGTGAACAGATTCAAACAAACTATCGCAACTACAACCAATTTGGTTGGAATAGGGTGACAGGAAATGATGAGGGAAGGATTCCAAAACCTAAGTTGCCCAGTATTTTATGGATTCCTTGATCAACAGGTACCACATGAGATGCCTACAGCAGTGAAATGAATGAAGCTTACCAAGAACAACCAATTCTCAGAGAATCCCAACAGTGCAGATGGAGATCATATGGCCCATCAAGCCCGAACTGACAACAATCCCACCCACCATGAGTTTACCCTGTTCAGCACTCTGACACTAAGGAGCAATTTTCCATGGTCAATCTACCTAACTGAATATCTTTGATGTGTAGGAGGAAACAGAGCACCCATAGGAAACCCATACAGACACGGGGAGAACGTGCAAACTCCAGACAGTAACCCTAGGCCGGAATCGAACCCAGATCTCTGGCACTGTGAGTCTGTAGTGCTAACCATTGTGCTGCCCTATACTGAGATAGGTGTCCTCACACACCTCTGCATGACAACTGTATATTCTAGCTCTGAAAGCAATGAGTCCTTGACTACAGCAGAAATTCCTGGTTTTGACACAAATCTATCACAGATAGGCACAGATACAGGCAACTGGTCTTGCGCATTGCTTACAGTTTCCCAAACTGGCAATGCAGGAATGCACTGGCGCTATTCTCTTAGCTAACAGTAAACATCCCAGAGTAGAAGAGCATATACATCAGCAAAACAAATTAAAATATAACCCGCAAGCACTAAAGTGCTTAGCAAGACAAATTCTCTTTCAATGTATCTGGTGGGTTGTCTGAGTTGCAGAGTTTGAGGCTTTCAATTGAACTTAAAAAATGAAGTATGGTGCTGTATCAAAATAACTAGCTCCATAAATGGAAATATGTCACATTGAAAGTAATAGTGCCCAAATGTAAAGCAGAAAAATGGGAGTGAAACACTCTGTAGTGCCAGTCTGCTGTGTGTAACATCTTTGGGCTGGTTTGCCATGTACATACTCATCAATTAGGCTCATGGGAACATCCATCTTCATGCCGTGTTGTAGAGCATCTAACCTACAGGCGAAACTTTCCCTAACCCAGTCTGCCACGGGAATTGTACCAGGCAGAATATGGACTGCGCAGTGGTCTGTTGACCTCGGACGGGATTTTCAGTCTCGGGGCTAGCACGGCAGGAAAATTCAGCCTAAAATCATTTTACAGTTCTTTTTTCTAAAGCAGTTAGAGGCCCCACTAGTCCCTTTCCCGACTTTTAATCAAAACTATATCAGTTTTAGTATATCACTGCTTTAATATATGCACCACCCAAAAGGGAGATGTGCAGATTCAATGGTAACAAGTTGGATAAGTACAAAAGGGGGAGATCTATGGAGAAAGGAAGAAGAAGCGAGAGTGATTTTAGTTGTCCCTTCAACATCTGACACAAAGTCTTCCTTGCTACATCGTTCCCGTGATTCTATGCTTGCTCCATCAGGACAAGGAAACTCAGTACACTCAATATGTACCTTAAGCTAAATTATCACAATGTTGGTTTGCCCATGCATTTCATTCCATTTGTTCTCTAGTCAGGCATGGAGATAGAATCCTACAGTGCCAAAGGAGACCATTCAACCCATCAAGTCTGCACAGACCACAATCCCACTCAGCCCCTATCCCCATTATCCCATACATTTACGGGGTAGCAATTCCCCTTTACACTAAGGGGCAATTTAGTATGGCCAATCCACCTCAGCAGCACATCTTTTCAGTGTGGGAGGAAACCAGAGCACTTGGAGAAAACTCACATAGACACAGGGAGAATGTGCAAACTCCACACCAGGAATCGAACCTGAGTCCCTGGCGCTGTGAGGCAGCAGTGCTAACCACTGTGCTACCATGCAGGTCTCAGTTCTGTTATCAGCCATGGTTACATAGCCTGAGAAGTCAGGAATCATTCCTTTCCACCTCCTGCAAAAAGCTGAAGCATTTCATTGCTGCTAATGAAAGCGCTTTATTAACCACCTCATAAACCTTACTGTAAGAACATTCTTTCCCCCCCAGGTATTGGCCGAATATAGTCTGTCCATTCAGAGTTGTTAGCAGGCATATATACAGTACGTGATTCTCTTTCACCTTGGAAGAGCTGCTAATTTGCAATCTGTTATGACTGCTTCTACTACTAGTTTCTGGTGTATCAGAGTGTGCGATGATGCAATCATGCATTCAGTTTAAAATAAAGAGAAAACCTATAGGTGATCTGTTAGGTATCTTACCAATTATGAACTAGGACAGGAGGCCATTCAGCCCCTCGTGCCAGAGCCATGGCAAGAGATGTTTCCACTTGCAGGGATATCAGGTATCAGTTACAACTCAGCAACTTTTACGGAAAGCATTCTTTCTGGTTGTATCACAGAACAGGTATGGCTTCTGCTCTGTCCAAGATCACAAGGAACTACAAAAGAACGTGAATGTAACCCAATCCATCACACAAAACAACCTCCCATCCATTGACTGTCTACACTTCCTGTTGCCTTGGCAAAGCAGCCAATATAATTAAGGTCCCCATGCACTCTGGACATTCTCTCTTCCACTTTCTTCCATTGGAAAAAAGGTACAAAAGATAGAGGTCACGTATCAATCGACTCAAGAACAGCTTCTTCCTTGCTGCTGTGAGACTCTTGAATGGACCTACCTTGCATTAAGTTGACCCTTCTCTACATCCTAGCTATGACTGTGACACTACACCCTGCACTCTCATTTCCTTCTCCAAGAATGGTGTGCTTTGCCTGAATAGTGCACAGGAAACAATACTTTTCACTGTATGTTAATACATGTGAATAATAAATCAAATCAAAATGAGGGATCATAAATATAGATAATCACTATGAATTAATAGTCATTAATAATCACTTGTCTTTTATTACAAAGGCAATGGATTATAAAAATAAGGAAGTTTTGCTCTAATTGTATAAGATGTGAGTGAAAAAACATCAGGATAACTTGATCTCCATATTTGAGAAAAGGTATAAACCACATTAGCAGCAGTTCAGGGAAGGGTCACTCGATCGATTCCTGGGACAAAGGAATTATTTTATGAGGAAAGGTTGGATAGTTTGGAATCATATCCATTAAAGTTTGGAAGAATGAGAGGTAATGTTATTATTACAGTTCAAATTATGAGGGACCTTGACAGGGTGGATAATAAGTGGATGTTTCCCTTGTGGGGCAGAGTAGAACGAGGAGGCACAGTTTAAAAATAAGGATCTCCCATTTAAGATGGCGACAAAGAGAAATTTTTCTCAGAGAGTCATGGGTCTCCCCCACAGATAAGTGGGGCCAAGATAATTGAATATTATTATGGCTGGATTAGATATATTCTTGATTGATAAAGGGAGTCAAAGGACATAGGTAGTAAATAGGAAAGTACAGTTGAAGCCACAATCAGATCAGCCGTGATTGAATCAAATGGGGGAGCAGATTCGAGCAGGTGAATAGCCTATCTTTGTTACTAATTTCAATGTTTGTACATGCTCAGAAATCCATGAGCTCAGCACCATCTGAAGTGGTTGAGATAAACAGTATTGATACAAAGAAGGGAGACCAGATAAATTAGTAGAAAGCTATACTGATAAGGCTTCATGAAGATTGGGGAGGCTTGTGGTTGGTGAAGGTTTATGTGACGCATAACTTTTGACATGGGCCGGTTACACCAAATCTTTTAGGTGTCGGTGTTATGGGTACTATGTAATTTAGTGCATCAAATTACAGTGCTCTTCATGCTAAAACGCAGATTCCTGAGATGTGATTTTGATCTGATTTATTATTGTTATGTGTATTAGTATACAGTGACAGGATTTGTTTCTTTCATGCCATACAGTCAAAGCATACAATTCGTAGAGAAGGAAAGGAGAAAGTGCAGAATGTAGTGTTATGGTCATAGCGAGGGTGTAGAAAAAGATCAACTTAACGTGAGGTAGGCCTATTCAAAAGTCTGACAACAGGGAAGAAGCTGTTCTTGAGTCAGTTGGTACTTGACTCCAGATTTTTGTATCTTTTTGCTAACGGAAGAAGGTGGAAAAGAGTATGTCTGGGGTGCGTGGGATCCTTGATTAACCGAGTTGTTTTTCTCTCAGATGGTTTGAAAGAATGCATTGGAAACAAAATTAGAAGATAGTGATGATCTTCACGACCATCACTAATGCAGTACGAACTGGAAAGGTGCTGACCCAGTGGTATTATCACTAGACTATTAATCCAAATGTTCTAGAGAATCGGGACTATCATGGAAGATATTGGAGTTCAATAAAAAATATCTGGAATTATATGATGACCATGAAACCATTGTCGATTGTCGGAAAAGTCCACCTGGTTCACTGATGTCCTTTAGGGAAGGAAATCTGCCATCCTTACCTGCTCTGGCCTACATGTGACTCCAGAATCACAGCAATATGGTTGACTCACAACTGTCCTCAAAGGGCGAATGATGCCCATGTCAACATAAGAACTTAAGAAATAGGAACAGAAGTAGGCCATCTAGCCCTTCGAGCCTGCCCCGCCATTCAACAAGATCATGGCTGATCTGAAGTAGATCAGTTCCACTTTCCCGCTTTCTCCCTATAACCCTTAATTCCCTTGTCTATCAGAAACCTATCTACCCAGGACTTAAATATATTCAGCGAGGTAGCCTCCACCACTTCAATGGACAGAGAATTCCAGAGACTCACCACCCTTTGAGTGAAGAAGTTCCTCCTCAACTCCGTTCTAAACTGCCCTCCCCTTATTTTGAGGCTGTGCCCTCTAGTTCTGCTATCCTTTCCAAGTGGGAATAATCTCTCTACCTCTACCCTATCTATCCGCTTCATTATCTTGTATGTCTCTGTAAGATCCCCCTCAGCCTTCTAAACTCCAACAAGTACAGACCCAGTCTATTCAATCTCTCCTCACAGGCTAAACCCCTCATCTCTGGTACCAGCCTAGTGAACCTTTTAATGCCAAATTAATAAAAACAATCACGGAAAGTTATCTACGTATAGATGACTGCAAGGACAAACAAACAATCTGTTATGAGGACCACTTGAGTCTAAATCTGCTCCTGGTGCCAGCGGGACAGCCCAAGAATTCTTCAGTATTATCAAATGCCAGCTCACTTTAGAACATAGAACATAGAACATAGAACATAGAACAATACAGCACAGAACAGGCCCTTCGGCCTTCGATGTTGTGCCGACCAAAATAAAAAGCAATGCCCCTCCTAACTAAACCATTCCCTTCTCATCCATATACTTATCAACTAACCTCTTAAACGCCACCAAACTTGGCGCATCTACAACAGCTGCAGGCAGGGCATTCCACTCCCTAATCACTCTTTGAGTAAAGAACCTACCTCTGATATCCGTCCTATACCTCATACCCCTTAATTTAAAGTTGTGTCCCCTCGTGCTAGCTTTTTCCATCCTAGGAAAAAGGCTATCACTGTCCACCCTATCCAAACCTCTAATCATCTTATATGTTTCAATAAGATCCCCCCTTAGCCGCCTCCTTTCTAACGAAAACAACCTCAAATCCTTCAACCTCTCTTCATAGGACCTGCCCTCCATACCAGGCATCATCCTAGTAAACCTCCTCTGTACCCTCTCCAATGCCTCCACATCTTTCTTATAATGTGGCGACCAGAACTGCACACAATACCCCAAGTGCGGCCGCACTAGAGTTTTGTACAGCTGCAACATGATGCTGCGGCTCCTAAATTCCATCCCCCTACCAATAAAAGCTAAGACTCCATAAGCCTTCTTAACAACTTTATCCACTTGACTGCCTACTTTCAGGATCTATTGACACATACACCAAGATCCTTCTGTTCCTCAACACTATTAAGAGCCCTACCATTAGCCCTATACTCTACACATTTATTGTTCCTGCCAAAGTGCATTACCTCACACTTTTCCACATTAAACTCCATTTGCCACCTCTCGGCCCAGCTCTGCAACTTGTCCAAGTCACTCTGTAAACTAAAACCCCCCTCTTCACTATCTACCACACCACCAACTTTAGTATCATCTGCAAATTTACTGATCCATCCCTCAATACCCTCATCCAGATCATTTATAAAAATCACAAACAGCAGGGGCCCCAAAACAGACCCCTGAGGCACACCACTCGTCACCGAACTCCACGATGAATATCTCCCATCAACCCCCCCCCTCTGTCTTCTATCTGCCAGCCAATTTCTAATCCAATTAGCTAAATCACCCTCTATTCCACACATCTGCATTTTCTGTAGAAGTCTTCCATGGGCCACCTTATCAAAAGCCTTACTAAGTCCATATATACTACATCAACCGCCTTACCCCCATCCACCTCTCTGGTCACTTTCTCAAAAAACTCAATGAGGTTAGTAAGGCATGACCTACCTTTCACGAAACCATGCTGACTATCCCCAATCAATTCATTTCTCTCTAAATAACTATAAATCCTATCCCTAATAATTCTCTCCAATACCTTGCCCACAACAGAAGTAAGACTCACTGGCCTATAATTCCCCGGAAGGTCTCTCTTCCCCTTCTTAAACAATGGGACCACATTCGCCATCCTCCAGTCCTCCGGAACCACACCCGTAACCAACGAGGACCTGAAGATCAGAGCCAGAGGCTCTGCAATCTCCTCTCTTGCCTCCCAGAGAATCCTAGGGTAAATCCCGTCCGGCCCAGGGGACTTATCCAACTTCAAACCCCCGAGAATTTCTAACACATCCTCCCTATCTACTACAATACTCCCCAATTTGCAACCCTGTACCTCAGTGCTCTCCACAGCTACATTTCCAGCACGCTGCGTGAATACCGAAGAGAAATATTTATTCAGTGCCTCACCAATCTCTTCAGGCTCCACGCACAACTTCCCACTGCTGTCTATGACTGGCCCTAATCTCGCCCTAACCAATCTTCTATTCTTAACATATCGAAAGAAAGCTTTAGGATTCTCCTTAATCCTATCAGCCAACATCTTCTCGTGTCCCCTCTTAGCTCCCCTCAATTCACTTTTTACCTCCTTCCTGGCTAATCTATAGCTATCCATTGCACTATCTGAGCCTTCAAGCTTCATCCTAACATAAGCCTCCTTTTTCTTCTTAACCAGCAAATCAACTTTTTTCGTACACCAAGGCTCTCTTACTCGTCCATTTCCTCCCTGCCTGACAGGGACATACTTATCAAGGACACGCAGCAGCTGCTCCTTGAATAAGCACCACATTCCAGATGTACCCAGTCCCTGTAGTTCCCTAGTCCAATCTACGCACCCTAATTCTCTCCTGATTGTCTCATAATTACCCTTCCCCCAGCTATAACTACAGCCCCCAGCTTCATGCCTATCCCTGTCCATCACTAAGGTGAACGTAACCGAATTGTGGTCACTATCACCAAAATGTTCACTAACTTCCAAGCCTTCTTTTTTTCCTGAATCCATTTCGTCAGAAATATTACTGAAAAGACAAAAATATGGTCCACAGAAATCGGGAGCTAATTATTTACTGTTCTGATTAGAGAGTTGGTAGGTTTGGATTTTAGGCTGGAGGTTCAACATGCATGTTTGTAAGCTGCCCAATTATCTGCCGTTAAAATTAATAAGGCTGTACAGGCCGTGTATTCAGGACCTCTGAACTGAAGTCCTGATTTGCATTCCGCTCATCCGATACTCAGTGGTGAGGGCACTTACAACTTAAAAAAGTCATTCGGAGATTCATCACGCGACTCAAAATCAGCGGATGATGGAAAATAACACGTTGTGCCGTGACACAAGAAACTGGCTTTTTAGAGAAGATTTTCTGCCATGCAAAATGGGTGGAGAAATAGAAACATGAATTTAATCCCACGAGCCTACAACCAAAGGTTTTATTTGCAAATGTCGAATAGCTTGTAGAACCTCCAAATATTCCGCAGATGTGCTAACATGGCAACGTGCCAGTAAGGATTATGAGTATCACATGAAGAAAATAAATCTCGATATGGTTTTCATAAAATATTAATACGGTACATTTTCCGGTATGAATGCCAGATCAGTGGTACCTCGGAGCACTGAGCATGGCTCTTAGCGACAATGTGCAGGATTTCCTGATTTTTGCTTCTTTAACCATTCGTAACAGATTTCCACTGCCAGTTGGGTCTGCTTGAGGGCTGCGTGCTGCTAGTGGGGGTGAGGAGCAATACATAGCTGGAATTCTTTAAGGCTGCAGTACTATTTCAAAGGGCTACATCTGTTGCTGTGCATTTAAGCAGAAGTCATTGGTCCTTGTCCAACTTTCTAAGCATGTTTGGAGATTATTGTAGACAAAGTACTTGCAAAGGTTATTTCGGAAGAAATATTCAGGGTATTTGGCGAGGGGTGGATATCAGAGACAACAAAGTCTGAAACATCTAAATGTGAGGAAAAAAAAGACTATTTGCCTCAGGCAGGGCTATACTGGAAGATGCTACTGATCCATCCATGTATTTGCAGTGCTGTTCAACATGCTTATGTACAGGGTATCCAAATGATGTTCTTGAGAACTACTTGGCCTCACTGCATCAGTGCAGTGCTTTATATTAATGTCATGGTCTTGAAAACAGGGATGAGAATTTTAAATAGATTGACCTATGTTTGTTTAATAAGGTCAGAGTGGGAAGTGTGAATACACTAAATAATAGATTTATGTGGCTTCGTAATAGAGACTGGGGGGTATTTTCCCATCCCATCTGCTACAGTAATCATTGCATGCAGGGGGTAGACCATGCAAAGGTCTGTTGACTTCAGGTGGGATTTTCTGGTTTTGGGGCAAACAACCAGAAAATCCTCTCCACAGAGTCTACCGCTGTCTTAATACGGATTTTAAACTATTCATACAGGTTTTCCAGGGCAATGGAAAGGTTGGGGCGTGGGAGGTAATTTGTGTAAATTTCCACTTGTAACATTCCTGGTTTGCCACACTGCCACAGTAATAGGATATGGATGGAGGTCCCTTCTTATTGTGGATTTATCTCTGCAATTGCTTACAGAAGGTTCAGTTGATGTGTAGAACTTTCTGGAGTCAGTGGTAGGGGCTGTTCAGAAGAGTTTTTTCTGATTGTGAGTCACTAAGCATGGATATACTATGACTTTGCTTGAGATGGGGAGTTCACAACCGTGATGTGTTGAAGGAGAGAAAAAGGATTTGCTTCGCTGTATGCTGGCAGAAGGATACCAGGAAATCTCATATCTTGAAGAATACTGAGGAGAACAAACTGAATTCCTGTGAGCTGTGGCACACCTTGATTTGGTCACAGGAGAAATGAAGAAATATAAGATTGTGTAAAACGTAGAGGACATTTTAAATGGTTAAAAAAGCAAGGAAAGCGCTGTTGGGATTTTGGGCTTAAAGAATAAGTGTTTACAAATTATAGTGTTAACTTAGTGATACCTAATTATTAACCAAAACCTTTACTGTGCAAGGGTTAAATGTGTGAAATCTTGTGTGTAAATCTTTGGAAGTGTATCCTGAATCTCAATAGCTGGGAGAGAGTATCTGAGGAGATGGAACCCAGAGGAAGGTCCACGAACATGGGGACCATGAATGAAAGTTAGGAGGTCAACAGTTTATCAGAAGCAGAGGGAGGTTCATGGACAAGATGAACTTGGGGGAGGACTGAGGAGAGATGAAAGAGAAACAAGAGAAACAAATGAGAGAAAAATGAGAGAAAGATGCAGACTTTCGGGAAGTTTGTGAAAAGTCAGTGAACTGAGAACTAGCAGAGGAAGTTGAATAGGTGATCTCAATCCTAGTGACAAAGCCCACATACTTGTTATTTTCATAACTGGTATCGATAGAGCATCCTGTAACAAATCAGGATGAAGTAGATACATAGAAGTCAGAGACCCAAGCACTGCCTTAATGATGGGTTGATTGGAGGCGTTAGTGAACAGAAACCTGCAAAAAAAAAAATAGATTTCTTTATATATTCTTTTGCTCTGCTTGTAGACATCATTTCTTAAGGTGGGTAAGGGCATTCCACCTCCAATGGAATCTGTCCTGCCTGGCATGCTTCCTTTCACTCATCTTCATTTTCCAAATGATAGGGAAAAGAAAAAAGGAATCCCGATTGGGTTTTTTAAATTGATCGTGGCAATCAGGCCAGAACTCTGGGAGAAAATCTATGTTGAAAGCAGGCAGAAATGTGAACCATCACTTGACTTATTCTTCCGCTCACGCCCTTTTCAGACTAAGGAAAGGAAAAATGTCTTCACCCAGAGGGTGTTGAATCACTGGAATTCACTACCACAGAAAGTAGTTGAGGCCAAAACGTTGAGTGATTTCAAAGAGGAATTAGATATTGCTCTAGGAGCTAAAGGGATCAAGGGACGTGGGGAGAAGAGGGGAATCAGAATATTGATTTTGATGATCAGCCATGATCAGAATAAAGAGCAGAGCAGGTTTGAAGGGCCGAGTGGCCTACTAGTTCCTATGTTTATGTGCTGTATTTGAGTGTTTTCAAAACACCATGTGTCTTCTTTGAAATGCTGACTTCCTGTCATGCCTGCTTCCGATTACTCATTTCCTGGCAATGAACACTCAGAACACAGAAATCCAGGTTCAATTCTATAAAATTGACTATGTGCCAATGTACATCAATCAAAACATATCTAATTAACATTAGACTTTCACCTTTTATTTTGCTGAGGACCCAGCTTGACGTGAAATTAAGTTCACAGACATCACAGTACAATTAATTAATTGCAATTACATTGCTTAATGGAAAGTTAGAACCTTTCAATTGCATCTTTTATTTGGATGCGTTAACTTGGTCATGAGCACTGCTGGTGTCAAAGAACAACAGGTGTGAGCGGTAGGGAATTTCCGTAGAAATAATGTGTGATTGCAAGTGAACGTAGGTATTTCCCATATAGTTTATGCTCATCAATGTCAATCACATTATTTGTATTGCCTTGCTCATGACATGGGGAAGTCCCAAAGTGCCTCGTAACTGCCAGAGTGAAAATGTTGCTGCAACGCAGGAAAACACAGCAGCCAAGTTATGCAGAGCAAGATCCCACAAATAGCACTAATTGTCAATCTATGTCGGAAAAACAAGAGGATAGTGCGGATAATGAGACACATATTCCAGAAACAGAGGCAGCTCACCATGTGGCCATTTCAGAATCTTGTATGTTTCAATGAGATCACCGCTCATTTTTGTAAACTCCAAGGAAATGTAGACTGCAGTTACTCAGCCTCTCATCATAAAACAAACCCCTCACCCAAGGGATCAATCCAGTGAAATAAAATAGAAAATTCTGGGAAATCTCAGCAGATCTGACAGCATCCGTGGAACGAGAAACAGAGTTAATGTTTCCAGTCTGTATGACACTTGAACCTACGCTGTACTGCCCTCCAATGCAAATATACCCTTTCTGAAGTGAATATTCATCAATATTGCGCACAGTGCTCCAGAGATGGTCTGACCAAAACTCAGTTCAATATGTAGAGAAGTTTTTACACCTGCTCTTCAATCATCTTACAACGAAGACCAACGTGTCTACCTAATTGCCTGCTGTAGTTACATGCTAACATCCTGAACATCAACACTCAAGATCTGATCTTTTCTATTCTTTTGAGCAAAGTAAATAACTCCACACTTCCCTACATTAAACTCCATTTACAATCTTACTGCTCATTCACTTACTTAGCAGCCCATGTCTCTCTACAGCCTCACAGTGCTTGCCCTTAGTTTACCTTTTCACATAGCTTTGTATAATCAATAAACTGAGAGACATTACTCACTCAGAGGTATTTCCTGGTCACCACAAACCCTGAAATTTGAAATTCCCACCCAAGATATTTAAATAGTCCACCAATTTGTCTGTCCCACCTGTAATGATTCCTGTGGCAACAGGTCCCGAAAATTTACCCCTCTCTCTCTTCATTTAAGTATTTAATATACATTGTAAAACTGATGTCCCAGCACTGATCCTTGCCATATTCCATTATTCACTGCCTGCCAACTTGAAAATGCTATGCTTATGCCTGCTCCCTGCTTCTTGTTTGTGAACTAATCTTTTATCCATGTTAACATAATACCCCCAACTCTATGAGCCCGATTAATATTTTGTGTGGCACCTTATCAAATGTTTCTTGAAAATCTAAGTATACTGCATTTACTGGTTCCCCTTTATCTACCCTACTCTAATAAGTTTGCCAAATATGATTTCTCTTTATTAAAATCACGTTGACTTGTTCTAATCATATTGTGCTTTCTAAGTGCACTGCTAATAATATATTCCAGCATTTTCCCAGATCCCACCGATGGCCACTGGCAATCTGCTGGAAAACAGGCTGCAGAAAATTCTGCTGGTTGAAATCTCAACTGCCAGGAATTCCAAACATCCCAAGTCAGTGAAAGATTAGCCAGGCAGTAATTGCTCCCTCAGTCAATAAGGAATTTCTCACCTTTCGTCACAAGAAGCAACCCCTCACCTGCACCCGACATCTAATTCCTAACTCCAAAGGTAACCTTTTGCCCTCCCTCAGAGTAAGGTGCTAGCCATGTGCTGAGAGGTCACCCCCTCCTTTCACTCCAACAAGTAACCTCCAGTTGCTCAAGGTATAACATCTTTTGGAAACAACGTTATCGGAATTAAAGCGCCCTTAACTAAAAAAAAGATAAACGATGTAATTTAAGAATTATACGCAGGCAAACTTAGAAATGCAAAATACAAGTCACAGTCACTCAGCTCAGCATGAGTTAAATGAATCTCTGCTCCACTTCTCTGCAGCCTGGAACTTTACATGACCAGCTTGCTCTTAAAACAGCCACTTTTAACCAAGTGAAGGTCCTGGCAACGCTAAAATGGCCTAGTGCAGAAAAGGGGCATTTCCTTGGGAGTATAAAATTTGCTGGCTTACTGTTGCTGTTCCGCAAGCATTAGTTCCATGTGTTGGAGAAATAAAGCATTCATTCAATGCAAAAATGTGTGCTGACAGCTTAGTAGGATATCTAGTTTACGGTCCAGTATCCCCAAGAAGCCCGCAGGATTCCCAATAGATTGTGAAGTGCCATGGTTAGCATTTTCTAACCAGGCACTACATTCAGACTCATTATAACCTTGAGCATTGCAAGAGTTGAACAAAAAAAACAAAGCTAGGAGTGGGAGAATTAGTATCTGAAGAATTTCCTATCATAAACATTATGTGCAGTTAAAAATACTCTCTCTAGAGATTATCGCAAACACAAATACTAACTTGCTATTTATATCAAGCTTTACACAGACCCCAACGAATTTTCTGACAAAGGACCTGTGTGCATCAGAGTTTTTTTTTTAAGATTCCAGAATAAAAATGGAAAATGAGATTGGATCATATTACTGACTACTAGACATTACTTATATAATGAGGCAGCTACCATTGAGAAATCAAAGTTTCAAAGTAAGAAATGTGGCTGTTAACACCCTCATTGCTGGTTTCACTGTTATTTTAAAAGCTAGTTTTCATATTCAAGCCCTTTATGAATAGGCAATCCTGCAGGGATCAGGAGGCAATGGGGGGAGAAGAGGCAATGGGGGGGGGGGGGTGGTGATTGATAGTGGGGCACTGAAAAATGACAACAGAGAAGTATCAACCAGAGGCAGGCAGCATGTTGGTTAGCACTGCTGCCTCACTGCCAGGGACTCAGGTTCGATTCCCAGCTTGAGTCATAATCTGTGCTGAATCTTCATGTTCTTCCCTTGTGTTTCCTCCGGGTGCTCCAGTTTCCTCCCATAGTCTGAATGACCTGCTGATTAGCTGTATTGGCCATGCTAAATTCTCCCTCAGTGTACCCAAACAAATGCCGGATGTGGCAACTAGGGGATTTTTGCACTAACTTCATTGCAGTGTTAATGTAAGCTTACTTGTGACACTGATCAATAAACTTTTTTTTAAGCAGTTTATTTAATCAAGGCCTTATTTTGGCAGACAGTTAATGTCACTATCTCCTTTGACTCTAATGTCGGACATACTGCTTCCCAGTATTCAGATATACACAATGTTGCTTTTTAAACCATTCAAATTAAAAATGTATTCACCCATAGTACTTACGGTACACGAAAAGGCCATTCAGCCTAACAGGTCTATGCCAGCGTTCATGTTCATCGTGAACATGCCTAGTTACAAGCATTACTAAGACTATAACTAAGCTAACCATTTAAAAGCCAACAGAATTGTAAAAGGCATTTCACAGGATGGGTGTCTCTCACTAGTGAAATCAACAGTTTTAGACTGACCAGAAAAATATATCAGCATGCTAATAGGAAACACTTTAGTTAGACAATTGAAACATTAATAGGAGGTATAGCTATGAGAGGAGGTTGGAGAAACTTGGTTTGTTCTCACTGGGACAACAGAAGTTGAGGGGTGACCTGATAGAAGTCTACAAGATTATGAAAAGCATGGACAGAGTGGATAGTCAGAAGCTTTTTCCCAGGGTGAAAGAGTCAATTACTAGAGGGCACAGGTTTAAGGTGCGAGGGACAAGGTTTAAAGGAGACATATGAGGCAGAGTATTTTTTCTTACACACAGAGTAGTGAGTGCCTGGAATTCAGGGAGTCATAATCTGTGCTGAATCTTCATGTTCTTCCCTTGTGTTTCCTCCGGGTGCTCCAGGGAGATAGCGGAAGCAGAGAGAATAGTGATTTTTAAGAGGTGTCTTGACAAATACGTGAATAGTTTGGGAATAGAGGGCTATGGTCCCCAGAAGGTTAGGGGGTTTTAGTTGAGTCAGGCAGCATGGTTGGTATAGTCTTGGAGGGATGAAGTGCCTATTCTTGTGCTGTAATTTGTTTTTTGTATACATAAGTTAATCTTTTAGACTACAAAAGCTCAGGGGACAGACAGCAAATATACAGAGAACTAAAAAAAAGTGAAAAATAGCATAATTGCCCACCTTTATATATAAATGACTTGGAAGAGGGAGTAAGTGGAGTAATCAGCAAGTTTGCAGGCGATACAAAGATGGCTGGACTTGCGGATAGTGAGGAGCATTGTCAGGCGATGCAGCAGGACATAGATAGGCTGGTGGCTTGGGCAGATAGATGGCAGAAGGAAGTCAATCCTGATAAATGTGAGGTGATGCATTTCAGGAGAAAGAATGTAGGAGGGAGTTTTCTGATAAAGGGTAGACCTATTAAGAGTATAGAAACGCAGAGGGACCTGGGGGTGCAGGTGCACAAGTCTCTGAAGGTGGCAGAGCAGGTGGAGAAGGTTGTGAAGAAAGCATATGGTCTGCTAGCCTTTATAGGAAGGGGTATAGAGTACAAGAGCTGGCCCTTCATGTTGCAGTTGTATAAAACGTTAGTTAGACCTCATTTGGAATACTGCGTCCAGTTCTGGTCGCCTTACTACCGAAAAGACGTGGAGACTCTGGAGAGAGAGTGCAGAGGAGGTTTACCAGGATGCTGCCTGGTATGGAAGGTCTGAGTTACGAGGAGAGGTTAGGCAAATTGGGACTGTTTTCCTTAGAAAGACGTAGACTTAGAGGAGATCTGATAGAGGTGTACAAGATTATGAGGGGTATAGATAGAGTAAACAGGGTTAAGCTTTTTCCTAGGATGGACTTGAATAGCACGAGGGGTCACGGGCTTAGGGTGAGGGGGGTAAGGTATAATTTGGATGCTAGAGGGAGTTTTTTCACACAGAGGGTGGTGGGGGTATGGAATGCCCTGCCAAGTGAAGTGGTGGAGGCAGGCACTCTGGAGTTATTTAAGAAATACTCAGATGGGCACATGAACAGAATGGGAATGGAGGGGTATAGAAAACTGATTTAAAATAGGGATCATGAGCCTTGGGAGTCCCTGGGAAGTGTGTAAATAGATGATGATATTGATGTACTTGTTTTTATCCTACAGGTGCTTTGGTCCACCTTGTTGTCTAACAAAGGGCATACACGCGATGGGTCGTGAGAGGGCTGCTCTCGGATTTTTTGAGAGTATCCTAGTGCTTCACGTCGTTAGCGTACGCTTGACCTGGACCATTTGATGGGCAACACAACAGCTCAGTAACTATCGCTGTTCTGTGCAGATACATGGATTTGGGCCTGTGTCAGTGGGAATTTGCACATTCTCCCCGTGCTTGCGTGGGTTTTCTCCGGGTGTTCTGGTTTCCTCTCACGTCCCAAAGAGGTGCTCTTAGGCTAATTGGTAAAACAAGTTCTCCCTAAATTGTCTCAAATTGGGTTTTTAATCCATAGATCTATAAACATGGACAGGGATCGCGGGTAGAAGTGGGAACGTCAGGGTGGCGGCGCGGGCTCATTGGGCTGAAGGGCCTGTTTCCCGTGCTGTTTTGTTCTTTGTTTGTTTGTTTTGTGGTTAATCAAACTTACCCACACATCTTTGGGCTATGGGAGGAAACTAGAGTACCTGAAAGTTTCACGTAGACACGAGGAGAACGTGCAAACTCCACACAGATAGTGACCCGAGCCGGGAATCGAACCCGGGACCCTGGAGCTGTGAAGCAGCAGTGCTGTGCTACCATGCCGCCCTGAGGGCTATGGACAGGGTAGAGAAGGAGAAACTGTTTCTACTCATAAGAGTATCAAGATTGAGGATGCAGATTTAAAGTGATTTGCAAAAGAGGCAAATAGAACGTGAAAAAATCTTTTTCACACAGCGAGTGGTTGGGGTCTGGAAGTGTGGTGGAGGCAGGTTCAATCGAGAGCATTCAAGAGGGCATTAGGTGATTATTTGAATAGAAACAAGGTGTAAGAGTACAGGGTGTGGGAAGGGTGAACAGCATTACGTCATGATGCTTGTTTAGAGACCTGATGCAGACACAGTGGGCTGAATGGTCTTCCTCTGTGGCATATCAGTTCTGGGATTCTGTGAGAACAGAGTAAAGTTGCTTTGTCTAATGGACCTGACTTCCTCCAGCTGAGAAAAGATACCAGACTGATCCCGGTGGGGTCACGAAGAGGTGAAGGCTTGACCTATGTTTTTTCATCTCTAACTTGAGTTTTGTGCTTGGGGATAAATATCTCCAGGCACAAGTTAGACCATAAGCGTAGGAACAGAATGAGGACATTCGGCCCATCGAGTCTGCGCTGCCATTTGATCACGATTGATATGTTTCTCGATCCCATTCCCCCGCCTTTCTCCCATGCCAATCAAGAAACCGTAAGTTACAAGAAAACTAATCCAATAGTTCTCTCAATTTTTGCAATATAGTTTAGAATTGTGTTCACGTAACGTACACATCTTTTTGGATGAAGGGCTAATCTGAGGCCCAGAATGCCTTCTCAAATCTACATAAGCCATCTCATAACGCTATTCAAAGAGTATGGAGCTTTCCTCTCTCAACCTCGTTGAAGAGATAATCCCAAGTACTGCTTGTGGGTTCGTCCCAAACGTTAATACGCAACTACGTTTGCCAATATGACTCTGCGATATCTGATCAGGATGTGACAAGATATTTCAAGTACAGCTTTCAGCACAGGTCTATTGAAACACCTTTGAAATGCAATGAAATGACCAAGATCTTCACTAATAAGGTGAAGACTTTTCCCTATTTATTTGTTAGTCACAATCAAGCTTACATTCACACTGTAATGAAGAAAGTCCACACTCCAGCACCTGCTCGGGTACACTGAGGGAGTATTTAGCATGGCCGATGCACTTAACCTGCACATCTTTGGACTGTGGGAGGAAACCGGAGCACCTGGAGAAAAACCACACAGACATGGGGAGAACATGCAAACTCCACACAGACAGTGACTCAAGCCAGGAATCGAACCTGGGTCCCTGGCGTAGTGAGGCAGCAGTAGTAACCACTATGCCACTTCCAAGTAGGCAAATTCACCCCCATTCCTGGGAAAACAAAATGATATAAATGCTTCTTCTTCATTAAACAAAATGCTTTGTGATGAGTTGGAATAGCCGAGTGTGACTTTGGTTGTGTTCATGTATCTAGCTAATGTCAAACCCAAACAAAAAGAATTGCTTTTTTAAAAACTTAAATAGTGCTGCTGGAAAAACCAGAGGGATAATGGGATAAGTCTGCAATCCCAGTGGGAAATCTGTGGGCTGGAGATTGGGCTCACTATATTGTAGCCTTATCTCCAATCCGCACTCCCAATCTTCTCCACTGGGAATGCCTGATCCCAGAATGATCCCTCAAGTCTGTGCCAATTACAGCTAAATAAAGATAATTGCACCGATTTGGAAATATAAATAAGGCCCAATGAATCATAGGAAACAGATGTATGTCGTCAACTTGCAGCTTTGCAAAGAGGTTCATGCATTTCGCCGTATCAAAATAAAGGAACAACCAATTAAAGTGGAACCAAATTATTACATCTTTGTCAGCAGCTATTCATCATATGGTCTGTGCCCACCCATAAGCTGACAGCTTCTGCCCCACCTGCCCCTCGGGGATGGTCTCCCTTTAGCAAAACATCTAACTGTGCAGCCTCCAACCAAGAGAATGACAGTCCATTCAATATCACCATGTCATAAATCACAGCACACTCCATTTGGCACATATTAACTCAAACTAGAACACCAGTCTTTTCAATCAGAACCTACATCATGGACACAGTGCATTAGGGGAATTTCCCAGTAACTTCATTGCAGTGTGAATGCAAGCCGTACATGTGACTAACAAATTAACTTGACTGGGTTGGATACAGTATTGAATGCAGTATTGTAGATGTGCCACATTGCCAGAGTTGTAAAGATCCTGCCTGTTTGTCTCGGTCAAGTAGACATTAAAGACTCTAGGATGATAATTGTAATGTAAACTGTCCACTGTGCTGGCCAAAATTTCCCTCTCAAACAACCCACATGAAAAAATGCAGATTAACCAGTCAGTCATTTTATAGAAATGATTGCACAGACTTTCCAAAAGAGCATCTCACCCAGACCCTCCTCTCCGCCCTATCCCCATGTATTTATCTAAGTGGATTAACCAGGGTATCGAAAGATGTTTAGGTTAAGGAGAAATTTAATATGGCCAAACCACCTAACCAGTACATGCGTGGACAGAAACTGGAACACCCGGAGGAAACCCACGCAGACTTGGGGAGAAAGTGCAAACTCCACACTGACAATGACCTAAACCGGGAATCAAACCCGGGTCCCTGGAGCTGTAAGGCAACCGTGCGTACCCTGTGCCACCAAGCCACCATTTCATTTGCTGTTCTGCTGTTTATTCCTACTTGACAACAGATGTTGCATTTATAAAGTTCAATTTGTCGATCAGGCAATACTAATGAGATATTATATAAAGCAGACTGTTCTCCCCCTCTTTTATATAAGTTGGGTGGGATTCTCCAGCTACTAAGTGAGAAAATCCCACTTGAAATCAACGGACCTTTGTATGATCTGCCTTCTTGCCTGCGACTTTTCCTGTGGCGGGCAGGGCGAGAGAAGTCTGGCCAATGTTTCTATGCAATTTTGCGAAGACGGAATTGGGATCTGCTCAGAATTGCACACGATTCACCAAGTTCAATGAAACAAGCAGAAAACTGCAAGTGAGCACGTTTCTGAATCACAGATTCCACCTTGGATAGGATGTACAGCACAACCTGCCATGTGTTTCACAGCGGTGAGAGACGGCCCCACCATTAACCCCACTCTTGTCAAGGGTTTGCTATTAAATGCACCCAACGCCACCAGGAGGTGCATCACTGGCAGGATCTTACATCTCTTAAGCGGCCCAAGAATTCTGGCCAGTCTATTAAATATTTTTAAATAACGTAGATTTAAAATTGCACCAACTCCAATGGCAGATGTTACAAGTTTGTGATTGGAGTAAATTCACGAAGTACAGATCTTGCTGCAAACAGTGTGCACAGCAGGGAGTTCAAAGGTGGAGCTTGCACACCTGAGCTAGGTCTTGCACCATTTTTGCGGGCACTGAAATGGGCATTACACAGCTCATAAGAACATAAGAAATAGGAGCAGGTCACGGGCATCCTGCCTCCCTGCCCAGCACCCTCATTCAGCATCTCTATCATGAAACAGAAATTGAATCAGAAGCTGGGATCTTCCAACACCTCCATGGTGGGACCCACCACAGGGGATGTGGGCGGGCCAACCAAGATGAGCTCTGACGAAAGGTCATCTGGACTCTAGACGTTAACTCCACTCTCTCTCCACAGATGCTATCAGACATGAGATTTTTCAGCACTTTTCTGTTTTTGTGTCCTGCAATTTTCGTCAGCATCGCAAGATGTCTGCGGCAGGCGGGACCACAAAATGCCAGCCGTTCAATTTACCAGTCCCACGCAAACACGCACAAACCCTTACCTTTCCACCTCACGCCTCATTTCCTCACGCTTTTTCCTGCGCTCCTCACGGCGACGCTCAAACTCATCCATATCCATGGCTTACAGACAAACGTTCTCCTCTGCCTTGGTAAAGGTCTGAAACAAGCAAGTTATTTAATGATTAAAATACAGCAAGAGGCACAGGGCCAAGAGATGTAGCTATAACTCACACCATTCTAAAACTTTTACCACACCAAGCTTTGTGACTAATAAATACATTTCTGCTGAAAAAGTCTGTGCTTTTGATTTTGTCAAATAATCTGGATTACTTCACAACAAGCAGAACCATTTACATCTATCAACACCACATACAGATGTGAAACAAATGTAGGAAAGATTTTCAGAGAAAACAAGGAGCGTGTTTAAAATGAAAACTCTGCTGATTACTACCATCCAGTCAGTAGGAATGACACTAACAGTAGGTCTTCAGTCTGTAAATATCGATCAGTCGTTTTGCCACTTAAAAGCTCCCCATTCCAAACATTAACACTCTTTTGCTCAAGCTGCAGTGTGCGACAGAAAATGTTGTAGCAGAGACTCACATATCGCGTGCTCCAAGTGTTCAGAACCCAAGTCTTACCGGTAACAAATGTTTCCAATTGAATAGATTAACGAGAAATAGAAGCAAGCATGTGTTACATCCCTGGGACCACCCAGAAGCCTCAGAGTGCTTGATTCCTTCCGCGAATCAGGCTCTCTGACAGCCCAATCTCCCGAATTTAATCAAACTGTATCTTCTGGCTGATACCTATTAGCGAATGCTCATTTGATTGCCACAGCCGTGGGCTCCCCCAGCTCGGCCATCGTTTTACAGCGACTGCAGTCCAGAAAGTGGCTACGAGCAAAAAGAGAAAGCTGCCTTCGCTTGCTTTGTTTACAGAGCTGTCAGTGGTTTGCAAAACTCTGAAGGGAATCTGGCGTTTAAGGCCAACTCTTAGATTGCTTCCTGTACAGTGCTGGAGGCCTCCATTTCCTTTGGAATCCAAGCCCAGACCATCACCGAGCGCTGAAAACATTCTGTAAGTTGTGTGCAGACAGGGGCAGCCTGGATATGGCGGTGCCTGCTTCCTGAAGGGTAGCTGACCTTAGCTTCAAGTACATTTAGTTGATTTCACCCTTGTCAGGAAATTGGGAATAATAGCAATAAACCAAGATATATGACTGATAGTAATTTAGATTTTTACAAAAACATCTGTTATAATACAGAATTGTCCTGTCCCAGTTTTAGACTCTGATTCTCCAAAGGTACAGTACTCTTGAATTCAGTTGTCACCCTTAGGTATGTAAACAGATTACAAGCATATCCTAGGTTGGAGTGTACACCATAACATTTTAAGTGCTACTTAGAATCATAGATTCAGAATCCCTAGAGTGCAAAAGGAGGCCATTCAGCCCATTAAGCCTGCACCAACAACAATCTCATCCAGGCCATTTCCCTATAGCCCAACGTATTTATCCTGTAACTCCCCCTAAGGGGCAATTTACCTTCGCCAATCAACCAAAGCTGTGCATCTTTGGACTGTGGGAGGAAACCGGAGCACCCAGAGGAAACCCACACAGGCACAGGGAGGATGTGCTAATTCAGTGACCTGAGGCTGGAATCGAACCCTGGTCCCCGGCACTGAGAGGCAGCAGTACTAACCACTGTGTCACCATACCGTATACAAAGCTTAAATTCTGTTCTCACTCATTTTCATACATCTCAAGTTGACATTATTAACTGATCTTGGTGCTCTGGTTCAGGGTTGTCCAACATGGCAACATTGTTAGAAAAGACATTTCAAAACTTCTAAATCCAAAGACACAAACAGGGCGAATGAGAATATAGGATTCAATGGCTAGAGTGTAGGCTCAGGGGTTTACATTCCTTCACTATGGGGAGACACTGGTGTAGTGGCACTGTCACTGGACTAGTAATGTCCTGTAGACCCACCCAGGTTGGAATACCACCATGGAAGATGGTTAAACTTGAATTCTATTGAAAACAAATTTGCAATTAAAAGTCTTATGATGATCATTGTTGCCTATTGTATGCTTTTGCTGTCTTTACCTAAAGTGTATTTATTAATGCACTTAATAATTACGTGCATTAATTATTGGGGAATAATTTAGCATGACCAATGCACCTGGACTGAGGGAGGAAACTGGAGTACTTGGAGGAAACCCACATTGCACGTTCTCCCTGTGTCAAGCTCCACACAGATAGTGACTTAAACTGGGAATTGAACCTGGATCTTTGGCACTGTGAACCAGCAGTGCTAATCATTGTGCCACCAGTTCCTGTTCTTCTGTCTTTCCTGTGACTGCAGATCCAATGGTTGACTATGAAATAGCTACCAAGTCACTCGGTTCAAGGGTAATTAGCTAGCAATAATGAATTTCAAAAAAACTAAGCCATTTTTACTCCACTGCGTGCAAGTGTCCAACTACAACCAAGATAACTTCCACTGCAGGACAATCTCTTCATAATCATGCACCATCCTGACTTATATGGACTTCGCTGTTCTTTCATCATTGGTGGGTCAACATGTTTTCATGCATAAAAATGTGTGATTATATGTGGTACAGATACATAGAAGGATGTGCCATCAGAGGAGGAGAAAAAAATATCAAAAAGGGTGAGAAAAAAAATGAACTAAACTGCAGTCACACAAGTTGTTACTTGAAACAGTGCAGTCACAATGCTGTGGAAATGATAAAAACTGTAATAAAAATTTTAATCAGTGATGGAGGATTAAATTGCAGCACATCACCAAAAAATGCAAAATTAATGAGAAAAATCACTGAAGCAAATGGAAGACTTTTTGATGTTTGTTTTAAGAGTGGAGTTGGTGACAATGCTGTTGAAGAATATAGGGATACTGTCAATGCTAGAGAGATCAGCAAACAGAAAACTCAGGAGAATGAGTTGGAGATTCAGGAACCAGAACAAGAGGAGATGAGGAGTATAGTTGATACGCTTCACGCTGAGACAGGCGTAACAAGGATACAACGAGGAGGTTTTGTTTTATTTGTTCATAGGATGCTGGCATCGCATGTTAAGCCATCATTTATTGCTTTCTCCAAATTGTCCTCGAGAAGGTATTGTTAAATTGCCTACTTGAACCACTGCTGTCCGTATGTTACAGACACCCTCAGTGCTGTTAGGATCTCAAGAATCTCCAGCAACAGTAAGGAACAGCAATATAGTTCCAAGTCAGGAGAATGACTTGGAAGTGAACAGGGTGATGATTCCCATGTATCTGCTGCCCTTGTCCTAGCTAGCAGAGAACACATTTGCAATACATCTTGTAGATGATACACACTCTGCTACTGCGTGTTGGTATTGGAGGAAGTGAATGAAGGTGGTGGGTGGAGTGCCCATCAAGCAGGTTGCTTTATCCTGGATGATATCAAGTTCCAAGTTCCTCAAGTGTTGTTGGAGCTTCACTCATCCAGATAAGTGAAGAATATTCCATCACACTCTTGACTTGTGGATAACATTTGGAAAGTTAGAGGGCAAGTCATTTGCTGCAGGATTCCTCACCTTTGACCTGCTGTGGTAGCCACAGTATGTAAGAGCTTGTCCAAGTCTGTCTCTAGACAATGGTCACCTCCAGCATTTTGAAAGTTGGGATTTGGCAATGGCTTTGCCGTTGAAAGGAGACAGGTAGATTTCCTCTTACCGGAGATACCCATTGCCTGGCATTTATGTGGCAAGAATAGTTGTTGCCATTTATTGGCCCAATCTTGAATATTATTCAGGTCTTATGCATTTAGATGCAGACTGCTTCAGTATCTGAGGAGCTACAAAGATGCTGAGCATTATGCATTCATCCATAAATATCCCCAATTCTTATCATATGATGGAGGAAACGTCATTAATGAAACAGGTGAAGATTAGATCTAGGATACTATCCTGAGGAACACCAGTAGTGGTTCCCCCCACCACCCCCTCATCAGTTCGCTCCTGTTACCTGGTCATAACATGACTATGTGACATATAGCAGGTTAGCTGGTGATTATGTCCATCTATGTGATAAATTAGCTCAGACCCTGGGAACGGGCAAAGATTCAATACAAGTTCAACCTGCAAGATATTTGGTGAGAGAGGATCTTCCTTTAAATAATCACTTACTGCATTATTTTCCCAAAGGTCATTCTTAGTGACAGATCTTATCTTTTGGCCAGTTACTGTTGAAAGATGAAAGAATCTATAATTATCCAAGTTTGTTTTATCGTCATTTTTAACGACAGCAGCACGTTGGCCTGTTTCTAACCCACTGGGCCCTCCTCAATTCACTGATGCCCTCAGGCTGACCTTCATAGAATCAAAAATATTACAAAAGCTGATGATATGCAATAAATTTCAGTAATAAAATTAAGCAACTGCAGAATAACACACATTCAGTGAGTCAAAGGGACAAACTGGAAAGACTTGTGCCTTCGTCCATGTTCTGACATACATTCATAATTAGAATCAAATTGTACTTTCCTTTTGAATGTCTACACGAGGGGGATTTCCAAGCAATGAAATAGGTAGGCTGGAGAGTTGTGTATTCATGTTGGTATCTAGGCTGTGAATCGGTGCAGAATGCTCATATTTAGTCCAGTACCATGTGTTTTTGTGGCATAAATACTGGCACAACTGAGCTAAATGCAACATCTATGAACAAATTATCTCACTGTGACAGTTAATGGAATATAATGTCAAGTTGTAGTCTACTAATTCGAGGTCTTTGAATTATCCATTTGAATGTTTCACATATTTGCATATATTGTTCATAAAATCCCTACAGCACAAGAGGCCATTTGACCACAATCCCACCCAAGTCCGATTCCCATAACCCTGAATATTTTACCCTGCTAATCCCTGACACTAAAATCAATTTAGCCAATCGACCTTACCCATACATCTTTGGATTGTGGGAGGAAACTAGAGCACCCAGAGGAAATCCATGCAGACGCTGGGAGGATGTGCAAACTCCATACAGTCATTTGATGCCAGAATTGAACCAGGGTTCCTGGCTTTGAGACAGCAGTGCTGTTGTCATTGTGGTTGCATTTCCCACACAGGACAAACAGCACTTCTGTAGCTAGACGTTGCCAGTTTGAGAGGTACCACTCCACATCGAGCATGGCTGACCAGGAGTCTCTTTTGCTCATGTCACCAGTTATTTGTATGTTGAAAGGATTTTGAAGAATGACACTCAACTTGTTTGCCATGTTATGAATGCACCTTCCTTGGTCATCAACTCCTGGGGTAGAACTCAAACCCAGAGCTTCTGACTCAGAAGCAGGTAAACTACCCACTGCACCACAAGAACTCCTTGAGTTTGGTTTGGTTAGTAGCTTTCAAAATATTGAGGTGAATAATAGGTGGGGAGGCTATAGCATCATGGTATTGTCACTGGGCTAGTAATCCAGGCACCCTGGACAAGACCTAGTGATCCAGGTTCAATTCCCATCATGACAAATGATGCAATTTGAATTCAATAAAAAAATCTGAAATTAAAAGTCTAATGATGACCATTGTTGAAGCCCATCTGGTTCATTAATATCCTTTAGGGAAAGAAATCTGCCATTCTTCCCTGGTCTGGCCTACAGCTGACTCCAGAGCCACAGCAATGTGGTCGACTCTCAGATTCCTTCTGAAATGCAATAAATTCCCAGCCAGCAATGTCCACATCCTGTGTGAAATAAATAAAAGTCACAGTTGGGGGAGCTGCACAGTGGTGTGGGCAGTTTTCTCACTCCTGTGTACCATGTAAAATGACAATTCTGCAAACTCGAGCAAGGCCCAACATGAAAGTGGAATCCTGGTGGCAGTCGGAACGCCTCCCTGCATCTGTTCTGGGTCCCCCCCTCACTGGACTCATGAGCCATCTCTTCGAGGGGTACACACAGTTCTGGTCACCCTATTATAGAAAGCTTATTATTAAACTAGAAAGAGTGCAGTAAAGATTTACCAGGACTTGATGGTTTGAGATATGTGGAGAGGCTGGAAATACGGGGACTTTTTTTCCCTGGAGCATAGGAAGCTGAAAAGGTGATCTTACATAGGTCTATAAAATAATGAGGGGCATAGATCAGCTAGATAGGGAGGTAAGGGAGTCTAAAACTAGATGGCATAGTTTTAAGGTGAGAGTGAAGAGATACAAAAGGTTCAAAGGGACAATTTATTTCACTCAGAGGGTTGAGTGTGTCTGGAATGAGTTGTCAGAGATAGTTGTAGAGGCAGATGCAATTTTGTCTTTTAAAAAGCATTTACACAGTTACGTGGATAAGATGGGAATAGAAGGATATGGGCCAAATATGGGCAATTGGGACTAGTTTAATGGTTAAAAATAAGGGTGTCAAGTTGGGCCGAAGGGCCTGTTTCTATGCTGGAAATCTCTGTGACTCTCAGCCAACCATGGAGGACATCAGGGCTGCTGAACAGATCTGGCACAGAATGTACAACTCATGGCTGCTAACCAGGTGCCTCACACATATCTGCATAATCGATCAATTGTAGTCACAGACCGGCTGGACGTTCAATGAATGAAATCCCTTCCTGTTGATAAACGTACAGGGCTGCCTTCTGGCATGATGTGCGTTCAGTGAATCTCTGCCTGGTCTCTGGAGAAACCTGCATTTGCTGCCGACACTCTGCTCATTCGAGTTAATAATGGCAGCCCATTGAAAACAAAATGTAGTGAGCTGCCTTTCTGAACGGTACCTGTGAAGGTCTGAACACAGTGGTGCTCGGCAAGCTGTGTAATATCACTGAGGTTTCCCCACAGAAGTTCAGCACAATTGTTATCTTCACCATTACAAACATCAGTGGCAAACACCACCATAGATAACAAGATCAGCCCCCCCAAAATGTCATAAACAGAGGTCACTCTCGAAATCTAAGCCCCCTCTGGCACTGTAGCGTACATCTGAAGATAGTATATAGACAGAGACTGAACTTCGAAGGCTGCACAAGTCCCTCTGTATCTTAGAGGATTTACGATGGTTTTATCAAATTCTTGGCATAGCTCTGTTACCCTCATCACAAACCAGCACACTCTGGATCTCTCAATTTGTCCTTCATAATGCCACTGTCAATCTCCTACTCTACATTCTCCTACTGGATGGTGTGGTTCCCAGATGACAACTATTCTCATCTTTTTCCTGATAAGGAGGCTGAGGTGGTTGTAATGATGACTCAACAGGAGGAATGAGGCCTTCAAATAGGAGGTCAAAAATGGAAACTGTTTTTCAGTAAAGCACTACCAGCAGTCACAGCAGGCCTGAAGACACTAAATCCGTATTAATTTTCTTTAAAATGAGAACTGCACTTGGTGAGAAACATGCTCTTTAAATTTTATTGGAGTAGGTTGGGACATGAACAAGCTTAAATAGATTAAATTTGAATAACAAAAGTGGGCTCCCAATTTCTTATCCTGTAGACCTGCTTTATCATCCGGATTGGGTGTGATAAAGTCAGAAATAGAGTAATCATGCCCAACTGAGAGGGTGCAAAACACAATTTCACAACATATTATTCATCCCATTGAATGGGTCAAGTCACCGGGTTAGGCTGGTTATTGATTGCTGCTCCAGAGGTGCAGAACATGGCCAACAGAAGATTTAGACAAATCAGATTAAGTTGAACATTTAAGTCAGAAATATTTATGTATGCAGACTTAAGTTTGATCGTATATGATGCTACATATTACTCTTTAAACGTCTGCCTTGCAAGACATAATTAGGTAAATAAAATAGATTAAGAGATTCAAAAGATAAACTAGATAGAAAGATTCAAAAGAACAGCTTAATGCATTAGATAGATGGGCTGATAGAGAAGATTAGGATGGGTATTATGGTATTCAATACAAGCGATACAAAAAAAAATTAGTACTTTCAGCACAGTCACAGATTTAAGAGGCAGCACATCTTTAAACTTAGAGATAAAAAAGATTCTCAATTTTCCTATCCATCCCGTTGATGGGATAATCTAATATAATGATACACTCATTCTTGATCCTCTTTCAAACAGGAACAGTTTTTCCCCATCTGCTTTGTCCATTCCCCTCATCACTTTCAATATTTCTATTAAATCTAATATATTTAATACATATTTTAACTAATGTTATACCTGTGTGATAGGGTAATCTTCTTTGTATTGTTGCTATTATGCATTTATATATTTTATATCCGAGGGAAACGTACCAAAAATAAATTTCTGTACAGATAATAAAGAGGAAACTGAACTGAATTCATTATGATAGCATCCACTAATCCAATTACATTTATGTCTTTAAAGGAAAAACTCATGTCTGATGTTGGAACAAAAATCAGATTATGAGCAAGAACAAAGATTACATTTTTTTATTACCACCTTAACATTGGAGTTGGAGTTTCATCCCCCAGTGCAGATGGTAATACGGTCAGGAAGATTAAAATCTAGAATTTTTTTAACTGTATAACTGCATTCCCTTTCCCACCTCCATTCAATTGCCCCTGCCATTGTTTTCATGATTTTGTAAACCTTAATAGAAGAACATCTCATCGGAGGGTATGTGACCACTGAAATCATGAACATTCCAATGGGTCTGTGTTAAATGTTTTTACATCTTCAAATGTCTTTAATTAATCCTGTAAGGTTAACCTGTTCTAAATTTAGTGAGTCATTATAGTGCTCTGTCCTATACCAGTAAACGTGACCAGTGTATTAGCCACTGTTTAAGTGCTGAGATACATTCAAGTACTTTTTCCAAGGAGAAAGTGCCATAATGCATTCAAAACAATTGAAAAATATACTGGACAATTTCTTTTCATGTTTGAACAGTGACTTAAATGTGGAGGGACCCTTAGATTTGAAAGGAACTTTGTTTAAGGTTAAAAAAAATCTAAGCAACTGTTCCACTTCATTGACTCACAGTCAACTGCTTTAAATGGAAATGCATATCTCTGAAGTTCAAAAATGTTTTTTTTATCTCTTTCAATAAACTCCATCTGCTTAGATTTCCCTCATATGAATGCTTGATTGAATTTCAAAAGCTCTTGTACCTCTTAACGCTGATTGATTCAGTTTTACGACATTGTTAAAGACTGAACAATCTCTGATGTGGTAAGTTAATAAGTGTATGTTTTTATAACAGATTGAAGAAATTTACATTTTTGAATAGATTCTATCAATGAGTGTTTTATCAGTATGTAGTATCATTGAATTCCAGGTCTATCGATTTTTAGTAGTTTATTTTTCTTAATGTTCAGTTTAATGACAGCTTGAGATCTATTCATAGTGGATATTGAGTGAATGGCTATAGGGGGCTGAAGTGACATTGGAAATATATACAGACATGGCAACTGCGTGGGGGTTGAGGGGTTTGATTTAGGGGGCATAAGCCAAATTTTGGAAGCCATGCTTCTGTTCCTGGGAATTGAGGAAGGTCTTTTAATCAGCCCATTTTATCAGACAGTCTTCCCGTATTTCTCCTGCATTGCATTGCACTGCAGCTCACACAAACTATGCCCTCCCTGCCCACACATTCCAGAGACACAAATATGGCAGGAATGGTTTTTGACCATTGGCTTGAGATTTTGGAAAGCACAAAAGGATTATCCTGATGTTTTCATAGAATCATTGAATCCTATAGTGCAGAAGGAGGCCATTTGGCCCATCAAGTCTGCCTCGACCTCAATCCTACTCAGGCCCTATTCCCATAACCCCATGCATTAATTTACCCTATCTAGACCCTCTAACAGTCATGGGCAATTTAGCATGGCCAATGCACCTAACTCTCACATCTTTGGACTGTGGGAGGAAACCCACGCCAATGCAAGGAGAATTGCAACTCCATACAGACAGTGACCCAAGCCTAGAATTGAACCTGTGTCCTTGGCACTGAGACAGCAGTGCTAACCATGCCGCCCAAAAAAAAATGGAATGCTTCACAAATTTGCATGCCACGTTAATCTAGTCTGTATCGTTCCAAATTTAGTACACGTGCTGCCGAACGAACACAATCCTGGTGTGCAATAAAAATCCAGGCCATTATGTTTACCAGTATGTGTTTTAACTTGATCTTTGCTTCACTTCTTACATAAAGTGATATTTGAATATACTTGGCATGAACGCAAACACAGACCACTCCACTAAACTGGCTACTGTGTCTGACTACTGAGTGCCTAGTCTGGGTGGGGTTGCTTTCTATAACATTGCTGTCAAGAGACTTTCATGAAGTATATTAGGAGGAATGTTGAGCAGTTTTCATACAGGAGTTTTTAGAGACATTATAGAGATTGGATAAAGATGGAGATCAGTGCAAAGAGGAGAATCAGCATCATATTATTAGTGATTCCCATTAACATACTGAAAATAAAAGTTAAAGTTTATTTATTAGTTACAAGTAAGGCTTACATTAACATTATAATGAAGTTATTTTGAAATTCCCCTAGTCACCATATTCTGGTGCATGTTCAGGACAATGTACCTAACCAGCACACCCTTCAGAACGTGGGAGGAAATGGGAGCACCCGGAGGAAACCCACGCAGACATGGGGAGAACGTACAAATTCCACAGACAATGAGCCAGGCATCGAACCCAGGTCTTTGGCACTATGAGACAGCAATGCTAACCAGCGTGCCGCCCACTGAATCAGATCCTTACCTTTTGTGCCAAAGTGATTTAAAATAAACTCTTGAGTTTCTATTTGTGTGTATCAAAGGATGTTTCATTCAATGGCTGCAGAGGTTTCTGTAAATCCGGCAGAAGTTGAACACTGATTCTGGGCACTGACCTTCTATACTGAACTTTCTCATTGTTAAATCCACTTTTAGCAAGGACTCCAGTGGGAACATTAGATGAGTTAGGTCATTTCAGTTTAAGAGTTAGCTTGCCCAATCTTACATTGGCAGCTTTCATGAGTTCAAATCTTCAATATTACTGGCAACATGATAGAAATACGAGGAACAATTTTCAAAGTGAGTGATTGGAGGGAGCTTAGCATTGCTGCCATTGTTCAACCATTGAAAATGAAACACTGGTTCCAAAGTATGAAGTTTCCCACTCGCCCTATGTCCACAGCAAAGGAGGAAACACATTCCTATTGTTTTCTGGGAGGCACGGGGTGATCAGAGGATTTTTTTTTTTGTGGAGGGGATGGAGGGTTAGGGTGAGATCATTGAATCCCCTACACAACAGAAGTGGCTATACAGCCCATCATGACTGCACTGACTCCCTGACAGAGCATTGTACCCAAGTTCTCTCCCCCACTCTATCCCTGTAACCCTAAACATTTCCCATGGCCAATCCAGCTAACGCACACATCGTGGGACTGCAGAAAGGAACTGGAGCACCCGGAAGAAACCCATGCACATGCAGGGAATGTGCAAACTCCACACAGATAGTCACTAATGGCTGGAATTGAACCCAGTTCCCTGGCACTGCGAGGTAGAAGCACAAATCATTGTGCCACCTTGAAGCCCTTAGATAAGAGCTTTGGACAACGTATCTGATCATTTGAGTTTTGCTCTTACCTCGTAGATCCAGTGGTCCACACTCCCCTGTAGCTGCCAGATTTCCCAAGGTTCAGGAAACCCAAACAGCCACAGTTAAGATGAAAAGTCACAAGTCTCAGTATTAAGTGCCAACTTACCTCCTGGGAGCTAGTTGCCTCCTCTGCCTTGCATCCTGTCTCTTTTGAAATCAAAAATGAGTGGATTAGGGGGATTTTTAACACCAACTTCCCACAGGATCCCAGTACGGTGGCACCATGGTAAGCATCGCTGTCTCATAGTACCAGCATCTCAGGTTCAATTCAGGCCTCAGGTGACTGGCTGTGTGGAGTGTGCACATTCCCCCCCTTGACTGTGTGGGCTTCCTCTGGATACTCCAGTTTCTTCCCAAAAATATGCATCCAAAGATATGCGAGTTAGGTGGATTGACCAGGATAAATTGCCCCTTACTATCAGGGGGGCCAGCACAGTAAATACATGGAGTTATAGAGATAGGGCCTCAATGGAACTGTTGTTGATGCAGGCTCAATGGTTCAAATGACCTCCTCATGCAGTGCAGATATTCTATTTTATGAAATCCACCCTATTTTTGTTGTGTTAAATCCACCCCCAGCCATCCAACATAAAAACATAAGAAACAGGAGCAGGAGTAGGAGTAGGCCATCTAGCCCCTCAAACCTGCCCCGCCATTCAATAAAATCATTGCAGATCTGAAAGTGATTCAGTTCCACTTATTCGCCTGCTCCCGGTAACCCTTAATTTTCTTATTGATCAGAAATCTATCTACCTGTGACTTAAACATATTCAATGAGGTAGCTTCAATGGGCAGAGAATTCCAGAGATTCACTACCCTCTGAGAGAAGGAGTTCCTCCTCAATTCTATTCTAAACTGATCCCCCCCTAAACTCACATTAGGATCAGGGAATTGGTCAAGCTACCCTTCAATTTATGTCTTTATTTTGAGTGATTATTTAAAATAAGAACATTATAATTACTGGGGGCATGATTCAAGATCATATAAAAAGATGAAACATTGAGTAATCAACCAATCTCTGTGTCCAATCACATTTTCACCAAGAGGAAACAGGAGAAGTTTTTCAGATGATAAAGCAGACCTTGCCATTGCAAATTCCAGGCTGTGACATTGATTGATTAAATTTCAGAAACTTCAAACAGCCAAATAAAATATAAATTATGAACAGCCTGGAACCTTTGACATTTAAAGTGACATTTATTTGTGATGAAATATTAACGTATCTTGCTTTTGGCATTTAGCCATTTTAATGAATTTGATGATCAGTCATGATCCAAATGAATGGCAGAGCAGACTCGAAAGGTCTACTCCTGCTTCTAGTTTCTATTGTTTAAAAAAATGACAAAGGAAGGAAGGGCATAAGCCAGTCCCAATCTTCAATTCCTTTCCCTAATAGGAGCTTCTCAAACAACCATTTAAACTGAATTCAACACTTTTGCGTTCAACACTTTTCAACACTTCATCATCCTGTGATGGCCCTGGCACAAAAGTTATGATTTTAGCTGGGATACCCTCCAACCTTATAATTATATCCTCACATTTTTTTCCATTGGTGACTGTCTGTTCACAGTACCATTGATCCCTCAGGGTTAAACAATCACAGGCTTCCTTTCAGCTCAAACGTAAAATGAAAGGTTTACTTCCAGCAGGAACAAAGTAAATATTCTCCAAGCTCTACCATTAATCGTTTGAACCCAAGAAAAATTTGCAGAAGCAAAAACCTTCAAGTATGTTCATTCACAGCATAGATACCATCATGAAGGCCATCTCCCACAACTAATTCCCTGAGGGGACTGTTCTTTTTAATTCATTTGTGAGGTATGGGCATCGCTGGCTGGCCAGCGCTTATTACCCATTACCCTAGTTGTCCTTGAGAAGGTGGTGGTGAGCAGCTTTCTTCAGTCGCTGCAGTCCCCAGTTATGTAGATTGGCATACAATTTGTTAGGGAGGGAACTCCAGAGGGGAGTCTCACATAGCAACAGCAACTCAGTTACATCCAAAGTACGACGTCACAATCCTAGGAATCTGATTCATATTTCAAATCGGAAAATCAAAGATGCTCTGCTCCTAGATTCCAATGCAAATTTCCAGCAGGCTCCCCTGACAGTACAAAATTGAAAAAGGAACTTTTAATTAATCACTGATCCTAAAGATTTCTTAGAAAAATTTCAGAGCACTCATCCATCCCCATAATAGAAGATAGCAGGTCAGGCTTCTACAGAGAACGTAGTCTCTAACCAACTGCATAAGACCCATCACGTAATGTGAACTATTTGATTTTCCAAGTCAATATTTACTCCTACATCTATTAATAATGTATCCCGATACTTTGCATTTCCCATTAGAAGTTGGGTAGTGTTCCGAGTCGATGGCTGAGTGAGTGGGCGAGGACCTGGCAGATGGAGTATAACTTAGCAAATGTGAGATGAAATAATAGGAGGAGGGATTATTATTTAAAGGGTGAAAAGCTGCAGCATGCTACAGTGCAGAGGGACCTGGGGGTCCTTGTGCACGAATCGCAAAAACCCAGTCTGCAGGCACAGCAGGTGATCAAGAAGGCTAATGGAATGGTGGACTTTATAGCGAGTGGGATAGAATACAAGACAAGGGAGGTCTTGCTGCAACTGTACAGGGCACTGGTGAGGCCGCAACTGGAGTACTGTGTGCAGTTTTGGTCCCCTTATTTGCTTAAGGATATATTGGCCTTGGAGGGAGTACAGAGAAGGTTCACCAGACTGATACCGGAGATGAGGGGTTAGCTTATGAAGAGAGATTAAATAGATTGGGCCTGTATTCAGAGTTTAGAAGGCTTATAAGATAATGAAGAGGCTGGATAGGGTAGAGTCGAGAGATTCTTTCCGCTTCAAAAGGAAAACAAAACTAGAGGCCAGCCTCAAAATAAGCTGGGGGGGGGGGGGGGGGGGGGGGGGGGGGGGGGGGGGGGGGGGGGGGGGGGCAGTTTAGATTGGAGTTGAGGAGGAACTTCTTCACTCAAAGGGTGGTGAGTCTCTGGAATTCTCTGCCCATTGAAGTGGTGGAGGCTACCTCGTTGAATATGTTTAAGTCACAGGTAGATAGACTTTCTGATAGACAAAGGAATTAAAGGATTATGGGGAGAAAACGGGAAAGTGGCACTGATTCACTTCAGATCAGCGTGATCTTATTGAATGGTGGGCAGGCTCAAAGGGCTAGATGGCCTACTCCTGCTCCTATTTTTTTATGTTATGTTCTTGACTCTGTAGTAATTACAGACTCCCTGCGTCTGAGCCAAAAACTTTGGGTTCCAATCCCACTTCAGGGCTTGTTTCTCAAGGAAAACGTGTTCATAACACAGTCAAACAGGTTGAGTGGGTCAACCTAGAAAAGCTTTCCAACATGCCAATGTCTGGTGATAAGAGTGGGAGAGGCTCCTGGTCAGCCACATTTGATGTGGAGTGCTGCCCCTCAAGCTATAACCACCCCCCGTGACAGACTGCTGACCTGTTCTAAGAATTACTAGCTATAGAAACACGAACATTAGTGCACCACTAGGTGTGGGAAGAGAATTGGAATCACAACATCTGTGTACTTAGGGCTACACATTTCTCCCAAAAGAGGATGAAGGTAATTCTGAAGCAGTTAACTTCCATTTAAATCAAAGGAAGCTCAATCTGTTGTTATGAATCCTCGAGAGACAATTTGGGCTCATCATTCCTTTGGCTTATTTTTTCTTTCTGAATGAAGAGGACTGGAGAAAGCTGATCTTAGAGCTATCGCCTAATTGGCAAGTAAACTGCAGGTCAGATATGCACACAGTCCGTGTGAGTAAGCAAGCTGGAACAAATGGAAATTCGTAGAAAAATGAGATAATCCTTACTCCTCACTCTTGGAATTCCAAAGTGCACAGCAAGCTAGCTCTGCAGAGCCAAAGGTTTAGAGGCCAGTCACTGACTCATAATGGTTACTCCAACTTAGCAGCGTAAGTGTATCAGTTGCTATTGATAGCGAAGAAACTCATTCAAAAAAACTCAGCAATTTGTAAAAAAGCTGTTTTGCCATCCTCAAAATGCACAGCATGAATTGTGTCAGATATGAGACTAGTTACACAGAGGAGGATGATGACAAGCTGTGTCCTTGCTCTGATACATATCTCATTCAGGAAGATTATCACTGGCAAACATAAGTCACATTCTTACAACTTAAATCATATCATGTTGCATTGTTGCAATTTTCTTGTTTTTTGTCAAACAAAATATGCCATGGTTTCAATCCACACAGAACTCGGGCCCATCTGAACAATGTCACATTTCAATCATGTGGTCTCTCACACACACAGCCAACAATACAAGTGGCAAAATTTTCCAGCCTCTCCCACTGGTAGGATTTTCCAGTCCTGCTGAGATCAATGGCCCTTTAGATGACTCACAACACTCTGGGACCCACTATTGCCATGGGAGGGAGGTGAAATTCTGCCTCTGCAATTTTGTTGTGAAGACAACAATCTGGCTCACAAATCACCAAACAGAATGCCGACAGTAATTCTATTGCAATGCTCTCCACATGGATATTCTCATTCATGGTACGTAGTGTTTTTTTTTAATCATTGTAGTGACCTCATTGTATTCACTCCTCACAGAAGCTTCCAGTAGTGCGGTGGCATGGTGGTACAGTGATTACCATTATGCCAGGAACCCGAGTTCAATTCCGGCACTGTGTGGAGTTTGCATATTCTATCCACATCTGAGTTTCCTCCGGATGTTCTGGTTTCCTCCCACAGTCCAAAGATGTGTGGATTAGATTGATTGGCCATGCTAAATTGACACTAGTGTCAGGGGATTAGCAAAGTAAAGATGTGCGGTTACAGGAATAAAACCTGGGTGGAATTATGGTTGGTGCAGGCTTCATGGGCTGAATGGCCTCCTTCTGCACAGTAGGGATTCTATGCTTCTATGAAGATGCCCCCCCCACAGTGGCAAGCTTGTTTTCTGATGCTGATCTGAGGAATTTTGGTTCCTGGACTGAATTCCGGCTCTCACTAAATAATGGCCTTGGTTCTCCCATCTCATTCACCCCCACCAACACTGCCAGTGAGAATGTGGAAATTGGCATTCAGCCAATACTCCATTCACTTCGGTTGGACCAGAGAATCCCCGCCACTGGCGAGGTTGGAGAATTCTGACCAAGTGCCTTTCAGTTTTATTTATTTCAGATTTTGTTGGAGGATTGAGAGTAAACCAAATTCGAATTTGAAACAAGTATAACACAAATTAATTACAATTGGAGAAAGATGCAGGGAGGCTGTGGAACACTATTCCCGGTTGAATGATCACCCTCAAGAGGAAGGGGTACAGGGCAGTGGTGGAAGCTCTTTGGGGTTTTTTTTTTTCTGGAATGAAGAGGAGGGGGAAAATGGACTTTGGAACATGTGCTTCCCAAGCCAACAGAATTGCTTCAAAAAAAAAAAAATCTATTTTTCATGTAAGAACTTCACAATAAGGTTCAAATAGATCATAGGTACACTAACTCAGAAAGCCTAACTGGAAAGGAATAGTATTTATTGTTAAACATTGTATCTCGGCCTTTTGGCCAAGATCAAGTGTAGCATGGGCATGCTGTACTTGGTTGAAGTCAATAGCTTACATTTCATTTGAAGCAATTGTTAAAAAAGGCATCTTGGCCTTTTGGCTAAGATGCAAATGAAATCAAGCCTTGAAGGAGAAGCTATGCAAACTTCAATCAGTTTGGATCATGTAGATCAAGCCCAAGACAGGAGGTGAGAGCCCTGTCTTCTCAGCTTGGATTGGAAATGTCTCAACTTGTTGAGACTCTGAATTGGACTTGATTTGATTGAATTGGAATAAAAAAAAGGGAAAGCCACTATTCCATGGTGTAAATACACATGTCATAACCGGGGCAACATTTGTGCAAACCCTCCCCGGTATCTGCCTGAAACAGAACTCAGGTGATAAATTCCACTAAAGATGGCCACGGCTTGTTACCAGGGGAACTCATATTCATGAGAGCCACAGAGAGATCAACTGGAGACTCTTCATGGGGTTATCACAGTTGGAATATTGGAGCAATGGGTAGCCATTCAGCCCAATAGCCTAGTTCACCATTCATTAAGATCAAGGCTGATTATTCACTTCAACGCCTTTTTTTCAAAAACCACAATATCCCTACATCCCTTCATGTCATTGGCACTTACAAATTGTTGATTATTATTGGGTGAGATTCTCTGGCCTCCCCTCAGCTTCTGTCTCAGCAGTGGGAGGTGACATGCGGATAACTAGCGGCAAAATCTTCCGCTCCCGCCACTGTCAATGGAAATTCCAATTGAAGCCAACCCACACCCACCTGAAAACCCGCTGCAGGATGTGTGCCACCAACAGGACCAGAGAATCCCACTGGTGTGAATGGCCAGTGAACTCTGGCCATTAATTCCACAATTCTAATAAGATAGCTTTGTCAGACAAAGCACAAAGTCTAACCATCAGTAATGTGTCGCTAGGCTATTAATCACAGAATCGCTCCAGTGTAGAAGAAGACCATTCAGCTCATCATGTCTACATCTATTTTCCAACAGAACCATCCCCTCTTGGCCTTATGCCCCTAAACTACATATCTTGGGACACTAGGGAACAATTTTGGCATGGCCAAACCAACTAACCTGCACATTTTTAGATTCATTTGCCTCATATCATTGTGATATCCCAAAGAATATTTTGAAGCTAAAGCTTAAAGAATCAGTTTACATTGCTCCTACACTTGGCTTGGAACAATTTTCTTTGCTTCTGCCTTCTGTCAAGAGACCAAAAGTTTGGTCATATGAAAGAAGGTAGTCCTATTAAAAACATCGATCACTGCAATTTCAGGAGGTGTCTGTATGCCTTCTTTGCTTACTCTACGATATTGGAAAAAAGATGGAAAAATGGAAGAAAAAATACAAGTGTAAACAAATTATCCAATTCCCTTCAGGTCAGTCATAACATTGTCTATGTTATGAATGGGACTGTCACAACATAAAAACATAGAAAATGGAAGCAGTAGTAGATCATTTGGCCCTTCAAGTCTGCTTTGTCATTCATTATGGTCATGGCTGATCATCAAATTCAATATCTTAATCCCCAACCACCCCCCCCACCCCCAATCGCAACATCTCTTGATCTCTATAGCCCCAAGAGCTAAAGAAATCTTCTTGAAATCACACAACACTTTGTCCTCAACTATTTTCTGTGGTTGTGAATTCCACAGTAATGTCAATGTTGCTTGTTATTCTAAAGTGATGTAAAAGTGGCTTGTAACTTAAAGGTTGAGTATGGAAATTAAAGGGTATCCCCATGTTCCCCGAGGAACAGCTATATTCAAAAGGAGAGCCACTTGAAGATACAATGACAATTCCTTTGGCTAATTCTCTGGTCAGCTTCTTCTGCAAGCGTGGCTCCTTACTAGGAGCAAAGCGACACAGAATTGGCTCTCAAATGTTCATCAAAAGGCATCTCCCTGGGAGTTTTCAACTTAAAAAAAAAGCCTCAGTTTACAGTACTCCTTTGTGGAGGCCTGATTGCATCCATCTGTTGAAATAGTAAATGAAAAAAAGCCTAGGATTAATGTACTGCACGTAAAGACAAATCCCTTGTACTATGTCCGGTAAACGGCACTTAGGGAGATGAAGATTTACAATCTAGTTAGCAATCATAGAGTATTCCTTTGTAATTCTTTCTGATAAACATTTATTAGTACTCAATAAGCACAAAACAAAAGGGGTCACAGTCACTAAAACAAGCATGAACAGTAATGCTATTGCTGTCCATATGAATATTCCTGTTCACTTCAATAAATCATGGAAGACCCACAAAGGAGTAACTTAAAAGTAAAGTAAATAGAACCAAGCTGCATATGAAGTTTAAGTACTTTTCAGTGCCAGTGTTTAGTTACATCCCTGTTAAGAAGCTGTATCATTGAGACAAACATTAAAATGTTGACGGCATGGATTATTTGACCATGGCAGGTATCAGAGATTGAGACACAGATCTGACTACCACCAATTTATACCCAATTCATCAACATATGCTGCTATCAATTGTGACTCACGCCAGGAGAAGAGCCTCACTAAAGTTACCCTGCTGTGGAAACTGTGAGTTGTGATAGATGGGCTGAATGGCGTTCTGCTGCACTGTAATTATTTGGTTAGATTCTTATTAATATGGTAAATGTCTACGTTGCAAGCACTTCTCAGTGGGGGAGGCGATGGCTGAGTGGTATTACCACTAGACTATAAAAACTCAGAAACCCAGCTAATGTTCTAAGGACCCGGGTTGAAATCCCACATGGCAGAATCTGAATTTAAGATTTAAAAAAATCTGGAACTAAGAATCTTCTGATGATCATGAAACTGTTATTAATAATCAAAAAAAAAAACTCATTGTCCTTTAAGAAAATTGGCCGTCCTTACCTAGTCTGGCCTACATGCAACTCCAGAGTGCCGTCAACATGGTTGACTCTCAACTGCATTCAGGCAATTAGGGACGGGCATCAAATGCTGCCCAGTCAGCGACACCCATGTCCCGTGAATGAATAAAAAAATTAAAGCACTAATTGGAAATCTCTCCAGGATCATGCTCCCCCCCACACCAATAGCTGAATTCCTGAAATTAAGGTCGTTGCCAAGATTTTTGGATGCTGAATGTGTGAAACACCGGCAGTGAACCCACGGTGTCACTCCATCCGACACTCGCTGGAGAGACTGAAACTGTTTTCAGGATGCGGGAAGGGCTTATCCCATCGGAAGGAAACTTGCTTAGAATACAACTGCTGGGCAGGCAGGCCTATTGATATGCCAGCACGGGAATAGGTGCTGGGGTTGGCTCTAGATGGGTCAGTGGTTGATTTTATTTTTGCTGTCCTCCTCCTCGGGCCTCCATTTTGGCCTCTCACAATGCCTGAAGAAATACGACTGAGTTGTGTAATTCTCCTTTAAAATTGTAATCAAGTCCCTGCAACAGGGCCCAATTTGCTTAGTTGAACAGGATCATGACTATTTGGGATGAATGCAAAATACAAGCCTGCTTAGTAGTTGATTCAGCCAAGTAAAGGGACACAAAAAGACCCCAACAGATTTAGCTGCACATCTATTTTTCACGCAAGGAACTGGCAGTCCTTAGTGAGAGTCTCCTCCTCAATGTGTTATGAGCTGTTCTCTTGGGTCTATAAAGCTCTTACCACAAATGAGCACAAAGTAAACATAACCAACTGAAAACATTACCACATTTTTTTTTATTTATTGATGGGATGTGAGCATCGCTGACTGGATTAGCATTTGTTGGCCATCCCTAAGGGCTCTTGAGACGCTTTCATGACTCGCTATCCTGAACTGTGTAGGTAACCCACAGTGCTATAAGGAAAGGAGATTCAGATGTTTGACCCAGTGACAACGAAGGAACGGTGGTTTAGTTCCAAGTAAGGATAGTATGTGGTTCGTGGTTTGGGGGGGATGGGGGGGAGACTTAACAGATGATGGCGTTTTCACGCATCTGCTGCTCTTGTTATTTCATTTGGTAGAGCTTGTGGGTTTAGAAGATGCTTTTAAAAGGAGCTGTGTAATCATCAGCATTCCCACCTTATGATGGGAAGGGCAGTAGTCATTGAGGAAGCAGCTGATAATGGTTGGTCCAACCCTGTAGAACCTCTGCAGCAAAATCCCATGAACGGAGTGACTGCTCTCCAACAACCTCAACCATCTTCCTTTGTGCTGGGTAAGATTCCAACCAGTGGAGGGTTTTCTGCCTGATTCCCATTGATTTCACTATTGCTAGAGCTCTCACCTGATGTAATACTCGATCAATGCTGTCTTAACGAGAAGGGCAGTCTCTCTAACTCATCTCTAAAATTTAGTGATTTTTATTCATGTTTGGAGCAAGGCTTGAATGACATCTGAATCTGCCTCTGGCAATGCACGGGTGTTATATTTAACACAACATTACAGATATCTTTCAAGAAACTTAAGGCAGCAACTTGAAAGGCAGCACGGTAGCACAGTGATTAGCACTGCTGCTTCACAGCTCCAAGGACCTGGGTTCGATTCCCGGCTTGGGTCACTGTCTCTGTGGAATTTGCACATTCTCCTCATGTCTGCGTAGGTTTCCTCAGTGTGCTCCAGTTTCCTCTCACGTGGGTTGGGTTGGTTGGCCGTGGTAAAATTGCCCTTAGTGTCCTGAGATGAGGTTAGAGGGATTAGTGGGTAAACATGTAGGGATATGGGGGGGTGGGGCTTGGATGAGATTGTTGTCAGTGCAGACTCAATGGGCCGAATGGTCTCTTTCTTTGCTGTAGGATTTCTATGATTTAATCTTGAGAGCTTTGGGTGATTTTTTTTGTTTTGAATGGAAGAGTGCCCATATTTTCTTCCATCATCGGCAGCCAGCTAATAAAACTGCATTCAGTAAAGTTCCACAAGTTATCGCTAACTTCATTTCTCATTATTAATTAGGAAAAAAAAAGGAGGATCTTCTGTTTTTTGAATGAGGAATTTCAAACTTTCAGTATCTGACTGAAGGCTACATGGCCTACTTACATTGCAGAATCTCTTCAGAAAGCGAAGCTGATTAAGCCATCTTATCGACAGCACAGGACAAAGTGCTGGAACAAAATCATAAACAAGCATGCCCGTGCAAGTTTGCATGCATCCACTTGTGACTGAGCCATGAAGTTGAGCGGCTGTTATTGCCAATCGCACCCTGTATATTGGTACCAAGGTCAGGGTCATCTCCAGCGATGAGAGAAAATCTCTCAGAACCAGCAATTTTACGTTGGAGCCAAGGTTTGGATTGCTCGCAGCTCTGTCAAGTAAATGGTCGGCATTTGCATGAGAGCTGATAATCCACAAGATGGTTCAGTGACTGATCATGTTCAGAAAACAAAATGTACAGTAGATAAGGATTTCTCACTTTATCAAGCTCCCATCTGACGTGGAATGCCAGCAGAATATAGTGACTATGAGGGTGGATTTTTTTCACTCTGTTTTCTGGAGAGAATGTATTTACAACTTAGGTGCAGGCAGTATAAGATTCTCCATCCATTTATTAATTGTAAGTAATTCTGCTGGGTATTCATATCCTGGCTGCTTCCTTACCATCTGTTTCTGTAACTGTGCCCATGCCCTGTGGCTACTGAACATTATGTTGGCAATGATTCTCCACCTCTTAGGACCATAAGGCCATAGTAATAGGAATAGACCATTCAGCCCCTCAAGCCTGCTCCACTATTCATGGCTGATCCACCAATGAAATAGTATCTTTCCTTAAATAAGGGGACCAAAAATGCTCAAGTTCTCAGATGTTGTCTAATCTGTACTTTGTACAGTTGCAGCAAGATGTCCCAACTCTTATGCTCCAACTCCTTTGAGAAAAGGGCCACCATTCCATTAGCCTTCCTAATGACCTGTCGCACCTACGTGCCAGTTTTCTGTATTTTATGCACAAATATCCCCAAGTTCCTTTGTGCTGCAGTTATGGATGTTGCACAGCTGTACTCCAGGCAAGTCATCCTGGCATTTGTGTAGCATGAATATCACACACAACCAGTCCAAATATGAATGTTGCCCACGTCTTGCTGCATGTGGGCAAGGTCTGTTTCAGTGTGTGAGGAGCTGTAAACAGTTTTGAATGTTGAGAGATCACAGGTGAACATCCCTAGTTCTGTCTTTATAATGCAGAGGGGGTCCTTGCTGAATCAGCTGAAGATGGCTGGACCAAAGGCACTTTGAGAATCTCCTGGAGCAATATTCTGAGGACTGATATGATTGACCTCCAATAACACAGCCATCTTCCTTTGTGCTAGATATGACTACAACCAGTGAAGAGTTTTGCCCCAATTTCCATTGACTTCAATTTTGCTAGTGTTCCTTGATGCCATACTTGGTCCAATACTGCATTGAGGATAGGGGCAGTGGCCCTCACCCCAACTCTGGTAGTGCCAAACCTTACCCAGCAGCACCAGTTACCCATCAAAGAGTGAACCGGAACGTTAACTCACTTAGTCCACTTCACGCACTGCCATCCAATCTTTTTTGTCTTTGTTGTTATACAGTTTTTGAAAATGTTTTTATAAAATCTTTACAGCCTTTGTTGAAGAGTTTACTTGAATCTTTACCTGCCTACATAGGGTCACTGCCCTTTAAGTAACAAAAACTGGGATTTTTTCAGGCTTGCCATAGTGGGATCGGCTGCAATCAAAAGCCTTTCAGCAGGACCAGACAATCCCAGCAGTGGATGAGGTCAAATAATCCCACCCCACAGCCGGAATTTTCTGGCTGTTCACGTATCACCGACGCTGCAAGTCAGGACGGAGACTTTGGTGCTCAGCCAAACTTCTGTACGCTGCATTGGGAGCAGAAATCCCACTGGCATGAATGGACAGGGAATTTTGCCCCATATCTCTTCCATTTTTGTTCCTGTCCTTTACAGTACTGTTAATCCATATAATTTCTTATATTCTGTTATAACACACTCCTAGTGATAGTTCCAAGATGAAAAATTCATTAGGGATGACCCAAGAAAAATTCTGTTAGGTTGATCAATACGTCTAACATCGATGCACAGAACTGCATCAGTGAGAACAGCTTTACTATAGATAGCATAGAGCGCCATGGTGACACAGTGGTTAGCATTGCTGCCTTACAGTGTCAGGAACCCGCGTTCAATTCTGGCCTTGGATGACTGTGAAGTTTGCACGTTCTCCCATAACTGCATGTGTTTCCTCCAGGTGTTCCTCCCACATTGCAAACGTGTGTATGCTAAATTGCCTCTTAGTGTCCCAAGATGTGTAGGATTTACTGGGATAAATACTTGGGGTAACAGGTCTGGTTGGGATTTCCCCTTAGTGTCAGCAGATTACATGGGGTTACAAAGAAAGGATTTGGATGGGATTTTGTCGGTGCAGACTCGATGGGTCAAATGGCCTCCTTCTGCACTATAGGGATTCTATGATATTTTACCAAGAATAATTTAAGAAGTCACTCTTTGAATTATTCATTATTTTTACAGATGTTGTTAGATAATTAACGAATACAAGGCTCTGAGGACTTGCCCGAATATCATCTGTTACTCAAACAGGACAAGTTAAATTGCCTCGGGGAAACTGCACTTATCTTTTTCATTCTGCTTGTTTTGTGCTGGAATTACTGAAAATTTCAGGGAATGCAAATGATACTTTCTCCAAACTGTGCATGCCTGTACAGCACCTCAAAAAGTACTCAGTGAAAATTAATTTCTCCCCACTGGGCCAAGTTATCTGGGCTTTTCTCACATATCTTCCCATTGCTGGTTTTAAGTTCAATTAGAATTTAACATAATGCAGTGAGGTCCAGGAAGAAATTTCTTAGTTGCCCTTTATGCAGAGATAACATTTTCCTTTTTTTCCCATGAACTTTCATTGATAAGAGTGGAAGGCAAAATCAGAACATAACTTTCAGCTCTACATTCACAATCACATCATGGTGGAGTGGTGTGTCAGGCAACTACCAAAGCTGGAGGATCCAGTTACAATTGGAGATGAGATACTTTTCATCTGGGAAGGTCTACAGTAACTGACTTGGCATCAACTCCTCAACTCAGCATTTTCTCTCGCCAAAGCCCAGCCTAACCGTCCTGAGTCATTATTAGCTACTTGTAGCAAAGCACATTGCAAAAGTGTTGTGACTTCTAATATGGAAGCGAAGGAATCATGATTTAAAGCTTACTGCTGAAAATATAAATTGAAAGCTTGGCATGGTAAGCAATAGTGATATTTCTTTTATTAACCTATAGAGCAGCAGTGTGCAGTTACGTGCAAGTGATATCTTAGCTGGGAAGTTACTGGTCCCTGCCATGCCGCCTTAGGGAAACACTAAATGGAGAACATGGCCATTGGAAAATGGAAAGGAATATGGGTAAGAAATGTGTTCATGTCGTCCTATACTGAATCCTATACTGACTCCCACTCTGTCCCAGTGAATTGATATACTTGTGCAGCACCTCAAATAGCACTCAGTGCAAATTAATTTCCCCCGTCGGGCCTAGTTACCTGGACTTTTTCTGACATATTTTCCCACTGCCGATTTTAAGTTTGAATTAGGGGCAATTAGGATTTGGCCTAATGCAGTGAGGTCCAGGATGAAATTTCTTAGTTGCCCTTCATGCACAGATTTCATTTTTGTTTGCAAGTTTGATAACTCTCAGTTGCCTGAAAGCTAATTAGTGATGCAGGTTCAATTCCTGTATCAGCTGAGTTTATTCACAAAGTCTCCACCTTCTCAACCTTGTCCGACGAGAGCAGAATGGACACAGTCAATGGTCTTGGTGATAACGATCGCAGAGAATTCTCAATCCAGACCATAATGAAGATATCTTGTCACCTTCCATCCCAGTGACCTTGGTAAATGTTGAGTATTTTGCCTTCCTCAGGACACAATGGTCTGGAATACAGCTTTGTAACATTCTTCTTCGTTTTTTTTTTCATCTCTTTTGTTCAGTGTTCTTTTTATCCTGCCTTTTTTAATTGCTATGTGACCTTGATAGAGTCTTGGGACGGCACAGTAGCAGTGGTTAGCACTGCTGCTGCACAGCTCTAGGGACCTGGGTTTGATTCCCAGCTTGGACCACTGTGCAACGTCCGAACAGACATTCTCCTCGTGGGTTTCCTCGGGGTGCTCTGGTTTCCTCCCACAGTCCAAAGACACTAAGGAGCCATGCTAAAATTGCCCCTTAGTGTCATGCAATGCATAAGTTAGAGGGATTACTGGATAAATGTGTAGGAATATGAGGGTAGGGCCTGGTGGGACTGTGGTCAGTGCAGACTCGATGGGCCAAATAGCCTCTTTCTGCACTATAGGGTTTCTATGATTCTTGGAAATGCCTTCAATATGCTAGCCGATTGCCTACGAGTATAATCCTATAAAGGTGCAATTTGATAAAAACAGAGGTTTCTCTCTGCACAGCTGGTGCCTATTTTACTTATTGTGTGATGACAACTTAGTTTCCTAATGGTACCCTATCAAGAAGAGACTTTACGTAAGGATGTTGATACAACTTTCCAATATCACAGCAGCAAACCTGCCAAGAGGGCAGGTACACTTCAGAATATCAGTCATAAGTTCTGTTATGTTCACCTTGCTAAGTGACACATTACAATCATCACTTCCTAAAGACCCCCACGCCAGAACTTTGTGGCCAGTGGCAAGGATTGGCTAGTGAATGAAGGCGGCCATTGTTTTAAAAATATAGCTTGAGCTTGACATTGAAAGTTGGTGACTGTCATGCATTTTATATCTCGGATCCATGCAAAGATGACACCAGTTTTCACGTGCATAACAAGTACTTAAAAATATCAGCTCCGTGCTCCATCTCATTCTACATTTTGTCTACCTTTCCCAGAAGTCACAACCAGGCTTAGTCAATCGAGCGTAGTGAGCACCAATAAGTAATAGACTCACATCATCAAACGCAGAGTAACTGAACACCACAGGCACATCCACCAAAGGCTTTGGATTGTGTACTATAACCCAGCCAATCTTTTAAAACCAAAATTACAATTATGGAGCATGCTGATCGCAGTGTTTTGATTAATATTACTGACATGGAAAGTTAGGGATGTCAGCAAACCATTTAAGTTATAAACTTAAGTTTAGTTCAGAAAGACAGAACAAAGTTTCTTTTAATTTTGCTTCCAGTCCTTTTTTCTGGCACCATCAAAAGTTCCTGAGGATATTTATATGGCTCTTGATGTACTCAATATGTTAAATTAAAGCTTCCAACATTATACAAGGAATACATGTTCCCATTCATACTCTATAATTCCAGTTAATCCTGTCTACAAGGAATTTGATAGGAAATATAATATCATTATAGAATCCCTAGAGTGCAGAAGGAGGAGACCATTCAGCCCATCAAGTCTGCACCAACCACAATCTCACCCAGGCCCTATTCTCATACCACATGTATTTACCCTGCTAATACCCCTGATACTATGGTCAATCAACCCAACCCGCAAATGTTTGGAGTGTGGGAGGAAACCAGAGCATCCAATGAAACCCACATACACGGGGAGAATGTGTAAACTCCACACAGACAGGGACCTGAGACCGGAATTGAACCTGGGACTCTGGTGCTGTGAGACAGCAGTGCTAACCACCGCACTGTATCCGAGATGGTGATTTATCTAAACCCCAGCCAATTGCTCTTCCATTCTCTGCTGTTCCTTAGAATGTTGCTTCAAGTTTCTTTAGAAAGATCCGGTGTCCTTTCTTTATCAAAGAGTTCAGACGCTTGAATTAATCTTCAAGGCTCTTGGCCTTACCAGAAGAGCCTACTCAAAGGTAGTCTATTTTTAAACTTGACAGACACTGACTGAGAGCTTGCCTGATGTGCTCTGTGCTCCCTTTGGGTCTTGTATCAGTAATTTAGCTTTACCTGAAAAGAATCAGTCAGGCTCCAGACAATGGTGACTCATCTTTGCAAAGAGCACTCCTCGCCAAGCAAAAACCACCCACACTGCCATCCATCACTTCCATCCGACAGCATGGCTTTATCAACCACAACATCACTGATGTCAACTCAGAACACTGAGAGACTATTAGCACAAAAGCCATGAACTTTCATGTAATTTTACTTAAGGGGTCATTAACTACTGCTGTTTTGAAGATTTATTTTTGGGTAAGTAATGCTCCTTGCAAAGCTAGGAATAGTTTCCTTAAAAGCTTAATTTCAATGTTAGGGTTTAAAATGTCAACTCCCACAGCCCAAAGTAGCCTAAAAAATGATTTCCCACAACGAAGATGATAATAACAGAAAACATTTCTTTTCTGCAAATCCATTTAGAGTCATAGAATCATCAAGCTTTACAGCACAGAAAGAGGACCTTTGGTCCATCTGTGTCTGCACTAGTCATCAAGTACCAGTCTATTCTAATCCCATTTTCCAGCATTTACCTTGTACATTATGTTGTTGCAAGTACTCATCTAAATGTTACTTTCATGTTGTAAGGGTTCGTGTCTCTACCAGACTGTCCCTTTCAAACAGCGAGTCCCCATACCCAAAGTGAGAAAAAACTTTTCCTCAAATCTCCTCCATTCCCTATCCCCTAGTTATCAATCAGGGAAAATAATACATGTAAATTTTCATTCTAATCCAGGATCTTTTCTTCATTTCATTTTTCACATTAAGGAGCACTGTATACTTTGCAAAGCTCCACATAAATGCCACTCTTGCCTCTGAATCAGCCTTGGTTCCCATCCCAGAATTTAAAGCATTGGGCACTCCAATGTCGACTTGCCAATTTTCCTGCCCAGTTCATTCACATGGGCCTAAGCCTTTATCATGAGCATCCCATCTTACTCACCTTGCATACCACCGGGCTCAGCTAGTGATCTGATAGTCACCTTCCCTCACTGCACTTCCTTCAAGACCTCCTGCTTTCTTGCATGTTGGATCCTGCACGATGAGTCACGGGGGATGACTAAATTGACATCCTGGCATTCATTGAAAGCTGCCATGCAGCTTCTCCCCATCCCCACGACCATTATATCATATCTATTCTCAATAAAACCTCTAACGTATAGAATCACTACAGTGCAGAAAGAAACCATTCTGCCATCAAGAGTGCACCAACAATAATCCCAGCCACGGCCTATCCCCATAACCCCACATATTTACCCTGCAAATCCCTGACACTAAGGGACAACTTACAATGGTCAATCAACTTAAACTGCACATCTTTGGAGTATGGGGGGAAAAACCAGAGGAAACCCAAACAGACACGGGGAGAATGTGCAAACTCCACACAGACAGTGACCCAAGGCATAAATTGAACTCGGGTCCCTGACACTTTGAGATGCTGTGCCACTATGCTATCCTACTCATATCTGTCCTTAACTGCATTGTTTGCTATGTGATCCTCACTCATGCCTTTATTACCTTCAGCCTAGATTCTTTGCCAATCACCTATCTTGTGCTCCCCTTCAGAAGAGCAGGGAGCGTACTCTCAACGTCCTGACAAACATTGCTTCGTGAGGCAGTACCACCAAGGAGCCGATTATCTAACTACTCATCCTTGTTGTCTATTAAAGCAACAATACTTTTGCAATAGTTGCTGTGTGCACTTCCAAAACAATAATGGCATTTCAAAAGTAACCAAGTTGTGCAGTACCTCAGGATTGTGAAAGTTACCATGTTAACACAAGTTGTTTCTTTCCAACCCCTACAGCAGCAACAAGTTACAGTGTTTCCCAATGCTACAAGTGTTGAAATATGCAACATAAAACAACATACAATGTTCATGAACAACAAGTTCTGGTGTAAGATTGGAGTGTTCATTGTAGAGATGTCAACATTCTATCAATAAAGGAGAATGTTGAATCAACAAGAGGCTGCAGAGACGGGGTAAAACTAACTATAATTAACCCAAAATATACTCACAGACAGGTAGTTGGATTGTCAACACCACTTCTGGTGATTAAGAACTGGTCTTCTGTCCTGTTAGACGGATGAAAGCTTGTTTGCGTACTGCTTTGCTGTACCTGTGGGAAAAGGATGCAGAGATCAATCAAAAGAGAATGTTAACTAGATGCGGGTGAAACAGGTCAATGGCACACATAACCTAAAATCAATAGGAGGGAATCAGAAAGCAACAACACCCATCAACACTGACAAAGAAATCAAAACTCAAGACATCAGTGCCCAGCAGAATCTGGTATGGTACAGTCACTCAGATTAACATCTTGGTAACATGTTAGAAATGAAATATATCCATAGAATCCCTACAGTGCAGAAGGAGGCTATTCAGCCCATCGAGTCTGTATCGACCACAATCCCACACAGGCCCCATTCCTGTAACCCCTCAAATTTTTACCCTGCTAATCCCCGAGACTAGAGTTAATTTAGCACGGCCAATCAACTAGCCTGCGTGTCTTTGGACCATGGGAGGAAACTGGAGCACGCGGCGGAAGCTCACACAGTCTCAGGGACAACGTGCAAACTCCGCACGGTGACCCGATACTGGAATTGAACCTGGGATCCAGGCGCTGAGAGGCAGTAGTGCTAACCACAATGCTGCCCCTAAAGTTTATTTTATTACTGTTACAACTAGGCTTACAGTAACACTGCAATGAAATTACTGTGGAAATCCCCTAGTCACATACTCCAGCGCCTGTTTAGGTACACTGAGGGGAATTTAGTATGGCCAATGCACCGAACTAGCACGTCTTTTGGACTGTAGGAGGAAAGTACAGCATCCGGGAGAAGCCCGTGCAGGCACAGGAAGAACGTGCAGACTCCGCAGAGGCAGTCGCACAAGTCAGGAATCAAACCTGTCCCTGGCACAGTGAGGCAACAATGCTAATCACTGTGCCACTATGCCACCCCAATATGACAGAAGTTTCCTTTTTAAGCCAGAAACGTACTGCCTTTTCATTATTCTCAGGTTGCACATACCATTTCCTCATTCACACCAATTGCCCACAGGAAGGATTTGAGCATAAAGTAAAAAGAGAGTTTATTTATTAGTCACAAGTCAGCTTATATTAACACTGCAATGAGGTTACAGTGAAAATCCCCCAGTTGCCTATTCAGGTACAATAAAAGTGAATTTAGCATAGCTGATGCACCTAACCAGCACACCTTTCAGACCGTAGAAGGAAACCAGAGTACCTGGGGGAAATCTGCGAAGACATGGGGAGAACGAGCAGACTCTGCACAGACAGTGACCCAAGCCGGAAATTGAACCCAGGTTCCTGGCACTTTGAGGCAATAGTGCTAACCATATCAAACTGGTAGAATTCTATATGCTTTATCTTTAAAACCAAAGAGTTTATAATACAAAACTTGGCCTGTCTCCTATTGCCTTTGTGTTGACTCTTGGCGAAAAGTAGACCAACACTACTGGCGTGACCTTGTTCTTTCAGGATAGTGCTGTACTTTCCTTCCCTTGCTTATCTATTTTTCACAGAAAAACATCTTCTATCTCTACTACTTCCTATACCAAAGCATTCTACATATTAGTTGTTGTTTCCAGTTCAAAGTGCAGGACATCATTTAGTTAACTTGATTGCAATTGAAACATACTAGGTCATTTAATTAGAAGCACTTGGTGAATGAACTCCACCTCGGACTTTTGTGAAGCAATGAGATCTATTCATCACTGAGTCAGCCTTTACTGCAAAGTCAAAAGAATGTCCAGTTGCTGATTTGTGGTAGAACATTGTAGCACTGTAACACACATTATTCTAGACTAAAGCAGGATGTGGTGAGAGCAACATGCCTGAGGATTATCCTGCAGAGAAAACTATTCAAATGAACATTATTCTTTTTAAACAAGGCTGTTTCATCACTTAATGATATACGGTGCAAGTCAAGGGGTCACTTTCCTATTTATCATAAGTACAGCCAGGAAATGGATAGTGAATGGAATGGGCTGACGATTTATATTACAATTTCAGATTTCACTGCCCTTAGTCGTGTTTTTACTTTACTACTAAAAGTAATTTATTGAATCGCAATACATTTATGGGCACACAATATGATATAGCTTCGTCTGTGTGGTTAATAAGGTGAAGCTTTAATATGTATATATAAACATTATCCCTTTCAAAACCATCGCTACTACATTGACTGCTGCAAGCTCCCAAGTATGCTGCAATTAATGTCCACTATATCACACAAAGATAAGCAAGCAACATGCAAACTTGAGCTTATGGGGTTCTGTCAATGAGTTTTCCAAATGTTAGGCAGCTCTGTTCAGCCACTTGCCTGCAGAATGGTGATAGTATATAGAATCGACAGCTGTCTTATAATTTAGTTACATTGCTCACCCAGGACAACACGTTCGGAAGACCTTGATTCATCTGAGGCAACAAATGGACAAAAATATGACAGTGGCCACTTACCAGGTCTGTAACACCAGTTTCCTCAAAGAATCACAACATGATTACAGAAGAGGCAGAGGCCACGTGACCCATCATGCCTGTGCTGGCTCTGTGAGGCAGCAGTTCACCTCGTACCATTCCCCTGCTGCCTTCCTTAGCTCTGCGCATTCTTCCAGTTCAGATAATAATCCAACTCCCTCATGAATTCCACAACTAAATCTAGCTCCACCACACTTTCAAGCAGTCTATTCCAGATACCAAACCACTTGCTGTATGAACGGTTTTTCCTCATGTTGTCATTGCTGTCTTTGCCAAATCCTTTAAATCTGTGCTCTCTGGTTTTTGATCATTCCATCAATAGTTTCTCCCAATTTACTCTGTACAGATCCCTCACGATTTTGAGCAACTCTATCAAATCTTCTCACAGCTTTCACTTCTGAAAGGGAGAACAATCTTTTGCTTTTGCAATCTATGTAACTGAGGCCCTCACCGCTGGGACTGTTCCCGTGAATCCTTTCAAGGAAAGGGAATCATGTCAAGATTTATTTTATCTGCTAGGTTTTATGGTGATCTGGCCAATTCAATTGTTAAGCCAACTTGCTGATAATTTCTCCAAATTTCACCAACGCTACCTGAAGGACACTAAAGGGTGGTATTTTTACTGGACTCATAATCCAGACGCCGAGGGTAATGATCTGAGGACCTGGATTCAAATCCCACCAGGGCAGATAGCAAAATGTGAATTCAATAAAATTCTGTATTTAAAAGTCTAATGACAAAACCATTGCTGGTTGTTGTAAAAACCCATCTGGTTTACTAATATTTTTTAGGGAAGGAAATCTTAACTGGTCTGGCCTGTCTGTATCGGTGACGCCAGATTCACAGCAAAGTGACTGACTCTTAAGCATCACTTAAATAGCCTAGTTATCCATTCCACTCAAGAGCAATCCTACTTGGGCAATAAATGCTGGCATTCCATAAAAGAAAACCTACACATTTATTTAAAATATCAAAAATGTTTTATTGCCCTTCTCAAACAATCAATTTAACATCATGCAAAATTTTTGTCAGATTGTAGACACTGATTTTGGTATTATACAACATCTTCTAATTGGTGGCACGGTTAAGCAACAGCAAAAGAGAAATTCTACCCCTGCCAGAGACCAAGTTGAGGTCACCAAATTGTATTTTTCCAAGTTTTGGTGTTTTCTGTAGTCATTTAATTCTGTCGTGAAATCTCTCTGACTTTATCTCAAATTGTTTCATGTGTTACATCATGATCGCAACAGCGACACTATTGTTCCGTACGACAATCAAAAATATTGTTATAGTATCCAGAACTAGGCCACAAGACAACGAGAAAGAAAGTCAAACAAAAACGTCATAGAAGATATGAAGAGTGTCCAGCCTTAAGGATAGATTTTACAAACTGCTGCACCCAGTTCCAATGTGGGGTGATAGGGATGGGGGTAGGGCCTGGGTGGGATTGTTATCAGTGCAGGTTCCGTGGGCCAACATGACCTCCATCTGCACTGCAGGATTTCTATGATTCTCTATAAGTTCAAAGCCTCACACCATGCAGATGCAGATCAAGAATTCAGGAATGCAGGCGAGTGAAAATTGGCTAAGATCAAGCGTCAGGTCAGGCCCAAGATCAGGTTCAATGCCTTTTCTTGTCAGCTTGGATCTTAAGTGTTTCTCCTGTGGAGACTATGAATCGGATTCAATTTGAGTTGTGCTTTGGAGCGAGCGAGAAGATGGATTAGGAGTTTACCCCGATTCACTCTGCACATCGGTTTTGTAACACGGAGAATGGAGTAAAATTTGTTTTAAAAATTCTTGTAAGGCTCACTGATCACCACTCAGATTTCTGATGTGTATAACCAGTAAGATGAAATGGTAAAATTGGCCCCTTTGTCTTCACAGGCCTCAAACCTCACACCACTGACACTCAGCAGGGCCCTCTGAAAGTTTTAATCCGTCTTCTCGCTTATTTTGTAAATTGACGGGGCTCACGCAGATTGTGTTCTGATTCAGCATTTATCCAGCACAGAGACAACAACATTATCACCGGCCCATTAAAAACCTACCACAAAATTCAAATCAAACAAGTCCACGAATGAATTTGCATCTCAGCCACAGAGGTGAGATTGCTAGCTGCCGGTGGAGTACAGCCAGTCACAGTCTGGAACGTTGCCGTGTTTCACCACTGCCCGGACCTCAAGATGTTCTGTTGGGTGAACATTGCCTTGCATCTACCAGAAATGCACAAAGCTGACTTTCTCACCAGTTAGAAATGTAAATATTTGGAGTGCAGAACAGGTGATTATTTGGATTGAGGTTAGGCGGGTTTACTCAGCACCCAGCAAGTTCAAAAGATTCGTACGAGCACTTAGCAAACCAGGTTTTGATGCATGCCAGCCAACGATATGGTGGGTGAACATGTCTGTAGGTTCCAACGCCTCATACGCTAAAGCTAGGACAAGCCCCGATTCCAGGAAGATTATCAGCAGGTTTTTTTATATATGGGAAGCTGCTAGTTTGGGTTAAATTTAACACCGGCTTGTGGTCAGTATGAGACCATGGTGACCTTAAATCTGGTCCACAATCTGCACAAGTGGATCCAAAACGGACGCTGACCACTGGAAAAGGCCATTAACCAACGCTTTAGAGTGTTTTGATGGGGAGGGGGTGGGGGCAGCATTGGAGGATTGGTTAGAATGGCGTTCAGATGGATTATTGCAAAACATCCACTGGTGCACTCAACCTGGTTCAACAGAGGTGAAAAGGACTACCTGGAGGATTTTGTCAGCTTCACAGACTATCTTCACCTGTCTAGAAATGGGCTGTTCTGCTCAGGTCAAATTTAAACCGACGCTGGATGCTGATCGCATTGGGAATCTGATTGGCACGTTGAGAATTAGGATCCTTCTGTGTTTGGGAGGATGAACGTTCACTGAGCTGAAAGGCCTCTTTTGGCACTGCTATAATTAGATGATTCTGATCCCTTGATTAACTGCATCTTTGAAAGTGTTTATTAAAATTGGAAATAGCAAAAACCGGGGAACTCTCTGGCACTTAAGTAACTCTGGAAACTTTAACAGCATTCTTGCTCAGTTTCCACCAGACAGATTTGTTTAAAATAAACTTCCTACACGTCCGCAGAGATCACTTTGCGCTGACACTAAATCCTCGCATACCCTGCAAAGTAAAGTAGGTTCACAGCTTGTTGCCCAGAATCTCAGGAGCTGCATATGGCCCATGGCTTATAGTTCAGATACTTCTATATTAGATAATATAATTCTTCTTACCAGGACAGCATTGTTTTATCTCAACTATTATTTTTCCACGTGCACCAATATATGTTTTATGATTTTTTGAGCCTCTTGACTCCAAGAGCATTGCCAAAAGACAATGCAGCAGGCAAAATCAGAGGTGATCTATTATCAAACAGAGCCCTCCATATGTCAATACGACAGCGATCTTGTTGAGCAGTTAGAACTGTCCTTTGGAAAGTTCTAGTTTTGAAAAGGCATTAATAAAACCAGTTTCAGTTAGCAGATCCTTTTTGGAAGGACTGTTCTAAATAACTGGATGCCAGGTATTGCAAAACGTCTCTGTGCGTGCAGTGCGTCAGGCTTCTGTGACTGGTTTGGCCTACATCCACATCACCAAATTTGGACATGATGCTTATTGTGGAATGAAAACATTTGACAGACTTGGTGGCCAAATTTTATTAAAATTAAACACAGCTTCACAATTCGGGTTCATAAATCATGGGTCGCCGTAACTTAATTATATCAAGTTTAAACCCTGGTAACAGCCCACTAGGATCTTGTCAGAGATACCAAAAATGGCTAAGATTTGACTCTAGATGTAAGAAGAGGGCATCAAAGATTTTATTTTTGGTGGCAGTAACACTGACGTTTAATGTTTTGACCTTCACTTCAAGCCAAGGATAAGTAGAAACAGTTCATGCCAGTTCCAGGCTGCTCCTTACGGCTGCTCTCAAAATATTATTCTAATAGACTGGTACCTGATGCTCAAGTAAAGGACACCACAATGTCACTTGTTTGAACTCTGCTGCTATCATTTCAACCAATATCATGAAAATTGCTGCACAGCAGTTGGCAATTTGAGTATTGTAAGCCATTCTGTAGCTCTGAAACTTGAAGATTATGCGTCAGAAAATGCTACCTAAAATGCTCGTATCATTTGCGACCACTTGTGGCAGATGGAATTTCTACCTAGTGTCAAGAGCCCGAGTATTCAGTGGAAAGGAAGTTCTGGCAGGTTCTCTAAGGGGCATGCAAACTTTTCCATAATATTGCCCATTCTGCCCATAGGATGAGTAACGCCCAGGCAAAAACTCTATCTCAGAAATCTTATTAAATAGGGAGTTCAAGATACTTGATATGACCATAAGATATAGGTTCAGAATTTCTTGTTGAGACTTTGTAGTAATTGTTACAACTGAGTGACATGCTAGGCCATTTCAGAGGGCAGTTAAAAATCAACCAACCACATTGCTGTGGCTTTGGAGTCATATATTAGGCCAGACCAGTTAAGAACAGCAGATTTTCATCCCTCAAGGACTTTAGTGAAACAAATGGGTTTTTCCTAACAAATGACAATGATTTCACGGTCATCAGCAGACTCTGAATTCAATAAATAAAAATCTGGAATTAAAACTCCACCATCTGCTGTGGTGAGATTCAAACCCAGGTCCCAAGAACATCATCTGGATTAATAGTCAACCGATAATACCACTCAGCCATTGCCTCCCCATCATCAACCCAGTGCACATAGACTGCAGCAATTCAAGGAGGTAACTCACCACCACCTTCTCAAAAGCAACTAGGACTGAGCAATAAATGCTGGCTAGCTAGCAAGGTCCATGTCCCATAAATGAATCAAGAATGAGGTCTTTTGGCCCATTAAATCTTTTGTGCGATTCAATTGTGGCCAATAAGCTTCTTAAATCCATTTTCCTGCCTTTTTCCTGTAACCCTTGGTTCCTTTGCCAATCAATAACCCATCTATGTCTGTCTTAAATATACTCAATGACCTGGCCTCCACAGGCTTCTGTGGAAATGAACTCCACAGATTCACTACCCTCTGGCTGAAGAAATTCCTCCTCATCTCAATTCTAGAGGATCATCCTTTAACTCTGAGGCTGTGCCCTTAGTCCTGGTCTCCCCTACCAATGGAAACACTTGCCCCACGTCCACTCTATCCAAGCTTTTCATTATTTTTTAAGTTTCAATGAGGTTCCTCCTCGTCATCATCTATACTCCATCGAGTACAGACCCAGAGTCCTCAGATGGATGGATAACCTGCTGCCTTAATACCTCAAGTATACACTGGAAACTTGGCTGTAGTATATCCATAATTTTATTATCCATGAAGTCTATAATAAAGTGACAAGTGGTGAGCAGCTGAATTTCTGAAATGCATTCTCACTGGGTGGGAACACAAAGTCAGATAATAATCTTTTTATGCTCCACCTATATTGTAATGTGTGCATTAGAATGGCTCCACCAGCCAAAATCTGATTTCTAACGTGGTCCCGTACAAAACTCCACTCCAGCATTTCACTCCTTATAAGTGCATCGAGTTTGACCTACTCATGAAGGCTGCATGGAACCAGGCTGTGGAAAGGGTGGGGAAAGAAAGGAAGCCAGCTTAATGAAGCAAGAACAACATAAGGCAAAGGAAGTGCAGTCTAAAAACCTTATGGAACAGCAGCAACTCTCAGCACCATTCCCCATCGCTGGTTTACGAAGGATTAGAAACTACATTTTGGGAGGGTAGAAATGAATGAAATTACAGCATGAAAGTAACAGTTCTACTTTTTTCCTTCTGGGTTTGAGAGTGAAATTTGACACTCTTTGGGAAAATGACGTGGGTGTTAGTGTGTCACTATCTTGATTGTGCAATGCAACATATCTCCCAGGCCATATATGGGACTTTTTTTGTCAAACCAATGGACATTGCATTTTCCATTAAATTATAGCAGCTGGGTTTCTTTAAAGATTACAGTTGAAGTTTGCTCTGACAGCAGCGTTTGATAACCAGAACTGAGTCAAATCAAACCATTACTTCTTCACTTGTTTCTGATCCAAATTAAAATTTAAAATTAACTTAGCTCAGCTAAGCTTTAAAAAAAAATCAAGATCTGATACTAAATATATTTTTCATCTTGTGGTGCACCTACTCCCAGACACTAAAAGGCTTGCTTTCATTTACAGAACCGATTGATTAAATACTACTGCAACATCTACTTTTTGTCTCACTAACTACAAAGCAAAGTTATGTTAAGACCAAATTGTAGCTCCCTAAACAGAATGTAAAAGGTGGTCAAGGCAAATCTTTGAGAGGGCGGGGCGGTTGCAGTTGGAGATTGGGTGCAAGTATATTTGATTTGCTCGACATCGCACTGATGCCAGTTTAAACTCATAGGAAATGGGATGCATGAAACATTAATCATGACCATGTCATAGTACATCACTACTCGTTAGCACTGTTGCAATCATGGAGGAATAGATTCTTGCAAAATGAGCACCTTTGAATGGCACAATTTCACAGAAGTGATTTAGATCTGACCTTCCGCATCCTCAAGATATTTATGGCTCCTTTGAATCGGGTGATCCTGTGAGGAAGGGGCTGGACCCTGCGGTGAGGCGGCACGGGAAGCCAAGCCAATCGGTTGCAGGGTGCGCATCCAGAGACGGGGAGAAACCTCACTTGGAGCCAGGGAGGAGGAGAGGGTGGACTTGTGTTTTAGTTATGACAGACCCTTACCTTGTACATATATTAATAATAAATCATTCATCGTTGAAGCCACAATGGGTCACCTTTGACTTTACAACAAAATTCTAATGCATTTTGCCGCTAATTAATTACTTTTAACTCTTTGTACGTATTGTTATGTAGGGAAATATGATATCTCACTTTCACACAGCCAGTTCCCACATATGATAATTTGCCACTTGGCCCATTATGTAGTGTTGGGGGTTAAGAAAGTAATGTCGGTCAGGGGACCAGGATGACTCCTTTCTCTGTACTAAAGAGTACACTGAAATCTTTCATGCTCTACATAAACTTCACGTTTCATCTAAATAGTGAAACCTCCAATAATTGCGGTGCTAAGCAGTGTAGTTGAATACTAACTTTTGATTGTGAATAAGTCCTGCAACATTGTTTGAGTGGCATAACCTTTTGAAATAATACTTCGCAAATTCCAATATTCCCCACTTCCCAGATGGAAGCGTTTTGCACTGCATTGTTCTAAAAGGAAGGGACATGGATGGAAACCGCATGGTCAAAGGGGAAACTTTTGAACAGAGACATGTAGCAAAGCAGATGGACAAGACAATTCTGCTACCCTGATAATCAAGTATTCTTTGTTTTTCGTTGGGCATTAGTGAACTAGATGAGTCTTTATGACAATTGACTATGGCTTCACAGTCGTCATTAAATTTTTTATTTTTATTAAATTCAAATTTCATCACCTGCTGTGGTGGGATTTGAATCTGGGCTTCTGGATTATTAGTCCAATGCTAATACCACTGTCACTACCTCCCATTGAATTAGGAGTCTTAGTTTGAAAGTGAACACTTACAAGTCAAACACAACCAGCTCGGGAGACAGTTACTTCTAGCTGGACAGAATCAGGGTTTATGGACAGGACTGACACTTACTTTTGATGAATCAGAAAGTTCTACTGCTCCAGTAACCCTTTCCCATCACCTCATCCCACGGCCAACCCTCTCCACCCCACCAAACTCAATCAACTCCTTATTACTGTTATCATTTCATTAACGTCTGCAACGGAACTTTATCCACATCAGAGCCATGCACCATTACAGAAACTAGCAGAGTTTTAAACACGAGTATTCTGTCGAATCCAGCAAGCAGCAAAGTCAGACAGATGTGTTTAGCCGTTTAATGTTTGAAGCTCTTGATTTAAATTGTAGGGAAAGAAAGTAAACTGCAGACTACAGAGCTATGAGACTCTGTAAACAAACTGTCATACACCACTTTAAATACCACATGTCCTCAATGTGTTTTTTTGCCATACATGTACCTTGTTACAGAAGGGAAGAGAATATGTTTATTTTCCCCCAGTAGTTATATATTTGGCACTCCGAGTTCTAGTTATTTATGTCTCTAGTTGAAGGTAAAATCCCGTAACATAAAAGCCAAAGTAATCTAATCTCAATAAGTCAGCATACAGTCGAGCCTGGATAACGTGCTAGTACAAACAGTCAATAACCAAATATGGAGTTCCAGGGTATCATTCATGTTCAGTCCACTTATGGTGTGGTTTAGAGTTTGGCTTGTTCTCAGTGATGAAGCAGTTGGGATACACTGATCAAGTATACATTTAAGAAATTGACTTTTCTATCAGATGGCAGGTTAACTTGAATAAAGGGGCAACACGGGTGGCACAGCAGATAACATTGCTGCCTCACAGTACCAGGGACTTGGGTTCAATTCCAGTTCTTGGGTCACTGTCTGTGTGGAGCTTGCATGTACTTCCCATGTGTTTGCTTGCGTTTCCTCCAGGTACTCAGGTGTCCTGCCACAGTCCACGGATGTGTGGGTCAGATTGATTGTCCCTTAGTGTCAGAGGGATTGGCAGAGTAAATATTTGAGGTTGAGGTATAGGGTCTAAGTTGGATTGTGGCCAGTGCAGATCAATGGACCAAATGGCCTTCTTCTGCAACTGTAGGGAGTCTATAATTCTATGAATTATGACCTGAACATCTTTAAAGTTTGCATTTAAGACTTGAGGAAATAACGCTAGAGAACCTTGTGCATAAGTGGAGGCTTCCTTCCACCTTATGTTTCCATTTGCTTTATGCTTTGAGAGCTCTGGAATACAAAACCCAATTCCAGACAAGAACATTATCTGCCATATCCGCAGATTCGTTTGACTGCAGGAGCCTGGTCACTGATAGCCCAAACTAAAGGCGTAAGTAGCGTACAGACAGGTAACCAAACAACCTCAACCCCTTATTCCATCTCATTCCATTCCTGCCTCACTAATATCATGAATTGAAAATAAACTGAAGGTGGTAATGGACACTTAATTAACTTAAATTGGGCTCACAAGGAGTGTCATAGTTTACCTCCAAGATCCCACACCTCATTGTATTGATCTAATTATAAATCATGAGGTTATGTGAAGTATGGTGCCACATATTTCCAGTCAAGAAGCAGGCATTTCTTTGCTCTATGTTATTCCAGAATATACAAGATATCTATATTTACAGAGTGAGATAGGAAATACAACATTTCTTGGCAAATGACCTATCAAAATTCAACTGTACACAAAAAAGGCTAACATTAAAATCTGGGTCAGGAAGCGTTCTTGTACACAATCCCTCCACCCTCTTGTTCCCCAGTTATCAAGTTCTTGATTGCAGTCGCTTCACTAGGGGAAGTAAGCAAGCAAAAAGGAACTTCCATTCCACATTGTAAGAGAGATATTAGGGCAAGAAACCTTATCCACTTCTCTGGTTGGTCAGGGCAGGGTGCCCTGGGAGCAGGCCCCTATGTATCTACTAGGTGAGATATCACTATCTCATCTGTCTCATTACTGTGTTGTCGGCGAAACATCAAAAATTCTGCAACATCTTGTCCCGCTGTCTCTTATCAATTCCTCCATTGATCCGGACACCGCTACTAACAGATTAGCTTCACTAATCTGTTCTTGCTGCCATTTTCGTTATCAGAAAAACTGGGGTTCCATTTTCAAATCATTCTGTTGTTTGGGAAGCCATGAGGATGGCAGAAGTGTAAGACAAATGCAAGATTGTCCCTTCTCTCTCATTTGAAATCAATGATTGAATTAGAAAAAATGATTTAGAAGAACATCAGAGACATGAGTAGAAACATTAGAAATAGATTTCAATCTAACCATTACTCTTTTGCTGCATGTTGGCAGTTACATCCAAAGTGACTAGTAAATCACCAATTGAAACTTTAAATTTTGGCTTTCCACATTTTCTGAATGAGAATGACTCTTTAGCCTTCCCTTAGCAGCACGCGGTGGCATGCTACTCCCTGGCAACCAGACCCTCTGAACCTGCCACTATCAACGGGAATCCCCGTTGAAGCCACCCTATCTCTTAAGAGTCATGTAATCATAGAGATTTACAGCTATTGAAACAGGTCTTTTGACCCAACTGGTTCATGCTGCCCATTTTTTTTAAACCCTTAAGTTAGTCCCAATTGCCCACATTTGCCCATATCCCTCTATACCCAGCTTACCCATGTAACTGTCTAAAGGCTTTATGGAGAAAGTTTTTGGTAAAGTTTTATTTATTAGTCACAAGTAAGGCTTATATTAATGCTACGATGAAGTTACTGTGAAGTTTCCCTAGTTGTCACACTCCAACCCCTGTTCAGGTCAATGCTAGCACATCTTTCAGACTGTGGGAGGAAACCCACACAGATACAGGGAGAACATGCAAACTCCATGCAGACAGTGACCCAAGCTGCGAATGGAACCCAGGTCCCTGGCACTTTGAGGCAGCAGTGCTAACCACTGTGTTACCATACCACCCACTACCATTGGGCAAGTCATAGCAGGGAATGCATCATTGCCAGACAAGAGAGAATCCTGCCGACATGACCAGGATTCCGGCCAATTTTAATAAAAGCCTTGTATTTGGACCCAGGTCACGTGTCTGAGAACTTATGAAGAAGGCGGACATTATATTTTTCAGAAACAGAATGGAATGCGGACAATTTATCCTGACAAGTTGGACTCGTGAGGGTCAGGCAACCTTTTGTGGCTTTCATACAGATACAGGGTGCCACATGTCCCTGAAAAAAATCATTAAACGTAAACAATCCTTTGGGGACATTCCCACTAAAAAGCTACCAAAATGCAACAGATCGCTTGTGGAGGTAATAGTTGCTATCATTTACGTGTTTGCAGAAACATGGTGGTTGGAATAGGCATCCACACTTGGTGGCGAATTTCTCCATTCTGCCCACCACAGGAATCAGTGAGCAAGGGACAGATCATTGTAAAGTCCGATGATCTCGGGTGGGATTTTCAGATTACGGGGTGAGAGCAGCTGGAAAATCCCAGCCAAGGTGTCTGCCAATTGAAATTCCACACGAGTGTCAGGGAACTTCATCACAAGGAGGTGCAAATCAGACACTGTGGTGAGAAATGTTTAGCCCAAACTATTTTGTGTAACAATGTTGTAACATAATGAGTTTTATTTAGTGGATCTTCTTATAGTAGCAGATAGATCAACAGTAATACTATGTTTATTAACCACTAGAAATTATGGACGAGACTTTTCTCCCATTCCATGGCATGTTTTGCATCCCTCACCGCCCGGAAACCCACAGCAGGGGTGCATTGTCGGCAGGATCTTATCAGGAATGGGAGCAAGATTTTGGTGTATATACATCACTATAGTGAAGTTCAACTAGGAACCATCTCCTTGCTCGCTTCTCCAAATGGCTCTGTCCAACATTACCCTGGATACAAGTCACGTGTTCTCTTACATCACCATGTAGACGGGACTGTATTCAGTCCCACCCTTTATGTGCCAGACCCTCAAACTAAGACAGTAGGAACTTTGATATACAACTGGCTCCTGATAGGCAATGTCCTATTAATTCACAAGGACAACCCAAAGCAAGCAGTCTGGGACAAGGAACACAGAAGGATACATCTTGCCTAGCAAATTCTCCTTGCCTAGAACCTCACCCATGAGCACAGAAATGGAACCAATTTGTTTAAGTTACCCATGAGCACAGAAATGGAACCAATTTGTTTAAGTTACAGAATTATAATGTTGCGACAAGGGCTCAACCACAACATCAACTGGAAAAACCAGGAACTCGCCTGAAAATTGTCTGGAATAAGTTACTAAGTTCACCATCAGAAACCTCCAACCTCCATTCCCCTCCATGAATCTGAGGCCTGGAATATTTCCAACCACCAGCTCAACGATTGACAATAGAAATTACTCATTTATTCTTTCAGCAATCTAAGTACGCGCTACATCTTTTGTACCATTTTTCCTTGTATATGTGGGTCTTATGTGAGTGAGTGGGTACTGTTGTGTTTCAAGTGTTGAAAAAAAATTTACTCCGTGACTGTTCGAGAGTTGTGACACTCAAGGGATTGAAGCACTTTTTTTAAAAAGAGATCTTGTTGTGGTTTGGCATGAGGTAGGAAAAGATGAGATTATGCCATATTTCGCCCGCCCATTACACATTTACCTTTCCAATAAATGTTACAGTTAGTTCATATTTCAGTTGTCACACTTAGACATCAAACATTGGTGTAGTGCCTATTTCACCATGAGCCACAGCGTTAATCAATGCTGCAGAAAATGCAATGTCCATCAGCATAAGTGATTGACCACAAGATATTTCAGAATTAGGCCATTCAGCCCATCGAGTCTGCTCAGCCTCATTTTTCCTGTAACCTTACCAATCAAGAACCTATATTTCCTGTCTTAAAGGCAATCAATGATTTAGCTACTTTCTGTGGCAATGAATTCCATAGATTCACCACCCTCTGGCTGAAGAAATTCCTTCTCATTTCGGTTCTCAAGAGTCATCCCTTTACTGCCCTTGGATCCTAATCTGTCCTCCTAATGGAAACATCTCCCCCTCTATCCAGACCTTTCAGGATTCTGTAAGTTTGAGTAATGCTATAAAACATTCCCTTTTCTTTCTTTGCACAGTATAATTTAATCAGCACTATCTTATAGAAGTTAACTGCTGAAAAAGAGGTTTGTGTTCTGAAAAGTACACAATTAGGACTCAAAATGTGACATGTAACTGTAATTAGATCCCTCCCTTTCTTCTGTAAATTTATGCTCAGTATATTATGCCTGGCTAACAGTTTGATATCAATCTCTGGAAGAATTCTTCCTATAATTACGATCACTCATAGGTCATGAACAGACCTGAGAGACTGCAATGTAAGATGAGACTGATGTGTAAGCATTAAGATGGTATGATTTACATCAGTGTAATTTTAAATGCAAATTTATCAGCCAAACACACAATTGTAAAAGCAATTCCTTGTTTTGTGGAGCTTTCAAACACAAGAATTTTGTCTGGGATTTTTATCATGGATAGAAATGGTCTGGCTGCCTTTTTTGCAATCAAGCGTTCTAATCCACTTTCAGTTTAATTCTTCTTTATTTGTCTGAAATGACTCACTGCAAACATTTTGTCTCCTTCTGTCTATGCATTAGCAAGCCAATAAGTGCTTCAAGACTTTTACAGCTCATATAAAGAACCAGCTTATCCCAGTTTCCAAATGGTGTCAGCCATGGCTCATTGGCAATGCTATTAAACACCTCAGGGTCAGAAGTTTCTGGATTTAAAATCCCACTCCAGAGGCCTGGATGTAAAATTCGGCCGACATTTCAGTGCTAGTACGAGGAGGACTGCACTGGCATAAAGATGCCTTCTTTTCAGATGAAAGGGCAGCATGGTGGCACAGTACTGCCACAGAGCACCAAGGCCCCCTGATTTGACTCCGGCTGCAGGTCTGTCTATGTGGAGTTTGCATGTTCTCCCTATGTCTGTGTTGGTTTCCTCCGGGTGCTCTGGTTTCTTCCCACAGTTCAAAGATGTGCGGGTTAGTTGGGTTAGCTATGCTAAAATTCCCCTTAGCATCCAAGGACACTAAGGGCAGCACAGCGGTTAGCACTTGCCTCACAGCTCCATGGGACCTGGGTTCAATTCCTGGCTTGGGTCACCGTGTGTGGAGTGCACGTTCTTCCACTGTCTGTGTGGGTTTCGTCCAGGTTTCCTCCCTCAGTCTGAAAGACATCCTGGTTTGGTGCATTGGCTATGCTAAATTCTCCCTCAGTGTACCCAAGCAGGCGCCAGAGTGTGGCAACGAAGGGATTATCACAGTAACTTCATTGCAACGTTTGACAACCTTTTACTAATAAATAAACTGTGTTTATAAAGTCTGCCGTCCTCACTGGTTTGGCTTATATCTGCCTCCAGACCCACAGCAATACCCTATTTTTTGGCCATTTGAATTGGCCTAACAATTCTCAGCTGTCAAGATGTCAGCATCACCTCCTCAAGAACAATTATAGGGTTGGGCAACAAATGTTGGCTTTACCAGTTCACAGTCACTGAAAGCATGCAGGCCAACATGTTTCCCTTTACCAACATCACATAGGGTGGCACAGTGGTTAGAATTGCTGCCTCACAACTCCAGGGACCTAGATTGGATCACTGTCTGTGTGGGTTTGCTTCCGCATTTTAAAGTTGTGCGGGTGAGATTGCTTCGCTATGCTAAATTGCCCACAGTGTCCCGACATGTGTAGGTTAGAGGGATTAACATGGTAAATATGTGGGGTTCTGAGATAGGGGCTGGCGTGGGATTGTAATTGATGCATTCTTGATGGGCCAAATGGTCTCCTCCTCCACTGTAGGGTTTCTATTGCTATTTGTGAGACCTTGATGATCACAAACTGATTAGTGTTTCCTACAGCAGTGGCAACATCACAAAGAGATTCAATTCACTGTAAAGCACTTTGAGATAGTCTGAAATTGTGCTCTGCTAATTCAAGTTTTTTTTAAATGTAAACCTATGGATTTGCTTTTAATTGTTAATAATTAGAAACACGGTTAGAGTGAATAAAAGTTCCAAGTTTATTTTTTTTAAACACAGTCATGGGAATAGCAAAAACCCTGTATAAGTGGACATTGCCGGGAAGCAGTGAATGAGGGAAGAGAGAAACTTCAACCTCTAATCAAGATCTTCAGGTGTAAATATGCCTGTGCCAGATAGCGGAATGTAGACTGTCTTCTGATCAACGAGGGCTCATCTTTCTCAAACATCTAGGCTTCCTAATCATGATTAGAATATCCAATTGAGGGGAGGAGGTGATGGGATGAAAGGGGGGGGGGGGGGGGAGGGGGAAGAGAGAGAGAGAGAGAGAGAGAGAGAGAGAGAATGCGGGATAGTTGCTTTAATTTGAAGTCTGACACGTCCAGTTCCTTCAACAGGGTTTAGGCTGGACATTTAGTCCTGAACTTCCTGAGGGGAAACAAAACAATACAAAATAAAATCTCCCTTACGATTTCAAGGCCTGTCCAAGAATCATTCCTTGTCCCACAGCTATTGTTGGAAATGCGCAGAGAAAAGGCTGTAATGCCTCAAATGGAGGATAAAAATCACATTGGGCTCGTCCTTCTCCACTAAAAGTTGCAAGTTTATTAGTGTCACAAGTCAGTTTACATAAACTCTGCAATTAATTACTGTGAAAATCCTCTTCAGCACTGCTTCGGAGAATTTAGCCAATAGGCCTAAGCAGCTTGTCTTTCATGCTGTGGGAGGAAACTGGAGCACTCAGGGAAAACCCATGCAAGCATGGGGAGAGCGTGCAGAGTCCACACCGAGGTCCAAGTCGAGAATCGAACGCTGGTCCCTGGTGCTGTGAGGCAACAGTGCTAACTACTATGCTTGGCCCATTAGAACTTTGAACAAAGAGTTTGATGAGTGGATGAGGCACTCAGTGCGGTTTGAGGCGGGGTGGGGGGATTTGCTGTTTATTTGAATCCCAGTAGGATAGTTCTTTATACATTTGACTAAACTTAGATCTGTTAATCTTTATGTTGTCATTAATGGTATATTAAAAAATTGCATGATTAATGTGAACAAAATGAATTTCCTTATAGACAATAAAATGAAATTAAATGAAGAAATGGAAGCCAATGTTTTAGCATGCTAAGTGAGGTCAGAGTGGTATATTTAAGTTTTTGTTTATTAGAAATGTTACAGAATTAAGTTATTTTTTGATGCGATGACTTGCTTCAAATATTTATCTATTCATTCACTTGCCAATATAATCCTGTCTTATTTAATGGAAAATTAGATCATCTTTCAGAAGGCTGCAGCAGATTCGAGATCATAAAAGGACAATCAAACCGTCTAGCAAGAGGGGACTCTGGGTCACACTGTAATACAGGCAGAATGCATGAATGTTATTGACTAATAAAGCAAACCTCGGATTTAGGCTAATGGTGGTTTGTTTATGGGATGGCCCGGCAACTTTTGAGAGAACATCTGGGGAAGATGTTACATTTGTGGTACTGAGATCGACCCTACGTCACTTTCTCTCAAGCCTGTCCACAATTTTGTCTAAAACAGTTTGTCATTTTGTTCTAATGTAAAGAGCCATAACTCCAAGCTGTATAATGGTGGTCTGTGATTAATTCTCTCGTGGTCTAGGGCAGCTGGATGTTTGGCACTTTATAGGTTGGTGGGCGGCCAAGTTGCTGAATAGTTTAGTGGAGATGTCTGTTTGTGCTTCTTGGCAGTTTGAGAGGCCCTGTGGTTTTTCAGGATTTTTCTCAAATTCAAAATGTAGGATTTTCAAAAAGGGGAAAAAGCTGAGTCTTCATTTCCTTGACAAAGGCAGTGACGCAGTCCTGAGAACATTTACATGTGTGGACACAAGACCCCCCACCTATTCAACCCGAGAATAAACAGCAGCAACAATCAGCATTGATACTGCGGCTTTAACAGAATATAATGTCCCAAGGGAGCTTCACAGAGCATGTAATCAAATTTGACATTGCACCACGCAAAGAGATGTTGGGACAAAGGCAAAATACTGAGAATGCTGGGACTGTGTGTGAAAAGTAAATGGTACAAAGATGCAGAAGGTTAAGCAGCTTCTGTGGAGAGAGAAATTTGCAGTAAAATATGTTTGATTTGACTGTCACATTTCATAGAACACCCGGGTGGAAGAAGCACTCGGGGGAAACCCACACAGAAATGGGGAGAACATGCAGGTTCCATCCAGACAGTGACCCAAGCAGGGAATTGAACCCAGGTTCTTGGAGCTGTCAAGCAACAACGCTAACTACTGTACCTCCCTACCAGTCACATAGAATCATAGAAACCCTATAGTGCAGAAGGAGGCCATTCGGCCCATCGAGTCTGCACTGACAGCGACCCCAGCTTGGGCTTACCCCCACCACCCCATACATTTACTCCACTACTCCCTCTACCTATCCCAGGACACTAAGGGGCATAGCCAATCAACCTAACCCACATATCTTTGAACTGTGGGAGTGATTCACTCTGGTAAGAGTAGCAGGAGTACAGAACATAGGGTTGATGGTAGGACTCTTAATAGTGTCGACGAGCAGAGAGATCTCAGCGTACACGTGCATAGCTCCCTGAAAGTTGGCACCCAGGTTGATAAAGTTGTTAAGAAGGTGTACGATGTTTTAGCTTTTATTGATAGAAGGATTGAATTTCAGAGCCGTGAGATCATGTTGCAACTGTACAAAACTCTGGTGCGGCCGCACTTGGAGTATTGTGTACAGTTTTGGTTGCCGCATTGTAAGACAGATGTGGAGACATTGGAAAGGGTGCAGAGAAGGTTTACCAGGATGTTGCCTGGTATGGTTGAGAAGGTCTTATGAGGAAAGGCTGAGGGACTTGAGGTTATTTTCATTAGAGAGAAAAAGGTTAAGAGGCGACCTAATTGAAGCATACAAGATGATCAGAGGGTTAAATAGAGTGGACAGCAAGAGCCTTTTTCCTCAGATGGTAATGGCTAGCACAAGGGGACATAGTTTTAAATTAAGGCGTGGTAATTATAGGACGGATGTCAGAGGAAGGTTCTTTACTCAAGAGGGTAGTAAGGGGCGTGGAATGCCTTGCCTGCATTCTCGCCAACTTTAAGGGCATTCAAATGGTCAGTGGATAGGCATATGGATAACATGGAATAGTTTAGGTTAGAGGGTCATTAGATTGGTTCACTGGTTGGCGCAACATCGAGGGCTGAAGGGCCTGTACTGCGTTGTAATGTTCTATGAAACTAGAGCACCAATGGAAACCCACATCTACTGGTACTCAGTGAAAAGTATTATTTCTTACTGTTCATAGAATACATAAAAGAGAAAGAACAGAGGATGCAGATTATAGAGTTACATTCAGAGGCAAAGCCTACCATTTCCCCATCTATCCACCCCAGCTGATCCTCCCAAATTCACTGGCGGAGGGGTGCTAAATCAACTTTAAATAAAGAATTAAAGGTCAGTTAGTCTTAATATCAGTATCATGGGCAGGCTGTTTTTATGGCCTAGATAAACATTAGTGGGAAGGAAGAGACCTCCCATGGAATCTTAGATCCCTCCCTGCCCTTAAAGCAGGAGACGTACCTTCCTGTACCTGCTGTTTATGTTCCTTCCCATAACGCAGCAACACCAGAGCTCAGTCACGTGTGCTGTTGGCACCGAGAGCCATCGACCAGGATAGTTAGCAGCTCTCCAAGGTATGGCTTCCTCCCGTTGTGTGTGTGTGTGTGTGTGTGTGTGTGTGTGTGTGTGTGTATTGGGGGCGGCACAACAGCCACTCTCAGCTCAGATTCACTGTTTGAAAATAAAAAGGTCATCCATTTAAGACAGAGACAAAGAGAATTTGTTTCCCACAAAGGGTTGTGATTCTCTGGAACTCTCTTCCTCAAAAAAGGCAGTGGAAGCAGAATCTTTGAATATTTTTAAGACTGAGCAGGATAGACTATTTATTATAGCAAGGGAAGGCAGGTTATCGGGATGCAGTCAGGATTGTGGGCTTGAAGTATCAGATTGGGATGGGGGGGGGTGTGGTCCTTGTGCAGCCCATTGCAGTCCAATGGATCAGGCCAATGACATCACCAAAGGTCATGAACCTAAACATTAATTCCTTTTCCCCCTTGATAAGATGCTGCCTGACCTAAGTATTTCCAACATTTTTTGTTTTGATTTGAGGACAGAAAACTTTTTTAAAATTTCCATTCGTGGGACATGGGTATCACTGGCTGAGCCAGCACTTATTACTGTCCATCCCAAATTGCCCTTGGAGGGCAGTTGAAAGTCAATCACATTGCTGTGGCTCTAGAGTTACACGTCAGCCAGATCAGATAAGGACGGCCAATTTCCTTCCCTAAAGGACAAATGGGTTTTTCCAACAATGGTTTCATGGTCATCAATTAAATCTTAATTCCAGATATTTTTTATTGGATTCAAATTGTACCGCCTGCCATGATGAGATTCGATCCCGGATTCCCAGAACATTAGCTGAGTTCCTAAATTAACAGTCTAACCCTCTTCCTTCCCCCAACTCCCCTGTTCTACCATTCATTTGGAACCTGATCTATAGTAAGTTGTATATAGAAAGGGACATTGGTTCTTACTACATTTGGGAAGATTCAATTCATTAGAAATTGGCACCAAGCCTGAAGGAGAGTAAGTTAGTCAGAATTAATTTTTTTTTTAATATTTAATGTGGGCGACAGGGCCAGCATTTAGTGACCATCATGAAGACTGCTTCAGGGGGCAGTTAAGAATGAATCACATTGAAGGGAAAGAGTGTCATTCCAAAAGCTAACATTCCCTAAAGGTCACTAGTGAACAGTTGTGTTTGTAAAAACAATCTAAAACCTTGATGGTCACTTTATTAAAAAACAATTCAAATTCTTTTTGATTTGATTTATTGTCACGTGTATTAACATAGTGAAAAGTATACAGACAAAGCATACCGTTCATACAGAAGGAAACGAGTGTAGAAGGTTACAGTCATAGCTACGGTGTAGAGAAAGATCAACTCAACAAGTCTATGGCAGCAGGGAAGAAGTTGTTCGAGTCAGTTGTGGTAATGTAACCTCAAACTTGGGTATTTTTTTCTCCTTCAGAAGGAGGAGTGTGAGGTTCTTAATTATACTGGCTGCTTTGCTGAGGCAATGGGAAGTGTAGACAGAGTCAATGGATGGGAGGCTGGCTTGCGTGATGGATTGAGCTACATTCATAACCTTTTATAGTTTCTTGTGGTCTTAGGCAGAATAGAGCCATGCCAAGCTGTGATATATCCGGAAAGAATGCTTTCTATGGTGCATCGGTAAAAGTTGCTGAGAGTTATAGCTGACATGCCGACTTTCCTTAGTTTTCAGAGAAAGTAGAGGTGGGCTTTCTTAAAATTCTTCAATGGGTTTTAAACTTTCATTCTCTAGGTTGTTAGTCCATTAATGCCCAAGAGGCCTGGAACTACACAAAAAAGGCAGCATGACTCCAGTGAAAAGTCCTTGCCTTTTTAACAATATAATTTAAGTTCTTTCGACTATGTTACACAACTATTTCATGTGCAAATACAGATGCATGTTTCTATAAATAGGTGCACAGCCCTGGCTTGTCCTCTGGAAATCTGGTTAAAAACTGCAAGTTCCCACATTCGATTGTAAGTGTGGTGCCATTGGACTAAAATTAGAGCCAGCCCTTTCAATAAAGAGAAAATTGTAGTCATTTTGGTGTAAAGTCATAATTTCTGGAAAGGAAAAGTAGAATGGACAGACTTTCTCAAGTGTGTTTGTCCTCCTGGTGAAGCTTACTGTTATTAGTTTTATAGTCTACATATGCTAAATGTATTTCCAATATAGAACCAGATATAGATAATCACAATTCTATAACAGGGGCACAAACATAAATTGGTGATTTAGTCCCTCGAGTCTACTCTGCCATTCACTAACATCATGACTAACATGGCACCTCCACTCTACATTCCTGTTTAGCTCGATAGATTCTTGATAAACAAGGGGGTGAGGAGTTAACTACCTCTGCCTTAAAAATATTCAAAATCTCTGCTTCCGACGTATTTTGTGGAAGACTTCCAAAATTTCACAATCCTCAGAGAAAACATTTCTCTTCATTTGTCTTTTTTTAAAATTCATTCATGGCACAGGGGTGTCACAGGCTGGCCAGTATTTATTGCCTATCCCTAGTTGCACGAGACACAACCACTTCGCTGTGATTTTGGGGTCATACGTAGACAAGGTAAGATGGCAGATTTCCTTCCCTAAAGGGCATTAGTGAACCTAACGGGTTTTCCAACAATCGACAATGGTTTCATGGTTAATCAGTAGATTCTTAACTCCAGGTATTTTTTATTGAATTCAAATTCTACCATCAGCCATGGTGGGATTCGCACAAGGGCCCCCAGAACATTAGCTGAGTTTCTGGATTAACAGTTATGCTATAATACCACTAGGCCATCGTCTCTCTCTCTCTCCACCCCCCCCCCCCCCCCCCCACCCACCGCCGCCAAGTAGACAACCCCTTATTTTTAAACAGTGACCCTCTAGTTCTGGATTCTCTCTGGGGAAAGCTCCTTTCCGCATCCACTTCAAGACCCCTCAGGATCTTATGTTCCAATCAAGGTATCTCTTACTCTTCTGAACTCCAGCAGATACAAGCCTAGCCTAGCTAACCTTTCCTCAAAAGGACAGCCCTCCTATTCCATGCATTAGTCTGGTGGACCTTCTCTGAACTGCTTCCAATGCATTTACATCCTTCCTTAAACACGTGGGTTTCCTCCGGATGCTCCAATTCTCTCCATTAGTCTAAAAGACTTGCTGGTTACGTGCACAGAGCCCAATGAAGACTGCAGTGTGATGACTGGGGGAATTTCACAGTAACTTCAAGCCTTACTTGTGACTAATAAATAATCTTTATCTTCCAAAACATTAAATAAGCAGATCAATATTTTGCACAGTAGTCCAGATGATTTTTAAGTTTGATGTAAATTGGAGAGAGGTAAATTAAGATTCAAAACTTCCCTCATACCCAACAAAAAGCATTTCTGTAGGCAGGCCTGTACATCCTAAGAAATTTTATAGGAAATAATCTTAGACATATTGCAAGGCAAACAATTCTTATTTTTATCATTATATGGGATGTCCTGTAACCCTTGGTTTCTCCAACTAAAGGAGAAACACAACACTGACAGATGTATTTCTGGCTAAAAACTATAAGATGAGATGATTAAGAAATCAGGTTGACGGAAGCAATATTAAATCAAGCAGCAATTTTGGATAGATTATAATGGCACATTAGCCCAGTGTCTGGATCAGATTTGATCCTGGTGAACAGTATCTGGTGTTTGATCCCCGTCCCAGCTGTATGTTAGATTGCAACCTGTCTCCTAGCTTTACCTGTAGTAAAAAAAAACTCTGGTAAATAATCAAAGACCAGCCTTCAGACAGAAAACTCGAGAAGGATTAGATAAAATCTAGAGTAATTCAGTATATCTATCAAAACTATAAATGCCAAGAAACTTATCCAGTTCCCTGCACTATTTTAAAAAACTGCTTCTCTATTCAAATACTTCTACACAATTAATTACAGATTGAGTTTTTATCTCACTACCTCCCACCAGCACTCAAATTTTGGAATGGGCTCGATTTAAGTGACAAACATTCTCTCACCTGAAACAAATAGGAATCTCATTAAAATATTTAAATTGTAGTCTTTAATACAATTCTGATCTTCCACTCAGCCAGCCCCCACCTGTGCGTAATGACTTCAAGGAGGGTCAGGAGATTGACCTCAGAGTATGAGCTCCCAGATTGAGATCATAATTATCTGTCCAGAAGCTCATGCTCTGAAAGCCCAACCTCACAGGTCTTGCTAAACTCACTACACTGGGATTGCCTCCTTCTTCTCACTTAGTGACACACTTTCTATCCTAATCTATAGTTGAGTCCTGTTATTACCCAACCTGTCAGGCAGTGAACTGCCCCTCGATGTTTGTTCAGCGTTGGCAGCTTTCCACGAACATTAAAATAAATTCTGGACTCAAAAATACATTAAGCTTGCTGCCTAATTCATCCAGTGGGCAGAGCAGATGCATCATTCATCTGACTAATGCCTGGTATCAAAACTGCTCCCACAAGACCAGGCAACATCTTGGTAAAGCTCCTTTGTTTGCACTTAGTGCTTGCACCATCTCTGCATACCTGGGTGTATATATCATGGAACTGCAGCTCATCATTAGGTTTAGGAATCTTCATTCCACTGTTATGATGGGTGACATGTCGATAGTTCTCTACAGTCAAATAAAATCCTGTTTTGATTTACACTACAGCTTGATCTAAAACATGCACCTTTCTTCATGAAGCCTGTTGGTACAAATGTAACTTCTGATCATCAGACCGTAAGAAATCAAAACAGGAGCAGACCAATCAGCCCCTTAAGCCTGCTCTGCTGTTCAGGAGTTCTTTCAGTTACTCCATTAGGGTGTTTTTGGCTGTTTTGGCGGCGCAGAGATTAAGCGGTGTGGTAAACGGCATCCTCCACAATTAAACTGACTGACTGTCAAAGTAGAGTTTCAAACATCAACCATCTTCCAGCAACCAAATCCACAAAAACAGCCAAAGACACCCCAGTGGAGCAACTGAAGGAACTCATGAACAGCAGAGCAGGCTCAAGGGGCTGAATGGTCTGCTCCTGTTCCAATTTCTTATGGTCAGAAATTACATTTGTAGCAACAGGCTTCACGAAGAAAGGTGCATGTTTTAGATCAAGCCGTTGTGTAAATCAAAACAGGATTTTGTTTGACTCCAGACAACTATAGACATGTCACCCATCATAACAGTGGAATGAAGATTCCTAAATCTAATGACGAGCTGCAGTTCCAGAGATGGTGCAAGGACTAAGTGCAAATAAAAAAGACATAAAGGAGGTTTACCTAGATGTTGCCTGGTCGGGAGGGTTTTAAGTATGAGGAGAGATTGCATAAACTCTGTTTTCACTGGAAAGACTGACGCTGAGGGGTGACCTGATGGAAAATTACAGTAGTATGAGAGGCATAGATAGGATGTATAGTCAGAGGCTTTTCCCCATGGCGGAAGGATTGACTACAAGAGGACACAGGTTTAAGGTGAGAGGGGGTAAGTTTAGAGGAGAATTGCAGAGAAAATTGTTCCACAGAGGGTGGTGTGTGCCTGGAACACACTGACAGTGGAGGTGGTAGATGCGTGAGCAATGTTCAAGATGTATCAAGCCAAACAAAGATATAGAAACTGCGTATCGGTGCAGGCTTGATGGGCTGAAGGGCCTGTTTCTGTGCTGTATTGTCCTTATCAACTCATCAGAAATCAACAGGTTGATAATGATACAATTTTAAGTCAATGCTCATGTATGTAAGTATTTTGTTTTTTAAGTAAAGGGGCTTACTTGCCTATATAGATATTTCATTTGGACATTGCACGAGTGTACTGGCAGATGTCCACCTTTCTCTGCCTTGTTTTATTGGAGATAGTAAAGTCAGTACTTAGTTTTGACAAACACAAATCTAGTTCTAGTATTGTTGGACAATATTTCACATCAACAGCCTGGTTTAACATGCATTATGAAATAGAAGCAGAAATCAGCCATTCGTTTCTTCAAATGCTTCCGAGTTGAAAGACAGAATCTCTGCAGTGCACAAAATGGCCATTCAACCCATTGAACTTGCACTGACAGCAATCCCACAGGCCCTATCCACGTAACCCCAAGTATTTATCCTGCTTATCCTTCTGACAATCGGGGGCAAATTTTTTTAAGAATGGCCAGTCAACCTAACCCACGTATCTTTGGGCCGTGGGAGGAAACTGGAGCACCCAGAGGAAGTGACGCAGAAATGGGGAGAATTCTCCCCAAGGTTTTGTCTTAAGTTCAAACAGCAAGATAGTAGCACGGCAGCACAGTGGTTAGCATGCTGCCTTACAGCACCAGTGACCCGGGTTCAATTCCGGACTTGGGTCACTGTGCAAACTCCACACAGACATTCTCCCCATGTCTGCATGGGCTTCCTCTGGTTTTCTCCCACAATCCAAAGATGTGTGGGTTAGATCGATTGGCCATGGCAAATTGACTCTAGAGGCAGGGGGGATTTGCAGGGGTTATGGGAGTAGGGACCGGGTGGGATTGTGGTCAATGCAGATTGAATGGGCCAAATGGCCTCCATCTACACTGTAGAGATTTTATGAAAAGTTTTAAGTGGAAGCCTTTTTCTTTGATGGACCCCCACTAAAATAGCAACAGAAGGATTGAACTGAGGGGGAAAGAATCTGGTGCTGAGAGGCTAGAGATGGAAGCCTTGGGGAGTCTTATTGGTGACAACTTTCATTGATAAAATATTTCTGTTATGTCAACAGATATGATGGGCAGTAATTTAAATTTGGAAATATGTACCATGCACACCATGAATCATAGTTAAAATCATTTTGAACACACCAAAAATATCAGTTGTCAGAGAAGGTGCAGTAAATAGTGAACAAATAGACTGCTAACTGCTTTTATGCCCATTAAAACAACTGCAACATTGAAAATACAAAAGGAGAAAGGTGAGACAAGACCAGGAGATCCAACTACTGCTGCTGTAATCTATTCATCCATACTCCCAGTCCTCAAACGTGAGTGATGACAAGACATTTGAGAGCTAAAAATTAAGAATCAACAGTTGCCAATTCTTTGGAAAAACTCCGGGAAAATTCCTTCAAGACAATTGAGCAGACTTTAGAAGACCATGATAAGTATCATGAGACGAACGTGAAATAAACCTAGTCATAAATACCTCATCTACCTTCATTTTCTAATAGAGAAGCTATTGTAGGATCATCTCCATCAGTTTAGTTCCAAAGACTTTGACTTCTTTTCCCACATTACTTCTGATACTCTTAGAAAGCACTGTGTACTGAAGTAAAATATTTCTATCACCTCTTAAAATTAACAAAATCTTTCCTTCCTATTATTTCTTTGGGTAAAGTTATTTCAGTAAAAAGTCTCAACACCAGGTTAAAGTCCAACAGATTTATTTGGTAGCATAAGCTTTCAGACTGTTGTTCCTTCTTTAGGAGAGTGAAGAGTTGTGTTCACAAACAAGGCATACACAGGCACAAATTCAACTTACAAGATAATGGTTGGAATGCGAGTCTTTAGAGGTAATCAAGTCTTTACAGGTACAATGTGAACAAAGAGAGAGTCAAGCAGAGATTAAAGAGGTGTGAATTGTCTCAAGCCAGGACAGTTAGTGAAATTTTGCAAGACCAGGCAAGTCATGGGGAATTCACACGTGGAACAGGATGTACAGGTGCCCCTCCATGCATGTATTTATCAGAATAACTAAACATAACGGAGACAAAACTTAAATCAGCATTTTGCCTATCAGCATATTGCACTGCCCACAATTGATACTCCTTTTTACCCACTTGGGAACTTAATTCACAACTTCCTGTTTAATTCTGATATGAATGTTATTTCACATTGTTACATTTGGCTTAAAGAAACATGGACAACTTGATAAAGCTGTGCTGAAAATGAATAAATAAATATCCAGATGCAAATGTGTCATCAATGTATTGATTGATGGCAATGCGAGTGTTGGTCTTGGTGTTGAGGGTGGGGGGGCGAGGGAGGGTCAGTCCATTTGGAAAAGTTACGTTACCTTTTTTTAAATGCAGTTCACTTCAACTGAACTCTACACGATCAGAGATTTTTGTTCTCCTTTATGGCAATGATCCAGATACTTTAGAGATACTTATTCAGTGGTACATCATGAACAGTCGGGAATCATATTCCCTTCAGAGACCAATGACAGCAATGAAAAGATTTTAAGATAAACTTTGATTAAATGTCAGCCTGTGTTATTATTGTAATTAAAAGCATTACATGTAATTAAAACTATGAAATGTCTCATTACAGATACCCATTCTTTAGGAGGTTGAGAGTTTTGAATAAACTCAGGTCGAGGCCCTTTGGGTCTCTTTATGACCATAGCAATTACCCTGGCGTTTTTCCCTGCTGTACTTGGGGCAAAAAACTATCTGCCAGAGACTGATAAATCTGCCACAAGCTCATACATGAAGATATGCTTGATTAGGATAAAATGTCTTCAGCCAATAAAAGGGCTAAACCTTGGGCGGGTCGATTCCTGCATCAAACCAACATCCGCAACAGCAGACAATTAAGGATTGTCACTATTTTAAAGCTGGTTTTGACTAATATTTCAAACATGGCTTGAAGTCGGGCCTTAATTTTGCTTTATTCATCTATCTGCTAATCATCATTTTGGGTCACAAGTCAAAGAAACAAAGAAGCCTGCAGAAAAATAGAATTTGCAAAGAAGCAGAGGGATTTTAGGTGAGATAATATTTTATAACTGGTACACATTAATGGGAAAAGGTGGATTTACAGAACAAAGTGTGTTGAAATAGAACTGATTTAGCTTCAAAGCTGTTTAAGTCAATATAAGACACACATTCCTGCAAAAAAAAGTACAAGCTTTCATTTTATGCTTTGCTTCATCTAAACTCATTTTTGTATCATTACCTTTCAGTTGACATGTTATCCTTGCATGTTTTCTGCAAGTAATTTGCAAGACATTTCAGAATAATTCAGAATTAACAAAATTTGGAGAGAACTATGTGGAATTGCTCGTGGATACTGAACTTCTGCTTATTGGCTGTTAGTAGAGATCATTCCAGCACACCTCTCAAACACCCTGTCATTTCAGTATCACTGATAATCTATTCCATTTCAGCACTCCTCTTTGATAATATTATATTTCAGTACTACTCTCTGGTGTTCTGGAGTTCTATTATAAACACCTAGCAATATGGCTGCCCCCATATTATGCCTCAATTCTACCCACACAGCTTCATTTAATGCCTCTTCCAAAATATCCAGCTTCTTAACTAATAATGCAATGCCTCTTTCTCTCTTGTACCACCTAAAGATTCTACACCCTGGAATGTTGATTTGCCAATCCCTCAACCATGTCTCTAATGGCTGCTGTGACAATTCCACATGTCAATCCCCACTGTAACTCACCTGTAACGCTCCTGACAGGGGCCAGCCAGCCTTCCCCTTGCTCTCCTGAAACTTAGTACAGCTGTATTCTCTCTGACTTGATTGTTTTATTATTCCATGTAACTATTCTGCTAACAGTGTCCCCTGTCCAATTAGTTTAAACTCCTCCCAAAAGTACCAGCACACCCGCCTGCAAGGAGGTTTATGCTGCGCTGGTTCAGGTGTAGACTGTCAGGTTTATACAGCTCCCAGCTGGTCGACTAGGTTGCTTTGTCTTGGATGATGCTGAGATTTTTGCACTTTTGTCCCAATCACTGCGTAACCTCTCAGATCAGGCATTCCTACACTATTTATGTACAGAATCTGTGCCTCCTCTCCAACCATCAATTCTTCCAGTACGGGTGAGATTTTCCAGATCCTTTTTAGAGTCAGTGAGCTTTTGTGCTCGAGTGCCCAATCTCCCCATGCAACCTCCCCTAGCAGTGCCTCCCGGTTGGGGCTGGAAAATCCCAGCCTCTGTCTTCATGCGTTGATGGACTCTCACTCATGTTTATTCTGATCTGTCCTTTCTCTTGTCATATCAAACCAAATTAAATAAGGGTCACTTTAACTTGCTTCTCATCTCTGTCCTCGTTCATTCCCCATTATTAAATCCTTATTTGGGCTTCTGAGTTACAAAGAAATCCTACATATTGGAGCCCTATTCTTAGCTTTTTATTCACCTCTCCTGCCCAATTAGCGAAAGTGTTGTTTAAAATCCTCCACTGGACTGCACAGTGGCACAGTGTTTGGCACTGCCCCCTTGCAGTGCCAGGGACACATGCTTCGATTGTGGTTTTGTGTCACTGTCTGTAGGGAGTTTGCACATTTCTCTCCATGGGTCTGTGTGCGTTTCCTCCCAAATATATGCTGGTTAGATGGATTAGCTATGAAGGATGCAGAGGGTTACAGGGCTAGGCTGGAGGGTGGGGGAGAGAATAGGCCAATAGCCAGAGAGTCAGTGTGGTCTCTATGGGCTAATTGGGATTCGTTTGGAAGCCATTTTGTTCACATTAATCCAATCAGTTGAGTGAACAGCAACATCCTTCCCACCCCTTCTTTTTTTCAAACTCAATGCTGTAATTTGCATATTTCTTCCTCCACATCTTCCCACTATTGGGTAGTCACAGACTACACCGGTTAGTGTGACAGATCCTTTTATCAGCTTTTAACTCTATCCATGTGGATTCTACTTTTGTCTTACTGTTAGCTGCATTCCTTTTCCACTGCTGTTAGTTTACGAGCAGATATCCCAGCTGTACACATTCCGTCTTCAATTTTCAAAACATGTTACACCCTGCAACTTTTAATTCCCAGTCCTGATATTTCTGCAGTCACGTCTCCCTGCAATGTCTGCTTCCTCCTCCTAGCACGATTACCTCCAGCTCCAATGTTTCGTTACCCACTGCATGCAAATGTTCCACAGACATTTGAACAGGATTTCCTCTCACTTTATGCTCAATAATTTTTTTAGATTGTTGTTCTCCAGCTCTACTTATTCTCTTGCCACTAATCTGCACTTTCTCCTCAAGTTAGTGTTTTTCCTCTGAAGGTTCCACTTTACTCCCGCAGTCCAAAGACGTGCAGGTTAGGTGCATTGGCCAAGATAAACTGCCCCTCAATGTCAGGGAGCTTAGGAAGGTAAACGTGAGAGGTTACAGGGATAGGACAGGACCGGACGTAGTTGTTGTCACTGCAGGCTCAATGGACCATATGGCTCCTTTTCCACTGTGAGGATTCTATGATCCTCCCAATGTTCACACAATTGGGCAATAATCCAATAAGTTATTCCCTTGAAATTCTGCTTTTTAATTCAGAGGCTAACTGGTGATATCCTTGGAACAGAGCACACTCCCTGTTCGGAACAATGTTGGTTGGATCATGGACCATAACGATCGGATTTACCCTCTCCCTTCCCAATTCATCTTCAGCACTCATGGGATTTCTCTCACCCTGATACCGAATACACCGTTCAGGGTCTTGGTTTCAGATGATGCCATCTAAATCGCCCTCCATCTCTTTATCACAACCATATTTCGATCCTTCTCTTGGCCCAGGAATGCTTCAGCACCCAAGGAGTTGTGACTAACACTGAACCATCCCCACTTCTGATCTCACGATGGAGGGAAGGTCACTGAAGAAGCAGTTGAATACTCCTTTCAGGAAATCCTTCATCAATGTCTTTTGACCAAATTGATTGACTCCTATAACTGCAACGATTTCCTTCTGTGCCAGGCATGATCCCAACGAGCAGAGGTTTTGCCCCCGCTTTCAACTTCATCAGGGTTCCCTGATGCCACACTCAGCCGAACGCTGCTTTGATGTCAGGAGCAGTCACGTTTGCCTCATCCCTGGAAATCAGGTCCTTTTTTTCCCCATGTGGTCTGGAGCCCAGTAGTGAAAGTCAAACTGAGTAGGTTATTGCTGTGTAAGTACCATTTGATAGCACAGTTGATGATACTTCTCATAACACTGGCAGACTGAACTGGTCCTGCTTTTTGTGGCCAGGGCATACCTGGACAATGTTATTCAGGTAGATGTCAGTGTTGTAGTTGTCCTGAGACAGTTTGGCTAGAAACATGCCAAGTCCTTGGGCATCAACTACAGCTGGGATGTTGTTAGAGTCCTTAGTCTTTTCAGTATCCAACACCTTCAGCCATGTATTGATATTACATGGAGCAAATCAAATTGATCGAAGACCGCTAATTGTGAGATGGAATCTCAGAAGGAAGCCACAATGCATCATCCACACAGCACTTCTGGATGAAGGTGACTGCAAGTGCTTCAGACTTGTCTTCTGCATTGACATCGAATGTAGGAATACTTGCTTATTTAGTTCTGGTTTTGCTCTCTAATACTCCATTCCATTTCAGCGTTACTCCCTGATATCATATTGTGTTACAGTGAAACTCCTTGATATTCTAGTCCATCACACAAGACTAATAATTCATTCCATTTCAGAATTACTCTCTAAGTGCAGGACAGGACCAGAGTGCATGATCTAAACTTTGTATTGGTGTTTACCAAGGAATCAGGCTGATAAATATCAAAGTGGAGATGGTAGAGATATTTGGTGGGGTGAGAAATAATAGGAAGAATGTAGCAGGAAGTCCGGCTTTGCTATGAGTAAATGGTCCCAGTTGCTTAGGAAATGCAGGTGGAGATAGCGAAAAGGTTTATTACAATCTTCCAAGCTTCCTGAGGTATGGAGGCACCAGAGAATTGGAGAGAGGCAAATGAAAAACACCCCATTCCAGAAAGAGTACGATAGGACTTCCATTCTGCACCTATTTCCTGAGGCAGTGACGGAAATCAGGATTGTTTCCTCTCTTGATAACCTGTTGGGAATTTGCACCAAATCACATGATGCTGAATCCAATAATTATGTAGTCGGAGACACATATTACGTGGGGGAGGGGGTGAGCTGAATGATGTGTACCTCTGTCATGAGGGCTCCATGTTTAAAAAGGTACCCGTGGATATCAACTCCTATGTAGCAATCCCAACATGGAAGTTGTAACCCCTCCATCGGAATTCACCAAATGCAAAAAGCTATTTTACGACTGAAATCCCTTTAGCTGAAATTGGAACACTCTGATCCTGTCTCATCCCAGCAGTGAGGAGGAATTGAGAACACTGCAGGAGAGGCTGAATCCATTAAACTGAGAAGCTTGAAGGGTTTCCATCAAAAGCAGTCATCACCAACACAGCTGAGAGACTGCCTCACACAACAGTCTCTGCCAGCGAATGCCCCCATTGTTTGGCAGGTGAGTGCCAAAGGTAATGTAAGGCACTCCACTTGACCCACCCTCAGATGCACCTCCCTGCTGCCGTCCTGCAGAGCAGTTTGTACAGCTACCACGTCTAGTTTTAAAAATTCATTCATGGGACACGGGCGTCCGCTGGCTGGCCAGCATTTATTGCCCATCTCTAGTTGCCTCTAAGAAGGTGGTGTCGAGTTGCCTTCTTGAATTGCTGCAGTCCATGAGCTGTGGGTTGATCCACAATGCCTTTAGGAGGGAATTCCAGGATTTTGGCTCAGTGACTGCGAAGCAATACATTTCAAATGCAGGATGGTGAATAACTTGGAGGCGAACTTGCAGGTGATGCTATTCCCACGTATCTGTCAGTTGGAAGTGGTCATAAGTTTGGAAGGTGCTAAGAATCTTTGTGAATTGCTGCAGTGCATCTTGTAGATAGCACATCCTGCTGCTAAGAGTGTCAGTGGTGGATGGATTGAATGTAGATGTGGTTCCAATCAAGTGGAGTGCTTAGTCCTGGATAGTGTCAAACTTCATAAGTGTTGTTGGCGCTGTACTCATCCAGGCAAGTGGGGAGTATTCCATCACACTCCTGACTTGTACCTTGTAGATGGTGGACAGGCTTTTGAGAAGTCAGGAGATGAGTTACTCGCCACAATATTCCTCTGACCTACTCTCATAGCTTCTATGTTTATGTGGCAGATTCAGTTGTGTTTTTGTTCAGTGGCTTAGGATCTCAGAATGGGGGCTGAATTCCCCCTCAATGTGCTTCAGCTGCAGTTAGGGCAACACCAACCACAAATGCCTTCTCTGCAGCTGCATGCCCTTCCAAAAGGCAGAGAGTATGGTAACTGAGATAGCAGTGGACTTCCAAACCCCCAGACCCGCAAGAAAGTGTTTAAAGCGAACGGACCACTCTTCCCTCTCCCACAGGTTTTCTGTCACAAACAAGCACCAGTACCTTAGGAGGCTTAGGTTATCATGGTCATTCGCTGATAATATCTCTATCCTCATGGTGCCATGCCACCTTCACAGTGCAGCAGGCAGTCACACAATGTCAGTAACCAATGAAGGTCTCTGGCACTCCCCTTCCCTCCCACAACTCCTTGGACCTGTTCCAGCCTGACAACACTCTTGTTGCTAAGCAAAATTTGGGAGATAGGAAAGGAGGGATATTGTCACCTGACTAGTAATCCAGGGGCCAGTGTGCGAATCCTGCCATGACAGACGGTGGAAATTGAATCCAACAAAAATCTGGAATTAAGAGTCTAGTGATGACCCAGAAACCATTGTCATAAAAATCCGTCTGGTTCACTAATATCCTTTAGGGAAGGAAATCTGCTGCCCTTATCCGGTCTGGCCGACCTGCAACTCCAGAGCTGCAACAATATGGTTGATTCTAAATGCCCTCAGGGGTGGGCAATAAATGCTGGCCCAGCTATCAATGCATATATCTCATGAATAAATAAAAAAACAAAAACATACCGTGTTAAGCATGCTGCATATCATGAAAAGCAGAAGAAACGTGGGTATACAGGCAGAATTTCTCTGAACAGGAAGCATGTTCAACGACAAAGGAATCAACTGTAGTTTTTCCTCTGGCACATTCACTTCAATCTGATTTAAGTGGCAATTTGAATGTAGTATACACTTGTCAGAGGTACAATGTTTACCTGAAATTCATACATTTTATGGGGTAATAAAATCTTTGCAACAATAGGCTAGAAATGACAATTTGTGATGCAAGTTTGGTGAGCTTGTGTGACATTCTGTCTGAACAGTGAAACACAAGACATGTAATGCCTGCCTTAAAGTAGCAAAGAAAGAAAAATTTTGTGCAAAGATTGTTAAAAACAATTTCTAGGCTCATAATTAAAAGGGGAAGCCTTTTAATTTGAAGCTATGTGGCTAATACCCACCAATCCCCAGCTTTGAAAGCAGCATCATCCTAATGACAGGAAAACGTCACTTCAATAAGTGAAGATTAACCAAAGCTCCATTTGCTGTACTATTCCCAAAATCTACTCTGGGAGTGAACACTGCAACCACTCTCAGGCTCTGCAATGCATTTTTTGCTTCAAGCGATCAATCGGACAAGTGTGAGCTTGCATCTAATTGTGTTCCCATCCTTTCCTACAGCAGGAGACAAATTCACTGGAAACCCCAGAAAGGCACATACATTAGCAGCTGACTGTGTGCTTTAAGTATGTCTGTACTTGGTCTGGGGCTCATTTCACATCCATCTAAGGAGTTTGGTCACAGCCACTTGGTAAAACTCCTCCCTCCCACTAGAATACTCCGTAACTGCCTGATACAAAAACACCCTCTTCACATTTGATAGGCATTTGGAGTTTCCAACTTTGATCTGTCAAAAGAATTTGAGTAGAAACCCTAAGAAAAAAAGTTAATAGTTACTTTGTAAATAACTGCAAAACATTAATTGCATATTTTTAAATACTGCATCAATGTAACTTCTGCCTTTGCTATTCCATGACTCAATGTTTTTGGAATGTTTAAAGTGAGTTACCTTGAACATCACCAGGAGGAGGACTTGGCGATATATCTTCTGCAGTGAAACAGAACAGAACACGCTGTACGGCTAACTCTTGTTAGTGAGGGAAAGTTCATTACCAGTTATGGAAATTGAGTAATTGGTGCATTCTATACATTGAAACATGCGTTACAGCTCTACATTTAAAATAATGACAGGCCATTTGCTCATGAGGAGTGTAACTATTGGGCAAGATTGGGAGAAATGAACAGAACATCCATTGTGAAACAGAATCCCCACAATGCTGAGATAGGCCATTCAGAGCAATGAGTCTGCACCAACTCTCTGCAAGAGCATCTTACCCAGGCCCTATCCCTATAACCTCATTTACGCACTAATCCCCTAATCTACATATCCTGGGATACTAAGAGATAATATAACAAGGCCAGTCAATCTAACCAGCAGAACTTTCTGACTGACCCGGGTGGGGAGGATGTGAAAACTTCTATGTAGTAATACTGTCACTTTGATTTACAAATTGGAATCTACTGCAGCAACATTTATGGTCTAGAATTCAGGAGTCAGTAGTTGCAGATAAGTTTTAATGCAGCTTTACAACAGTTTAGAGGTATCTCAGTCTAATTATTAGCCTTGAAAATAGCCAACACTCAAATCCAACAGTAATGTGGAATTATTTTTTCCCTCTATCTAGTAGCAGGTGAGACATCTTCTATCTACATACAGACATCATGTGAGGTGAAATGTATAAACAGATTATAAATGCATTCTTGCCTGGACTGGGTTATGGCTCAGTGGTACCACTCAGGCATCAAAAGATTGTGGATACAAAGGTCACTTCAAAAAGAAAAGTCCCTAAGCTGGTTCTTGAGTGCAATATTGAAAGCCTGCTGTGCTGTTTAAAGTGCTATCTTTTGGATAAATGATCTTAAGGCAGAACTTTGAAGAGAAATGGATAAATTTCTTCCCAACATCCCAGCCAAATTTTATTCCTTAATTTGATATAATTACATGAGATCATCCGATTATCTCAATGCTGTTTGAGAGCTTAATGCGTGCAAATTGACATCGTTACCCTCCAAATTAGACACCAACTCAACTTGGCAAAAATGCTGCAATTTCTTACCGAGAGCAGTCACCACAGGAACTGAAGAGATTCAAAAAAAATGACAAAACTTTCTCAGAAGCAATGAGAGATCCGCATTAAACGTTTGCTTTGCAATGCTCAAGTCTCAAATGATGAGTTTTATAAAATCCTAGAGAAATTAGGGAGCCTTGCTCCCAGTTCAAAGCAAGTGCAAAGGACAGAAGTCAGAAACAGGGAATGGAAGTACGGAAGTTTTAAAAAGATGCAGTTCCTAAAATGAAATGTCTAAGTTCCTTCTAATTTAAGGGTGACTGACATTTATTCTATTAATTAACAGCTAAATAACATTGCTGATGAATCAGGTAGACTTAAAAGCAGCCGTGAAAGTTCTTTGAAAAGTTCACAAGTATGAAACAAATTGTTTATCCCTTTTCATACTTTGATGTTTCTAACATTTATTTCAACAAATGCATTTAAAAACCAGACACGTCGACTAATACATGCATTTTTTTTATTCATTCATGGGCTGTGGATGTGCTGATTAGATCATGTGACGTACATCCTTCTTTGCCCTCAAGAATGTGGTGGCGAGTTGCCTTATCGAATGGCTGCAATCCATGTGGTGTAGGTGCACGCCCAGTGCTGTTAGTGAGGGAGTTCCAGGATTTTGACCCAGTGTCAGTGGAGAAATGGTGATATATTTCCAAATCAAGATTGGAGATGGTTTGGAGGGGAACATCCTATATGTCTGCGGCCCTTGTCCTTTCAGTGAGAATGGTCATGGGTTTGGAAGGTACTGTCTAAGGAGGCCTGTAAGTTCCTGTGGTACATCTTGTAGATGGCAACCACTGCTGCCACCATGTGTCAGTAGTGGAAGGAGTGAATGTTTGTAGATGATGATGTGTCAACGGAGTCGGTTTGTCCTGAATGGTATCAAGTTTCTTGAGTATTATTGCAGCTACGCTCATCCAGGCAAGTGGAGAGTGTTCCATCACACTCCTGCCTTATGCTTTGTAGATGGTGAACAGGTTTTGGGGAGTCAGGAGGTGGGTTACTGGCTGAAGAATTCCCATCCTCTGAACTGTTCTTATAGCCATAGTATTTATACAGTTGGTCCAGTTTCTGGATAATGGTAACCCCCAAGATGGTGATTGTGGGGAAGTCCATGGCTTATGAGTAGATTATTTCTTGCTGGAGATGGGTCATTGATTGGCATTTGTGTGGCATGAATGTTACTTGCCACATGTCTGCCCAAACCCGGATATTGTCAAAGTCTTACTACACTTGGTCAGGGACTGCCTCAATGAACCTCCTGGTTATATATCATACATCTTACATTAACCAATTGTTATCATAAGTCACAATTTCATTTCTCTTGAAATGTTAATTGCTCAATTCTTAAAACAAAATTTCTTCATGCAAATGATTCTTAAAGAATCAATACAGGTGTTGGTGTCATTTGTTCCAGAACAGCAATGCCATCTGCTTAATTCCTGATTGCTGCACAACTTGTCTTGGCTTTTCACTGAGCCAGACAATCACACATGCATTAGAGCTTAACTATATGATAACCTCTGCTTTCAGAAAAAAAATATTTTAACAACGATACATAAAGTGCCAATCTTTTGACTTGTACTATTGCACCTGACCACATTATCCGTATTGGTGGTATTCAATGTTTAATGATCTGCTTAAGAGGCCATTCAGCCCATCAAACCTGTTTCACCATTTGATGTGACATTTGGCGGCACGGTGGTTAGCATAACAGTCTAGATGCATATCAGTCTGATTAGTAGCCTTGAATGCGGGCTTACAATGTCAGGGTTTGATACCTGCCTTGGGTGACTACCTGTGTAAAGTTTGCTCATTCTTCTCATGCCACAAAGCAGCAAACCAGCCTCCCATCCATTGACTCAGGCTACACTTCCCACTGCCTCAAAAACAGCCAGCATAATCAATCCCGTCTCTAGACGTACTCTCTTCCACCATCAGGAAAAAATACAAAAGTCTGAGGTCATGTACCAACCAACTCAAGGACGCTTCTTCCTCGATGCCAGACTTTTCAATGGGCCTACCTTAACTCAATCTTTCTCTACACCCTAGCTATGACTGTAACACTACATTTTGCACTCTCTTATTTTCTTCTCTATGAACAGTGTTCTCTGTATAACATGGAAGAAACAATACATTACGCTAACACACGTGAACAATAAAAAAATCAAATTAAAGTCTGCATGGATTTCCTCCAGCTGCTCCAGTTTCCTCCCAAAGATGTCCAGACGTGGATTGGCCATGCTAAATTGCTCCTTAGTGTCCAAAGCTGCATCAGTTAGGTGGATTAGCCATAAGATTAGGGCAGGGGATGAGTGAGCCTACTTAAGATGCTCTTTCAGAGAGTCAGTGCTGACTCAATGGGCCAACTTGCCTCCTCCTACACTGTAGGAATTCTATGATGATCACATCCTGGGCGAACACCTCAATATCTTTTACAACCACTAATAGGGTAGTTATATATGACATAGCAATGCAACAGATGGAAAGCGAGAAGAATCCAGTAACATTCCAGATGATTGCTGGTGGTTCACTGTAGGAAGCAATAATACTTAAGTATTAAATGTTCCACCAAGTGGAAAAAAAACTGAATGGAATAATGTCAAGTTTGGGATGGGAGTCAGAGGTTTAATTTGTACTGAAGGAGTAGGAAAATAGGATGAGAATATTGGGGATGTGGGAGTCTGTGAGATTGATAAAATATAGACCAATTTAAAAATAGTGAATTACAGGAATCAGCTGGATAGCTGTATCCTTATCCATACACGGGAGACTTAAAATTCTGAAACTTCCTTAAAAGTTCATTACAGAGAACACAGTTTTAAATTTAAAACATTTTTATCAGCAGTGAACAAGGCATGCCATTTGTGAAGATAAGCAGAAAATAAGCATTAGTTTGGGACTCCAGCTTTGTAAATATTTAAAGATGTACAATTGTCGAGTACGAGTCAGAGGGAACAGAAGCTGCTGGTTCCAAGCATGCAGTTTGCGGAGGCTCTTTATTCAGTATGGCTGAGGAATGGTGTTTGATTCATTAGTTTGTCCATTTATTGTCTTACGTCATAGTTTAGGTCTTCACTCATGTCCCACACCCAAGTTTTTTGATCCACTTAACTAGGGCTGACCATGAGATCCTTCCTTTTGGCTTTCAACTCATCTATCTGCAGATAATGATGCAGCAACTGCGTCCAATTCCTGTAATTCAACAGCTTTTAATTTTAAATTGGCCTTATACTTCAGGGTGCTCGCTCCTTCTTAGATTACAGCTGAGGCTGATAAGTCTTCGGCTGGTATTTTCCACACGTGCCCCCTCACTGCTGCAATGTATTTTCCAGTGGCGAGGTAGCTCGCCACTGGCCATCAGTTAGATCTTCCAGTCCCACCGAAGTCTAGGGCATTTTGCATGGCTTTCTCACCCACCGCTAGGGATCTGATTGTAGGGAGTTCACCTGCACAGGACTGGAAGATGCCACCAACGGGAAGGGCTCGGAAAAGATGGAGAATTCACCAGAGAAGCTAACAAGTGTGTTGACCTTGGGCGGGAATTTCCAAACCCGAGGCAGGCGTGACCATAAAATCCTGCCCTTAGTTTCTGTGATGGAACAGAGTGACCTGCTGAGTCGTGAGTGCCCTTCCTGGGCAATATTTTAGTCCATAGTTATCAAGACTCTCTGGAAGAGGCTTGAATACAACTCTTCTACCTCAGAAGTGGAAACATTATTCCTGAGCCAATTGACACCCCATCTTTGTATTATTAGTGCTGAAGCATAGTTCCAAAGAGGAGTCACGTTGAACTCAAAATATCAACACTATCTCTCTCCAAAGATGCTGTCAGACGTGCTGAGGTTTTCCAGCACTTTCTCTCTATTTCCAACTTCCAGCACCCACAATACTTTGTTTTTATATTAGCACTGACGTGCTTCATACATGTTAGTCTAAAAACGGACTGAAGCTTCAGCAAAAATCTTATTCCTCGCCTGCAGTTTCCCGAAAAATATTTTAGTTCCATTCACCTTTCTGGAGCAGTGTGGTAGTGGGATATTAGGGATCCTACTGGAGGGAAGTGCAAGGAAGAAAGCAGTTTATCACCACTCCTTCACTGCCACTGGGTCAAAATCCTGGAACTCCCTCCCTAACTGCATTGTGTGTGTGTATCTACACAACATGGACTGCAGCATTTCAAGAACAGTAAGAAGTCTCACAACACTGGGTTAAAGTCCAATACGTTTATTTGGTAGCACTCAGCTTTTGGCGTATCAATCCTTCTTCTGCTGAGACTCACTTGAGGAAGGAGTGACACTCCGAAAGCTTGCGCTACCAAATAAACCTGTTGGACTTTAACCTGGTGTTGAGAGACTTCTTATTGTGCTTACTCCAGTCCAACACTGGCATCTCCACATCATGGCATTTCAAGATGGCAGCTCACCACCACCTATTGCCCATTTTGCTGTGATGCCCACACCTCCTGAAAGAATAAACATTGGAAGCGTTCTTGTGTCAGGTCATCATTGTCAAGTAAGGAGCTGCTACTGGATCACTGTTGCCCAGTAAAGTGCTTTGTATTTTTCTACACTGGACAATATGAAGTGCCAGCCAGGAACATCACCGTCTCTCGTCATGCAGCTTAGGTGTTCCAAGAAATAAACAGTCTGAATAAGCCCCAATTCTTCACTAACATTGGATTATTTGACTAATTTCTAAAGAGCGGCACAGATAAATGACTATCTGCTGAAAGAAAAGCATAAAAAGGGTGCTGCATCCAACATCACAAAAAATCTTAGACGCATAGACAAACATATTGATGACATGGACTGCACTTCAGTTGGCATGATGATGGTGATGTTCGCTGACAGTGTTATCAGTTTGACTATATTCAAGATTAATTGGATGGTCAGAAGCTTTATGCCGGAGGGGAAGTCAGTTACCAGGGAGGATATGTTTAAGGTGTGAGGGGTAAGGTTTAAAGGAGGCATATGAGACAAGTTTCTTTTTCAGTAAGCAGTGGATGGTGGTGCCTGGAACTCACTACCAGTGGAGGTATTGATGCAAATATAATAGGGACTTTTAACGGTATCTTAACAAATACATGAATAGAATAGGAGCAGTGGGATGTGGTCCCAGTTCAGATAGGCAGCATGGCGTAGGTTTGGTAGGCCAAAGGGCCTGTTCCTGAGCTGTAGTCTTCTTTTCGTTACATCCCAGACGTAACCAAAGAAGAACTTGGACACTATAATCTCGAACTACTTATCTGCCATTCCTTAAGGGCTCAACGTCACTGCATTTCCTTGTATCTTCCACCAGATCTCCAACTCTGGATGTTCTTCCCACCAACTGGAATTGAGATTTTGCACAGGGAAAAGCCTATAACCAGCCCTTAAAATCAATGATATGTTGGGGCTAGATTACTGATGAGGAATCCTTATCGTGGCTGATCCTGTTTTTCTCTCTCTTAAGCAACCTAAGGCTGGAGGCCAGTGAGATAAAGTATAACAAGATCTAGGGAGGTGAAAATGGGCAGCAAAAGGGGTGGGATTTTCCAGCCATGCTTGACCAAGGCCAGAAAAAGTTGGAAAATCCTGCCCGAGATGAACAGACCTTGACGTGGTCTGTGACTCATCTGCTGTGACTCCCATGGCAGACAGAATGGAAAAATTCCATCCAGCAAGTCCATACTTATCAAATGGTTTACATTCTTGAACGTGGTCACTTCGGTTTCAAAATTCTGATCAGGACCCTTTGAGAGGAAACTAAAAGAAAAATTAAATGGGGCCTCTGAAACACTACTCCCAACAGGCACAAGAATAAGTGATATAGCATGGGGCAGGAAGACATCTCAAATACGAGGTACAACCTCCTGTCATGAAAATGAGGTGTCCTCCAAATGAAACACCAAATTCTAGGAGAGTTGGTGCTAGAAGTGTATCAGCAAGTACAATCCCAGTGTAACCACAGCATGGACATATGGTTGGCATAAATTCTATTGTAATCCATTGTGGCTTCCACATTCAATGTTTTTGTTGTATGTTCTGCAAAGATCTTGGCAGCTGCTGTAAAGTACTTCTCCTCGCTGCCGTCATTCTCATCCTTTTCTTTTAAGATGCTGGGGCAGATCCTTCAAATCCCTGGTTCCCTGCCTGCAGATTGCCAAGATGCCATGCATTTGTGCTCACACTGCACCAACCATTTTTCCTTAACAAGGACCCTCAACCAGAGTCACCCAAATTCTCTGCTGGCATCTCCCGGCGGGCACAGCCAGACGTCCCACCCTGTCTCTGTCCCACATGGGAACGTAACTTTTCTCCGGACAAAATGTCTACAAAGGAATGTCAGTTTTGATTTTTGTTGAAGATAGAAAGACTGTTCATTGCTATAAAGCAATGAATGGAATTTCTTGAAGAATTAAAGTAGGGCACAGTGCTTGATGAGTTCAGCCTGTTGTCTGTTTTCTACTAGGCTCACTTCTGTCTTACAACTTACAGCTTTATCCCAGAATACATTCTGGTGATTACTGTCTCTTTTCAAAAACATACATACAAGTACGGAATGCAAAGCAAGCTCTACTGTAAAGGTGTAATTTTCTGAAGTTGAATAAGAACTCCTCCAATCAGAAGCTCCAGTGTAACCCTTCAATACGTAAAACAAAGTCTATGAGAATTGTTTCAATAGTTGACATAATATAATTAAAACTCATTAGACATGCAATGTTCATCCTTTTTATGTTCTCCTTATGTATTGTTCTTCATTTGACACACCCAATTCTGATTGAGATGATGAGGGGTAACCAACTCATGTCCCACTAGTTTCATTCTCACCCCCTCCCAAGGAAAATAGCAATGCAATCTTGTAAATTTATTTATTTATTAGTGTTACGTTAATACTGCAATGAAGCTATTGTGGAAATCTCCTAGTTGCCACACCCAGGTGCCTGTTCCGGTACACTGAGGGAAAATTTAGCACGGCCAGCGCACCTAACCGGTACACCTTCCGGAGTGTGGGAGGAAACCGGAGCACCCAGAGAAAATCCATGCAGACAAAGGGAGAACGTGCAAACTCCACATAGTGACCCATGCTGGGAATTAACTGAGGTCCCTGTTGTCGGGAGGCAGCAATGCTAACCACTGTGCCATCACAACTCACTTTTCTGAATCTTCCCTCCATTCTTTCCCTTCTTGAATGGAATAGACCTTAGCTTAGTATCTGTTCAAGGGATTTTGCTGAGGATAAGAATTCAATCTCAGTGAAAGCCCCACGTGTATTTGTATTAGGATTAACAAGGGATAGCACAACTTCAGTGTGAATCACTGACCAAAGACTGAGATCATTTGGAGGAGAGAATCACAATCTACTTTGTTTCAGAGTGATTTCTGCTCTTTTACTATACATTTTGGCCTTTCCGCTAAATTTAAGGTTGTGGTGTGTGAACGCATCCCAAAATGGGCCTCAAGTAATTTGTGGTCATCTAACGAATTACAAATTGCAGACTTGTAACGAGTTCCTATCCTCTACATAAGTCAATGACAGGCACTGAAATAATACAATCACACCAGATATGATTATATAATTACAAAGCTACATTAGCCAATTAAACAACTGACAAAGAGCAGAGAAACAAGCCCAGCAGCGTAACAGTAACTAGCCCAGATCGCAAGAACTACTAAACCTGCCAGCACCTAAGCGAGACTCTTAAAGATCACAGTGATGGTAACATCTTTACTGGTATCAGGAAACCACAATGCACAGGGAAGTGTACACTTCCCGTATAATTTATTTAATATCACAAGTAGGCTTACGTTAACACTGCAGCAAAGTTATTGTGAAAATCTTCTAGTCGCTACACGCTGGCACCTACTCAGGTACACCAAGGGAAAATTCAGCATTGGACAATGCACCTAATCAGCACATTTTTCAGATTGTGGGAGGAAACCAGAGCACCCAGAGGAAACTCATGCAGACACAGGGAGAATGTGCAGACTCCATACAGGCAGTGACCCAAGCTGGGAATCGAACCAATCTTCCTGCTATAACTGAAATCTCAGTTACAGTTGTGGTTGTACTATCCAACGACTTGCTTTAATAATGTAAAAACTAGTCCCTCCTGTTTATTTGCTTACTTTCATAACTCCCAAGCAAATATATTAAATTCATCATTTTACAGAGGCATACAAAATCTGTTGGCTTTTACTAAGTGTACATTATATTTTTGTAATTTGTTTTGGACTTGTTCTTCAACACAAGTCAATTACGGCTAATCATTTCTCCTAAGTTCGCCTCAATAGGAAGCAACTCAAGATGGTGAAAATCTTCTCATCTACCTCTCTTCTATCTGATAGCTCCCTATTAGGTGAAGCCAAAAGGTCAAAGATCCATAATGGCAGTGGGAGTCAAGGCCAATGGCTAAAAAGTTTGCAAGAGCCGTCCGCTTCACCTCTTTCCACAAAATTTATCGCGTCATATGCCAATCGGGCACTTGACAGTCCAGGAAGCAGACTGTTCATCAGGATCACGAAGGGATGGGAGAAGTGAACTCTTATCTGTCGAGAGCTGCCAGCCTATCAGAGGCCAACAGCTACAAGGAACAGTTACGCCACTGATCACTGGCGGTAAGAGATTTGAGGCCTAGCACATCACTGCATCCCAGGCCATCTGAGTGATAACTGAGGGGGTCATAGGATGGGGAAGGGGTTCAGTAGCACAGGCAGATAATCCTTCATAGCAGCAGCAGCAGCCACAGCCCTCCCCACCGTCCCCCAACCTAATGCCAGGTCGCTTAATCAGGCACGCGATGCCTTTAAATGAGGGTCCTATCAGAGCCTGCAAACATCCCCACACACAGGTTTGCTCACTGTGCTCCCCACATGGTGAGCCTCCTACATACCAATGGGTTCATAGCAGATGGTGGTGGGATGAGGTCCTTAAGTGAGCATCAATTGACCACTTAAGCACCTCAATTCGCAGTGGGGCAGGAACATTAATTAATTTCATGGTAGGACGTCCTGTGGACACAGGAAGATGGCAGGGTTGCCACATGCCGAGATGATTAAATGTCCTCCCTGCCTCCAAACACGTCATGGGAGAGGGCAGAACATTGACCCCAGTAAAGCCACACTTGCATGAATGCACACTAAGGAGTCAAGCTTGGATCCCTAGTTTCACTTCTAGGCATCCATATTATTTAGGCCAATACACACTTTGTAATGGGAAGCAGGAAATTACAATCATTTATTCACCCTACAAGTTTAACAGTGGGGCAAAGCAGTTCTGGATCATTGGGATGTTGGGCTTATGTAATCAGTTAAATGGTCCTCAGTGAATCAGGGTAAGAATAAAAGGGAGTCCCTGTACCTTTCACTCTTGTGTCACATTGGGCCAGGCTACACAGGGAACACAATTTTCGTGTTGCGGCAAAGTGGAAGCTATTTCACACTGATGCTACGGTTTGCGGTTTCAACAAACCCTTAATCAAAAGCTGCCAAAAGGGCACGAATAATTCCTTTACTCTTTTGCAGCCCAAGCCTTTCACGTAATTGGGGCTTTTCAGTCAGATTCTCAATCAGTCGTGATATTTTAGCAGCAGCTCCCTTGGGTGAAAGCCCAGACATCTCTGCAATCCTGACCACCATCACTATCAGACAGATCTAACGAGGCCAGGCCATTTTGTGGTCTCTGCTTTTCACAGGAATATTTTCAGCTGATTCATCCCCGAGAGTCTCAAAGTTACCAGCTGAGAACAAATCTTAAATCAAAGAATGCTTTAACCTGTCTAATCAAAAGGTCTAATTAACAAAGAGACAGAGAAAAAAACTCAACTAGTGCTCCAAAGTAAGGCAAGACTGCTGATCTGTTTGATAAAAAAGGAGCAATTATACATTTCCAGACAAGTTGAGTTCTTATTATTAAATGGTTCTGAATCTCCACCACAATTATGTATACTGAACTATTAAACAGCAAAATCAAAGGATAACAAAGCATGATTGTAGATAACTAATTAGATCCAAATCTAAGCCATTTTTAAAGGCCTTGCAAACATGGACAGTTCAAAATTAGCAATAACACAGGAAGCAAGCAATGCAAACTGTAGCACTGGCGAGAAAGATGTAATGCAAAATAGACAACAAACACATTGCTAAGTCTTTTTCTGCTTGTTGTACACTTAAAAAAAATCCCACAGAACTTTTTTTTCCAAATGCATACTTACATTCCATAGGTCAAACCCATCATCTGTCACCAAGCTAAATTTACTCCTTATAAGGCCTATGCATTGAGTGCATTCCCTTCATTTTTTCCTAACATGGATGCCTTATCAGATGTGGTTTCACAGAAGGCCAGCAAATATTTAGCTAACCTCTTTACTTTTCAAAATACTGGCACGCTGCCAACTGTCCCAAGAAAATTAAGCAAAGGAACCCACTGGAGCAGACAAATTCTCAAGTATGCATCTCAAATCTGATCTTTTTTGGGGGGAGTTTGCACTAATGACTTCAACCCCCTTCCCAAATCCCCTAGCTTCCCCCTCCCACCCAATAGAGTGGGAGTTTCCCAGCATGAGAACCACTTAGGAAGATCAAAAGTTTGCTTCAGATGTACAATTACAGAAATGCTTCTGAAAACCTCTCTTTTTTCCCCCCCCTAAAATAGATTTGAGGAGAAGCTGAGATATTGGGGATGTTTTAACTGTGTGGACATTCTAAGGGGGGGGGGGCGGGGGTGCAGAGAGAGAGAGACTTTAAAGAGCCAGCCCCACAAGACAGGAAAAAAAAACGCTGCAACATTCCAGCAATGATGATGAACAGATTTAAGCAGCACCGCGACTGAAATAAGCTGATTAGAGGTCGTTGAAACAAAAAGTTTGTCTTCAATCTCAGGGTGGTTAAAAATAAAAGAATTCACACTGTTTGCTGATCAGACAGAGCCTGTCCGAGTTTCCTCGGTTCAAGATGAAAACATGAGAAGCAACATTTCAGCAGGGGAGGAAAGAATTGGCAAACGCACTCATCTGCAAAAGTTGCTCTTGCGAAAGGTTCACAATTGTTGCCTTGAAATCTGCATGACTCATTCCATTCTTCTAGCAAATGGCACATTTTCATGACTTGCAGACCTTCAACAAATCAATATCAGAACCCCTTCAAATGTTTCCCTCTTGAAAGTCTACTTCCAGGGCGGGGGGGGGGGGAAATACCATTGTCTGCGCGCTAGGTCCCTTCCCATCTTCATATGGGTCAATTAAAAGTTTAACCGGCTCCCATATAATAAAGTTTAGTCAGTCAAATTAAAACAAAAAGCTTCTCCGCGAACTTTTCACTGCTTTGAAGTGATGCCTCACTGAACGGGATAGCAGGAGTTAGTTATATGCCTTACCTCTTGTTAGTTTCAAAGCTGGCCGGCTCTCAAAGCGCACACAGACTACACTGAAGGCAGAACTGCGAGGAAGTACAGGCAGTCAAAACACACATACACAGTTCTGTTCAATAAAACCTCAGTCATGCTTAAGCCCCGCCCAAAGTCAATGCCAAGTGATTACTTGTCTCTCTCTCCCCCCTCCCACCCCCGCCCTTCTCCCCTCGTTTACCGTTGACAGCCACTAGCATGCATAGTCTACGAGCTTGTTCTATTAGGAGCCAATCATGAGTGTCCAAAGCCAGCCTTGGGTCCAGCCTCCGTCCCAGGAATGCCTGTCATCCCCCAGGCATGCTCAGGAAGCCACTCATCAAGAAACAAGACTTTAAAACCCCTGAAAACTGTTGCCTGCTGCCAAAAATGTCCTGCTACATGGCCTTTTTTGGTTATCCTTTGCAGGGCCTCTGAAAGTAAATAGCCTGTCATGTATAATCATATGAAATGCTAATGCCAGGGAACATGCATTCATTGGAGCTTTCACTTGGCTCCCTACAAAACAAAAAATTAAGGAGAAGCGGAGAGACTGCAGCCTCCGGAGCAATTATACGTACTCTTTTAGCACGGGGGAGAGGACAGAGTTTAAAACAGTCCTGGATTTTACCTCAGTGCGCAGTTCCCTATTTCTGCAGTTTATTGAAAACACATGCAGGGACTAAAAAATCTCATGCAAAACACCCTGGTGCAAAAATGCTCTGAACAATTCTTTTTTAACTCAATGAATACAACACATTTTGGAAGTCAGTTCATTCTTCCTGAGCTTTAATCACGTTTTCTGTGTAACAAACGATAAAACTAAAGATGACACGCAGTTTTATCTGAGTGCTGAGTTTAATCAGTTTAGTTTTCTGAGGGACATGGTTTCACAGTAACCCTTTAGGCCCCAACGTGAGTTCCAAAGAGGTCAACAAAACATCTGGAACTTCTTAGTTCATTATGGGACATTTGATGTTCCCACTGCAGCCCCTTAGCCTTGGAGAGATAGAGATCTGTCATTATTCTGGCTGTTCAGGACCGTGGTAACATCATTAGTGTATCGAAGGAGTTAATAAGACCTCAACTTTGTGTGGATCGTGCATTTGATATGTTGGTGGAGCATGTTGCAAAAGTTCTTTTGCAAAGTATCTGCCAAGTTTTTCAAAAATACACAATTAGAGGACCTTGCATTCAGATGAGGTCTGTCATGAAAGTTTTCCGGCTCTGAAATATTTCTGAAGAGACATTACCATTGTATCGTAGGGAAACCAATTTATACACAGCAAGATCCCCCAAATAGGGATGAGATAAATGACCGAATGTTTTAAGGATACCAGTTAACATTGTTCAGAATCCTCAGGAAAGTTCCTCTTCTTGCTTCAAAATTGTGAAATGTAAAAGGTCCTATTGCACTATGACTGGCAGGTTGATAAGTGGCGAGTAATATTCATGCCAAGCAAGTGCCAGACAATGGCCACTGCCAACAAGAGAAGATCTGACTATGCCCCCTTGATATTTCCCATCACTGAATCCCGTCATCAACGTTCTGGGGGTTATTATTAATCAGAAACTTAACTGGACTAGCTGAAGAAATTATGGGTATGAGAGTAGGTCATTCTGTGGCAAGTAACACATCCTGAGACCTAAAGGCCTGTCCACTATCTAGAAGGCACAAATCAGGAGCATTATGGAATACTTGCCATTTGCCTAGATGTGAACTGCTCCAACAACAGTCAGAAAACTCAATGCCATCCAAGCCAAAATAGCCAGCTTAACTGGCACCGCATGGACTACCTTAAACATTTATTCCATCAGGTTGATACCGGAGATGAGGGATTAGCTTATGAGGAGAGATTGAGGCCTGTACTTGGGGTTTAGAAGGCTGAGGGGAGATCTTATAGAGACATATAAGATAATGAAGGAGCTAGATAGAGTAGAGGCAGAGAAATTCTTTCCACTTAGAAAGGAAACAAGAACTAAAGGACACAGACTCAAAATAAGGGGAGTCAGTTTAGAACAGAGTTGAGGAGGAACAACTTCTCAGAGAGTAGTGAATCTCTGCCTGTTAAAGTGATGGAGGCTACCTCGTTGAATATGTTTAAGTCACAGGTAAATAGATTTCTGATCAATAAGGGAATTAAGGGTTATGGGGAGCAGACGGGTATGGAACTGAACCACTTTCAGATCAGCCATGATCTTATTGAATAGTGGGCAGGCTCAAGGGGCTAGATGGCCTACTCCTGCTCCAATTTCTTATGTTCTTATCACTAGCGCACAGCGCCAGCAGTGTGTACCACCTACAAGAAGCACTGCAGCAACTCAGTCTTCTTCTCCTTCTACACAAAGCTTCCAAACTCCCAATCTCTGTCACCTAGAAGAGCAAGGCAGCATATGGATTAGAAGTTGCAAGTTCCCTCCAAGTCACACAATATTCTGACTTCGGACTGTGCTACTGTTCCTTCATCGTCATTGGGTCAAAATCATGGAATTCGCCATCTAACAGCACTGTGGGTGGACCTACACCATATGGACTGCAGCAACTCAAGATGGCTCACGGCTGCCAAGGAGCAACAAACTGCTACCCTTGCTAGCAATGTTCACGTCCCATAAATGATTAAAAAAAAACTCCAATATATCCATGTAAACTAACTGGCAACAATGAAAACCATTTCCCTCTTTTTGGCAGTTATTCCAGGAATTTCAGATCAAAAGATTAATTAACAAATATTTGAATTTTTTTTGTGTTTCTTTGGTGCATTCTTATTTTCTCAATGATAAATGGCAATGTTATTGGTCAGTCTGATGGTACACAACTGCTGCAGCAAGGCTGTTTGGTGAGTTGTTACAACGAAAAGGGCTAAGAAAGAATTTAAAATGAAACTTTTTTGCCTTTCAGTGTAAGCAAATTATAAATGATTACTTAAAATGTGAAAAACTTAGTTTATTTTAAAATTAATGTAGTTTTCTTTCTGATTTTATTTTCTTCAGGGTTGAGAATGAAGCCAGTCCATCACATAAACTTGCCTCGTATCCATTGATTCCATCTCCACTTTCCGCTGCCTCGAGAAAACGGCCAGCATAATTAAGGACTCCATTAAGGACTCCAAAACAGGGGTCTGGTTTGGGGCCCCTGCTGTTTGTAATTTTTATAAATGACCTGGATGAGGGTATTGAAGGATGGATTAGTAAATTTGCAGATGACACTAAAGTCGGTGGAGTGGTAGATAGTGAAGAGGGGTGTTATAGTTTGCAGAGGGACTTGGACAAGTTGCAGAGCTGGGCCGAGAGGTGGCAAATGGAGTTTAATGTGGAAAAGTGTGAGGTAATGCACTATGGCAGAAATAATAAATGTGTAGAGTATAGGGCAAATGGTAGGATTCTTAGTAGTCTAGATGAACAGAGGGATCTTGGTGTGTATGTGCATAGATCCCTGAAAGTAGGCAGTCAAGTCGAGAAGGTTGTTAAGAAGGCATATGGAGTCTTAGCTTTTATTGGTAGGGGGATTGAATTTCGGAGCCGCAACGTCATGTTGCAACTGTACAAAACTCTAGTGCGGCCGCACTTGGAGTATTGTGTGCAGTTCTGGTCCCCACATTATAAGAAAGATGTGGAGGCATTGGAGAGGGTACAGAGGAGGTTTACCAGGATGTTGCCTGGTATGGAGGGCAGGTCTTATGAAGAGAGGCTGAGGGATTTGAGGTTGTTTTCGTTAGAAAGGAGGCGGCTAAGAGGGGACCTTATCGAAACATATAAGATGATTAGAGGTTTAGATAGGGTGGACAGTGATAGCCTTTTTCCTAGGATGGAGAAAGCTAGCACGAGGGGACACAGCTTTAAATTAAGGGGTGATAGTTATAGGACGGATATCAGAGGTAGGTTCTTTACCCAAAGGGTGGTTCGGGAGTGGAATGCCCTGCCTGCAGCAGTTGTAGATGCGCCAAGTTTGGTGGCGTTTAAGAGGTTAGTTGATAAGTATATGGAAGAGAAGGGAATGGTTTAGTTTGGAGGGGCATTGCTTTTTATATTGGTCGGCGCAACATCGAAGGCCGAAGGGCCTGTTCTGTGCTGTAATGTTCTATGTTCTATGCATTTGGGATATACTTTCTTCTATTGTCGATTTTTGGTAAAACCCACCTGGTTCAGTAATGTCCTTTAGGCAAGGAAGTCTGCCATCCTTATCGGTCTGGTCTACATGTGACTCCAAAGCCACAGCAATGTGATTGACTCTCAACTGCTCAAAGTCAACTAGGAATAGGCAATAAATGCTGGCCAGCCAGCAATGCCTATGTCCCAGGAACAAATAAAAAAATAAATTGCCGGCGCTGCTGGTTTTTGATCCTGGTCACCAGACATGAAACAGCACAAAAGAAATGATACATTTGCTCTCTGGCCTTACAAGATTATTCAGCTGTTTTCAGCCATGTCCATTAAGTATCTTGGGAGGTGAAAGTGCAATTTGTCTGCCTACACATGGCTAGAATTACTAAACATGGCCCCCCACTTCAGTTGATTTAATAAACATACAGAGGATGGGGACACAGCTTAACTACTGACAGCAAACCCATGTGGATGAAAGGAACACTGGGGAAATGGAACTAAAATATTAAGCCAGATTAATTTCTAACTTGGTGGGCTGAATTACATCAGCTCGTACAGACCAAATGAGAATTAGTGGCTCTGAAATTCTGAAGAGCAAAAAGCAAGATTAATTCAGGGGGTGGAGATGGAGTGTTGAATTTAGGAAGCAATTTCTTCCTTATTTGCTTGTTATGTTTTGATGCAGAGAGTGACAATAGATAGATTTTCTAATCTATCGGGGCCACATATAGTACAGAGGCTAGTAGGGAACGAATTCTGTCAGAAACTCCATCACTGGACCATTTTATTTGTTTTTTTCTCCCCAGATTTAGTAATGCACAAGACAGACTGTCACCTGGTCCCAAAGTAAGGTTTCACCTGGAACAGTTAGCCAACCTGTCACCAGGAGCTTGGCACCTATCAAGGTATTTTCTCCATCAAGCGTAGCTGACCAAGAGTCTCTCCTGCTGTTACCACCTGTCATGAGCATGTCGGAAGGACTTTTCAGGTTGATAGTCAACCTGTGGATCGATATGAACGAACCATCATTGGCCACTAGCTCCTGCGTTGGGACTCAAACCCGGAGCTTCCATATCGCAAGACCTCCTAATGTTATCATGGTGATACGCTGCGAGGATCTAAATAGCAAGCAGATGGAGGTTGTGGGGAGCTTGTGTGGCCCAGGATGCAGACAGAGTATTGATGTAATGGAATTTCTTTATTAAACCTTTTCCTTTGATTTATTTTATAAAGTTAGTCCTTTTATTGTTTGCAGCTGAAGGTCCTTACTGCTGGATGAACACCTAACCCTCCCTAAATGAAAAGTTACATTTAAAAATGTATAAAAATCCTTTATTCCCATCACCACAAATAGCTGCAAATTAACCACAACGCTACGATGCACAAAATGGGTGTTTACTCTGGGACTCTCCTCCTTAGAGAGAAGGTGGCTGAAAGGAGATTTGATAAAAGTGTTCAAAATCATTAGGGGGACTGCACAGAGTAGATAGGGAGAGACCATTCCTTATGTGAAAAGATCAGGAATGAATGGCACAGATCTGAAGTGATTTGCAAAAGCAGCAAATATGGTGTGAGAAAAAGCTTTTTCCACACAGCGAGTTGTTCAGGCCTGGAAGCGTGACGGGTGGCAAGTTTGATCAAAGAATTCAAGAGGGCAACAAATGATTATTTGAAGAGAAACAATGCACAATGGTATGAGGCAAAGGCAGGGGAGTGGCATTATATCAATGCTTATTTAGAGAATCAGTGCAGACATAATGGGCTGAATGGCAACTGTCAGAAAGGTATTTTGTACACAAGTGCTATCAGTACTTGAAGTGATATGTGATAAATGATGTGAATTCAATATACCTTGATTTGAACCCAGCACTAAATTTCACTAACTACTCATCCCTACAGAAATCAACATTCAAAGTTTATTTATTAGTGTCAAAAATACACTTACATTATCACCACAATCCTCCTACCACATTTCAGCACCTGTTCGGGTACACAGAGAGAAGTTAGCATGGTCAATGCACCTAACTGGCATATCTTTCAGATGCAGGAGGAAATCAGAGCATCCGGAGGAGACCTACATAGACGTGGGGAGAACACGCAGACTCCACACGGTCACCCAAGCCAGGAATCAAACTCAGGTCCCTGGTGCTCTGAGGCAGTAGTGCTAACCACTGTGTCACCGTGCCATACCACGTTGATAACAGTAACACAACTTATTTACCTGATGCGCCATTACTGTCTCTTGCATACTTGTTCTTTGAGTTCTACATGCCCTTAATACGTTTCTCATTTTACTCCATATAAATGTGCAGGTTAGGTTGATTGGCCATGCTAAATTGGCCATAACATCAGGGGATTAGCGAGGTAAGTGTGTGGGGTTATGGGAATAAGGCCCGAGTGGGATATGGTTGCTACAGACTCGATGGGCTAAATGGCCTTCTTTCATACAGTAGGGAATCTATGAATAGGACTGTTCAGGATCCTGCTGACTGCCTTTCTTTAGAGTTCTGCTGCCCAATATTCACCAATCTCCTGACTTGACTTCATTCGTACTGCCCTGGTAACGTCCGTCAAGGTTTGGAGTCCCATATATCAAAATAATACCTGCTCCTGAAGACATCTTATACACAATCATTTAACTGATTGGCAGAAACCCATTCTTTATGTTTTTGTGGGATCCAAACCCTCACAATGTTGGTTCACAAGTTTACTCACATTTGGTTCTTCAAAAAAAAAATACAAACTGAATAGTTAGTACACTGCTGCTAACTCCAATTTGCACAAAAGCTTGCCAATAGCAGCAACGTAGAGTCAGAAAGCAGCAGCTGTTAATACAGACCAGCAAGGCAAACAATGGAGCAATATTCAAATGAAAGGGATGGTGGGATCAGACACTTCTCCTGACTCCATTGATAAAGCATTATTGAGTCACTGTCCCCACTCCCTTTAATACGTAATGCCATTCCACCATTGCTCTCCCTGGGTGTATGTTACAATGCATCCTTTATAATAATTCAGGATTTGGCTGAATCCTAAATATCACATTATAACAAGATCTAGTATATTCTCAAAGTGAATTTACAGCCAGTTAAAGGCCAGGAAGAGTGGGAAAAGGTTAGATACACAGTCTGATTAGAGAATTGCTAATATTTCCATGCATTGTGTTTCTCAGTGCTGGCTGTGAGGCTAGTGGAGAAATGGGACTATTTGTAAAATCCAATGAGAATATTTTATTTTTACTGGCCTTGACTCATCTACACATACAAATTCTTCTAACTGCAATAAACAAGTTGTGAATTGCAGTATAACTTACAATTGACTTTGCATCGCAAACTTTCCATCTGACCTTTCTTTTGCATCCCATTTAGAACTAATTAAAGGTGCAACAAAAAAATGAGGGTACTATCGCCAAATCTTAGTGGAAAGAACGTGCAAGGGCAAAGCGCTTTGAAATGTGATGTTAATGGGATGCAAAAATTGGAACTTTTCCATTGGAATGATAATGACTTGAGCAAGTCAAATAAATTAAGTTTGTAAGTGCTGAGTTACTCAAAGATGTTGAGATTCCTTCAATTTCAAAACAATTTCCTGAAAGGCAGATTTTATTCCAACATTTTCCATTAGATCTTCAACTCCAAGGATGGATGTGTAAGATGCTGGGGCCAACATTGCTTTACAGCATGGTGGCTAATCCTTGGCATCATGTAAAACAGTAGCGTAGCCAATTCTGGTTCATTAGGCTGTGCACAAATCTTATTTCTGAGCAGAATAAACGCTCCTGACTCGTTCACAGAAATGTAGAAATAGAAACAGGAGTAGGCCATTTGGACCTTTGAGCCTGCTCTGCACCATTCATTTTGATCATGGCTGATCATCAAAATTCCTCATATTCCTTGATTGCTTTAGCTCCAGGAGCTATATCTAAATACTTCTTGAAATCACATAATGTTTTATAGAATCATAGAAGCCTACAGTGCAGAAAGAGGCCTTTTGGCCCATCGAGTCTGCATTGAACACAATCCTACCCAGGCCCTACCCCTTCGTATCCCAACATATTATACCCACTAATCCCTCTAACCTACATATCCCTGGACAATAAGGAGTAATTTCTTAGCATGGCCAATCAACCTAACCCACACATTTTTTGACTATAGGAGGAAACCCATGCAGACATGAGGAGAACATGCAAACTCTACACAGACAGTGACCTGAGCCGAAAATCGAACCCAGGACTCTGGAGCTGTGAAGCAGCAGTGCTAACCACTGTGCTACCGTGCCACCCATGTGAATTCCACACATTCATCACTCATCACATTCTTGAGAAGAAATTTCTCCTCAACTCAGTCCTGAAAGATTTATCTCTTATCCTCAAACCATGGCCCGTTAGTTCTGGACTCCACCCTGTCTAACACTATTAGAATTTTATACATTTCAATCAGATCCCTTCTCACTCTTCTAAACTCCAATAACTGTAATCCTAACCAACTGAATTTCTCTTCATACAACAGACCCACCATCCCAGGAATCAACCTGGGCATCTTTCTTGAGATAAAGGGCTGCATACAATATTCCAGTGTGGCCTCACCGACACCCTGTACATTCACAGCCCCAAGACAATCAGCACTTCCATATAACCCCTTTTACCCCTCCTCATCCTTGAAAATCTCCTTCTTACAGTAATTTTAAATGCTGGAACAATTTCATAGAATCCCTACAGTGCAGAAGGCGGCCATTTGGCCTATTGAGTCTGTGCCAACCACAATCCAATCCAGGCCCTATTCCTGTAAACCCGGCTAATTCCCCTGACATTAGGGTCAATTTAGCATGGCCAATCAAACCAACTGGCACTTCTTTGGACTGTGGGAGGAAACCAGAGCATTCGGAGGAAACCCACACAGACACAGGAAGAACGTGCAAACTCCACACAGACAGTGATGGCCTGAGGCTGGAATTGAATCCGGGTCCCTGGTACTGCGAAGCAGCAGTGCTAACCACTGTGCTACCTTGTTGATCACAAAGCAATGATGCCCAACTTGCCCTGAACTCATGACCCTGAAATTAAGAGTGTCATGCTCTATCGACTAAGCCAGCTGGACTAATGTGCAAATTTGGATGCATTGGTTGCAGCTAATTTGTTTTTTAGTAAGTTTAAGTAGGAGGAAGACTGTAAATCCAACTTTGAGAATATGATAGATCTGGTTGTAATGCAATACTTAGGAATTGATCAAATCCCAATTTATTACAAGGGATGCATTGTAAGAAACATCTGGGGTAGTAATAGTGGAATGGTATTAATGTATTAAAGGACCATGTCTCAATAATGTCTTGACAGTGGAGTTCAGAAATGTGTCTGATCCCACTATTTCTGTAATATCCACTTTCAGAAATGACTGTACAACCATTTACAATGGTCAAGGATACTTCCTCTTCAGTGTCATTTCCCATGTTAATTTCTCAGCATTCCTTGCCAATGCTGTTCGTGGAAAGGTTTCTTATCTCAAGGTCTAAGCAGAAGCGCTCACAGGAGTTCCCATTTTCAGTCTAGTGTATCCGTACTTTTGGCAGTGGAGCAGGAAGGAGACAGAACCCATCTCATTAGTGCACCTGTGGTTGGTGCTGGAGAGGGATAGATTTATTAGTGCAGAATACTCAAAGGGTCTTTTTCAATATGGGGCAGCTACACTGGCCTAATGTGGTGTTGAGGGGGAAAATTCATGCTAAGGAGAGATGGGAGAAAAAAAATTGAATCCCAATGAAGGAGCCAGGGAAGGGAGCAAATGCCAGGGCTAGTGAGATCAATCAGCTTACTATCTCTCAACGGAATAGGGGGGAATACCAGAATAGGATTCGGAGAAAGGACAAAAGCACTAGCTTCATTACAGTGGAAGAAAAATTCCAGCAGTTAAAGAGAGATGTGCAGAATTTTGATAGCAGAAGAAAAGTTTAGTGTGCATGAAGGAAATTCTCTGTAAAAGGAACGGAGAATTGAATGAATTACAAAGTTGAGATGGATAGGAAAGAGGAGGAGAAATGGATGTGAAGGAGTGAATGTTGAAGTTTCCTGAAGTATTGAAGATCTAAACTTCACCTTACTTTTCTTTAAAGATACAAAAAAAAAAGTGAAGTATAAAACTGGTTTAAATTGAAGTAAAATGCAGCATTTTTCAAGTAAACATACAGCATTTTGAGAGATTGCATGTCCTTCAGATTGCACCACTAACCTTGTACACACAATTCAGATTATACATCTTAGATTCACTGGAAAAAGAAAGAAAAAAAGATTGTGCAGATGCTCAGTTTAAAGTTACAAAGCCTGTTTATCATGACCTTTTGTTTAGGGTCCCTTCTGAGTGCTAAGCTTTTTGTTAGCTGTGTCAATAGTGGGTAGAGTAGTGGTCAGCACTGCTGCCTCATAGCGCTAGGAAGCCAGGTTCAATTCCCTGCTTAGGTCACTGTGTTTGTGGAGTTTGTGCATTCTTCCCATGTCAACCTGGGTTTCCTTCGAGTACTCCAGAGGAAAAGACATGCTTCTGCGCTGTAGGATTCTGTGAACTATTTTTTTTTTTTGAGGCCAGTGGTCATGTTTCTGCAAGCTTCCTCGACTGCCATTCATCCCAGTTGGAAATGCCGGCTTTTAAATCAAGGGGAGGGTAGCATGTTGCAGCTTGTACCATATACAGTAGCTCAGTGAGCCATTGTGTGTCAGTCCTGCACAGTTTAGCAATGTTGGGTTTAGTTCATGCACAGAGTGACATGTGGTGCAGCTTCTGATGCATCTTTCAGCATACCCACTTGGACAATTGTCCGGTAAAGAATGTCTCACTTTCTGCTGCACAATCCTTGCCACCACCCAGTTAATCCCTACAGTACAGAAGACTATTTGACCCATTGAATCTGCATCAACCACAATCCTACCCTGCCCTTATTCACGTAACCCCACATTCTTACCGTGCTAATCACCCTGTTACCATGGTCAATTTAGCACGGCCAATTCACCTAACTTGCACATCTTTGGGCTGTGGGAGGAAACCCATGCAGATATGGGAGAACGTGCAAACTCCATACAGATAGTGACTTGAGGCCAGGATTGAACCCGGGTCTCTGGCGCTGCGAGGCAGCATTACTAATGACTATGCTGCCTTGCATTATGTGCCAACTCCACACCATTAACCAGGTAGCTGGAGTAGGCCATCACCTAGCCAGTAACTCCACTTCCTGACACCCTCACATTTACTTTGCCAAATCTTGGATTTCACCAGGCATTCTTGTTGTCCAACAATGTTTTGCAAGAGTTGAAATACACATTTAAAGAAATAGCAACAACATTTGTAATTATTATGAATGTTTGTAACCATTTAAAGGAACAATGCCCTTTAAATTTGTCCATAACACCCTCCCCCTGCCACCCTTGCCCACAACCCCCACCTGTTCACTTAATGGCAGCTTCTTGAAGCACTGCTCCAGGACAATTTCCAGCCTCCTGGCAAATCTCCAATTCCAGGTCACACTCTGGGAGTGAAATGTCTATCACTACATAAATATCTCTACACAATCAGCTAAACTCAACGTGCTGCAAGTCAGGTGCTTATTACATGAAGTTTGGCTAATGTTTGTTTGGATGTCTAATCAGGTAATCTATCCACTGACTAACTTATAATCGTACCCTGCCTACACAAAAAAACACCTATTCAACTGCCCCAGTAATTCCCTCAATACAGTAAAAGATTTTAACAAACATGATTCAATGTAGTTATTGCAGTCTTGTACACTTACAGTCACACTGTAATGAAGTTCACTCCAGTGCCTGTTAGGGTATACTGAGGGAGAATTTAGCACAATGCACCTTAACCAGGGCATCATTTGAACTGTGGGAGGAAATTGGAGCACCCGGGAGGAAACCATGCAAACACAGGGAGAATGTATGTGTGAAGTTTGCACAATGATTCAAACCAAGAATTGAACCCTGACGATGTAAGACAGCAGTGCTAACCATTATGCTACTGTGCTGCTATTGTTGATTTGTATTGAATATAATATCAACCCTTTCGTTAATTACAAAGTAGATTATCCTAGGCCCAGTGCCACCCATGTTCCCTGTACCCAGGGAAGAGGCAGAACACGGAATGGAAACCAGTTGTTATCTCAGGTCCTCTTCACCTGTCTCAGGAACGAGAGATTCAAGTTGCGATGCATTGCAGTAAGTGCCTGTTCACAAAATTTATTCCAATGAAGTAGGAGGGGACATTCCCAACTCCCTATCTGATCTTTCACGAACTAGGTTTGTTGGATTCCCAGCAGAAGAGTGTCCAAAAGAAGTTAATAATTGAAACTGATCTTTGGGGATTGCTGATTTGGGTTGCCCAGTATCTGAGAATGCAGCCTACTGTGTAACACAACACACTCTGCAGTCAATCATTCATAAAATTGCAAATGGCCAACAAACAATAATGCACAATATCATCGGTGCAACCCTTCGATAGGCCATTCTAACTTCTTCTTGTCTCAACTCCCAGGTTGCATATCTCAGTGGTCACCATTTGACTTGCCCAACACAACGCACTACAATTTCTGGGCCCTCCCAGCCCAATTCCACCCTTAAAGTTTGTCTCAGGGCTCATCTACTTTACTCATTCCTTTTCAATTCTTCCATCAGTCTGTCCAAACTGAGCATAGTCAATTTTCAAACACAAGTTTGGACAGCACAGTAGTTAGCATTGCTGCCACACAGTGCCAGGGATCCAGGCAAGATGCTCTTTCAGATAAGTGCTGCAGACTCGATAGTCTAAACTCAATTTTGCTGCCATGTTGACACATGATTTTGTTTCAGAGATCTAAACTTAACAATAAAACTATTAATAATTAACGAGGCTACTCTCTAAATTTCAACAGCATCCTGAATGACATAACTGATAACTCATTGCTTACATTTCAATCAATTCACTCAATTGCTTCATCCAGTAATTACAAGCATACTGGTTGCATTGTACCCTTTATGACAATGCTTACTATATTAGAAATGTCAAGAGATGGAAGATTTTTGTTTCAACTAATTAGGGATAGATTTTAGAAATGAACATTCCTGATACATAGCTTCACATGTCTGGGGCACATTTAAAGTTTATCAGTGTCACAAGTAGGCTTACATTAACAATACAATGAAGTTACTGTGAAAATCCCCTAATTGCCACATCACAGTCCGATGCCTGTTCGGGTACACTGAGGGAGAATTTAGCATGGCCAGTGCACCTAACCAACACGTCTTTTGGACTGTGAGAGGAAATGGAGCACCAGGAAACCTATGCTGACATGGAGAGAAAATGCAGACTCCACACAGTGACCCAAGCCGGGAATCGAACCCAGGTCCCTGGCGTTGTGAGGTGGGAGGAGGGGTAGGGGGGAGTAGCTGGGGTATTTAATGTGGAGCTTGGAGGAGCGCTCCTCTTCTTCACAATTCCACAGTAATGCAAGTTAATAAATGAAACTGATCTTTGAGGATTGCTGATTTGGGTTGCCCAGTATCTGAGAATGCAAACTACTGCATAACAATACATTCCACAGTCAATCATTCATAAAGTTGTAAATGGCCAACAAACAGGAGTTGAATCCTGTATTCACCCATGAAAAGAGTCTGTGCACCGCTGTGCACAGCGTCAGGAACCTGGGTTCAATTCCCAGTTTGGGTCACTGTCTGTGGGGAATTTGCATAATCTCCCCAGGTTTTTCTCTGGGTGCTCTCGTTTCCTCCCTTGGCCTGAAAGATGGTTGGGTGCATTAGCTATGCTAAATTCTCCCTCAGTGTACTTAAACAGGTGTCAGAGAGTGGCAACTAGATTTCATTGCAGTGTTAATGTAAGCCTATTGTGACACTAATAAATAAATGTCAGTAACTGTTTTAGACACATCAGCTGTCCCTCAATTTGAAGGACTATTTAGTTGAGATTTGCTCTGGGTTTTCATGTGACTGAAGGTGTCAATTCTCAACCCGTAGATCTATGGGCACAAGGGGCAGGACATCTCACAATGTAGCGGCATGCAGAATGCAGAATTTGCTTCATTATCTTTCCTCCTTAGCCACTGCTCTGCCTCAACATTAATCATAAAATGCCTACAGTGCTGAAGGAGGCAAATCGAGTCTGCACCAACTCTTCAACAGAGCATCCTACCCAGGCCCAACCTCACCAATTCCCTTAACTCCACGCATTTACCCACTAATCCCTCTAAACTACACATCTTCAGACACAAAGGGGCAACTTAACATGGCCACCAACCTAACCTGCATCCCTTTGGACTGTGGGAAGAAACCCACACAGACACGGGCAGAACATGCAAACGCCACAGAGCCAGTCATCCAAGGCCAGAATCAAACCCGGATTGCCGGGCACTGCGAGACAGCAGTGCTCACCACTGTGCCACCTGCTGGGACTCATGGTGTAATGCAAATTGATGGACCAGTTGTCACCACTCAGTGATTGGTAGCAAGTTCCTGCCAGTCATTAAGATCAATGCATGAACGAAGGTTTCAGTGTGTAGTTGTTTCTTCATCCTCCCCAAACTGCTAGCTATTTGAGAGAACAAGGCTTGGCGCAGAAATACCCAGGCACGGAGACCGGTTTATCAAGGTGGATTCTTCCTTTTTGCTTTAATGCTTGTGAACTTGCTGCAGACACTAACATTTGTTTAAATGGTCCTCCCACTGAATCTGGAAAGACAATGCAGAGGCAATGCTGATGGAATTTCTTTAGCATTTTTATGTATCACTGAAGTAATAGTCCAGGTCTCACTGAATACAAGAGATGATGATGACAATTGGGACAGTGCCCTTGGGACCTGTTGACGACTTGTGGAACTCACTATTGTTAAATACACACTGTCCTAATCTGTGAAAGGCCAAACTAGTACAGCTGATTCAGGATTAGATCTCCCCATCAATTATGTTTTAGACACACAGCCTGAGCACTTATACAGGGGTCCCTTGCCAATATATAGGGAATTGGCCCTAATGTCCTCCATCACATTATACTCCTGCTTGGAATCTGTAAAACTGTGCTGCTGTCTAGGCCTAAGTTTGTAAAATGAGATGTCAATAGAAGTAAGCAGCAAAGGTGTAACTCGTGGAACTAACTGATCATCGCCCATTTAACACAATTGAACAAAGACAAAAGTCACCTTTATCACTAACCAAAGCTACGGCAGAGCTTGCAACATATTGAGCACTGCAGACTTCCATGGGTATTGCACTTAATTCCTGTAATACTTAACCCTGTCACAATGTGTTCATACCAAGGGGCCATTTAGCACATGGCCAATTTGCCTAACCATCTTTGGAGTATGGAAGGAAACCTGTACAGACACAGTGGAAAAGGTTGCTCACACTGATTTCATTCTTTGAAAGCAATGCATTTTCCCGCTGACCAACACAATAACACGTAAAACACAATACCCCAGTCTTCTCCAACTCCACAAGCATTTTTATTTGAGACTCATAAAGAAGTAAGAATTCTGAAATAAGGATCTTCGTAGTTAAAATTTCAATTTAACGCCATTCAATAACCTTTGTTCACTAATTTGAACATTACATGAACCATCCACGATGCTTGTCCTAAGTTGACTGGTGATGCATTGGACTTGACTGGTAATAAATATGGTTGGTGATGGAGGTAGAGTTGAAACTAGATGCGAGGCAGAGACCTGCCAAAGCTTTCTTGTTCCTGTGCGCCTACCCAGTTCTCCAGAGAGTTAACTAAAGTATTCCGACAACATAGAGCCCTATTTCAGATAGGGAGCACAAAGCCTTCAGTCATGGGCAAGCTTACAGCCAGAGGTGTAATATATCCTGCTGTCAAGGAAAATTAAATAGCTTTGGGGGGTTTGGGGGGGGGGGGGAGTGCAATAAAAGAGCAGCTGGCAAAGGTAATATTTATAGCATTTTTTTTTATTACAGACGATTCCTTTTAAAGGGATTGTGTAGCCCTCCCCCTCTCCAAACACCATAATTAGTTGTTTTATTTCTGATCTAGAAAACAAATAGCTTTTGTACAGAGTGGGTAATGTGGAGAAATCAAACAGGCTGTCAACAACCAGACCCTGAAAATCCAAACCTGGTGTTGTCAGACTTCTTACTGTGTTTACCCCAGTCCAATGCCGGCATCTCCACATCGTGACCACTTTCTTAACCACATGGAGAGCAGGACTCCCCTCTAATGGTCCAAAGTGGCCCTGACATTATTGAAATTCTGCATTCAAAGGCATTTCCGTCAATTGGTGGATGGGCAGAGGGGTAGCAGTTCCCCCAGCAGAATCCATTAGATGGGATACGGGAAATGGACTGGAAGGCTGAGCGGTGGGATTGGGAAGTGTGTGAGCGGGAGACTCAGGACAAAAGAAAGATGGGATAGGAGGATAAAGAGGACTGGTAGATTGAATGAAGAGGATTTTCTCTGTACAAGAACTGATCCTTCCCCAGAAATAAATCTTTGAACATTGCGACCAAGGGCTGTAGGGAAGTTTATCTGTCAGGCTGGCCCTCGGATACTGTCATGGCTCCGCGTTTCCTTAATGCAATTGCACACTCGCCAGTGACAAGAGCTGCGACTATCCAAAGTTCCTGTCTCACGAACCTCCTCGATCTCTTTGAAGAAGCAACAACCTGTGTGGACTGAAGGAATCCTTTCTGCTGCACTTAAGATATGTGAAAAGGCATCAGGCAGAGTTATATGTAAAACCCTGCCAGTTAAGCTCAAGGGTGTGGAGATTCAGAGTAGCTCAGTGAAAGAGATAGAAAACATTGGAGTCTTTGTCAGAGGAGATAGGCTTTAGGGGGTGGACAGAGATTGGGTTTGGATTGGGTCAGGTTTCGGGGGGAAATTATGGAGTGAGGTATTCTCAGGACCACTGCTCTTTCTAACTTGCATCGACTCTGAATCTCAATGCAAATTAGTCAGACTTGTAGATCATGTCGGTAATAAATCAGGAAGCTAAGTGGAGATGAACCATGTTTTATACCTAAATCACAAGTTAAACCACGACACTGTGGTGTGTAAACATGAATCCCATTTGGGGACAATAGACCACTGAACCCACCTCATCAAGGCTCAGAAGACAAGTTCCAGCTGGGTAGACAACTGCCCATCACCACGGCGACTCATATTCTACAATTCCCACAGGAAAATCAATTCCCTACATAAATCCTTAGGGTCATCACAATATCAAGTCAGGACGAAGAATGCCATTGAAAGAAGCAACTCAGCAAACGCAGAATCTGACAGGTTTTGTGTGAACATGAAAAAAAGGTGGATTAAAGTTAATATTTGTAACAACTTTAATTGGGCTATTGAGGTTAGCTTGACTATGGACCATCAATTGAATTCAATCAGGGAGCTCTATGTTCTATACTTAAATCGGAGTCAATTCCTCTGATACTCTGGACACAGACTGTATGCTGAGAATACTCTTGTCGCTGGATCTTGTAAATAAAGCAATTCTGATGAAGAGACCCCTGCCTCCGAGGACTTATTACAATATTATAAAGTGTGAATGGCAGGAAAAAAGCAACACGTACTTTACAAATGGCGTTGGAACTGTTAACAAGAAGTGGAAAGAATGTTAGCAGCCTTAGTTGAACTAATAATGCACGTAGCCAAAACAGAAACACAGCTGCAGTCAACAAGGCCAATGGAATGATGACCTACAGAGCCAAATATTACAATATCCTGTCTAGGGTAGTAACCAAATTATAATGTGCTCTGGTCAGAATATATTGTGCGTTCTGCATTCAGATGAGCTTAAGGGAAACAAATGAAGGTCTCGGGAAGTCCCAGAGATCCTACACACATCTCCTGCAGCAGCCATCATGAAATGTGAAGTATTCCGTTAAATGGTGAGCAGCACAGAAAGTTGATGTCAATGACCTATTTGATCTCAAATAGTTGGTCATCATTAGGAGAGGGCATTAGCTGAAATGCTAGTCACTGAAATACCAGGCAGTTTCTTTAAGGAAAACTGGCCAACAATGTAAGTATCAGCCAGCCTCCAGCCAGCTGTTCTTAGAGCTGCAACTCCTTTGCCAAGATGGTGCTATAAGCTGAAACCAACATTTCAGCTTTTAGCTCCATCTCAGCCACATCTTTACCAGCTAAGATAGTCAGTGAACATTTTCCCTTTTGGGTTTTCAGAGCTCACAGGATACATGTGACAATTCATTTTATAGAAAAAGGTAAAACTATAGACTTTTAGAATAGTTACAACACAGAAAGCGGCCATTTGGCCTATAACGTTGGTGCTGGCTCTCTGCAAGAGGAACTCAGCCAGTCCCATTCCTTTACCTCATCTCCGGTTGTTACAAATCTTTATTAACATCATTATGCAATTTCTTATTGAATGTCATGGTTAAAACTGCCTCCAGCACACTAACACTTCCAGATGCTAACCACTTGCTGCGTAAAAAAAGTCTTCCTCATATTACCTCTGGGTCCTTTGCCAATCACTTTAAAAATCAGTGTCTTCGGATTCTTGAGCTTCCCATCAAACAGAACAGTTTTGTGCTATCTGCCCCGTCTCGATGCCTCTCAATATTCAACACCTCAATCAAAAATACCTTTCAACCTTCTCTTTGCTAAGAAAACAAAACCAGTTTCTCCAAACTATTTTTGAAGCTGAAAAGGGAATTTTCAACTAACTTCACTGCAGCGTTAATGTAAGCCTGACTTATGACTAATAAATAAACTTGAAAAAAAATGTCATTCTTGGAACCGTTCTCTTAAATCTTTTCTGCCTTTTGGAAGGATTAGAGAATTAGTGGTGCCCAAAATTGGAAATAATACTCAAAGTAAGGCCAAACAACGTTTTATAAAGATTCATCTTAACTTCCATAATCTACGGGCAGAATTCTACTGGTACGTCCACCCAAGGGCAATGGAGAATGTCATTCTCTGTTGCAGGAGGACTCCAGCCTATACCTCTATTTATAAGGCTCAGGATCCCTTATCAACCTTAGGCCTAGAAGATTAGTTAGGATCCCAATTTAAACTTTCATCCAAAAGACAGAACCCTCTACTAGTTCAGTATGCCCTCCATATCCCACAGGAGCATCAGTCCAGATTTTGTACTTGAGTCACTGATGTGAGACTTCTTGACAAATCATAGAGCTGCCAATTAAGGTATTAGAGGATTGCATTAGTGCCTGGCATTCTCCCATAGTTCTTAGACTAATTTGAAACTTAGGGACAGATAAAAGACAACAAGTACCTAAAGAGTAATTTTGGACTTGCAATCAGTTACACTGGTAAACACTAAGCACATAGCCACAAATGTTGCTTTGTTGTGAAGCGTTTATAGTGGGAAGTGTGCCAAAATTTCCCCATCAAAGATTTCAGAATATATGTTTATTTTGCAGAAGCCTTACAACTTGCTCTTTGAACTGATGTGTTAGATGCACAATTTGTACTTAATTTCTGGCAGTTTGTCCCTAATGTGGGCTTGAACACCACAGTGGCATTCGGTGGGTGCTTTTCCTAATAAAAGTGATGCAAATTTGGCCTGATGCCTTCAATAAAAATGTTTGTGGTTTGAATGATGCTTGCACAAGCACTCAGTGACTGGTTTGCAATGGAGGAAATCCACGTGCACAATGGGGTCAGAAATTTATGCTGCTTGGGTAGTGCGTGCCCGAAATGGCTTGGCATAGTTGGATGACAGACGTCACAAGGTGGTTGCAGAGCAGTGGATGTGTGAGGACTGAAAGATGAGAGTGGTATGCCAATATCAGCAGTCTGCCTTGTAGAGGTAGCTGCAAACAGGACAGGAGGAGATTCCCTCTGACTAAGTTCCAAGTGCTAGATACAGGCTATCTGTAATCCTGGGGAAATGTTTAGCTGTCTCTGTAAGAATGCCTCTCTTGGCTAAACTTAAATTGGTTATGCACCCTTCTGTATTCAATAGATTATTCAGGGCAAGCTAGCACTTTTATTCACATGACAAAATCTGCAAATTAACCTTCTAATCTTGATTGAATGACTTTCTGATAAGGTGCTTAAATGATCTTTTTGCAATACAAATTGCTTCCAAATAAAGAGTGGAACGATGACATGGTGGTTAGTACTTCTACCTCAACGCCAGAGATCCAGGTTCAATTCAGGCCTTTGGTCAGTGTCTGCAATGGAATTTGCATGTTCTCCCAGTGTCTGTGGATTTCCTCTGGGTGAGGAAAGAACAAAAAAAATTACAGCATAGGAACAAACCCTTTGGCCCTCCATGCCTGCACTGATCATGCTGCCCAATTGATCTAAAACTCCCTACCCTTCCAGGGATCATATCCCTCCATTCCCATTCTATTCACGTATTTGTCAAGACACCTCTTAAAAGTCACTTTCATTTCTGCTGGCAGCAAGTTCCATCTACCCATCACCCTGTGTAAAAGATTTGTCTCGAACCGAGTGGTCCAGTTTCCTCCTACATGCCAAAGATGTGCCAGTTAGGTAGATTGGTCGTGCTCACTTGCTCCTTAGTGTCCAAAGGTGTGTACTTTAGATGGATTGGTAAATTGCTCCTTTAGCGTCAAGGCAGTTAGAAGGATAAATACGTGGGGTTATCAGAATAGGGTCTGGGTGGAATTGTTGTTTTTGCAGACTCAAAGCATTGAATGGCCTCCTTCTGCATTGTAGATTCTATGGTTCTACAATTCTAGAACTGGAAATGCGTAGAATCCTGCAAGATGTTGGGCCACAATCATGCGGTTTTTCAATTGGAGAGCACAAGTGCGAATTGGATGCATGCCCATCAACAATTAGGTAGCTAAATTAGAGGATCACATGCACTATCGGCCAGAAAGTACATTAGCTGTGCGATTTTTAGGTCATCACACAATCCGTTTTTAGTGTTTTGTGATCGAGGGGCAGGATAGAAGGGGTAGAAGCAAAGGCAGGCCAAATTGGTACGTTGATAAGGAATTAGTTTGGAATATTGTGAGCATTTTCACTGCTCTTTGCAACTTCTTGTATCTAATCTTGTATCATCTGAGAATTTTGTCCCTTTGGCACTCTCCATGCACAGGTCATCTCTGCAGATGGAATTGTGTGCTCAACAGGAAGCATCTACTCTGAGGAGAAAGACAGCGAGCAAAGAAAGAGGAGACCAGATGGCCACAGGTGTCACCTCAGAGCAGAGGTGCAGGCACAGGATGCTCAGGGTGCAGGCAGGACAAAGTGGATAGCATTGGTGGAGATACCCCTACCCAGCTGCCAAGGTGTACAAACAGTGAACCAACTACTTTGACATGACTGAGATCCAGTGCTGCAGGAGGCTATGGACTTCATGGTGTATTGAGAAATACTTTAGATATGCGCTTGCAGTGCTGTAACCTACATGATTCTGATCCAAAGGCTGGACATGATGTGAAGATGCCGGTGTTGGACTGGGGTAACCACAGTAAGAAGTCTCACAACACCAGGTTAAGGTCTGACAGGTTTATTTGGTAGCAAACATCACTAGCTTTCAGAGCGCTGCTCTTTCGTCAGGTGAATGGGAGTTTTGATCACAAACAGAGCATATAAAGGCACAAACTCAATTTACATGAATAATGATTGGAATGCAAGTCTCTACAGTTAATCAAGTCTTAAAGATATAGACAATGTGAGTAGAGAGAGCTTTAAGAACAGGCTAAAGAGATGTGTATTGTGGACAATTAGTGAGATTTTGCAAGTTCAGACAAGTCGTAAGGATTACAGCTTGTGCGACGTGAACCCAAGATCTCAGTTGAGCCGTCCTCATGTGTGGAACCTGGCTATCTGCTCAGCGCTGTCGTATGTCTCGAAGGCCGCTTTGGAGGATGCTCATCAGAAGATCAGAGGCCGAATGCCTGTGAAGTGTTCCCCAACAGGAAGAGAACACTCTTGTCCGGTGATTGTTGAACGGTGTTCATTTATCAGTTGTCATAGTGAATACACGGTCTCCCCAACGTACCACGCCTCGGGATATCCTTTCCTTCAGCGTATCAGATAGACAATGTTGGCCGAGTTGCAAGAGTATGTACCGTGTACTTGATGGAAGCTGGAAAGCAGAATTAGGCTGGATTGCCACATGTCAGCTGACATGGACGTGAGACCCCTTCCGTGTTGTAAATTTCTCAGATTTCTATGAAATTAGTAGTGTTGTGATTTGCCCAGTTCTGCAAGGCAGCATCACTAATAGATTTCAGCAACTGTTTCAATTTACAACAAGTTCAGTTCTGGTGATCATCTACTGGGTCACCTTCTTTGACCACCCATCACCTTGGCCTCAATAAGATGTGCCTTTCTGTTTTGCGTTGTTATCTGCCGCCTTTCATCCTTCGATAAGAAATTATAACTTTGAACCTGCTTTTTTTGAGATTTTACCATAGAGTCTGATAATATCGACTCTTTTTAAACTGTACACACACTACGATACCACAATTGGAACTTATCCATCTGTTGTTATGTCCTTTAATGCATCATGTTTACGCTTGCATTTTCCATTGTAACTGTGGAACCAGTCACCAATAGTCATTTAGTTTCACTCAGGCTCTACGTAAGGCTTTCAGATTCAAAGCAACACATACCTGGGGATTTGCAAGCTCACTACAGAGAACAGACATTTCCTACTGAACTCTTCTTGATTTCTTAGTTATTTTTAATATTTCTTTCAAATTGCTATGGTAACCAAAGCTCCAATCCCACAAATGAGTTAACGTCACTCCGTTTAGAGAATTGGACAGTTGTTACAAGGTGTGTTAATTAAGCACCCCTTGGTTAAATGTTTAGCTAATTTATTCATTTTCACTTTTAGAAGTAGCTATTCAACATGCATTAAAGTGAATGTGGCATAACTTTGTTTCAGATACTTACAAACTTGCACAGGGGCGGCATGGTGGCACAGTGGTTAGCACTACTGCCTCACAGCTAAAGGGATCTGAGTTCAATCCTCGGCTTGGGTCACTGTCTGCATGGGTTTCCTCCCACAGTCCAAAGATGTGTGGGTTAGGTTGATTGGCCATGCTAAATTGCCCCTTATAGATATGAGGTGCACAGATTAGAGGGGTAAATATGAGGCTGTCGTCAGGCCCTATCCCTACTGGGATTGTTGTTAGTTCAGACTCAAGGGGCTGAACAGCCTCCTTCAGCACTGTAAGGATTCTAAGATTCTATGGAACTATTAAAAGTTACCTATGAAAATGGAATGGACCATTAGGAATTCCTTGATCAAAAAGCCAAACCTATTCCACCTCTTCATTCTGATTTAAGTCTAGATTTGCTATACTATTATCTGACAAAGGATAACCTTTTAATGGGCCACCACTTCACTTTTACTAGTTGCCAAGAACTGTCCATTCCAAACTTAGGTTCTAGAAGTGTTTTAAGGACATATTAATTAAGGTTAATGAGATGCAACATTAACGCAAGAAGACTGTTGTATAAAAAGTGAGCACATTTATGACTTAACTCCTCTGAGGCCAGAGTCACTTCACTGAATATAAATTTATTTATATTAGTAAGCAACAGTCAGACTCTGAACGCACAGAGTATAAATCTGGAATTCCAGTAATCCTGATACTCCGCATTATTTACACAGGCAGGGCTCTCTAATTGGAAAAGTCATTACTGCCTTAGTCTGGGAGCTTGTATTGTATGAGGTCCACACTATGGGTCACATTAAAGTCATTAGAATTCATGTATTATGTTTGCAAGATAGTTGTGTAACAATTAATAATTACAAAGAAATTTTCAAACTTGAGTCATGAAGGGAACCATGAAAAGATCCACGTCCATTCCTTCATGTCTTTCGTTAGCAATTTAATAAGAAAAAAAACACAAGAATTCTTAATGATCAAAGAACCTCCAGGGATTGCTGTGGAGTGAAAAAAAAGACCAAAATTTGGAGATCACTTCTAGTTAATAAATTGCATTAGAAACATCCCCTTGCATTAACACAATATGCCATTAACTTTTGTCACATCATTGAGAGGAAACTCTTCCTTGGAAGGGTGAGAAGCACATGGATTATTTTAAAGCATTCAAATGGAGAGAATGTAATCATCTGTCTATGCTCTTCCATCCCTTGCACTAACCCACTGGGTCAAACATCCCCGAAATCTTTCTGCTGTCCTAGCCCTGAACTCGCATCTTCTTCTCGTTCCCCTCTCAGCACCTCTTATTCCCTCTCCAAGCCCTTTTTATCCAGGTCATCCAGTCCTAGTCCCCTGACACTAGTCTTACTAAAATTGCTGACCACCAACTTTCCCTCCTATTCCCCACGTTAACCAATATTTTTCATGGTATTTTCCTCTATTGTTGTCCCTCTAAATCTACCTTTGTTACCCCTCTCCCCCCAAAAGAACAACACGTGACCTCCACCACCAAATTACCATCCCATGATTGTGACAAAGGTACACTATCCTTCTTCATCTTCCTCGACTTGTTTGTAGTCTTTGACAAACTCCATCTTGCTATTCTTTGCTAGTGCCTCTGCTGGCTGGAGTTTTATTTGCCATTTCACACTAACTTCATTGCAGTGTTATTTGTGACAAATAAACTAACTCCATTCTGATCTAATTGTAACCCGGCCTGTAATAACTCCCCTTCCTGCTACCTCTGCTGTCCTCCAAAGATCTAGCCCAGGTCTTCTGTTTCTCAATTTGCACACTGCCCTCAGCAATAGAAACATAGAAGATAGGAGCAGGAAAAGGCCCTTCAAGCCTGCTCCATCATTTATCACAATCATGACTGATTGTCCAAATCAATAACCAATCTTGTTTCCTCCCCATAACTCTTGATGCCATTCATCCAAAGTGCTATATCTAGCCTTTGGTAATGAATTCCATCTTTGGATGAAAAAATGTCTCTTCACCCGTGACTCTGGTTCTAGACTCCTCCACCATCAGGAACATCCTTCCTGCATCTATCCTGTCTAATTCTGTTAGAATTTTATAAGTCTCTATGAGATCCCCCCCTCATTTGTCTGAACTCTAGCAAAAACAACCTTAACCTAGTCAAATTCTCCTTATACGTCAGTCCCGCCATCCCTGGAATCAGTTGGTGTGACCTGGTGTAATCAATGTGATCTGAAAGCACAGTATTCATTTTAATTCAGAGCTAGGTATTGTCAAACACGTCACTATCATTGTTGACTCCGTCACAGTTGTGAAATCATAAGATTGCTTATCTGACATCCAGAACTAAATGAGCAGAAATTTCCTCCAATTAAACATAGGGAAGGCTGAAGCTAATGATGCCCATTCAGAATTCTGATACCTAAGCACTGACTCCATTGCTTTTTCCAGCAACTGTCTGAGATTAACCAGTCTATTCATGACCTGGGAGTATTTGACACCAAGGAACAGACAAATACAGAACATATGGGTGGCACAGTGGCTAGCACTGCTACTTCGGTGCCAAAGACTCAGGTTCAATTCTGGCCTTGGGTCACTGTCTGTGTGGAGATTGCACATTCTCCCCGTATCTATGTGGAGTTTCCTCCAGGCGCTCAGGTTTCCTCCCACAATCCAAAGATGGCTTGTTTGGCCATGATAATCCCCTGGCATTTTGGGGTAAATATGTGGGGTTCTGGGGTTAGGACCTGGGTGGGATTGTTGTCAGTGCAGACTCAATGAATGGTCTCTTTTGTACTGTAGGAATTCTATGATATGTTGGAGTTCTACACAGAACAAGTACTCAACACATTGAACGGATATCCAGATATAACAACAACAGTAGTTTATATAGCACCTTTAACATTGTAACATATTCTAAAGGCATTTTATAAGAATATTATAAAACTACGTTTGACACTGAATAACATCAGGGGGTATTAGGCCAGACAGCCAAATGTTTGGTTAAACAGCAGATTCTAAGAAGTGTCGGAAAGAAGGAAAGCAAAGAGGTGGAGAAGTATAGGGAATTCCAGAGCTTGGGACCCAGAGAGATGAAGGCACAGCTGCCAATGGTGGATATCACGAATTAGATGAGGGCCGATGTCTCAGAGGGTGCTGGGGCTGGAGAAACTACAGAACTAAGGAAGGGTGAAACCATGGAGGAATTTGAAAACAGGTTGAGAATTTTAAAAATCAGGATTATTTGATTCTTACATGAAATTCCAGTACCTACCTATCCTCCCGGATATCTGCCTGAGAACTAATCCCGGTTCATAACCTTGCTTTCATGTTTGTCCCCATGTTGAGCTTCCAGCCATATTTACTAAGGCTGCTCATTTTTTCCTCTAAAAACACAGCCAAATTTGTCCTCGTCACAGCTCATCTACTGCTGTAACCTTCATTCATATCTTAGTTACCTCTATACACTCAAATTCAATACACTCCTAGCTGGCCTTCCACAATCTACGTAAAGTAAACTGGAGATCCAAAACTCTGCAGTCCTTGTCTTAACTCGTACCAAGTCCTGCTCATTTATCAAACCCGTACTTGCTGAATTGGAGTCTGTGTGTTCTCCCTGTGTCTGCGTGGGTTTTCTCCAGATGCTCCAGATTCCTCTTACCAAAGATATGTGGATTTGATTGGCCATGCTAAATTGCCACTTAATGTCAGGAGGACTAGCAGGGCAAGTATATGGGGTTAAGAGGACAGAGGCTGGATGGGATTGTAGTCAGGGTAGACTTGATGGGCCAAATGGATTCCATGAATTACACTGATTCCCAGTTAAGCAAAATCTTGATCAAATTTAGTTTTAATTCTCTTGTAAAGCACCTTGGAATTTGCTATGTTAAATGAGCTAGATAATTAAAACTGTTATTGTTATACCTATATATTTATTCAACATATTGAGCACTGGCTGTGTGCAGAACTCTGACAGCATTTCTGTATTTGCCTTTTCCTAGTTTGAGCCCGCAGCTTCTTATCCTATTCTTGTAACTTGAGCTCAATACAATCACCTCTCACAAGTGTACAACAATTTAATAATTATAATTATTAATTTCACAGCACCAGCGACCCACGTTCAATTCTCGGCTCAGGTCACCGTCTGTGTAACATTTGCACGTTCTCCCCGTGTCTACGTATGTTTCCTCCGGTTTCCTCCCATAGTCTAAAAGATGTGCTGGTTAGCATTGGCCATGTTAAATTCTCCCTCAGTTTATCCAAATAGATACTGGAGTGTGGCAACTAGGGGATTTTCATAGCAACACTGCAATGAAGTTACTATAAGCTGATATATGACACTAATAAATAAACTTTTAAAAAAAAGTACCAAATACATTAAAAAAACCTAGTACACTGGATTGGTCTCTATCATTTGCACAATGCTCTTGAGGGAAATAAAATGTTCCATTTAGCATTAATCTTTAATAGTTAGTGTACACACCTTGCCAGTGTTTCTAAATCTAGACTCTAATAACTGCCAATTTTCTGCCATTTCATAGAATCCTACAGTGCAGAAGAAGGGCATTTGGCCCATTAAGTCTGCACCAACAACAATCCCACTCGGGCCCTATCCTCTTAACCCCACTTATTTATCATGCCAGTGCCCCTGACACTAAGGGAGTGTGGGAGGAAATGGAATATCCAGAGGAAACCCACACAGACATGGGGAGAACATGCAAACTCCACACAGTGGCCCGAGGCTTTGTTTCTGAAATAAAAATCCAATAGCCTTCTCACCCTTTCGACTAATGGAACGATTTGCTAATGCAAGCTCTCAGACAAAAATGGCACTGGTCAAAATCATGATTGTTTACAAATCATTTCTCTGAATGGAAAGTGATCTAAATTTAGACGTTCAGACATACTTCAGAAAGTTGCCATGACTCCAGGTTGTGATAGTAGTCCCAACCAAAGAGGAATTTAAATGTGACAGAGCGTACGCATGATTAAGGAAATGGTTCAGTTAAGCCACACTCTATATGGTAAAGTCTGGAATCAATATGCTAGCACAATAAGTCATAAACCATATGTCTGCAATCTTTTATTTCCCTTGGAAGGGCCTGCGTCTACAAAATGCTCAGTCATCTGTGTTCCTAAATACCATGTTATTATTTGCAATTCCAGTATCTTGCTTTCAGTATCAAATGTGAAAAGTATGAAGTTATTTGCATAAGATTGGTAAGAAGTTTCGCCTATTATGTATTGAATAAAATAGTTTTTTAAACAGAGATACATTTTTAATGAGAGACAGTGTGTTGGACACTGACTTTTCACCTCTTGAATGTTGCTACTAATTGTTCTTTGTAAAATGGGCTTGTGTAATTTGAGGTAAGTTCTAATTGATACGGGCGCACAATATCTCACTCTAAGCTCCCAATAAACTGACAATCTTGCTGTGAGAGGCCCTTAGGGATGGCTGCTTCAATAGTTCAGTAAAAGCCCACACATTTATGATGTGGTATTCTTCTAATGCTGGGGTTGAGGCACATTATGGAGGCAGAAAGTAAACATGTTTATCTTGGTATGTTTGATTGGGAGCACTTCAATCTGGCATTGGATAGATGAAGCAAAAAGAAAACCCCATTTCCCAGGAGGAACATTAATGAAACATTAACTGTGGTTGCTTTCTCCACCATTGCTGCCAGGCCTACACGTGCTGAGTTTGTCCAGCATTTTCTGGTTTTTGTTTTAGTAGTTTGAATTAGTCTTCACTGTAGATGACACAGTTAACATGCCAGAAATATAGTGTTAATCTGAAAATGGAGGAAGAGTGGAACTCAGAAAATCTTTGTATTGTGGATGAACCCACAGCACATGGACTGGAGCGATCCAAGGAGACAGCTTACCACCACCTTCTCATGGGCAAGCATGAGTGGGCAATAAATACAAGCCAGCCAGCGGTGCCCATGTCCCACAAATGAATAAAAAGTATAACACCAGAGAAGTGGTGCAGAGTAAATTATTGCATCTGTGGGCTGACAAGTGCTCAGGTTGTGATGACCCTCACCTGAAGGTCTTAAAAGAAGGGGCTAGTTAGATAGTTAATGCATTACTTTCACTTTTCCAAAATACCCAAGATTTGGGGGAAGGTTCCAATAGATTGGAAATTCATAGAATCGTATAGTGCAAAAAGATGTCATTTGGCCCAAAGAATAAAGAAAATTACAGCACAGAGACAGGCCCTTCAGTTCTCCAAGCCTGCATTGACCATGCTGCACGACTGAAATACAACTCCCTCCCCTTCTGGGAACCACACAGCTCTATTCCCATCCTGTTCACGTATTTGTCAAGATGCCCCTTAAAATTCACTACCATATCCACTTTCACTGCCTCCCCAGCCATGAATTCCAGGCACCTACTACTCTGTAAAAAATCTGCCTCATACATCCTCCTTTAAATCTTACTCCTCACATCTTAAACCTGTGACCCTTAGTAATTGAATCTTTCATCCTGGGAAAAAGTTTCTGACTATCCACTCTGTCCATGCCTTTCATAATCTTAGAACAAAGAACAAATCTTGTAGACTTCCATCAGGTCACCCTCAACATCCATCGTTTCAGTGAAAACAAATCAAGTTTCTCCAACCTCTCCTCATAGTTAATGCCCTCCATACCAGGCAATATTTCTGAACCCTCTCCTAAGCCTCCACGTCCTTCTGGTAGTGTGGCGACCAGAATTGTACACTATATTCCAAGTGAGGCTTCACTAAGGTTCTATAAAGCTGCAACATGACTTGCCAATTTTTAAACTAATGCCCCAGCTGACGGAAGCAAGTATGCCGTATGCCTTCTTGACAATCTTCTCTACCTACATTGCCACTTTGTGACCTGTGTACCTGCACACCCAGATCTCTGCCTATCAATACTCTTAAGGGTTACTGTATATTTCTTATCTGTATTAAACCTTCCAAAATGCATTACCTAATTTGTCTGGATTAAACTTCATCTGCTATCTCTCCGCCCAACTGATCTATATCCTGCTGTGTACTCTGATAGTCCTCATCGCTATCCACAAATCCACCAACCTTCGTGTTGTCTGCAAACATACTAATCAAATCGGTTGCATTTTCCTCCAAATCATTTACATATCTTACAAACAGGAAAGGTCCCAACACTGATCCCTGAGGAACACCATTTGTCACAGGTTTCCATTCAAAAACACAACCTTCCACTGCTACGTTTGTCTTCTTTGACCAAGCCAGTTTTGTACCCAGCTTGCCAGCTCATCTGATTCCATGCAACTTCACCTTCTGCACCAGTTTGCCATGAGGCATCCTATTAAAGGCCTTACTGAAGTCCATGTAGACAACATCCACTGTCCTACCCTCAATCATCTTCCTCGAAAAACTCTATCAAGTTTGTGAGATATGATCTGCCATTTACAAAAACCATTTTGCCTCTCACTAACACGTCGACTTACTTCCAAGTGTAAATAAATCCTGTCTTGAAGAATCCCCTCCAATAATTTCTCTACCATTGATGTAAGGATCGAGTCTTCACCAACCACAATTTTACCCAGGCCTATCCCAATAACCACATGCATTTACCCTAGCTAGTCCTCCTGACACTGAAGGAGAATTTAACATTGCCAATGCACCTAACCTACACACCTTTGGATTGTGGGGGAAAACCAGAGCACCCTGAGGAAACACACACAGACACAGGAAGAATGCACAAACTCCATACAGACAGTGACCCAAACCGGGTTCCTGGGAGGCAGCAATGTTCCACCATGTCAGCCATTATTGATGCAGCCAATAAATCCTTTATTCTAAAATGGATGGAGATAGAAAGCAAGAAACCACAGGCTTGGTGATTTAACATTTATCATGGGGAAAATGTAAGAAGCTGTTATTGAAGATGCTACAGCAGGTTGGGGTACTTGGAAACATTCAAGGTGTTATGAGAAATTTGCACTTCGGAGTCAGACTTGAAGATTTCAACAGTAAAGTTTTATTTTGGACGAAGTTTTGGGAGAAAACACCGGTATTCTGCAATACTTGGCAGCTAACTTCTCAACTACACAACGATAATTGATTTTTATACTTGTTGACAATAGGCAGTATGGACATTAGCCATTAACACATTGTTACAAGTCGAGTAGACAGATACGGACATCGACATTTAACATATCGTTGCAATTAGACAGGTACAGACACGGACAGTTAACACATCATTTTTCATAGAATGGATACATTTAAACAGTTATGTCTTCCATCAATGACTGGTTTCAATCTACAGATTCAGCAGCTGATCTTGTTACATTTATGTCTCCATCTGTGCCTGACCTTATTATCAGACTCATTGTTCTGGGTCTGCTCTTATCTGGAATGCCTCAAGCTCTGACCAGCTTCCTGCAGCAATTCAGATACTGCAGGTTTTAACCTTCTGTGTAACTGTCTGTGCCCAAAGCCAGTGCCTCTTAATGTCCCTTCTCAGGTAGCCAGTGTGTGTGCCAGGTAACCATTTTATGTCCATCACTTTTAATTCCACCATAACAAAGGCAATCAGGCAGAGTCAACATGGTTTTGAGAAAGGGAAGTCATGTTTAACCAATTTATTGGACTTGGCCGGAATGTTGAGTTAAATCAGATCAGTCATGATCTTACTGAGTGGTGAAGCAGGACACAGGGTCTGAGTGGCCGACTCCTGTACCTAAATTGTACACGTATGTATCTTTGTATGTAAATGTACTGAATGGGTCTTTTTATTCTTTTTAATATTGTGAAGTCTGTAATTGATACTTAAAATTTTATTTTCATTTCAGCGTAGGTCAGGAGGTCTGTCCATGGTGGATCCAGGTTAAGTTGGCAACACTCATTTATAGCCTTTGAGTGGTTTTATCATCACAGAAACATTACCCCCAAATGGGAGAATCAAAAGCCTGTCTGCAATGTTGGGCAAAAGGGACACTGAGATCAAGCCTGTCCACAGCTAATGACAGATTCTGTTGCCAATTCCTTCTAAGCTGCACGGTCAACATTACCAGCACCTCCCTCTTTTACCACCACATTCACCCGGCCAGATTCGACATGAAACAGACATGCTCTACAAAAGACCAATTTGGGCGCTCCAGCTAAAGAGGTGCTAAGTGCCAAACGAGTCTCTGCTTGAGATCAGTGGAGTGGGGGCTGAGGTCTCGCTGCCACTCTGCCCAAGATCGGGAGGGGGGGGGTGGAGAAGGGGGCCAGTTATGTTGTGGGATGGGGCAATGTCTGTGGGGGCCAGGGAGAGGCACTATCTAGTCCAGTAGCGATGTGGCAGGGGAGCCATATTCTTTTTTTTTCAAGCACGCCCAGTCAGAGGCACTGAATGGAGCTGCAGGATTTTGGGCCCCCGTTCACGGACTTGTGTAGTATGAATCTGAATTGCTGATATTTTTTCAGGTAGAGAGCACATGGAGCGCCCGAGAACGGGTCTAAAAGTTGGATCTGAAACACTCCCAGTTTCAAGTCCTAGACTTCAAATCAAAATAGGGCCCATAGAATTATTGAGCAACACAACATGGAAACTGGTCCTTTGGCCCAACTGATTCATACTGATGACGCTGTATTTTCAGCTAGTCCCAATTGCCCACATCCCTCTAATCCTTTCCCATCCATGTACTTATTCAAATGTTTTTTAAATATTGCTATTGTACCTGCCTCAATCACTTTTTCTCGTAGCTCATTCCATACACACACACCACTCTCTGCATGAAAAAGTTACCCCTCTTCACTCACCTTAAACTTATGCCCTCTAGTTTTCGATTCCCCTTTCCTATCTATTGCCTTCATGATTTGAAGCACCTCAATAAGCTCACTCCTTATTATCCTACATTCCAAGGAATAAAGTTTTAGCCTGGTCTAGCTCTCGCTATAACTCAGACCTACTAGTTCTGGCAACATCCCTGCAAATCTTCTTTGCGCTCTTTCCAATTTAACCATGTCTTTCCTACAACAGGGTGACCAAAACTGAAGGAGCAAACATGATGTCAGAAGTAAAGAATGCTTTGAAATCTATGAGCAGAGGAAAACCCCCCGGCAGTGACGAGGTAATAACAGAACATCTAAAAGTCCTCCGAGAAACAGAATTAAAAGTGATTAGTGGAATTTGTCACTAAAAGAGATACCAGAGGATGCATTCCAGGTGACTTGTGTTATTTGTCATTCATTAGGTTACCTAAAATAACAGAATGAAAGTAATTTAGAACTATAAGCTTAATAAGTCTTCCCATTAAAGTGATCTTGAAAGTCGTAACTGATTGAAAAAATAATGCATTTGAAGTAGAAATTGGTGAAACAGTGTAAATTTAGATCTGGAGTAAGAACAAGAGTGAGAATATTTAATTCAAGAGCAATTTTCAATAAATAATAAATCAAGGATGACAGGCTGAGGCTTTGAAGCAAAAAAGTTTTATTGCCAAGTAATGATATCTACAAACAGGGCCAGACAGAATAATTATACAACTGTACACTACTCCTTCCTGGTTTTAAGTGCAGATCCTCCCCCGACACAGGATACACACCCTCGCACTTGATTGACTCAGCTTCCTGCCTTGACACTCCATAAGGTCTGACCTGACCACGTGGCCCTTAAGAAATGCTCCCTTAAAGAGGCCACACTATTAACACCTAGTGGTAAACAAGCACATTTAACTATGCTTCATAGGCTTTTGAAAAAACATTTGATTGTATTCATCACCAAAAGTTAATAGACATGTTACTGAAATGTGATATTGACAGTAAAGATGTGAGATATCTCTAGAGCCTATCCTGTAGCCAAATAGCAAGCGTCAAGCTAGATTGAAGATAAAAATTAAATGTTTCAAGTAAAGAAAGGAGGACGACAAGCTGTGTGGTATCAGTTTGTGCACAGAACAAATATTCAAAGAATTGGGTATTGTTCCAGGGGGACAAATTGGAGGCAGGAACAGAAATTTGTGGTAGGTTAACGACATTTCTACTTGCAAAATCAGAAGAGGCTCTATAAAGTCTAGATATTTAGACTAGAAACCAAGACAAAAGTTAGTTGTAAGGAATATATTAAAAGAAACTACAGAGAAGATCGAAGTGGAAGATGTCGCACCGGAACAAGTTAGTACATTTGGGACAAATAATAACAGAAGATGACAGATGTGATGCTGATGGATGGAGACAGTCAGAAGTAATTGTGTGAAGATGAAGGAGGTGTTTTCTTGTTAACGAGGACAATCTCATGTACCACTACATTCTATCCACTTTCTGCACGTCTCAGAAACGTGGATAATAACAACGATAGAAGTCTTTGAAATGTGGATACTAAGAATTATGCTAAAACATCCATTTACCGACCATCGGTCAAATCAAGAAATAAGTGAAATGGTAAGAGCAAAAAGAAAATTCTTTAAAAATGATACCCTGAAAAGAAAACATCAGTATTTCAGCTATTTGATCCGAGCTGAAAAGCAGCAGAAATCTCTTAGAGGACAAAGACGACCAACAGGAAAGGACATCTTTCTGGGCATGTTGGATGATGAATATCACAGAATGGTTGCAGGTGAATTACATGTATTGGATGTGTGAGGATGGCCTCAGTCAAGAGTAGCTATGAACAGCAGCCTTCAGTCTTGCAGGACGGTGCAATATCTGTATCAAGTCTTGCCCTATTATCCTGCAGATGAGCATTATCTCAACAGGTCCAGTGACCTGTGTGAGAGCAGATTATTGGGCAACACTGATTGGTAAAGCTTTGTGTTTTAGGCTGCTTAATCTGATCCACAAGAATGCTGAAATAGACAAGAGATAGTGCTGTATATTGGAGATAGCATTTCATTTGAAAAATTAGGATCTTAGTCACCAAGGGTTCGCCTTCATATGGATCTGAGGCATCGAACACTGGCCTCTAGCTCCAGAGGTTTCTGGAAATTCTCTATAGTAAATCAATGGGTAAGATCACTCCATTTTGCTGCAATTCCTAACAATTATGCAATTTTTCCTGCATGTCTAATGTGCTGAAACGTGAGAGTGTAATAGCATCTATCTGTCCAGTCAATATACGGGACCCATCAACATGCAAGTGATTTCAGTTATCAGTGTGTTTGGTCAGTGCAAGGTTTCTGTATAATATTAATAGCTTATCAGTATCATTAAAACAATACACATATTTAATTGTGTGCATTGTCTCAGTGAAGCTGTAGCAGCTTGAGAGAGATTGTGAACCATACTTCCTCACATTTTAAAGTGGTAAACATCACTTACATCCCCGCCCTTCATTTGCTGTAGTGAGAGTCTGAATTCACTCCCTCAGTCATCTCCGCTCAGGAAGTTTAGAACATTGTTTCTGGTAATGAGCCCTTGAAGGGATAAACCCTGCTTTACTTACAACACTTCAAGGACAGGACTAGTAAATGGAACACGCCTGCCCTGTCTCTGCATCTGTATTCTTCTATAACCTAAAGTTTATTGTTCAAACCCTAGAGCAGTTTGTTAAATCGAAACAACAGCCCTTTAAGAGCTGCTGAGTTGCCAGCAGTGGGTTACGTATGAAGGAGTAGGTGATGTGTTTTCTATTTATTCACAGGATTTGTGCATTGTTGGCTAGGCTAGCATAAAATGCGCATCCCCAACTGCCCTTGCTGGTGTTCTGCCTTCTTGAATCACTGAAGTTCTTGCATTGTAGATACACCCATATTGTTCCACATCAGGGTGATGTCTTGTTTGGTGGGGGGAGGTTGCCACTGATATTAATCTCATGTCCCTCCTGTCTTTGTCCTTCTACATGGTAGAAATTACAAAATTCCACATATTTACATCAATGCTTTGAGTGCCTAATTCAAAACTCTCCCTTGCTCTATCCATTAAAGTTTACTTCCAACTCCAGAGGAGTAATATTACAAATCTCAGTACCTGACACCTGAAGTCTTGCTCACAATGAGAACAGATAGGACATGGAACTAAGTTTTCAGTCTATTTCCAACCTATGCTCATCAATAGTGAAGTTCCTAATTGTTTGTCTGAACCAATTAGTGCAGCTCCTGATGAGGAAATAGATGCCTGTGCCTTTGCTACACAACATCAAGGGCAGAATTTTCCCAAAAGGTTTCTAAGTGTTGTAATAATGTGAAAACGGGAATCCTCCTTGCTGGTACTTTTGCTGTGTCCCGCACCACAATCTTTTAGCTCCGTGCTATGAAAGACTCTGACTGTTATGGACTCTCCAAGTGCAAGACTCACCCAAAGTGGCTGTAGCTGGGAACCATTAACAGGGGGAACAGCATTTAAGCACTAACGAAGGGCTCTCAGTCAATCATGCCAGGAAGATGGCACCATGAAGACTGGGTCCATGGCTTATCGAGGAGGATCTGAGCTGGCTGCCGCAGTGGAGGGGGGGCCATATTCTTCCCCCAGGACATTCAGGGCTAAGGGATTGGGTCAGCAATGCAGCATGAGAGGCAGCGGCAGTGGAGTGAGTGCCTGTGCACTGGCACGAAGATGAACAACCTCCTTTAGGCATCAAGAGCAAGTTTTCATCCCATCCTGGCATCAGTCCCATTCATTGAAATGCCCACATCGATCCACTCCCTGACACCCCATGACCTTCCAGCACCCAACTCCTTCCTCCAACCCCTCTGGCACCCTTGTTGACAAGTCCCTGCTTGCTGAGGCACAGTGCCTATGTACACCACCCGATTGCCCCATGCCATTAAGCTTTCAGTCTCTCCTTTAGTCCCCACAGGAGAAGACAGCCCATTGTTTCCAGCAGCCAAAGGGGAGCAGGGATGGGGTTCCTGAGTTGCAGCTCCTCACCCCATTGGAGGGCCGAGTACTGGAGATTTTGGGGAAGGCCGAGCATAGAGACATTACTGTCAACCAAGTCAGGGTGCGCCATGGAAGTGAGGATCTACAAAACCTTCATTCGTGTGACCTTTCTTAGGTAAGCTGCAATCTGCACACTACACAGCTGTTGACGCACAGCAGTTGGAGGTGGGAGTGTCAGAGGGCTCGGGCAGGCAGAGGTCTGCCGGAGCCAAGGAAACAGCTGGCTCCCAGCCAGATGCTGGGATCAGTTCTTCTGCAGCTGCTGGAGATGCAGATGGGGCTGTAAGAAAACTTTCCAGCAACTGCAAGGCTGCTTGGAGGAACTCTACAGTTACAGGATATGGTGCCGGCATTTGAGTAGCACCCAGGCCAACAGTGCAAGTCTGCGATATCCTGCACATAGCTTCTGTACAGATTATAATATTACACACACTGCGCCTTTCCAAAGAAAAATTAATTACCAGATTATCAACGAGTAGACAGTGTGTAAAGAAAGAGAAATAACACTCCCAGCAGCAATACAATTGAAATGAACTGCGTGTTTGGCTTTAATACTCACCCGTATTGTTCTAATTGCTACTACTGGCACCATGCTTCTCATTTGTAATTGGTAAATAGTACAAAAGGAAATGGCGACTCTTCAAAAATTGGATTGTTTAAAACTGCTTTATGAAGTGTTTTGGTTCTGAAGCAACTGTAGGAAAGAATGTGAAGCCATTGATTTAGAGAACCGATGTTGCAATCCTGACAAAGTGAACCTCAGGATGAGTGCTGCCAGCAGAAAACTCACCAGAAGCACAAGGAGCTGACTGCCTGTGGTTTCTCTGTGGTCAGCTCCCTCGGATAGTTAGGATGTGCAGAGATCTGTGCTGGCGCCAGGACCTAGTTTATTGGGCACGTGGAAAATCTGGCCAAAGACTGAAATGTAAATGACTGCGCCCAGATTAAAGTAATTGTCCGAGCGTGGGGTCAATTTTATTTTCAAAAAGGCTCAAAGTGGATTTTGATGAGATGTCATCGTTGGAGCTGGATATAAATAAAATGAGGAAACCAAATGTGAAGGCATGAAATGAGCAGCATGGTGGGACAGCGGTTGGCATTGCTACCTCAGCACCAGGCATCCGGGTTAGGTTTCCAGCTTGTGTCACTGTCTGTCTTGAGTTAGCATGCTACCCTCCCACCTCTGTGTCTGCATGGGTTTCCTCCCATAGTCCAAAGATGTGCAAGTTAGGTGGATTTGGCTGTACTAAATTGCCCTTTATTGTCCAAAGACGTGTAGGTTAGATGGAGTTGCCATGATAAATGTACAGCTTACTGTGATAGGACCTATTAGAGAGTTGCCGCAGACTCAATGGGCCAAATGGCCTCTTTTGCATTTAGGACTTCTACGAAGTGCAGTCTTTAACCAATAACGTGGTACAGCATTCCAAATCTCTACTTGTTGGTTGGCATGGTGGTGTGGATAAGGTGAATCAAAAAGATTTTATTTGATACTGCACTCTCCCAAGATCTCAGCCAGTTCATAATGGTCATATTAAATGCACTGAATCTGAGAGGAGGTTGAAGGAGGCAGTACACTCTATGGAACATCAAAAGGTGAGACAACTCAGCATATCATTTGCCAGGTCAAAGGTTTTGTCTTTTCTTCTGCATTTGCTGCTTGCCAATAGCATAACAGTCACACAATCATCCAGCTCCACCATAGGTCTCTATTTTCTCAGAAGATAAAGGAAATTTGGTGCGTCAGCTATGACTCTCAACAACATTTACAGATGCACTTTATAAAGTATTCTTTCCTAATGTATCACAGCTTGGTATGGCTCCTGTTCTGCCCAAGACGGCAAGAAACTACAAAGGGTTGTGAATGAAGCCCAGTCTATCATGCAAACCAGCCTTCCGTCCATTGTCTACATTTCACATTGCCTTGGCAAAGCAGCCAGCATAATTAAGGACCTCATACACCCCGGATATTCTCTCTTTCGCTTTCTTCCATCAGGAGAAAGATCGAAAAGCTTGAGGTCACATACCAACTGACTCAGGGATAGATTTTTCCCTGCTGCCGACAGACTTTTGAATGAACCTACCTCACACTCAGTTGACTAACCCAGTTATGACTGTACCACTACATTCTGTGCACTCTCATTTTCCTTCTCTATGAATGGAATACTTTCCACAATACTGTGTTGAAACAATACTTTCCACTGTAATGTTAATACATGTGACAATAATAAATCAAATCAAATACGCCTGAAAGATCACCCTCACAGTTCTGTAATTGGACTTGGGGACCTCTCACTAATGTTTCCAAGCATTAACACAACCACACATACCTCAGAAGATGTTTTTTCCTTCCTTAGACAGTTCCTTGGGATTGAGGATGGCTTTCTTCCACACGAGGGTTGTGGATTCTTGAGGTAAGTGAAATATTCAATGCTGGATCCGTGCATTCTGCATCAGTTTATGATGTGGTTTATGAGGTGGGTGGACAGGATGTTTGGAGTTTGGTCTATTCCTTCCACTGTTTGCGTCTGGTCTCCACCTGGATCTGTTAGAGATATTTAAAATGGTTGACACCAAAACAGATGTTTCTGCTTCAACTTGAATGATCCCGATCATGGGATTGCCACAGATCAGTGGGGACATTGTATATTTTCAGGGAGGCTTTGAGGACATTCCCTGAAGCTTCCCTCTCGATAACATCTTGTTGTGACACAGCTCAAAGTAGAAAGGGATTGTTTGGGAGTCTCATGTCAGGCATGTGGATAACATGGCTCCACCCAACATAGCTGATTCATCAAATCCAGCATCTTGATACTGGGAATGTTGGCCTGAGAGAGGATGTTCATCTGCAGTAAGAACTCTCCAATAATAAATAATAATAAACAAAAAAAAACACAACTTCTCAAAGTAATGGTTTAATTTAAAAAAAGCTTCATCCCACCTTGGGCCACAAATACTCTCCCCCAACTCCCATCTGCTTCCTAGTTCTACTGGGTCAGCTGACCATCACAGCATCTTGCCATTGGTTACATTGAAACAGGTCAGCTGACCATTACAGCATGTTGCCATTGGTTACATTGTAATAGAGGTCAGTGACATTGACGCACCTATCCGGTCACTGAATTGCAGGAGTTTGCAGAGTTTTCACTGCTGATAATTCTCCAGGGAATTAATAATGGTTGCTGTACATTGTCCCTGTCTCTGATGCACGCAGGAGGGCTGGAAGCATTACAGCTCTGTAGACCATGAGCTTGGGGTTCCAGATCTTTGTCATCCGACACTCTTTCAGTCAGCTGAAGACTGTACTGACATATTGATGGTGACACCAGTGGCATCTGCCCTCATTGAGAGGAGGCTCCCAACGTATGAGAAATGATTCACGTTGTCTAATGGATTGTCATGGATCCTGATAGTCAGGGAGCAGTGTTGCACAGCGGGAGCAGACTGGTAGAAGATCTTTGTCTTCCAGATGTTTAGTCTAAGGTCCATTCTTTTATTTGCCTGTGAACACTTTGACTATAGTTTGGAACTTGGCCTCTGAGTGCATGCAGACGCAAGTGTCACCAACGTACTGCAGCTCAGTGACAGAGATAGCGTGATCTTGGTTCTGAACTCGACACAACAAGCATTGAATAGTTCCCCTCTCATCCTGTAGGACAGTTCCACTCCAATGAGCTTCAGGGATGGCTTGGAGGGTTGCAGTGAGGAAGATGACAAAGAGTACCGGTGGGAAGATGACAAAGAGTACCACGCAGCCCTCCTGCGTGCATCAGAGACAGGGACAATGTACAGCAACCATTATTAATTCCCTGGAGAATTATCAGCAGTGAAAACTCTGCAAACTCCTGCAATTCAGTGACCGGATAGGTGCGTCAATGTCACTGACCTCTATTACAATGTAACCAATGGCAACATGCTGTAATGGTATTCACAACCTTGCCTGATCATAGTTTGCATTTATATTGGGACTGTGGCAGATTCAGGAATAGATGTTCAGTATAAGAATGAATAGTACTCGTAGAAGGAGAGTGTATGGTTAAGGCAGAGTAAGTTTAAAGTTTACTTATTAGTGTCATTGCTATGCTTATGTTAACACTGCATTGAAATTATTGTGAAAATCCCCTATTCACCACACTCTGACAATTGTTTAGGTACACTGAGGGAGAATTTAGCATGGCCAATCCGTCCAACTTGGTGCCTTTCAGATTATGGGAGGAAACTGGAGCACTCAGAGGAAAGTTACACAGACACGGTGAGAATGTGCAAACTGCACACAGACAGTGCCTAAGCCGAAAATCGAGCCCAGGTCCCTGACATTGTGAGGTAGCAGTGCTAACCACTGTGCCACGTGTTATAGCAGAGGAGGAGAGAAACCAGCTGACCTGATACATACATACATGAATTCCATCTATAATGCTTTGCACTCATAGGATGTCTAAATAGAAATAAGTTCAGTGTTCCATGGAGCTGAAAGCTCCTTTCCATAGACAAGCTGACCCACATGCATTCCCTTGCAAACAAAAGCCTGAAATTTTAGGCCCCATGGGGACAGGTATGGAGGTGCATGGGGCAGTTTCCCATATCTTTCCATTCCAGACCACTTTCCCAGATACCAGTTGGGGAAGGGGCATGGGAGAGCTTCCTGTCTGCAGTGGGATTGCTGATTGCCTGCTGATTAATGACTTCTTCATTCCTTCAAGGTCCTGTGATGTGTTAGAGAAGCAGTGCAGCTACTTGGAGGTAGTCTCACAGTGGCAGACATAAAGACAGGTTCACGGACCCTCTGCTTGCTTGATTTTAGCTACTACCACAGGGCACTCTGGGAAGGACTTCCCTTGCCAGAATGTTGGCCTGGATGCTCAGGAGTTTCAATGTTCAAGTTAAAAATGCTGGAGAGAGTGCGCCTCCATCTTGAGGCTGTTCTTTATTTCTCTTTGTCTCTCTAACTAGCAAAGACATCCTGCTGTTTCTTTCAAGACAGAGGGCCTTCTGTTTCAAGAGTGTCCACCCTCCTCAATTGGTTGATGGGCCTGTCCGTTGCCTATTAATAGGCCGACATGAGGGAAATCACAACCAGGTGACTATCCTTGCTGTGTATTTCTGATCTCTGTTTTAGCCTGACAGTGGGAAAAGCCCTATCCATTGTCTGTCATTTGCATGTTGCATCTGTGGATTTATTCGATTCCCGGCTTGGGTCAGTGTCCGTGTGGAGTTTGCACATTCTCCCCATGTCTGCGTGAGTTTCCTCCCAGTGTTCCAGTTTCCTTCCACAGTCCGAAAGAAGTTAATGGATTGGCCATGCTAAAGTCTCTCTCAGTGTACTCAACAGGCACTGCAGTGTGGCGACCAGGGGATTTTCACACTAACTTCATTGCAGTGTTCATGTAAGCCGAACTGTGACACTAATAAACAAACTTTAAACTATTATTACCCTCTAGCATAGCCTTCCTAATGGAGGCCAGTCTCGATAGTTAACATAGTTCAGTGAAATTGAGACAACAAAGACAATCCCATGTGAGATAGCGAGGTAAGACTATCTGGGCCAGACCCACATTTATTGGTCATCCATTGTCTTTGAGTGCATCGCGTGAATAGTACACACTGCAGCTACTTGGTAGCAGAAAGAGCGAATGCTTGAGGTGGTAAATAGTGTGCTGATCAAGCACGGTGTTTATTCCAATGGTGTTGAGCTGCTTGAGTTTTCTTGCAGCTGCGCTCATCCAAGAACGTGGAAGGTTATCAACGACACTTCTGACAGTGGTCTTGCGTATGGTGAAGGCCTTGGACAACAGATTTCCACAACTGAGTGCTGGTATCTGCAGCCGTGATGGCAGCAGTCTGAGACTGCATCTTACCAACTCAGGCTCACCTGGAACCAAGCTGAGATTGTAGGATTTCAATCTGAGCTTCAAATACAGATCTCAGACAGTGGGGGATTTCTCTTTCTGCTACAATGCAATCAGAGACATCATTATGGTTAGATTTTAGATTTGGTCATTTCCATCTGAAAGGATGCCATCACCTTAAGTTATTTGTTTATCCCACCAGCTGCCCCAGTGATGTCCATCAGGATGAGGACATTCCATTCCTGGTTAGGTGCTACTGTTTGAGTGTTCTTGAAGACGCGCTCATCCAGGAACATGGAGCATTATCAAAGACACTTCCGACTTGAACACTAGATTTCTAGACTGCTGTGAGAGTGACTTTGTGCCACCTTGTCCTGGTGGAGAGATGGAAGTGTATGTACAAAGTGGCTTATTGGTTAAATGGCTGGCATGTATGAATGGTGTGAAATAAGGGTGTGAGGCTTACCACAGTGTTAACTGTGTGGGGCAGAAAGGAAGTTGTGAATATCAGGTATCAATTGTTAGGAGATTGTGGGCATGCGATTGAGGGAGGCATGGTGTGTTGAGCAGCATGTGAGGTGAGTGACACTATTACTGCGATGCAGCATATGAAGATACATTTACTAACGTTGACTAGTCATGTAAAGTCATTGAACATCTTCCAGCCCTTGAGGCTACACTCCTTTATCTATCTAGATGAATAAACTCTTCTATTGCTTTCTCAGAATTGGTCTGGAGGCTCTCCTGTTGACATTGGATATCTGTCCTCCCATCAAGCCTTCATGGTGAAGCCTCCATTGTTGTGTGGAGAACCTAGGAACCAGCTCTTTGCTACATTGTATCTTAAGAACTTCCAGGATCTGCTCAAGTCAAAGAGCACATCCATTCCAGAAGGAAGAGGCTGATTTTAAATAGTGCAGCTTAGCATGATTTTATAATACTCCTCTGTTCATTCATGCAACCACTTCACAGAGCACTTGACTCACGCTGGACACTACAATCATGTAAATGATCAGGCAGCCCAGAACAAATGCGCACTGATTAGTACGTTATGATCAATAGACCCCCCCTTATGCCTTGGTCACACTTTCCCAAATTACTTCTATCAAATAAAACTGCAAGCGACATTCTTGCAAAACGAAAGGACATACAAGAATGTCTAGTTTGTAGGTAACAGGAAGTCTTGTATCAATACAAATGCAAATGAGATCACCAGCATGTGGAAAATCAATGTTTCCAACAAACATTTAGCGCTCTAAGAGATCAAATGGCCAGATTCTGGCACAGTGATTAGCACTGCTATCTGACAGTGGTAAGGACTCAGACTCAATTCCGGCCATGGGTCACTGTCTGTGTTTGCGCTTCTTCCTCTGTCTGCTTGGGTTTCCTGCGGGTGCTCCGGTTTCTTCCCAAGTCCAAAGACATGCAGGTTAGGTTGATTAGCCATGCTAAATTGACCTCAGTGTCAGAGGGATTACCAGGGTAAATGTGTGAGATTGTTGTCAGTGCAGACTTGATGGGCTAAATGGTCTCTTTCTGCACTGCAGGGATTCTATGATTAACAAACATTCACACATTTAGAACATAGAACATTACAGCACAGAACAGGCCCTTCGGCCTTCGATGTTGCGCCGACCAATATAAAAAGCAATGCCCCTCCAAACTAAACCATTCCCTTCTCTTCCATATACTTATCAACTAACGTCTTAAACGCCACCAAACTTGGCGCATCTACAACTGCTGCAGGCAGGGCATTCCACTCCCGAACCACCCTTTGGGTAAAGAACCTGCCTCTGATATCCGTCCTATAACTATCACCCCTTAATTTAAAGCTGTGTCCCCTCGTGCTAGCTTTCTCCATCCTAGGAAAAAGGCTATCACTGTCCACCCTATCTAAACCTCTAATCATCTTATATGTTTCGATTAGTTCCCCTCTTAGCCGCCTCCTTTCTAACGAAAACAACCTCAAATCCCTCAGCCTCTCTTCATAAGACCTGCCCTCCATACAGGCAACATCCTGGTAAACCTCCTCTGTACCCTCTCCAATGCCTCCACATCTTTCTTATAATGTGGGGACCAGAACTGCACACAATACTCCAAGTGCGGCCGCACTAGAGTTTTGTACAGTTGCAACATGACGTTGCGGCTCCGAAATTCAATCCCTCTACCAATAAAAGCCAAGACTCCATATGCCTTCCCAACAACCTTCTCGACCTGACTGCCTACTTTCAGGGATCTATGCACATACACACCAAGATCCCTCTGTTCATCTAGACTACTAAGAATCCTACCATTTGCCCTATACTCTACACATTTATTATTTCTGCCATAGTGCATTACCTCACACTTTTCCACATTAAACTCCATTTGCCACCTCTCGGCCCAGCTCTGCAACTTGTCCAAGTAGTTGTCATTTAGTTGACATATGTGGATCCTTACACAATCATGTCATCGATCAGTAACAGCAATGTTCAAGATCACCTAACCAAAATCATAATATACTTTACCATCAATTCATTTATATTTTTGCTTCTTTCTCTACTGTTTCGCTCCTTTCTGTCAGTTTAGCCCAGTGTGTTATGTTAGAGGTCATGGGTTCAAACCCTGTTCCAAGAACTGAACATGTAATTGAGATTAGGGCTTGGTTTTTCTCTGAGTGCTCCGGTTTCCTCCCACACTCCAAAAATGTATGGGATGATTGGCCATGCTAAATTGCCCATCATGTCAGGGAGATTAGCAGGGTAAAGACGTGGCGTTACAGGAATAGCGTGAGCGACCATCGAATATATATGGGAGTTGCACTGGGGAGTGTGAGGGGTAATGGGGAATATTTAGAGGGTATGAAGAGTATAAAGAAGTTTGAGAGGCACGAGTAGACATTGGAGTGGACGGTGATTTGAGATGATGAGCAGAGAGGTTTAAGGGGCTTATGAACAGTGATGGGAACTAGGTTGCTCTCCCTGAGAGTCTGGGCATTCCTAACCAGCCCATTTCTATACCCACACTCCTTCTACATTGCTCTTTCACTGGATCGTGGCTCAAGAAACCTGATATCAATCATGATCTGACGGATCATGATTGATGGGCTTGACGGATAAAATGGCCGAATTCTGCTCCAACCTTCCTTGCCCATATCCTTAGAGACAAAGATCTGGCAGCAATGGGCTTTGAAGCTGAGCTTGCATTTTGTAAGGCGCGTTAGGTCTCGACCTGGATTTTCCAGTCCTGAAACACAAATCCAGCCCAGCATGGAGGAAGTAGCACATTGTCAGAAATGCTGCCTTTTGGATGAGGCTCACTTTTGCTCTGTTTGTCCATCATACTCTTGGTGCTATTGAAAGAAGGGCTGTTTGTGGTTAAAAAAAGATATTTCCTAATTAAAGATCAGTTTGCTGTTTGTGGGACTGTTGTGTGCAAACTGCCTGCAGTATTTGCTGGTGGATCAACAGTGAGTGCTGTTCAGAATGTAATTGACTGGATACATTGTGCTATGGCTCTGGGTACATCATGACATGATGGGCAAAAGCAAGTTCTTCTCTTCTTAAAAATGCTAAAGACCACGGCAATTCCTTAAACTCCAAACATATAAACTGACAAATCAGAACTGTGTTTGATGTAACCTACACAATTCCTCAGGATTACATCAGTTACATTCTTGAAGTTGACAGACAATCACAGCATGCACTTGAAAACAAAAAACGCAGTGATCACTGTAGATGCAATCAAGAACATGATTAAATAATTATTACATTCTCAGGAGTAACTGCCAAGAACATGCTCTTTCATGACCTAGAATAAAAAACAGACGAGATCACATTCGCCCAGGTTGCTAGGTTCAGAGAACAACTCCCTTGACACTGACATTTGAGCTAATTTAGCATTTTTACTGGATTGCAATTGTTGATAGTCTCATTAGTGCAAAAATACATGGCCTGGCAATGCAATGAAATGCCAAAATACACAAGCAATTTACTCTTCATGTTACAAAACTGCTAAGTTCCACATTCCATTCAAATCACTGCATGTAATGAATTGTAATGTTAGACTCTATGTAACATGGGAGGTTTGTTCTGGAAGCATTGGTCATTTTGACTGGTGGCAGGCTGTTTCACTATTGTCGGGTGCTTTGATGATTTAAAATGTGGATATTGGGGATGGGGGGGTGGGCAGGAGGTGTTGTCTTAGTTGTTTTGGATCCAACATTATGCACAGTACCTAATTTTTATTTCCACTGGCTGTAAGGGAATTGTATGTTCGATGCCACCTAAAACAGGCAGCTGACTAATCCAGTATCACCCATTTTGCAAGACTGTCCAAGACAAATTACTGCAAGGTGGAAAGCTGACTTGTGAATAGTGACCAGTTACAGATCAACATTAGTGCTGATCAAAGGACCCACTGACCAACAGATCTCCAAATGCCTGGAATTAAGAATCTACTGATGACCATGAAACCATTGTTGATTGTTGGAAAAACCCTTCTCATTCACTAATGTCCTTTAGAACATAGAACATTACAGCGCAGTACAGGCCCTTCGGCCCTCGATGTTGCGCCAGCCAGTGGACCCTCTAACCTAAACTATTCCAATATCATCCATATGCCTATCCACCGAACATTTGAATGCCCCCAAAGTAGGCAAGTCCACAACTGCTGCAGGCAGGGCATTCCACGCCCTCACCACCCTCTGTGTGAAGAACCTGCCTCTGACATCCGTCCTATAACTACCACCTCTTAATTTAAAGTTATGTCCCCTCGTGTTGGTCATCACCATCCGAGGAAAAAGGCTCTCACTATCCACCCTATCCAATCCCCTGATCATCGTCTGGGATGTCATGAGTTATGTGCAGCTCCTCATCCTGCCCAGCGCGACAATCACCACAAACACTGCATTGGCCGATGCGGCCACCAATCCCACCTCTCACGCCTGGTCAGCACAGCATCCCTCCCTCCCCCCCCAGACCAGACCCAGTGGCTTGCATGGATGTGCATCTCTTTCAGGCCATCCTTTCATCACAACTTCATAACATTTGAATAGTTTTACTAATTGTGTAGTTTGCTTGCTCTGAGCAAGACACTTGTCTGTCAGATTCAATGTCTCTGCTGGGTTGATGATTCCAGAGCATGTTGTGCTGTTGCATCATGATGAATCTGGAAAATTTCACACTCTGTACCGGTGTCATTACTTACTTCAAACAGAATTGGAGAGAAGGTGACCCAGTTCCAAGTCCAAGTAGTGATGTTGGTATTTGGTAAGAGGAGCAGGTGAAACAATCCTGACGCACATCACACTGGAAGGATCTGTTAGGGAAGGAAATCTGCCATCCTTATCTGGTCTGGTCTATACATGTGACTCCAGAGACACAGCAATGTGGTTGACTCTCAACTGCCCTCCAAGGGCAACTCGGGATGGGCAATAAATTCTGGCCAGTCTCATGTCATCCATGTCCCACGAATTTATTTAAAAAAAGTAATTTAAAGAAAATGTAAAACAGAAACTGACTTTAAATTGTAAATGCTACATGACAACAACATTAAAGTTTGTTTGTTAATGTCACAGGTAGGCTTATATTAACACTGCAATGAAGTTACTGTGAAAATCTCCTAGTCACCACACTCCTGCACCTGTTTGGGTACACTGAATTTAGCACGGCCATTGCACCTAACCAGCACATCTTTCAGACTGTGGGAGGAAACCAGACCACTCAGAGGAAACTCACGCAGACACGGGGAGAATGTCTGTGTGGAGTCTGCACAATGACTGAGCTGAGAATCGAATCTGGGTCCCTGGTGCTGTGAGGTAGCAATGCTAACCACTGTACCATCTGCCGCCTATCACAACATCTAAATTAAGTGAAAGATGTATTGAAAGAATACATATATTTCTCTGTGATTATTGAGTGAGATCATCCATTTAGTTACATCTTCCACAACTTTCCATTCCCTGGCCCATCAGGCCAAGCTTCCTCCAAGGTACCCCTTGGCCTACACATCTTCCTTTAGTTGCTTTCCTGTATGATCTCTAACGGGCACATTGGACACTAAAAGGCAATTTGGATCCAACCAACCTAACTCACGCATCTTTCGATTGTGGGAGGAAACTGGACCACCCAGAGGAAACCCATGCAGACATGTGAATAAATGTGAAAACTCCACACAGACAGTGAGCATGGCCAGAATTGAACCCAGATCTCTAGCACCATGAGACAGCAATGCTAATTACTAGGAAAGTCTAGAACAAGAGGGGATAATCTCAGAGAAAGAGGTCATCCATTTAAGACAAAGAGGATTATTTTTCTCTCTCTGAGGGTAGTGAATCTGTGGATTTCTTTCTGTAGAGGACTGTAGAATCTAGGTCCCTCAGTCTATTCAAGGCTGAGACGAGCAGGATTTTTAATCAATAAGGGAATCAAGAGTTGTGGGGAGAAGATGGAAAAATGGAGTCGAAGATAATCATATCAAGACAGCCATGTTGTCATTGAATGGCAGAGCAGATTTGATGGGCTGAATGCCCTACTTGTACTCCTATGGCCCTTAAAATCCTTTGCTCGCAAAACATTGGGAACCTACACACTAATGTTTTTAAGCTTGCTGTAGCTAGAGCACTATGATGGTATAGGTACTGATATGTTAGGGATCCAGAATGTGCCTGTACCATCAGTTAGTTCACAACAGAACCTTTGATGCCTGGTTACAATCACGCTACAGTTCTTCCCAAAGCTTCCTGACTATCAGATTTAATTGAGTGTCCTATGAACTTCACACATGGCATGCCCTTGACCAGAAAAATGACAGTGCATCTTTCCCTGTATCCATTTGCATAGGTTAATTAAGCCTCTGCTTGAAACGGGGCCCAAAACCAGCAACATTCTAGAAGAAATGATTTCATGAAATGCACCAGTTTGAGATGGTAAGATGATGGAAATGTCCTTTAACAATTCCACCATGAAATACATGGCTCCACACAGCCTGGGAAAATGAAAACACCTCCGAGCAAAGGAGTACATGAAGAGAAACATGGGTAATCATTAACCACTCGACGTGTAGGGTGTAATTTGTCTTTCATGCCCCCAGACAGTTACACAGGATATATTAATTATAAAAAACCAGCTACTAATTAAATCTATTTTTACAAGCACGTTGACACATTTGGAGAAAAATCAACCACCATGTTATTCATCATTGTTTCATGCTTATATACATACTTAGCAGTACTGGGCTTTTGACACAATGCGAGCTTTGATAAGTTCAGATCCATATTAACAACAAATCAGTGTTGAACATATATTATGGCCAGGATAGTGACTTTGGAATGAATTAAATTGAAAAATGCATGAGATGTGGCTTTCATGTATATATAGTTCTCTATACAATATACATCTATACAATGTGATAATAAATAAATATGTACAATATCTAAGCAGATATAGGCCAGAATTTTACTGCCCTGCCTGCTACAGAATCGGGCTGGGCTGGGTCCATTGACCTCAAGCAGGACTTTACAGTTTTGGGATGAGTGAGGCCACAAAATCCCACCCATATACTGTCAATAACACTAATGCAAAAGTTACGTGGCCAGAATTTTGTTTTTCTTATTCTGTAACATATTAAATTAATACAAAATGCATCATTCAATCATTCCCACGAATTCTATGAAATTCCCAAACTTTGAAAAATTCCAGACATACAGTTTATAAAAACTCATATTTCCCGTTAATTGAAGTGTTCAGCTGAATGGAATCCCACTAAAACATAGCACCCGAGATTTCTACGGGCCTTTTTTCTTCACCATGCTACAGTAATATTAAATTTGGTCAAAGTTCTTTGGCTGGGCGTACAGACAGTTTCCTTCCTTTGACACTGCAATGTAATTGTGGGAAAATAAACTCCCATAAACCCCACCCTGAACTATAGTGAGAGGAACCAGAACAATTGTATCCACTCCTGCTAAACAAATAACACTTTTCAGAAATGTTTGGCAGACTATGAAAATGTCATGTAATTTAACTATGGAACAACTCGTTTTATTGTAAATCGCGTTCCACATTAAATCAGCAAAAGTTCCAAAATTGATTCAATACTAAGGCCTCATTGTTATTCCCCTCAAGCAGAGAAAGTTAAGAGAAGATTTAACGAGGCACTCCAAATCTTGATGGCATAAATACGACTGTTATTTCCAGTGATCGAAGGGTCAATAACCAAGGCTAAAAATTTTAAAAGTTGGCAAAATGACCAGAGGCTGATGAGGTTTTGTTTTACCCAATGGAACACTGTCTGAAAGCGTGGTGAAAGTAAATTCAATTATAGCAATCTAAAAGGAATTGAAGCAACATTTGAATGAGTGGGGAATGGGGGAGTTTGCAGGGCTAATTGGAAGGGACAGGGCAATGGCGCAGCACAGTGGCACAGAGATTAGCACTGCTGCTTCACAGCTCCGGAATCCTGGGTTAGACCCTAGCTTAGAGCGCTGTCTATGTGGAGTTTGCATGTTCTCCCCGTGTCTGTTTTTTTTCTGGGTGCTCCGGTTTTCCAAAAATGTGTATGTTAAGTTGATTAGCCATGCTAAATTACCTCTTAGTCTCCGGGATGTGTAGGTCAAAAGAATTAGTAGGGTAAAGGTATGGGATTGTGGAGATAGGGCCTGGGATGAGGTTGTTGCTAGTGCAAACTCAATGGGCTGAATGGCCTCTTTCTGTACTGTAGGGATTCTATGGGAATGGACCCCACTGCCACACCTAAGTTATGGATCAATGAGTCTAGTATCATCACAGTAAAATGGATGATTAATGAAAGTTACAGGAAGGAATGTCCATAGCAACCAAGTTTATTCCAAGATTGAAAGTAGAAACCATGAGTTACTTAATCATGAGATACCGATCAGCCCTCAGTTTTTTTCATTCATCCATGGGAAATGGGCATCACTGGCTGGCCAGCATCTATTGCCCATCTCTTGTTGCCCGAGGGCATTTAAGTGTCAACCACATTGCTGTGGCTCTGGAGTCACATGTAGACCAGACCGGATAAGGAAGATAGATTTCTGTCCCTTAGTTAGATACGATGAGCCAGATGGGTTTTTCTGATAATCGGCAATGTTTTCATGGTCTTCTGTATGTTCTTAATTCCAGATAATTTTTTTTTATTGAATTCAAATTCCACCATCTACTGTGGCGGAATTCGAACCCGGGTTCCTGGAACATTAGATGGATCCTTGGATTAATAGTCTGGCAATAATGCCACAAGACTATCATCTCCCCAAGTTGTGACCCAATTCTGGGCACCACACTTTGGAAAGCTGTGATTTGAGCCTTGGAGGAAATGGTGCAGAGGAGATTTCTTAGAAATGGGAAGAGGGATGAAGAGCTTCAGCTATGTGTAGAGACTGGAAAATCTACAGCAGCATTGATGGAGGAGATAATCGAGTTGCTCAAAATTATGAGAACTTTGATAGCTTGGGTTGGGAAAAATAGTTTCCACTAGCATGAGGGTCAGTAAAGAGAACACAGATGTAAGGGGGTTAGCAAAATATCCTGGGGAGAAATGTTTTTATAAAACGAGTTGTTAAAATCTGGAATGCACATTTTGACAGATGGAGGAAGCAGATTCAATAGAAACTTGCAAAAGAGAATTGGATAAATACTCGCGTAGTAGAAACTTATCGGTCTATGGGGAAAGATCAGAGGACCAGGACCTCATTGGACAGCTCTTTCAAAGTACTGGCAAAGGTATAACAAAGACAATGGCCTCCTCCTGTGCTGTGAATGACCTTCTGGAGAATGGGGTTAGAGTCAAGGAGTGACCTGATGAGGATGTATAAATTTGAAGATTCCTTTCACAAACATGATGACATGGGAAGAACCCTTTCATTTGGCAAGAGGCGTGGAAACACGAAACAGCTGCTACATATACACGGAAAAAACTGGGCCACAGTCCAGGATCCTGCAGATTATTCATTGTCACAGATATCTCACATGGTATGGAATCCGTTTGATAGAATGTACATCAAAAAGTTTGTACTTGCACTGGGCATATCATCTCTGTCCCCTCACGAGCCTTGAGTTATTCATTCGTTCTGGAAAATAGCCAATCAACGTTAATACACTATCACTATTTCCCATCCAGCTATACAGAAGGCCTGATCATTTCCAACCCGGAAAGCACGTTTGAGAACAATGCTTACTGAGGCCAAATAAAAATGATATTTTTGAAACCACAGTCGGAACCATCCCAAGTTTGCGATTTCAATCATACTTTTTCTTTGGATGGTTCCCAGTGCGGGGTCAATTGCCCAAAGGAAATTTGAACTTCCCGGCAATTGCCGTGAAATCCCTACCTGGGAACTTGCGGTTGTGTTGGGGGGGGGTGGGGCTTCTCCAGTGTATTGTATCTGAGTGCAGAAGTTAAGACTCTTTAAGCTTCATTGCTTTCTGCTGCCAGTTCGATTCTGGATTTATGAGTCAATACTAAATTGGAGAAATGCATATTGGGATATCTAGGGGCATAGTAAAAGGATTGTCAGAGTAGCAGTGGGTCTGATTAGGGAACAAAATAGAGGCATGGCTGTGGTAACTGAAGGGTTTGTGAAGTAAGGAAGGCAATGGATGACAGACTTTGCCATGTCCAATCTATATACTGGCTTTGTAACTCTGAGAAGGGAATAACATTTTTATTATGAAGTAATACTTTGCATCTGTGGTCACACAGGAAAAGGACATTGCCCAAGTTCAGTAAACAAAAAGGTTGCTGAGATATTGGATGAGATAAAAAAAAGGATCAAGAGGAGGTACTGGAAACATTAGCAGTGATTAAAGTGAATGAGTCACTCGATCTGATTGGCATGCATCCTACAATGCCGAGGGGAGTATGATAGAAATTGTAGAGTGGCTGACCACTTCTTTCCAATTCTGTTACGATACAGTGATTTTAAAGTTTATTTGTTAGTCATAAATAAGGCCTACATTAACATTGCAATGAAGTAAGTGTAAAATTATCCTAGTTGCTACACTCCGGTGCCTGTTCAGGTCCATGCATCTAACCAGCACATCTTTCAGACTGTGGGAGGAAACTGAAGCAGCCAGAGGAAACCCATGCAGACATGGTCAAACTCCACACAGTGTCAGAAGACTGGAGGATTGCAATTATTTTATCTTTTGTTCAAGATAGAGAAGGATAAATCCAGCAAGTACAGGCCAATTGTTTAATAGCTGTAGTAAGGGATGGCAAGATGGCACAGTGGTTAGCACAGCTGCCTCACAGACCAGGGACCTGGGTTCGATTCCTGTCTTGGATCACTGTGTGTGCGAAGTCTGCACATTCTCCCTGTGCTTGTGTGGGTTTCCTCTGGGTGCTCCGATTTCCTCCCACAATCCAAAGATGTGCTGTTTAGATTGATTGGCCATGTTAAATTTTCCCTTAGTGTACCCGAACAGGCATTGGAGTGTGGCTACTAGGGGATTTTTATAGTATCTTCATTGTAGTGTTAATCTAAACGTACTTTTGATTGATAAATTAACTTTTAGATACAATAAGCTAGGAGAAAAAGTAAAGCACTTTAAAACATCAGTGGTTATGAAAAGCACTGTATAAACACAAGTCCTTGTTTTATTTATCTTGCTGGGGTGGGTGCCCAGGGTATCTTAGGCAGCAGCCTCACCCTTATTTGATTGCAAAACCTTCCCATCCTGATTGCAGTGGCATTGATGTAAACAGCACCACCCAAGAGAAGGTATGTGCTGACCACACTCTGCTTCCTGAACATTGACACTTGTTTCCCAAATGGATATATCTGCAGCCCAATGCCAGGAACAAATGTTGATCAACCTTTGGCACACCCCCGTCCATGACATGTGGAACATCGCTTCTGATTCTTATACGATGACAGAATGTCACAGGTGCCAAGGCCCCGGTTGATTTTTCCTTTCTATCTCTCTTTGCAACTCCATTCTTAAGTAGCTCTTCACAATGGGCATGGCTGACTCATCTTGGTCAAACAGCACTGCACCCAATTGCAGCTGGCCTGGGGCTGAAGCCAGGTCCTGGGAAGGTTCTACCAGAAAACAATGAACAGAAATCCTGAAGCGATTAGCAGCCAATTAGCTCATCTGACTGGTGCTATGAATCTGGCAACTGTTGAAGATATTACATAATCCAAAAAAAATAGAAGGAGGCTAGTCATCTCATAACGCGTGTGTCATCTCTTTGGAAACACGATCCAATTAATACCTCTCTCCTACTCTTTCCCCATAGCCACGCCACTTGTAAACATGAAGGAAGATAGTTGCAACTTGTGCCTGTTTTTATTTTAATCTTGGGATGTGGGCAAGAATGGTATGGCAATATTTATTGTCCATTCCTTCGGGGGGCAATCTTACCTTCTTTGTGCCCAGTTTCTCACCTCGTGCAGTCTTACTGAAGCTCCAGATGCCCGGTGAGATGAGCCTTGCACCCAGGAAGAGCGCGAGGCTGATTATAATATTTAAATTTTAATAGCTAGAATTTAAATATTATAAGTGAGCTTGGGAGGCAAATGTCCTTCAGCTGCCTTGCTTTCACACCAGTGAGCATTACATAAGGTCCCCATCAATGGGGATCTGTTGTGATAGCATGGCTGGTAGGACCAAGACCATTGAGACCCCCTGGGAGTTTGATGGTGGGTGTTGCTCCTTGGGCAGTGCTAGCCTGGCACACTGGTCTGTGCAGGGAGGGCGAAATGATCAGATGTCCTGTGTGGGAATTGGGGGATGATCAGCTATGGAGGCCAGCGATGGCTGGAAAGAGGCAGCGACAGATCTCACTGAACTGTACTATTGCACGTGCAATGGCACCCTCTGCTGTAATTTGCCATCTTTTGGGAAAGACTAGGCCCAGTCCTCTCCCACTACTGGTGGGAAACAGATCTTGCTTCATTTTTTGCTTCAGAGGATGGTAAAATTCAATTTTTAACTGCCAAAGAAACATCGGCACAATTCTCTCCCATTTTCATGCTCATTTGGCACTTTGCTTGGTAAGATTGCCCCCTCACCCCCGGTTCCTGGGAGAATATAGAAGATCATAGAACATTACAGCACAGAACAGGCCCTTCGGCCTTCGATGTTGCGCTGACCAATTAAGAAAAAGCAATGACCCTCTAACCTAAACCATTCCCTTTTCATCCATAAACCTATCTACTAACCTCTTAAACGCCACCAAACTTGGCGCATCTACAACTGCAGCAGGCAGGGCATTCCATACCCTTACCACCCTCTGGGTAAAGAACCTACCTCTGACATCCGTCCTATAGCTACCACCCCTTAATTTAAAGCTATGTCCCCTCGTGCTAGCTTTCTCCATCCTAAGAAAAAGGCTATCACTGTCCACCCTATCTAAACCTCTAATCATCTTATATGTTTCAATAACGTCTCCTCTTAGCCACCTTCTTTCTAACAAAAACAACCTCAAATCCCTCAGCCTCTCTTCATAAGACCTGCCTTCCATACCAGGCAACATCCTGGTAAACCGCCTCTGTACCCTCTCCAATGCCTCCACATCTTTCTTATAATGTGGGGACCAGAACTGTACACAATACTCCAAGTGCGGCCGCACTAGAGTTTTGTACAGTTGCAACATGACATTGAGGCTCCGAAATTCAATCCCCCTACCAATAAAAGCTAAGAAGTTAATCCCACAGTGTGTTTGAAACACCTATAGGTCATACCCTTCTCTAAAAGATGTTTAAGCTGTTGGAAGTTTATAACAATTCAGCAGCTCTGAGTGATCTTTAGATGAGTCACTGAACACAATTTCAAAACTTATCATGGAAGATTGTGAATTCACAAACTCTTGAGTCGCTGTTTCAATACCATCATCACTCTACTAACATTCCCTGGGTAACTTGCATGTTTGCTCCCAGTGTGGAGCCAATATTGGGTAATTGTAACCACAATCCTTATAATCTGTGGATGGAAAACCACAAGGAATGTTCCTGGCACAGGCACACACTCGGAACAATTACTGCTATATCTTTAAACCAAAAGTATTCTCCTAATCTTTGGTGCCTAGAAGGAAGAAAAAACAGAAAACTTGGAAATGACTGGTGCTTGGGCTTAAACTTTATACCTGAATATGGAACTCCAATAGCACTGGGTCCAGCAATTCTAGTTTTCGATTATTTTGAACATTTTTTTCTCCCTTCTGGAAAGGGGAGAAAAAAGTGACATTGGATTTGAATTTTGTGTTTTCTTGCCTATGATTTTTTTTTTATTCATTCATGAAACATGGGCATTGCTGCTGGCCAGCATTTATTGCCCATCCCTACTAACCCGAGGGCAGTTGAGTCAATCACATTGATGCATCTCTGGAGTCACATGTAGGCCAGGCCAGGCCAGGTAAAGATGGCAGATTTCCTTCCCTAAAGGACATTAAAGTTTTTTTATGTTATGAAGTTTATTTATTAGTCACAATAAAGATTTGCGTTAACACTGCAATGAAGTTACCGTGAAATTCCCCCAGCCGCCACAGTCGGGCGCCTCTTTGGCTCAATGCACCTAACCAGCATGTCTTCCAGAATCTGAGAGAAAACCGGAGCACCCGGAAGAAAGCCACACAGACACGGGGAGGATGTGCAGACTCTACACAAACTGTGACCCAACCCTGGAATCGAACTGGAACCCTGGCACTGTGAGGCAGCAGTGCTAACCATTGTGCTACCATGCTGCTCCAATGAACCAGATGGATTCTTCTGACAATCAGCAATGGTTTCATGGTCAGCAATAGATTCTTAATTCCAGGTATCTTTAATTGAATTCAAATTCCACCACCTGCCATGGCGGGATCGAACCCACGAGAGAGGTATCATCAGCTGAAGGGCTAGTATTGGCTTAGGAAAAGTGGAACAAATTCTTCTTTTCTGGAACGTCTATGATTCTATAAATCTTAACTTTTTGCCTGAAAACCGCAACTGTGAATGATTGACATTAGAGTCATAGAGGTTTACAGCATGGAAACAGACCCTTCAGCCCAACTTGTCCAAGCTGCCCAGTTTGTACACTAAGCCAGTTCCAATTGCCCACATTTGACCCGTATTCCCATATACTCATCTTCACCATATAACTGTCTAAATGCTTTTTAAAAGATAAAATTGCGCTCACCTCTACTACTGTTGAAAAAAAAATTAATATAATTTCAAGTTGACACAGTTTTTAATTCCTCATGAAATGTTCAGATTTTGAGGGAATAAGATAAACATGCTCTCCCTACCACAATTTGTTCCTTTCAGGAATTCTTCTTTCTCAATTTCCTCAGGCTAGCATTGTCTTTTAACAAATTTGTAAGCTTCCAATCATTTTTTTTTCTTCTTCCAGTTTAATTGATGCCTTGAATTCTTAAAATGTATTCATCCCCAGGATATGGGATTCAGTAGCTAGGCCAGCATTTATTGCCCATTCCTAATTGCCCCTGAGAAGATGGTGGTTGGATATAAGAGTGGAAATATCCTGCTGCAAATGTACAAGGTACTAACGAGACGACATCTGAAGAACTGTGAGCAGTTTTAGTCCCCTTTTTTGGCTTGAGACAATTCACATCTCTTTAACCTGCGATTATTCCTCTCTCCATATACTGTCTGTACCTGTAAAGACTTGCATTGCTATCATTCTTCACATTCCAATGTGTAATTATTTCACAATTGTGTCTTTGCCTATATATACTGTGTATGTGAACTAAGCTCCTCCATTCAACTAGTGAAGGAGCAGCGCTACGAAAGCTTGTGATTTCAAATAAACCTCACTTTAACCTTGTGTTGTGAAAATTCTTACTGTATCCACCCTAGTTCAATGCCAGCATCTCCACTTTTTGACCTGCTGCAGCCCATATGGTGTAGATACAACCACAGTGCCGTTAGGAAGGGATTTTGACCCAGCAACAGCGAAGTAACAGTACATTGCCATGTAGGAGGCTATTTAACTCACTTGCTTGAGTTACTAGCTTAACTAGAGAAGCTAGCTTCTCTAACCCCATTTTCTTTCCCCAAATTGTACATTTAGATATGCATATCATCTTTTAGATAATGGCCTGTGTTTTTGATATCAGGGGATAACTTCCTGCTGTTTGAAGATTCAATGGGAACACATATCTGCTGACACTTACTGCCCCACGGCCAATTAACGTTCTGCTGACTGTTGATTAGATGCAGTCAGAATGTCCACTCCTAACTCACGAGGAAGTCAGATTGGCTGGTAGCTCTCTGGGAATTGGGTGACAGTGGACAGAAGAGGAACTGCACAAATCTGCTTGAGCCTAAGTGTGGAGCACAGCGTAAGTGTAAGAGATCCAAGTGTGGGGAGGGTAGGGAAGGTCTGGGAAGTAGTGAGGGGTTGATTAAGGTCTTGGGGCAGAGGCCATGGATATAAGGATGATTTGAAGGTCACCGGGCTGTAAGGAGAGGGTGCCCCCAATCAGAAGGGGACTTCAGATAGCCGTTTGTTGTAAAAAAATATTAAGGTAGTGATGCATCGACCATAATTGTCCAAAAATCCTTGGATTTTGTAGAACTACCAGACGATTGAAAAACTGCTAAAGTAACAAGCCTATTCAAAAGAGGAGGGAGATAAAAAGCAGGTCGATTAGCCTAACTTCAATTATTAGAATCAATTATTGAGGAAGTAATAACAGTACATTTGGAAAATGATAACCAAATCAGCATGGCTTCATGAAAGGAAAATCAGGTCTGACCAATTTATTGGAATTTTTCAAGGGAGTCTCAACCAGGATGAAGAGAGGGGAACCTGTTGATATGTTGTATTTGAACTTTCAGAAGCATTCAACAGGGTGCCTACAGAAGGTTAAGTAATAAGATAAGAGCCATAGTGTTGAAGATTGTATACTGACATGGATAGAGAACTGGCTAATGGGCAGGAAAGAGTGAGTGGGGATAAGGCATTTTTTTTCAGTTTGACAATCTGTAACCAATGGGATTTCACAGAGATCAGTGCTGGGGCCACAACTATTTACAATATATACCAATGACTCAGAGGAAAGAAGTGAATATATTGTTGCCAACCATACAAATGCCACAAAAAAATAGGCAGAAAGACAAGTTATGAGAAGATGCAAATGGTTTACAAAGTGATTTTGATATGTTAAGTAAGTGGGCAGAAGTTGTCAACTGTTGTATAATGTGGAAAATGTGGAGTTCTTCATTTTGGAATGGAGAACAAATGAACAGTATTATGTAAATAGAGAAAATCTACATAAAGCTACAACACAAAGGGACTTCGGGATACTTGAACACAAAACACAGAAAGCTAGCATAGAAGTGCAGCAGGTAATCAGGAAGGCGAACAGAATGTTGACCCTTATTTCAAGGGGGTTGGAGTATAAGCGTAGGGATGGCTTGCTGCAACTGTACAAGGCACTGCTGAGACCACATCTGGAGTATTGTGAGCAGTTTTAGTCCTCTTAAAGACAGATAGTATTTCATTGGAAGCAGTTCAGAGAAGTTTCACTAGGATAATTCTGGGTATGGAGGGATTGTTTTATGAAGAAAGATAAACAAGTTGGGATTGTACTGATTGGAATTTAGATGAATGAGAGGTGGCCTCATTGAAACATTGAGGATTCTGAAGAAACTTGACAGGGTAAATGCTGAGAGGGTGTTTCTCCTAATGGAAGAGTCTTGGAGCAGATGGCACAATCTCAGAATATAGGTGTGCCAATTCAAGACTGAAACGGGGAGGAATTTCTTCTCTCAGAGAGCCGTGTATCATTGGAACTCTTTGCCACAGAGAGCTACAGGCACAGTCTTTGTGCATGTTTATGGCTGAAAAAGGTACATTTTGACCAGTAAGGAATCAAGGGTTACGGGAAAAGGGCAGGAAATTGGCTGTAAAGAATGGCGTTGGATCAGCCATGATCCTATTCAATGGTTAAACATAGCTAAGAGGCTGAACGGCCTACTCCTGTTGCTATTTCTTATGGTCTCACATTCTCTCAAGCTTTTTTAATAATCTTGTTTTTTCAGCTACTTTAAAATATTACTTTTCCTTGATGAGAACAGTATGGCTGACTTTGTGGTTCAGGCTAAATTTAGATTGGAATGCATAGTTGTTGGTGCAAAGCCAGCTTGTGCTGAGTGCCTGCAATTTTGTACAGGTCGATTTAGTTACATAATTATTCATAACTGCCTGCTTGATCAGGGAGTAATCACAAAATCACTCTTTCGCTGAAATGTGTGGTGAAGAACCATATCACAAGTATCTGGATGGTGTGCCACTTGCTAACACTTGTGTAAATTGGCATATTACCATTACTATCCACTTCAGAAAGAAACAGAAGCCTTGCATTCACATACTGCTGTGCACAACCTTGGGGTACTCCAAAGTGCTTTCCAAGCAATTAAAAACTTTGAAGCCTAGTCACTGTTGTAATGTAGAAAACACAGCAGCCAACTTGCATCAGCAAGCTCCCACAAACTGCAATGTAACACTGACAGGATTATCTGTTTTAATAGAATCATAGAACCCTACAATACAGAAAGAGGCCATTTGGCCCATCAAGTCTATACCGACCACAATTCTACCCAGGCCCTATCCCCCATAACCCCACGTATTTACCCCAGCTAGTTGCCCTGACACGAAGGTCAATCTGCCTAACCCACACATCTTTGGAGAGTGGAGGAAACTGACAGTAAGTGAGATTTTACAAGCCCTGTAAGCCCTGATTATCCCTGTAAGCCCAAACATCTACTCCACTAATTGCCCTACACATCCAACCTACACTAAAGGGCAATTTTACCATGGCCAATTCATCTAACCCGCACATCTTTGGAGTGTGGGAGGAAACTGGAGCACCCAGAGGAAACCCACAGAGACACAGGGAGAAAGTACAAACTCCGCACAGTCACCCAAAGCCGGAACTGAACCCAGGTTCCTGGAACTGTGCCATCGTGCCTTCTTTATAATAACTTCATTATAATATTCTTAATGTAGTTAAATGTTGCAAGGTGCTAAACAAGAGCATTATCAATAAAAACAATTTCTGGTACTTTTTGACACAAAGCCACAGAAAGAAAAATCTGGAAAGATGACCAAAAATTTGATGGAGAAGATCGGTGTTAAGAAGCTTCTTAAAACAGGAGAGAAAGGTAAAGATGCAGAGAGGTTTCGGGAAGAATTCGAGTGCTCTGGAACTTGTGTACTCTGGGCAATGGCAACTGAAATGATGGAATGATAAAATTAACTTGTCTACAGGAAATTTCATTAATGTGTCACTTATCCCCAAAAGAATGAGTTTGCTCTGGCAAACAGACAGCTGTTGACGTCAAGTTCAGATTATCAAAGTGTTCATTTGAATTACTGGGTGCTGAAAGATTGCATTTGTGTTCAGAACCAAGATCAGTTTAAACACATGCAGAATGCAACTGACCATATACACGGGAGAATCTCCAGAACAAAACATATGCATTCAGGATGAACATTAACACCAATTAATTTGAAAAGTATGTTAATTTGAACACTCCTGCAACCACAATATTTTTCTAATTTAGCCACTGGCAACTTTGCAATGAAGATAATCTGTTATGTGGAACAAAGAAGATCAACAGAGTGAAATCATTATCAAATCTTGTAGAAAAATATATTAAAGCAAGCTTTAAATTTCAGAAATCTCCAGTGATTAACCAAAGACTCAAACTGTTTTTGGCATCAACAAGTTCCTTTAACACCTCTGAGGAACAAGGTAGACCAAATAATAACAGGACCTTTGAATAAACAGCCCTGCTGGTCTTTACTTACGGTGATATGGTCCAACTTCTTGCCAAAATCACTGGCGGTTCAAGGTGCTTAATCCCAGTATGGTTCAGGCAAGAGCAGTTGGAATGTGGACAGAGAAGCATTGATTGGTTCATTGAGTGTGTTCCTTTCAACCATGCCACAATGAACACAATCCCCAGTGCTCCATCCGCACTATCAAATTCCATCCATTTCCCTTAATATCCTACATTACGTGGTTTATTTGTGTAGCTAGCCAGAGTGAAATCAAGGCTACCTTTCATGGCTGTCATTGGGTGTAACAACAGTGGCACAATGGTTAGCACTGCTGCCTCACAGCACTCAGGACCTGGGTTCAATTCCCGACTTGGGTCACTGTCTGTGTAGAGTCTGCACATTCTTCTGTGTAGGTTTCCTCCCATGGTTTAAAGACGTGCTGATTAGGTGCATTGGACGTGCTAAGTTCTCCCTCAATGTATCCGAACAAACGCTGGAGTGTGGCAATTAGGGAATTTTCACACTAACTTCATTGCAGTGTTAATGTAAGCCTACTTGTGGCATTAAGCTTTAAATTTCAGAAATCTGCAACGATTGGCCAAAGACTCAAACTAGTTTTGGCATCAATAAGCTCTTGTGACATGAGCAGTGTTGATGTAAGCCTATTTGTGGCACTACTAAATAAACTTATAAAAAACTTATTCCCTGTTACATCAAGATCAACAATTGACAGCAATTTTCATGCAAGTTGGCAAATTCTTCCTAAAGGCCACAGTTCTGCAGTGAAACATGTCGGCTGGTCACTGCAAGCAGTTGTCTAAGAAGGAGCTGTTTATTTAACCATTGTTGCAATCATGGTTTGCCTTACATCCTTCCTGTCACTTTTCACTTAGTTAACCATTCCACTTTCCTCCAAAGTCTGTTTAATGGCACGCCACTGTTTTTTGATTCCACTCATTATTCACCCCTTCCATTTCATGAAAGGCAAATCTTTCTTATCACTAATGACCTGCCTTCTGAAAACCTCTCAAAGACCATTTAACCGTTCACACTAAGGGTTCATTCAGTGGGACACTTTCTTAGACCATTAAGGATTTGAAGTATTAAAGATTGGGGAAGCCACTGAGAAGATAGGGAGATCCTGCATTCAAAATTTGGCCCACCTTTGCCGATTGCTTATGTGTCCGGAGTTGTGGACAGAAAAATGACAGATTGGAGCTACTGAGTGGCAATCAAAAGTATTCACCAGGGACATTTGCTGAAAGATAGCAAATAGACCTGGAGCTATGTAACATTCTTGTGGAATTTCACCAACAATTCGCATTTATAGGATGCAGATAAAGAACGGGCGTCTCTCGGAGGGGTAATCACATGAATTAATCACATGAAAAGATATAAAGAGAGGAACTGAAGAGATGGAGAGGGAGACAGGAAAATAAAGGCTTTTGAGGGAGAAGTCCACAACATGGGGCTTCGATGACTGAAGGCAAGGTGGGATGATGGAGAGAATGCACTAAAGGATTATTTCAGAGGATGTGGGTTTGTACCAACTCTCTGACAGAGTATCTTATGCGCACCCTCTCCCCCACTCTAGACCTGTAACCCCACACATTTCAAATAGCCAATCCACTTAATCTTGACATCATGGGACACCTAGGAGCAATTTGGCATGGCCAATCCACCATGGCCTATCGAGCCTGCACCAACTCTTCAACAGACATTCTACCCAGGCCCAACCTCGCTCATTACCTTAACCCCATGCATTTACCCACTAATCCCCCTAAACTACACACCTTAGGACACTAAGGGGCAATTTAGCCGGGTCAGTCAACTTAACCGGCACCTCTTTGGAGTTTGGGAGGAAACTGGAGCACACAGAGAAAACCTGCGCTGACATGTGGAGAACATGCAAACTCTACACAGACCGGAAGACTGGAATTGAACCCTGGTGCTGTGAGGCAGCAGTGCTAATCACTGTGCCGCACAATTTCTGTTCTTAATAAATATTACAACCAGGTGCCAGTATTTTGATACTCTTCCAATGCAGCCAACAATGTTATTTGGCACATTACCCATTCATCTAGATAACACTGACACAATCTGAAATAAACTATGTTGTCCAACTGTTAAACATTAATGCATTAATAAAGGATGGAGGAACTCAACTTAAAAATGCTACTTCAAATTGGAGACACTCAGGTACTCATTATTGTTGACTTTATCATTACATTTGCTGGGATTAACATCCTCTATTGATTAATTTTGTACGTACAGGGAGTATACTGACTTCCTCGCATTGTGTTTCAGGCACACTTATTTATTTGAAATCTCACTCGTTGGAGTACAGTGGCCAGAATACAAAACAAACAGATACAAATAGAAACATTTGTTTGGTTGTACAAAGATGTGGAAATTACTGTGCGCATTCCCTATTTTATCAACCGTTGAATTCATTCAGGTGGCAATAGGGCGATTGTTACCTCTTCAAGCTTCCAGAGCAGTGTCTCACAGAGCAGGACCACATCTTGGAAATTCAGCTGCAGAGATCAGATTGCCTGACTCAAGACCCACATAGTCTGGAACAGGCTTGTCCAACTGGCAGGCCACAGGCCAGAACCCGGCCTACTATGCGTCCATGATCGCCCCGGGAGCGCAGCTGGGGGCAGGTGTGGAGCCAGGGTCTGGAACAGGAACACAAGTGGGACCCAGAGCAGATGGAGACAGGACACAGAGTGCAAAGCTGGTCTCTGGGTAGCTGGAGACACATGGCAGGGGAGGAGAGAGGGACAGAATCGGGCCCCTGCCTGAGTGAGAGTGAAAGTGTGAAAAACAGAGAGAGAGAAAAAAAACGGAGTGTGTGTGTGCGTGACAGACTTTGACTTACTCCCAATCTTGGGACTCTCAGTCACGCTTATTATCACTCCCTCACACTACACAGCCACTCACAGAGAAGGTGAGCGAGCACTCAGAGAGTGAGCTGGTTACACACTCTCTCACCGTTTAATTGTCATCTCAATTTATAACTCATTTTTAAAAGTGATTCATTTAGTTTTATTTATTTCTGCTCAGCAGGTTTTTTCATGTCTCTGCTTTTTAAAAATTAATTCATGTTTAATATTGTGCCATACACTTACCCTTCCTAAATTTGCTCATCAGCTCTTTGTTGCACCTGGAATTGCGTGGGGAATGGCTGATTAACCTCTCTGTCAGATTCGAGAATACGAGCTCCCTGATGACTGGTAATTACCTTAGCAGGTGGAGCTCAAAAGCCCAGCCCTTTATGAAGGAGGCCCCTAAGTGCATCCATTATTGCATTCTCCTGGTTGGGACTTGGTTGTATCCACCACAGGCTTTGTGGCTTTGCTTTAGCAATAAAGCACCGTTCCTTTACTGCTAACTCCTGGAGTTATTATAGGTTGAAAATTGGGTGGACTGGTCCTTGAACCCAAATCTCTGATGTGCCCTCTCATTGGGGAATGCTCCAAATTGAGATCGCTACGTCATAACATTTACCCTTATCTACTAGGTCAATTTAATTGTAGACTATTCTGGGGGCCATTATGGTTCCGTTTTATGGCAAAATCTAAGGCTTGGATTTTCCAGTCCCATTTTTGGCGGGAATCATCATGGGTGGGATTGAAAATTTGCCCTACCAGCCAAAGATCATAGCAGTAGAGAGCAATGTAGCGTGGAAACAGGTCTATTTCGGCCCAGCTGACCCATGCCAACCATGATGCCCTCCCAGCTCATCCCAAATAGGTTGGTCGACTTTGAGAGGATTTGCAGCCGCACAGCCTTGGATGATTACAGACTTTGATCATTTCCTTGTTGTGCCTTTGCTAAGTGATAATAAAAATGAATGTTTCTATTTAAGAGTTACATATTCACTTGATCAACACCAGAATTGCTATATTCAGAATACCCAAAGCCCCTTATTTGGTTCGCTCTTTCTGCATAGCTCCTTGCTGCAGTTTAATAATTAGCCCACCACTTGAGGTCAATTATCAGATGGCCTTCAAGAGCAAACTGCAGGCTGAGGAGAACAATGAAAAAGTCATCAGTAAACAGTGTGAAGTGAAGCAACAAGGAGCTGCGATTAACAGGAAACACAAGAAGATGCAAGGGAGCATTCACTCGGAACCAAGGGCCAAATGCCAGACTATTTGAAACACTGGAGAAGAGAGACATCTGCATATATGGCCTTGGTGCAGCAGAGAAAGCTGCTTTCTGACTTGAAATAAATCTCGAGGCAATTCCACATGAGTCATATAATCATATCTAACCCAAACGTGCTTGAAACAATCAATAGATGTGGAAACATGTTTTAATTTATCTTTGATGTCCTACTAACAAGAAGGCCAGAGAGAATGTTGAGGCAATCAGAGAAAAATACAAATTAACCATGAAATTTGCAAGGCAGAAGCTGCAATTGGAATGGAACCAGTAGCAACATACAGACATTGAAAAATTACAAACACAAGCAGGCGTTGAAAAAGTTAGATACAGCCCTTGGAGCTACAGGGACTAAAGAACATGAGGAGATTGAGGGATTAGGATATTGAATTTGATGATCAGCCATGATCAAAATGAATGGCAGAGCATTCATTCATGGCCTACTCCTGCTTCTATTGTCTATGCTTCTATTAAAACAAAGAGCTGAGGGTTGCTAGGAAAAGCACCCAAGAATTATCTGATTTGCTTTTTCTATTTCTCTCACTGTAAGAATCCCTCCAACTTCTATTCATCAATCCCTACAACTTTCTCAAATATCTAACTTTCCAACACGGCCAAGTTCAGTGAAAAGTTCTTTCAGCGAAGATTACCAGAGTATGGAATACCTTACCACAAGTTGGTGACTGAGGCAAATTGTATAATTATTTGAAAGAGGATGATACTGAAAAGGTTGGGGAAATGGGTTTAGATTCTCTCTCTCTTCGGGTACTATGCCTGAAGAGGCCATTGGCAACTACGGAACTTGCTGTGTTGAGCCATGGTTATGCTCAGCAAGGTACTTTGACTTTGTCCTCTGCAGCGTCTTGCTGATAAGAAGACTTGCACACTTTTACCATCTGCCATCCGTTTGGAAGGATTTGGAGGCTGATAATCAACCTGTTTGACCACATTATGGACACTTACATTTTCCATGGCCATCAAGTCCCAGAGTGGGACTCCAACTTTGAGTTTCTGGCTTAGAGGCAGGGCCACTACCCACTGCACTCAATGGAATTAGGTTAGGTAGCTCCAGTTAGAACAATTTTGTTTATTATTATTTATTACTCACAAGTAAAGCTTTCAATGAAATTACTGTGAAATTTCCCTAGCTGGCATAGTCCGGTGCCTGTTTGGGCCAAATCACCTAACCAGCGCGTCTTTCAGAATCAGAGGAAACTACAGCACCTGGAGGAAACCCATGCAAACACGGACAAAATGTATAAACGCCACACAGACAGTGACCTAAGCCAGGAAACGAACCCAGATCCCCTGGCATTATGAAGCAGCATTGTTAACTGCTTATGCCGCCCACTATCACCAACTAGCACCAGTCCCTGCATAATAGAACAAATGACAGCTGCGTGTGCTGCAAATTATATTTTCCATGCCTCTCAGCACATATTCCAGACCACAGCAGAATCTTAAATTCTCTAGTGGATTAAAGGAAATAATCATGGTTAGAGCTGGCATGGGGGTAGGAGGAGAGGAATTCCAACCCTCATTTTCCAGTAAAGAAAATAAATAGTCACCATTTGGGGCAGAATTTCACTCTTATCGTTTGATAAAGGAGATCGAAATGGTCATTTGAATTCTATTGCCACGCCTGAAATCAATGCATAAAACTGCAAAGAACAGTTTCTATTTTTCAACTGCCTATTCCCTGACAGTATTAGATAGAAGTGGATCATTCCTGGCACGTTCTCTCTTAATAGCAAAACATAAGATTATCTATGTTCTGTGTAAAAATGTAATCATAAACAAGATGTTGTGGAAATGCCATTCAACTCCTCCCTTATCCGTTTATCATTATAAAGCTGGCTTTTGGCTTGGAAACTGAAGCTCTTGGATTGTGCCCTGTTCTGGTGCTTTCGAAATAGAGGCTGCAGCAAAATGTATCGGTCAGCATTTTTACTGCATATGGAAGTAATGATTGAAAGAATGAATTTGTGAACAAGGAACTAAGTGAAGAGTCTTCATTTACATAATTCCTGTAATTGTCATATTAAAATAATGACCAAAAAGTACAACTATAAAATACTCTCATTAATATGTACATGTTAAGCTTGTATGCTTTTAAGGGAGAGGAATGAGGAAGATATATCTTTCTACGTTACACCTAAGTTTTAAGTGCTTTTGGATAAGATATGATAAATGCCGTACCAATTCCACCCTAATGTCTCAAGGTGTCCATCAGCTATGCAGCAGTCAGATAAACGTGGAATAATACATTTGCGAAAAGAACAATTTGAGGAAGTGTCCCTTATGTAGAAATATCGAGAGTGAAAGGATAGTGAATGTTTTGTGCCAAGGGTTCTGTCTCAGGATGCTTTTTACTCCCCCTCGCACCCAAAGTTTAATTTGCCCCAATTCAGCCAGGCTAAAGCAAAAGATTGAAGAACTTCAAACACAAGGTGTCCACTACGTTCAGTCATTAGTGAGTTTCTGTGGCCTTGCAGCAGTTTAATAATCATTGCACCCCCATCCTGCTCCCCACACAATCCAACACCAGCAAAACTTGCCAGGCTCCCACATCAAAAGAAACACCATTATAGATTTCTGCTAATTGCGTTCATTTGCAGCCTTGTGAGGAGCCCCAAGAATTAATGTTGGTTTTCAGTGCAATGGATCCAGTGGCCACGGCTGAAAGGTTTTACACTTTTTTTTTGAAGTAGTTAAGAAACTAACTAGTGTACATTAATGTAATCAGTAAATTGCTTAGAATAGCTTTTATAAAGGCATTTACAATTGGGATACCCACAAGAGCTTGGCTAGGCACACTCTTAATTAACATTCATCTTTCAGAAAGAAACATTTTCAACTGTACGGGCAGAATTTTCCAGCCCCGACCACTGCTGGGATCATCCAGTCCAACTGGATCTCCTGGGTGGGTCCCACCATGGTAGGGCAGGAAAATACAAACAACAAGAAACAAAACAGCACGGGAAACAGGCCCTTTGGCCCAACAAGCCCGTGCTGCCACCTCGATGTTCCCACTTCTACCCATCATCCCTGTCATCCCTGTCTATGTTTATAGATCTATGCATTAAAACCAAATTTGAGACAATTTAGGGAGAATTTGTTCTGCCAATCAGCCTAAGAGCACATCTTTGGGATGTGGGAGGAAACTGGAGCACCTGGAGAAAACTCACGCAAGCACGGGGAGAACGTGCAAACTCCTACAGACACAGGCCCAAATCCACGTATCTTCACAGCACAGCAATAGTCACTGAGCTGTCGTGTTGCCCATCAAATGGTCCAGGTCAAGTGTACACTAACGACGTGAAGCACTAGGCTACTCTTGAAAAATCCAAGAGCAGTCCTCTCACGACCCATCACGTGTATGCCCCTTGTTAGACAAGGTGGACCGAAGTACCTGTAATTGGCCAATGAATAAAACTGCATCAGGTAATCAAGAAATGCTCTAATACCAAGATCTGTCTTAAAAATTATCTTTTAAAGTCCTGCCCAATTGCACTGGTTCAGGAGCGATCTGGTGTTTGACAGCATACAAATGAGCCTAACCTTTGCAAAAAAAAAAGCATTTCTTAACACGAATGCAATTTTGAGTGCAAATTGTGTGCGTCTGAATCATCAATTGTACTTATACGGGAAATCTTGGCCAAAAGCTTTAACTATAAAAGGGTAAACAGAAAAAAAAATCTTAAAAAGGCCAATGAGATTCCAGTTTTATAATACGTATCATGTATAGCCAGTCTGAAAACAACCATTTAAAGTCATTGCTAAAAGTTAAAATTACCCCAAGGAAATGTTCTTAACATTTTACAAGGAACTTTTAAATTCTTACAATCAAATTATATCTTTAGCATTGTTACTTGTATTTATTGGTAACTGGCAGTATTGAGACACGCAGCTGGATATATTTGTATATTATATATATACAATTCCAAGTTACTATTTCAGCTTAGATTCTAGATGATAATGCAGTATGTTTGTGGATGCATGTTGTTTCACGATGGGGTCTAGAAGCTTGTATGATTGAACAATAACTGCTTATTAAATAAAGGATATATGTAGTCCTGACAAGAAGCTATCTTTATGCCAACTCCCTATTACACACCGCTACCCAGATGTTACTCATGTAAATAACATGAGTAGTATGTCACCCCAGTCTTTGCAGTCCTGAACACTACAATACTACATCTCTCCCAAACTTTATCCAATAGTATTTACATGCTAACCACTCTTCCCTGGCTCATCCACATTGCAGTGGCATGGATCTATATGTCAAAAGTGCTGTTAGAAAGTCATCTTTTTTTTAAAGAGGGTTTTAAGATTGCAGATATTTCTTTCCAACTTTGACTGTGGATATCTTGGTGAGCTAGTGAGGTTTGAAATTGGTCATTCCTGGTAAAATAAGTGAAGTATTCATCAGGTAGTTGAAGCCCATAATCAGACCTGGTCGGGGATGCCATAGATTACAAAGCGTTCCTTCGATGATCTAAGAGAGTCACAGAGGTTTGCAGCTTTGAAACAGACCCTTTAGTCCAACTTGTCCTATCTTTACTATTACAAGTCCCAATTGCTTGCATTTGGTCCATATATCCATCTTACCCATGTAATTATCTTAATACTTTTTAAAAGACAAAATTGTACCTACCTCTACTATCTCTGGTCACTCTTTCCAGGCACTTACCACCCTCTGTGTGAAAGAATTGTCTCTCTGAATCTTTTTATATCTCTCTCCTTTCACCTTAGACCTGTGTAGTTTTAGACCCCTCTACCTTTTGGAAAAGATGTTGACTATCTACCTCATCTATGCCCCTCGTTATTTATTGACCTCTACAAGATCACCCCTAAGCTTCCTATGTTCCAGTGAAACAAATCCCAGTCTATCCAGTCTCTCATAACTCATCCATCAAGTCCCGATGGCAACTAGTAAATCTTTTCTGCACCCTTTCTAGCTTAATAATATATTTTCTATAATAGGGTGAACTGTACACAGAATTCCAAATGTGGCCTTACAACTTCATCAAGAAATCTCAACTTCTGTATGCAATGTTCTGACCAATGAAACCAAGCACATCAAATGCCTTCTTCACCACCCTGTCCATCTGTGACTCCACTTTCAAGGAGCTTTGAACCTGTATCTCTAGATCTCTTTGTTCTGTAACTGCCATTAGCTGAGTAAGTTCTGTTCTGGTTCGATCTACCAAAACGTATCATCTCGCATTTATCAAAATAAAACTCCATAAAACTGGTCCAATTGATCAAGATTCTATTGCAATCCTAGATAACTTTCTTCACTGTCCACTATGCCACCAATCTTGTTATCATCTGCAAACTTACTAACAATGCCTCCTAAATTCTCATTCAAATTATTAATATAAATGACAAACAACAGCAGAGTGTATTGAGTGACTCTGTGGTCGTTATGTCTAACAGATTCATTGAGAGAAATAATCAGCAATGATGAGGGAGCCCTAGCCATTGTATACAAATTGATCCATTCTCAAACATTCCCATGGTCTGGAAGGGAATTATGTGGAGACAATGGGCTCCTTCTATATTGGTTTGTGCATCATGCACATTTGGTAGTTAATATCTTCTCTTCAATTGCTCCCAGCCACCATGTTGTGGACTAGGTCCATGTTCTGCACTTTGTGTTGTCCAAGTGGACTTGATAGATCCGTTACAAAATCTCTGAAATGGGAATGACCATCATATACTTGCAGATCAAAGGTAACAGTTTCTGCTGCTCCAAGCAAATTGTCATATCATTGCCACCTGGATGCTACCAACAAGCGTTGATAGCTGTGGAAGCAAACTTCATCCCACATCTGGTTGTGGTGCATCTGTTAAAGGGAGCTATAGCATAGGAAGCTTAGGAGAGATTCACAACCTGGGAATATGACTCAAGCTCATTGACCAGAGTAATATCGCATGTGGCAGAATGGTTGACTGTGTCCCTGTACAGTATGTCTGCAGTCGTTTGGTGCTCTTCTTTGATGTGCACTCTCTCTTATGCAAAGTGTATGAGACACAAGTGGAATTACTGAATTCTGGGAGGCTTTTTGGCAAGTTCTTTCTCCAAAATAGTAAGAGCAATGCTTTGTGATCTGTCGAGATGATCACTTTTAGCCCAGCAATACAGTCAAAAAGGCGAGCAGCTCTTTTTTCAACAACTGTATACTACATCTCTGTATCTGACAACCCCCTAGATGTCCAATATATTGCTTGGTATCATCCAGCCAGCTGCTCTTGGGGCAGAACTGCTCCAAGTCCTGTTGAGGAAGCATCCACTGTGGTTGTAGTTGGCAGGGATGGGACATACTGAGCCAGGATATCTGGAGAGAAGAAGCATGACTTTTGACCTGATGTAAAGCTTACTCCCAACCCCAAATTTGGGTCTTTTTGAGAAGGTACTGCAGAGGCTCTATGACCGGCACCAGGTTAGGTAGAGATTTTCCCCAACTTGTTCACCATGTCCAGGAATCTTTGGAGGTCTGGAATGGATGACAGGATTGGAAACTCATTAATTGCTGTGGGTCCACCATGATGCCTTTGCTATTCATAATATGGTCCTAAGAACTAAATTTCTTAGAGAACTCAACATCAGTCCTGCTTTTTTGCAAGCATTTCAGGACAGCCGTGAATCTACTGCGGTGTTCCTCTACAGTCATATCATGGATAAAGGTAGCATCCATATGGCAAGGGACTACTTTCAGGCCTTCTAAACAGCCGAATATTTGCACTGTAAAATCTTGGGTGATGAATAATGAAGGACAAATAATTGAAACAGAATCTGGAAAATGCAGTCACAAATGTTGTCAGAACTTAGATTTCTCATCTAACAGAACCTGTAAGAAGCTATTATTAACACAAGGGTTTGGCCAAGCCATTGTCCGCCAAGGACATTGGGTAGCTCTTCCGTGCCAACACCTTGTTAAAGTTTCATTAGGTCATCGCAGATGTTAATGAACCCTTTTGGCTTCAACGGGGACTAAGCCGTACTTATATATTCTGCCAGCTAAGTGACGGGGGAGATGACCCTCATCTTGACCATGTCATCATGTTCTTGCTTCATAAGGGGCGCAGTATTTTCCGTAGTATAAATAAGTATGCACAGATTTGGCATCTTTTCTCAGTGATGTGTTGTGTTCAATCTTCAGTCACCCAGCTCTGTGAAAAGTTTTGGAAAATCCTTTTTAAAATCAGAATCAGATCCTTGCTGGTAATCCTGCTAATCTTTTGGATGAGGTTGTAGTTGACACAGGCTTTCCTACTCAGCAGAGGAAATTCTTGGCTTAATCTTCTGTTTTCATACTGGAGCTTAGCTTATAACAGTGTTTGACCTGAAGCTTGATGCCTTTTGGTCCATTTAACTGTTGTAGTTGGCTTTGGACATTGTTTCATTAGCCATAGCTCCTTATCCAACAGCACCATAACACTGGCTTCTATGTCCAATTTGAAATTTATGAGGTGGCCATTTACAGATATGTCAGCGTTCCAAAATGTGGCTCTGGGATCCTTGATTTCTCCCAAAAGTAATTGCTGGACTCTTCCAGATCTGTGAATCATCAATTTCATGATTGCATTTGGGTTCCTCTGCATGTTTCGATGTTTTAGACTTGCACGTCTTTCCAAAATGTTCCATATGGTAGGCATTAAAACACTGCAGAGTGATTGTTGGACACTGCTTGTGCATTGAAAGCTTTTGCAATCACAGTGCCAGTATGATCTGCCACCATCTTGTGATTTGCTTGGGTATTGTTTTTCTGACCCTGGGATCTCCTTACCTTTCCCTTGTTCCAGTTCATAGAACTGGACTGTTTTAGTTGGTCTGTCATATGGCTTAATTTCAGCACACAAAAAAGGATCAATTTTGCTGCTGGATTTCCAATTGTCTGAAGATTTGGATGGCTCTTTGCAAAGTCGGATCTTCTTTAGATTGGAGACTATCCGAAAGGATATTACCAGCCATTCCTATTACAGTGTGGTCTCTTATGTACTCTGACTTAATGTCACCATAGTTGCAGGGTGGCATTGTAGCACACTGCTGCTTCATAGTTCCAGGGACCTGGGTTCAATTCCCGGCTCGGGTCACTGCCTGTGAGGAGTTTGCACATTCTCCTCATGTCTGCGTGGGTTTCCACTGCGTGCTCCAGTTTCCTCCCACACTCCAAAGATATGAGGGTTAGGTTGATTGGCCATGTTAAATTGTCCCTTAGTGTCCTGAGATGCATAGGTTAGAGGGATTAGTGGGTAAATATGTAGGGATATGTGAGTAGGGCTTGGGTGGGATCATGGTTGATGCAGACTCGATGGGTTGAAGGGCCTCTTTCTGCACTGTAGGGTTCTATGATTCTATGAATGTTCAGTTAATCTGCTCAACTCATTTGTGAACAAACCTATAGATTCCCCAGGCTTTTGAATTCTCTTATAAAAGTTTGCTCGCTCTTTGTATTTTCGTCAGAGTAGGTACCAGGGACATTATGACTTCTTCAAAGCTATCAGAAAATTCAGTTATTCCTTTTCAGACAATTATGTCATCAGCTATTGGACCTACTGAGTACATATTATATTCACTTGTTCAGCTCTATTTTCTTATTCAAACCCGATGCTGTCATATATCTTAAAATTCTTCTCCATAATGCCACTTTCTGTCTAGTCTGGTGGCCCTTCCATTCGCCTTGATTAGTTTGGTGGTGTTGATCATTGAGGGTTGTTTCCAGCACAGGGGAATACAGCTTTAAAGTTTTACTTATGGCTCTGCAGTAATCATTTTTTTTCTCTCTTTCTGTGCTTGTCAGTGTTTGGTGGGCTCCCTTCACAGTTATGGAGGTATTTTTAACTGCAGGAAATCTTTGGAACAAATTGTTTTGGCCACCTTGTTGCTTTCCTAAGTTTGGAAAATCAAATTGAAGCCAATTTTATACTCTGACTTTTCTTTAAAAATGTGTTTTTTTTCTGTTCATACACAGTCACCACGTGTTATGATGCTGACAAGGATCCAGGATGTAATGTCCTTCAAGCTGTACTTGTTAAAACAGTCGGTCTGTGTGGGGTACATGAATATTGAATTCAATTTAATGCTTATTTCAGGCCTCTTCCTGGAGTTGGCTCAGCCTTTTGCGATCTGGCTATCTCCTTTTATTTTGCTTTTGGATGGTTCTCACAAATGGGCATCCACATGATCTGGTGAAGTCCTCTTATGTTGCACACTGGATTTTTTTTTCCAACCCTTCTGTCTCCACATCTGTACGGGGTTTTTTTAGGTGATCTCCAACTGCATATTCAAGTTAACATACTGTCTCAGGACAGGCTATATTTCTTGACTTCTTTCTTAGGGATTTAGGAATCATCTACCTACTTGTAAAGTTGTATATTGTCTCTTCAGATTTGTATGGTTGAATAATAACTTTACATTTAACACATAACTATATACGAGGTACAGTCCTGACTAGGTACTACCTTTATGCTGACTTCCACCAGCGTTTTACTGCACTCCACTACTTCCTTGTGATTCTCCACATCAGCTTTTTGAACTTTTCACACAGGGGCCATATTTCAACATTCAGCTCATTCAAGGAGCCAATGAACAAATTTTGGAAAGATAAGCTCTGACACAACTATAAACTGAATTTTTTTGAAAAGTTGAGGTTTTAAGAAAATAAACAATTTCTATGCAAAAGTAAAGCAATATCACAACCGTACATTCAAAAAGAATCATTAATAATGATGACAAGAGCGGGAGAAGGTCAATGTGTGTGTGTTTTACTCTCTCCGAGTCTCAGGGGCTCACTACTCACTCCTCGCCCTCACTCACTGTGACTTGGTGGTGTGTATGTGTTGGTGTGTGGTGGTGAGACTGAGCGAGAAACACACACACACACTCTATATAACACACACACTATATAATACAACTTAACAAACACCATATAATACACACACACACAAACACACAATATAACACACACACACCACGGCATTGTCTCCTCTCCAGGTGCACTATAACTTTGGTGTTCCCAGTCTCCAGCCCCACTGTAACCACAACTTGCTCAGGCCTGCCAGCCCTCAGCACACTCACTGCTAGCAGTATCTGCTGTTCCTCCAATCAGAGGTTATTTTTTGTCTCTATATTGCTGCTGATAGGGTCACTACTGAACCTATAGGCAGCAAACGCTGGATAAGAACAGCAATGTGATTGGAGGCGCAGATCATTGCTAAATCTCTCATTTATTCACCTGCAATGACAAGTTACCAGCTTTCAAATAGTGTCTCAGTAGACCGCATCTAGGGGTTCCACAACTTACATAGAGGGGCTCCACAAGACACATAGAGGGGTTCTCTGGGACACCTTGAGGGATTGTGGGGCATAATCAGGTGGGATTTCCCAGCTGTGCTCACCCCAAAACTGGAAAATTCCACCCGGGGTCAATGAACATTTGCGTGGTACACCCTCGCCATCCTCTGAACCTCCCATCCCCCGTGCACCCGTTACTATTCGCGTAGTAGCAAAAACTACCTCCATAGAGGGACTCTGTGGGACACATGGATGTTGTCCAGTTGGACAAGCTTGCTCTACATTATCATGTGGGCAGTACTATCTCCCCAGTCTTACATTAACTCTTATAGTTCTGAACACCTTAGTACTACACAATTTGAGTTAACATTATTGCTGTCATGGACTATTTCTGGAACTCTGCTTTCTGTCTTCATAGTACGAGTCATGTTCTCCCAAATCTCTAAGTGCCAATAAATACACAGAACAGCTTTATCAATGTTACAAGGTTTCCCATCACCATTCTTCGTTAAAGTTTAATGCAGTGGTAGCGAGCTTATTTAAACCAAGGATTTAACTGGAATCGATACGGCATTCTGACACATTGTTCACGGTTTGGCTCTGCTATCGTCAATTCTGCGAAAAATTCTTCACTGCGCAATCAGTTACTTGTAAATCTTTATGAAATACATTTTGTAAGCACTGTGACAAAGAAAGGGAGGGGGAAAAAAAACCTGAACATTTCTCCACATCTGTTCCTGACCTTGAGCATACTATGAACGGGAACTGCCAAATGGAAGGCTGCAAGTTCCCCAGAGGGATGAGGGAAAAGGAATTGGGGAGAGGGTCATCACAGGGTGACACAATCACAGAATTATTAAAGTGCAGAAGGAAGTTATTGGCCCGTCGTGACTTTGAAAGGAGTACAGCTTCTTTTACATACCCTGTGATATTGGGAAGATGGGGCATGAGTGGCAGACAGAGAACGTCTATCATTCCAGATAGAGAATAGAACATGATATTAAGCAGCAAAAGACAAAGAAGTGAATATGTACAGTATCTAATCAAGATAGTTCAAACTGTGTGTTTTGATTTACTTCTAATCTTAAACTTGCCTTGTAAACATTTTGCATTAATTCGGCCACTAATAATAAAGATCAGGTGAAGATTAATTCTGCTGGAAGTTGACTTGCAAATTTGTGCCTCTTCAACAGTTAAATCATTATGTGGCACCTCATGGCAATGGGAACTCCCTTAGACCCATGGTAACATATATGTACAAAGTAAATCTCTCCAGAGTGAATGATTATGCTTAGTGTTTGCTTGTATTGCATTAGCTGTACACACTCATTCTTCCACGCAAAGATGTCACCTTATGAATAATAGATTGCACTTCCTTTTATTTTGTCTATTTATTGTTAAAATCAAGAGATGAGGGATCCAATGGTTTCCCTCCTTTCTCCTCATTTGACTGTTCTTTTTCTAAAGGATATGCTTGCCAATTTAGTGAGTACTTAACTGTTTGTGTGCTGTGATCACAAAAGAACCAATCAGACATGTTTTCTTGACTTGAGAAAGTTTGCTTAAAGCAATTTAAGTCAAACAATAAGAAACACCCTGGCTTTCACAACACACACTAATAGATCACAGAATGGGAACGGATAGATCAGTCAAAAAAAAAGTAATAGGTACATGCAGTCTGTAGTTTAGTGACTCAGCTGATTGCAGACTGAATTCAGTGGCTTCTCAGATTGTATCTGAACTCTGTGTGGGGGAAAGCCAGGGATCTGAGGTGATCTCTGCATCTGCAGACTCGATGGACTGTCGTGGGTCATTTTATCGTGTTGAGTGGTGACTTTATGCATGGGTCACATGGAAGGTGTCCTTGCCCCCATGGCCCATGTCCTCTTTACCACTCAGTGAGGTGAGGGTGAGCATTTGAGTGTTCACTTACTTTGGCAGAGTGGATGAGGTCATTCATCCACTTTGAGCACTAGAGGACAGCTCTCCGGTGGAGGCCGTTGGCACTGACCACCCTGGTGACTTCCTGTCCTGCAGGGTTGGTCATGCAGCTTGACCTGTTCCTTCCATCCTTGGACTAAGGATTGCCCCTCAGTCTCCACTACATCAAGCAGCACATCGAGGGAAAGGTTGCTGAATCCGGTAGTCAGAGATCCCTGGGATCACTGGGCCATTTCCTCTTTCCACATTGTGATTGCCAACAAAGGCATTGATATCTGGGTTCCTTTTAAGCATGATGCCTGGATGTGACCGTGGGTACATGTCAATCAGCCCACCCCAACACACAATACATAGGGAAATCCACGATCGTGTAATTATTGAGTGCAGCATCGTATGTTTCACAGAATCGCCCAGTATTTACAGTGCAGGAAGAGGCCATTTGACCCGTCGAGGGTACACCAGCTCTCTGCAAGATTTGGTGTAAATTCCCACTGAACTCCATGCACTCCCCAACACCACATGATTTAGATCTGGTATGAAAATCTGGGTTGCCATGCCAATAGGTTGGTATTTGGAATGGAAAGTGGTGCAAATTGGTGTGCCTGTCCTTACCTGTGAGCTCACATTAACCCTAAAGGTTTAGAGTGTCTGCTTTTAAAAGGTTTCCAGTTGGTGGATTAAAAAAATCATTATTTGCCATAAAGCCAATTTCCATGACACTGTAAGGACCTCAGAAACTTCCTATAGGTCCTCCTATTGCGATCTGCAACTTTTCTGTCGGGTCACGGTGGGAGATGCGCGTCACTGGTCTTGTACCGGGATTTGCATATGTACTGGGAACGCATAACATTTCCCAGAGCTGGAGAATAGTCACCGGTCAGACCATGCTGGAAGGCAAATAAGTAATTTAATCCTTTTTTTAAAATAGTTTTAAGTATGTATATTATTTCATTCTTGGGACATTTTAGGTCCCAATTGAATCTCCTATCACGCCAGAAGTGCTTCATTCCAGTGGGGTTTAGAATAGCTCCCCATGTTCGGGAAATTAGTGGGAGACCCTGCCCAGTGAAGGGGGGGTACTTGGGGCTCCTCAGGGGGTCGGGTGGTGGGGGGTGCTGCCCCCTCAACAATGGGCACCCTGGTTATGCCAACATATGCCCCTGGCACTGCCCAAGGAGTAAAATGTGCATGCCCAGGGGCACCTTGCACTATCCATCAGGCATCGGGCAGTGCCAAGGGGGATGGGGTCTATTGTAGATGAGGCTTAGGGATGGGGGGTTCTGCTGCTGCTCTGCTGACAGGATCAGTATGGGATGGAGGGAGGGGGGTTGGGCTGGGGAGGAGGAGGGGGGCAGGACTGCCAAGGTTGGGAGGAGAAGGAGGGGAAGGGGCCTGCCTCCAGCAGTGTCTGAACCATGGGGTTGGCGGCAGGAAAGAGCTGTCAGCAGGGTGAGGGATGTGGGGGGATCGCTACTGCTGAGAGGGTGGGCCGTGCATCGGGGCACTCCGGGACAAGGGGTGGGGGTCTGCAGGGCTGAGTAGGGTGGAGGGGGAATTGCCACTGCTGGGGAAGGGGGTGGGGGTGGATCAGGGCACTCCAGGACAGAGGAGGGTCAGGGCTGGCTAGTAGATTGCGGTGAGGGCTACGTTCGAGCCATGGGGGGTGGGGGGAGGCTGGAGGGGCTGCAATGTGGGAGTCGTGGGCTGGCCAGTGAGGAGTTTGACAGATTGGGGCCACTGTGCATGCACAGAGTTCCAGAACTGTTAGACTCCAGTTCAAATAGGCACCGTCTCCCCAACCCGGGTTTTTAATGAGATTCACGACTGGGACCTCTGCAATGCACAGACTGCGGGAGATTCAGGTGAGAAGCTGAACTCACCAAACAGTCGGCATTTAGAACATTATTCCTGCCAATTCAGCACTTTTGGGAGAATCGATCCCGCCCTCCTCTTCCTCTCACCAAATTACCATGCAAACTACAACCAGGAAACGGAAGTATAATTAGAAGAATACAACGCAATCTTTACATGCTTGGAAAAACAGTATGTACAATCCTGGAGAAAGATTAACAGTCTAAAGACTGATGCAGAAAACATAATCTCCCAAGTATGTTAAAAAGCTAAACGTATACTTGAATATCAATTATACACACCTTCATTCTAGGATTAGAGCGTCATACACTGGGAATATGTGGGGCTGGATTCTTCCTTGGCAGGGATGAGGGTGGAGTTAGGGAGATCTGGAGGTGGCAGATTCCTACTACTGGTTGTTTGCTGGCCTGCCAGCACGTTCCCATCTCTGGCCTATTTCTATGGAGACAGCCGCAAGCACAGCTGGTGTTTGGGAAGTCAGTTAGATTGCAAGTTGAGATACTGTTTACTGGCCAGAATTTTCCAGCCGGTGTTGCCAGCGGGTTTCTCTCATCCTGCTGCAGTGAAGAGGGGACTTGTCTTGTCACCAAACTCTCCCTCTTTGCCGCAGCAGGGAGCGTGGCATGAGCGGGCAGCAAGGTTGTGACTGCATTGTCGGGATATTTCCTCTCATCGTCGCAGCCCGTGGCTGGAGGGCTAGCAACTTGCTAATGGCAGGCTGAGAAAGGATCAGTGGTGTACGGGTGGCACAATAGTCAGCAGTGCTGCCTCACAGCGCCAAGAACCTGGGTTCGATTCCAGCTTGGGTCGCTGTCTGTGTACAGTTTGCACGTTCTCCCCATGTTTCCTCCAGATGCTCCAGTTTTTGTTCCCACAATCCAAAGATGTTAGGTCGATTGGCCATGTTAAATTCCCCATAGTGTCGGGGGATTAGAGGGTAAATATGTGGGAATAGGGCGTGGCTGGGATTGTTGTTAGTGCAGACTCGATGGGCTAAATGACCACTTTCTGCACTGCAGGGATTCTGTCTATCTTGTAAAGCAGCCCAGTATAGATACACTGGAGGGTGTGGCCGTAGATCCGTTGTGAAGGGACTGTTCCTCAGCAATGATGGCCAGGCAAGCTACGTTCACAGTTTATTTTGCTGAATGCTCAACTCTTCCCCCATGTTGAGGCACCCACGCAGTCCCGAACCTGCCTGAGTGGAGCTGCTGAGGCTTCAGAGCTGTTGGCCCTTTGACCTGAGCCTACAGACTTGAGACAAGGCTCATTATCCTTAATAGGCCAACTCTCCAAAAATAAATTGTGCTGATTTCACTGCCATTTGACCTCAATGTTGCCATCCCAGAGCCTGGGAGAAAATACGAAGCACATATTAAACAGGATCCATGATGGTAATTTTAGAAGGCTGTTCCTCGCAAGCTGGCTCTACACATCATGAACTGTACTCTCAGCCCTTGTGATTCCATATTTGAAAGAGTTCAAAATTGTTATTAATCTAAATTAGAGGGACTTCAGAAGCTGGAACCTTGTCAGCTAAATCATGGTAAATAATTCCCTAATGTAACTATTAATATGACTGATTAGGAAATAATGTTAAGAACTGCAGCAGGCAGTAACTTGATCATACTGCAATTCATTGAGAGTGACCTACCATCCTGCTGCTCCTGCAGAGAGCAAAATATTCAATGTTCGGAAAGCATGACAATTGCAGAATTTTGTAAGCGAAATGGTGATGTGTCACATCACAATGATCTCTAGCACATGGTGATTCAGTGAGCTGGATCAATGTGTGCAATTCTCCTCCAGTGCATTATAGTCTACAGTTTATGGCAGGAAACTGAAGGACTTTGTGACTCCTGAGGCTCAGAAGCCCACCAAGTGATGCTTGTTCACGTGTCCAGAGGAAACTGAGGAACATACCAGAGTCCTGATGGCCAACCAGCAGCTCTTTGGTCCCAGCAGTGCCACTGGAAGTGGTGGCCACTGCTGGAACTGCAACAGTTCCGAGAGCAGCCAGAATGGAGGTGTGTCTGAAATGCAAATAAGTGGGTTTGGAGCTCATTAAGACCTATCAAATAGGCCTCAGTGAGAGGATGGGATCATTGTGAGAGCAAAGGATCCTCTATTGGCCACAGGGTGCCTAATCTAGAGTCCACCCAGAAGCTGGTTTGTATCCCTACTATTAATTGGCCACTTATAGGTCTCGTTGATGAAGGGTGAATAAGATGCCTGCCATGTATCCCAACATTGGTAAAGTACCAATAAAGACAGGTCGGTATGGATACATTATTTCCCACTATCCCATCCAATCTTATGCAGATATGCACCACTTGATGAAAGAATCATAGAGTTTTATAGCATAGAAAGAAGTTTTTTGGCCCATTGTGTTTATGCCAGCCATCAAACGTCTATTTGAATCCATTTTCCAGTTCTTGCTCCATAACTTTGTACGCTACGGCATTCCAAGTGCTCATCTAAATGTTTCTTAAATGTTGCCAGGGTTCCTATCTCTGCCATCCTTTCAGAAAATATGTTCCAGGTTTCCACCACCCTCTAGGTTAAATGTTTTTTCCTCATGTATCTATGAACTTACTGATCATATCCCTCAAATTCATAGCTAGATCATTAATATAAATTACAAACAGAATGGGACCCAGTATTGATCTCTGCAGTACACCACAGGACACAGTCACAAAAACAGTCCTTGATCATCACCTTCTTCCTTCTCAGCCCATAAGATTCCAGCCAGGATCGCTTTGCGTGTGTGCTGTATTTCCTACCTTACAATAGTGATTATACCTTAAAAATAAAAGCATTGTGCGACATCTTGTAGTCCTAAAAGGTGAATACTTGTATTATGATCACATTCTGTTTGCTGTAGGCTCAGGCAGCTCACTAAACACTCAGAGGTGACATTGCAATTTAAATTGAAAATGCCGTTTTCAAAGAGCAATTGACCAAGGCCCAACAATCAACATCTTTGAAAGTATATGTTTGGTACCTCTCACAATATCTAGTCATGTTTGCTAAAAGGAAACACCCGTTGCGTTACCAATTCTTACTTCTTTACATTGCAATGTTTTGGGGCTTGAACCAGAATCCCAAATTAGCTTCCAAAACTGGTCTAGACCCCAACAATTTTTCTGTCTTGGTATAAAGGATAGGATGCTAGGAGTTTCACTCCAGAAGTAATTCCAGTGACAAATTAGGGATCTTTTATAGTTTTAAAAAAAAAACTTTATTTAGTAACAAGTTTAACTCTAACAAAATGAAGCAACTTAACTCTTAAAAGTTGAACAATAGTTTAAGAAAATGAAAGAAAACAACTTCAATTTCAATCTTATTACTGCTTCAGTTTCAAATAGGCAACATTCTTCTTATAGACTTAACCACTTTAAATACAAATAGCAATGATAAATATGCTTGATGTAAGGAGTGTAAAGTGCCTTGAAGCTTTCAGAGGGTTTTGTAAGGAGGGAAAGCAGCTTGTAGAAAACCTTTGTCTTCAAAACAAACCCAGTCAGAACTGAAACACAGCTCCTTCCATTTACTACATTATCACATGACCCTGTCAAAGATTCTAATCAAAAACCTCAGGGGAAATCTTCATCTCTAAACAAAAACAGCTATAAGCTCTTTCCTAAGTAAACATTCTGTAGCTAAAATGGGTAATTGTCCTATCCTCTCAGCATCTGGGCTGCATTCCTTTGGCTACCTTAGCATAAAACTGAATTTTTAAACATTCTCCTGAAATATAAAAAATAAACACTATTTATATATAATATATCATTTGCACACTTGCATCACAAGTGAAATACTTAGGAATAGACCCTATAACCTTCCTGTTGCGGAGAACATTGATTCAACTTATAATACCAAATATCATATCGATATTTAGATATGTAGGTTAAGGTGCTTAGTGGGTTAATTACATGGGATTAAGGGATTACAGCCTCAGTAAGATTCTTTGTTAGAAGGCTGATGCAGACTCAGTAGGCTGAATGGCTTCCTTCTGCATTGTAGGGATTCTATGATCCCTGATTGCACATTTATTGCAGGTACTCCCACCTCAATCAGTCAAGTGCCAACAAACTGAAGTTAATCTAGTTTATAGATGCAGTTTTAGAACATAGAACATTACAGCGCAGAACAGGCCCTTCGGCCTTCGATGTTGCGCCAACCAATTAGGAACAAGCAGTGACCCTCTAACCTAAACCATTCCTTTTTCATCCATAAACTTATCTACTAACCTCTTAAATGCCACCAAACTTGGCGCATCTACAACTGACGCAGGCAAGGCATTCCATACCCTTACCACCCTCTGGGTAAAGAACCTATCTCTGACATCTGTCCTAAAACCACCACCCCTTATTTAAAGCTATGTCCCCTCGTGCTAGCTTTCTCCATCCTAGGAAAAAGGCTATCACTGTCCACCCTATCTAAACCTCTAATCATCTTACATGTTTCAATAAGGTCTCCTCTTAGCCGCCTTCTTTCTAACGAAAACAACCTCAAATCCCTCAGCCTCTCTTCATAAGCCATAAGCCATTTCTTATTCAAATGGCTGCTGTTGAATATTCTAATATTAAGACTGGGGCTCAATGAAAATTCCCTTCTCTAACTATGATCAGAAAATTATACTATACACTTAAGGCTATTAATTAGTTCCAAAATGTATTTCCAATATAATCTTATCTGATTTTTCATTGACTATTCTTTCTTTCATGAATTTAAGAAGAAGTTTTAAAATTGCCTTGGGACTGGACTGTCACCGGTTCCTTGTTAATCTCCGGTGCTGACCTTCAACATTATTGCGAACAGGACACTGCAACTGGATTTAAATAAAGATAGTTCCTGAAAGAACTTTGAAAAGTAGTGATTTTATTTGGCTCAATGGCCTTTGATCTGTTTCTTTTCTCCTGGATGCTGTTGGTTTCTGGCTGTTACAGCTCTGGCTACAACTCAGCCTTCAACACCATTATTCCCACGAAACACATCTCCAAAATCCATGGCCTGGACCTCAGCACCTCCCTCTGCGACTAGATCCCGAACTTCCTAACTCACAGGTCACAATCAGTAAGGATAGGCAGTAACACCTCCTCCACAATAATCCTCAACACTCTTGCTATGCTCCTTATACATCTATGACTGCGCAGGCAAATCCCCCTCCAATTCAATTTTCAAGTTTGCTGACAACACCAACATAGTGAGTCAGATTTCAAACTATGATGAGACAGAGTACAGGAATGAGATAAAGAATCTGGTTAACCAGTGTGGCAACAATAATCTCTCCCTCAATGTCAGCAAAATGAAGGAGTGTGTCATCAACTTCAGGAAGTGTAAAGGAGAACATACCTCTGTCTACATCAATGGGGATGAAGTAGAAAGGGTCAAGAGCTTCAAGTTTTTAGGTGTCCAAATCACCAACAACCTGTCTTGTTCCCCCCCCCCCCCCCCCCCCCCCCCCCCGATGCCGACACAATAATTAAGAAAGCATCAATGCCTAAACTTTCTCAGAAGACTAAGGGAATTTGGCATGTCAGCTATAATTCTCAGCAACTTTTACAGATGTAACACAGAAAGCATTCTTTCTGGTTGTATCACAGCTTCTGCTCTGCCCAAGACCATAAGAAACTACAAAAAGTCATAAATGTAGCCCAACCCATCATGCAAAACCAGCCTCCCATCCATTGACTCTGTCTACACTTCCTGATGCTTTGACAAAGCAGCCAGTGTAATTAAGGATCCCATGCACCCCGGACATTCTCGCTTCCAACTTCTTTCTTCGGGAAAAAGACACAAAAAAATCTGAGGTCATCAACCAACCGATTCAAGAACAGCTTCTTCCCTGCTGCTGTCAGGCTTTTGAATGGACTCACCTTGCATTAACTTGATCTTTCTCTGCACCCTATGACTGTAACATTACACTCTGCACTCTCTTCTTTCCTTCTCTATGAATGGTATTCTTTGTCTGTATAGCCTGTACGAAACAATATTTTTCACTCTATATTAATACATGTGACAATACTAAATCAAATCAAAACGTAATCAGACTCGGTTACGAGAGACATCCAGGGCCAAAAGGAAATTTACCAGCACGTCACTGGGAGCTCTGTCCTCATAGTGTCTGCTTTCCGCAATGGGATCTTCCCAATAGTGTTTAGTCCTTCAGAGGTTAATTTTCTGAGCTTACCTTGGAATAGAGAAATCTAACTTGCAACATTGTGGGTAGTGAGTTCCCATTTCTAGCACATACTAGTCAAATAACCTCCCTCTTTATTCTCATCTCTGAACCTGAAGGTGGTGGGTCTGTATCCCATTCCCAAACTTGAGCATAAAGTTTAGGCTACCACTTTAGTGCAAGGAGCACTGTGCTGTGAGGGATGCTGCTTTTCGGATAAGACATTCAATAGGAGCCCATGTCTGTACCGAAGAAGTGAAGAGAGGTTCTCCCTTACATCCTGGCCAATATTTATCCATCAACTCGAAAAATAGCTGATCACTATCACAATTTTATTTGTGTGCCCTCGCTATCCACACATTGCAAATCACCTTCAATCTGTGCCTATTGTTCTTGGTCCCTTTATGAGCTGGAAAAGTTTCTCCCTCTCTACTCTGCCTAGCCTCCTTATGGTTTTGAACATCTCAATTAAATCTCCTCTTAAACAGAGGAGAGTGGAGTGATACAAAAGGGTCCAGAGAGGCAGTATTTTCACACAGAGGGTGGTGAGTGTCTGGAATGAACTGCCACAGGTAGTAGTAGAGATGGGTGCAATCTTGTCTTTTAAAAAGTGTTTAGACAGTTACATGGATAGATGGGTATAGAGGACAAATGCAAGCAATTGGGACTAGCTTAGGGATTAAAAAAAGAGACAGCATTGACAAGTTGGGCTGAAGGACCTTTTTCCGTGCTGTAAACCTCTATGACTCCCTCCTAATCGATTTTAAATAGTCCTACGGACCCAATTTTCTCAAATGTCACCCTGTTCTGTTTAGCATCTATTTTCTTGTCAAAGAGAGACGCAGAGTATTCAAACCTTAGCATGTCCCATAATCCATGTGTAAATCCCTTTTTAGATTGTTAATCAGCCCTACCCTCCTTTTAGCATCCACTATGCCTATTAGAAGACTGTGGGATTCCCCTTTATGTTGGCTGTCGATCTTTTCCCATCAACACTTTCCTAACGTGCATTTTCACCTCCCCTTTGAACCTTCTGTATTCTCATAAGTACATTTTTTCTTCTTTACCTTAATTCTTATTTTTTTTCATCCAGGGAACTCTGGATTTGTTTGCCCTGTCTTTCCTTTTAAAGAATATACTTTCACTGTGTCCAGATCATTTCTGTTTTGAAAGTAGCCCATTGTTCAACTCCAGGTTTTCTGCCAACCTCTTGTTCCAGTCTAACCGGCCCAGCTCTCTGTTCTTGCCCCTTTAAAGTCATCTTTCTGCCAGTTAACTATTTTCACTCTGGATTGTCTATTTTCCTTTTATCATCCTAAGCCTTGTGATACAATGATCACTGTCTCCTAAATGTTTCCCACCAGGCACATGATCTACTTGGCCCACCTCATTTCCAAGAACCAAGTCTAATGGTTCTCTTCTTATTCATTCATGGGACACGGGCAAGGCTAGCTGGCCAGCATTTATTGCCCATCCCTTCTTGCCCGAGGGCAGTTGAGAGTCAACCACGTTGCTGTGGCTCTGGAATTATATATAGGCCAGACCAGGTAAGGATGGCAGATTTCCTTCCCTAAAGGATATTAAGGAACCAGATGAACTTTTCTGACAATCAACAATGGTTTCATGGTCATTAGTAGATACTTAATTCCAGATTTCTTTTATTGAATTCAAACTTCACCACCTGCCATGGCAAGATTCGAACCTTGGTCTCGAACATTTGCTAAGTTTTTGGATTAATATTTGCAGCAACAATAATACCAGGCCATTGCCTCCCCTCCATTTTTCTTAGCACATATTGCTTTCAAAAATTGTCCGGAATATAATTAGAAACTTTGGCTCCTCTCTGCTCTTTATACTATCACTGTCACAATTTACATTTAGGTAATTAAAATCCTCATTATTACTTCACTATAATGTTTGAATCTATCTGTGATTTTCCTACAGGTTGTTCTTCTCAATAGTTGATGGTCTACAGACTAGACTGAGCAATTACGTCCTTTTTGATCCTGAGCTCTAGTCCTTTTGCGTCCTTTTCGATTCCGTCCTTGAACCCTCTGGCACAAATGCAATGTACTCCTTAACCATTACCACCATCTCTCTTCCTCTCCTTCCTTTTTGAACACTTTGTACCCAGGAAAATTTAACATCCAGCTCTGTGCTTCCTTGAGCCAGATCTACGTTATTGCCACTATATCATGGAGGTGATTTTCTGACCTTGCTGCGCCTGGTGTATTTTGCACTGATCTTGAAAAATAGTACGTGGGCCTAAAGGTCAGTTTCACGCCCACTGCCAAACAGTTTGCAATCATCCCAGTCCCTTTCTAATGGTGCAAACCAGATCACACCCAGAAAGAGCACCCAAAAAGTGACCGAATATGGAACAATTGCGGTGCGGAGCAATCTCAGGTCGCTGTGCATCGCTCCGCTATTTTCATTCTGATGACACCAGCTGGAATTTTCTTCCCACCCTCCTGCCCACCCACCCCTTACAATTATCTTGGTCTCTTTCATATCCCTCCACAGCTACAAGTGAGGATGAAGAACTTGGTGCTCAGTGCAGAAGGAGGCCATTTGGCCCATCGAGTCTGTACCAACCACAATCCCAATCCATGACCTGTAACCCCAAGCATTTCCCTTACTAATTCCCTTGACGCTAGGGGCAATTTAACATGGTCAATCAACCTAACCTGCACATCTTTAGACTGTGGGAGGAAACTGGAGCACCCAGAGGAAACCCACGCAGACACGGGGAGAATGTGCAAATTCCACACAGACAGTAATCTGAGGCTGGGAATTGAACATGAGTGCTCTGGGGCAGCAGTGCTGACCACTGTGTTCACTGCAGCGGGACCAGAAAATCCCTCTCGAATCCCAGAAAATTACACCTTTAGTTTCTCTCGTTTGTGAAAATCCCACTTATTTCCGAGGTGGAATGTGTGCCTATAACGCCACGTTGTTATTTACTGTACTGCATGCGTTCACATACACACAGAGTAAACCTTAGACATGGATAGAATTTTCCCCAAAAGGTCTGTGTCCAATGGGATGAAGGAGTATAATATCAAGAGTAGGACTCTTAGCAGTGTAGAGCTTCAGAAAGACCTTGGGTCTGGGTCCATAGGACTCTTAATTCGGCCTTGCAGTTGGAGGATGTGGTCAAGAAAGCGTATGGTGTACTGACCTTCATTAATCGAGGGATTGAATTTAACACTGCATTTGCCTGAAGAAGACACAAGAGTCGAAAGCTCGCTTTTTTACTATCAAATAAATCGGTTCGATTATAAATTGGTGTTGCTAAATTCTTATTGAATTTAGGAGTCAGGAGATAATGCAACAACTTTATAAGACTGTATGTAGTTCTGGTTGCCTCATTACAAGAAGGATGTGGAAGCTATTGAAAGGGTGCAGAGGAGATTTACAAGGATGTTGCCTGGATTGGGTGGCATGCCTTATGAGGGTAGGTTGAGGGAGGTCTGTCTTTTCTCCCCAGAGAGATGAAGGTTGAGAGGGGACCTGCTAGAGGTTTATAAGATGTTGAGAGGTATAGATCGTGTGGATTCTCAGGGGCTATTTCCCAGGGCTGAGATGGTCGCTTTGAGATGACACAGGTTTAAGGTGCTGGGGAATGAGTACAGAGGAGATGTCAGGGGTACGTTTTTTCCATTTAGGGTGGTGAGTGAATGGAATCACCTGCTGTCGATGGTGGTGGAGGCAAACTTGTTGGGGTCTTTTAAGAAACTTCTGGATGAGTACATGGGATTGAGGGTTATAGATAGGCCTGGTAGGTAGGGATATGATCAGCGCAATTTGTGGGCCAAAGGGCCTGTTTGTGCTGTAGTGTTCTGTGTCCTAATGGTGAGAAACATGAACAATGACAGTCTCTCAGGGGTGCTCCACAGTGCAATCTTTCCACAGTCAGTCACTGTTTTGGAAATTGGGAGCTGGGTGCCAGCACGGGGGTGAGGACAGGATTGGATGTGGTGAGGGTGTAGGGAGGAGGGTGGGGAGATTAAACATGCTGGTGAGACCGGATTCAGAGTGCTCGGCTGCTATTTCGCAAGGACTCCCCGATCTGACGGTGCACTGGGCAAACCCTTCATGGACATTAGGCCCCACCACCTTCATTGGCAGCATGGACTTCTCCCACCCTGACATGGGTCATTCTCATTGGGGTATCAGACCCTCCCAATGGTTCTCCAGGCTGACCCCCAACATGCCCATCACATCATGACCCACTTGCATAGCCCCCTGCGTAGTCCCTCTGTATAGCCCCATCCGTCACTGCCTCACTCAGGCCCCATGCCCATGCACTGTTCCCGCCAGACCAGTGCTTCCTGATGTCTGATGAAAGGTGCCTGGTGGGCACTGCCGGTTGGGCATTGTCCAATGGGCACTGTTCAGCAATGACCCTGACCACCCAAGAGCTTCAATGGTCTCTGAGCCCTAACGCATGACCAGCAGATCTGAGCTAGTACAGACCACTGCTGGTTCACACTGGTGTGACGTCTCACCAGAGAGATGGAAAGAATCCAGGCAAGGGGAAGAGGCTGTGCTGAACTCTCCAGTAATATTGAAATCCAGTCAATCTCATGCTAATAAAACTTTGTACCCTTTAGTTTTGCATACTATTTTCCCAGCTCACCACACTGATGGCCAGGTTGGAGCGATGGTGGAATCATGCCCCATTACTTCTTCCCTTAGCCTGACTTCACTTTTGAACGTATAAATTCTCTGTACAACTGCTGTCTGTCCCTCTGGTATTTGTGCATCTTCATCTCCGATATTTCCTCTTGCTTCCCACACCCCTGCTGAGTAAGTGTAAGCACTCCCGGCTGCACAAGGAATGTTTAGAGTTGTCTCCTCCATGGTCTGGCTGCCAGCGATACGGTATGAAATTTTCAAATCTTTGTGATTGTTCCTTAAATCAGGATGACCAAAGAGAAGCATGCACAGTTCCAGAAGAAACTAAACAGCCCAGCGCAGCAGGGTCAATGGTGTTCTTGAGAACAGGTGATTATTCTAAAAACCACAGCAAAGTGCTAGGACATTTCCCAAAAAGTAGGACAACAAGGGTAGCAAGTTGGCATAGTGGTTAGCACTACTGCCTCTCAGCACCAGGAGCCTGGGTTCAATTCCAGCCTTGGATGACTGTCAAGTGTGACATTTGCCTGTGTGGGTTTCCTCCGGGTGCTCCACTTTCCTCCCACACTTCAAAGATGTGCAGGTTAGGTGAATTGGACACCCTAAATTGTCCCTTATTGTCCAGAGATATGTATGTTAGAGGAATTAGCAGGCTAAATAGATGGCTAAGGCAGGAAGTAGGCCTGGGAAAGATACTCTGTCAGATTTGATGGACTGAATGGCCTCTCTCTGTAAGGATCCTATGAAGGAGGTAGACCCCAAGTCTATCAAATCGGGAATCAAACCCTGCTGTTGACATGATCCACTTACTAGCTGTCCAGCCAGCTGAGCTAATCATTCCCACTTATAAAAAGTTAGGAAGCAGAAATCTGGGAGCTATATTTTCACCAGGGTGCAACATAATATTGTTATTTAGTGAAAATTTGAGGCCATTGTGATGTGATTGACTTTGATTGTTCCTGGTAATATAATGGGGCTATTCCAAAAATATCCCCAAAGTATCAGTGCACATCTGCAGTCAATGGAAAATACATGGCATAAATGCTGGATTATCTGCAATATATCCAGAATGTTTAATTTGTGAAAGGAATGTCTACTCCTGTCTTTTTTCCATTCACTTGGTAGGTAGAATGTAATGAATGCACGGATCTGGCAGTCAGACAGACCAGAAAATTGGAGGGGGCGCATACCAGGCTTTTTTTAAATTCAAATGGACAGAAAATGATGATAACTTCCCCTTCATTTCCCAGGGTGTATGTTTGGGTGGCTAAGGGTCTCCAGAATTTGTAAATCAGTCTTTATTTTTATGCACAGCAGTTATTCTCTATTTCCCTATCTTTACATTAGACATCGGCAATCTGGGGCATATCTGTCACAATTGCCAATACAAGTCATGGTCTTACAACAATGGGAGAATTGGATAAGCGAATGGACAGCAAAATTGATGCTGCCTGTTAGGATATCCCCGCAACAAAATTAAAATTTATTGATTGATCTCACAAATAGGCTTACATTAACACTGCCACAAGGTTACTGTGAAAATCCCATAATCTCCACACTCCGGCATCTGTTTGGGTACACTGAGGCTGAATTTAGCATGGTCACTGCACCTAATGAACATGTCTTTCGAAGGAAACTAGAACACCCAGAGAAAACTCACGCAGACATGGGGAGAATGTGCAAACACTGCATAGGCAGTGACCCAAGCTGGGAATCAAATCTGGGTCCCTAGTGCTGTGAAGAGAAGTGCTAACCACTGTGTCGCAGTATTTCTCTGGGCTTTTCCCTTGTGGAGTAATGTAGAACAACAGGTCACAGGTATGGGTTGAGAGACAGTAGATGTAAAACTAAACTGAGGAGGAACTACTTCTCGCAGAGAGTGGTGAATTTGTGGAACTTGCTGCCCCATAATGCAGTGGAGTCTGAATTGTGGAATGGTTTCGTGAAGGAGATAGTCATATTCCTGATTTTTTAATCGATTAAATTGATATGGGGAATAGGTGGGGAGGTGAATTTGAAATCGGGAAGAGATCAGCCATGATCCATTAATGGCGGAGCAGACGCGAAGGGCTGAATTTGCCAACTTCTGCTCCCAATTCAGTTGCTCCTATTTTGCTTTGTTTCTATAGCTTTTGCACCAGGGTCACAATGGATATGCAGGAGGTAGAATCCCCTCAGCAGAAAATCACCCAAATGTATTTTTAAGTATTGTTTTGGGAATATATTCTGCACAAAGATGAAAAACCAATGTTCTCTGTCTGCAAAACACAAAAATGATGTTAATCACTCATAAGGGCTGAGTAAAATTCTGTTTCTTTTAAATGCTTTGTCTCATTGATGGTGGGGACCATATTCCATTCACTTTTCTGTGACAATTAATCGTCTTGCCAAGTGGTGTTATAAATATCCCTGGTATTTCCCCTATTTAAGTCTGAAGCTCAGCCAGAAAACGCCTCAGGGTATGTATGCATTAGAGCGTAAAGGGCACAGTTTTCATGCTTTTCCCATCAGTGGGAGCCTCCTTCACCTTCCTCCCAAAATAACCCGTGAATATTTTGATAAGTTTGATTCCGGGAGTAAAGGGCCAAATGTTTCCCATGCCGTTATGCAAATGACAAATGGGAAAGAAAGGATCAGCCATATGGATAAATATCGTGATCAGTTAGATTACTGGAAAACAAGAGGCTTGGAGGTTTACTGCTTGTCCTTCGTCAAAAAACTCCTTCGAGTTGACCTGACTCCACCAGTTTCACTTTAGTGCAAGTCATTGGTAATATTTGGTGGCCAGTAAAACTAGCACTTCATTCGAACCCTACAAGTTTTCCACCAAATAGATAGAGTGGGCATGAGGAAGATGTCTCGATTTTTGGTAGAGATTTGGACTAGCGGGCACAGCCTCAGGGTAAAGGGACAACCCTTTAGAATCAAGATAAAAAGGAATTTCTTCAGTCGTAGGGTGGTGAATCTGTGGAATTCAATGCCGCAGAAGGCTGTGGAAGCCAGATCACTGAGTGCATTTAAGACAAGATAGATAGGTACTTGATTGATGAAGGGATTAAGGGTGACAGGGAGAAAGATGGAGAATGGGGTTGATGGGCTGAATGACCTAATTCTGCTCCAAAATCTTATGGTCTCAGATGAACTGGTCCTGTGAACTGAAGCATGGTTTGGTTCATGGGACATCATCCAGCAAAGTCAGTCTGAGGAATTTCTTGGCCTGCATTATGGGGGAGCATGTCTCATGGTTTAGCACTGTCAGCATGGAGCTTTGCACTACGAGAGTGCAGTGCAGGTCAATGCACTGTGATTCACAGCCTGTGTGATTTGTTATCCATTAAGATCAAAGAATGGAAATGCATATGCTGTATTCTGCATTCAAAATATCCCATTGAGTAAAGCAGGGAAAGGGAAGTGATCTCACATAAAATTCATCACAGCCCCCCATATGTCATTCTTCATGGCATGGAGAATTCCTGCATGATATTTGACCAGAAAATAATGAAATCTGGGCAAGATGAAATAAAATAGTACAGTGGGACTTTAAGCGGCAGCTATGCCAACAAACATTGTGCTCGAATATCTGAGATCTTTTTGAACTGTCATGCACAGTGATTAACACTGCAGCCTCACAATGCCAGGGACCCGAGTTTGATTCCCTGTTAGGGTCATTATTACGGAGTTTGCATGTTGTCCCTCTGTCTGCATGGGTTTCCCTGGGTGCACTGGTTTCCTCCCACAGTCTGAAAGATGTGCTGGTTAGGTGCATTGACTCGACCAAGCGTCGGAATGTGGCGACTAGGGGAATTTCACTGTAACTTCATTGCAGTGTTAATGTACACCTTACTTATGACTAATAAATAAACTTTAAAAGTGTTTCTGACAAAATTGGATATGGACGAGGAGCAGAGTTTCTGCTGGCTGCTTCCTTCCAGGATAGTCAACACATTACATAAGTTCAGGCAGTTCTGTTCATATTAACTCATTGTCTTATTTTTTAGATTTGCCCTTGGTACATAAGGCTTAACCCACAGTCAATTGAAACCAATTATGAAGGCAGGCCAAGATTATTAAATCAATTGACTGAAAAGCTCATTTCCTACAAATCACAATCTACATTGTAATATCCTACTGCAGTAACTCATAAATTACATTTAACTTTGCTGCTTGAATATGCTAATTCACTGGTAGTCTGTGATTTGGACTTAACAAGTTTACTGACACTCTGTGGTTCAGGTGTAACAAGTTTACTGGTAGTCTGTGGATCAGGTGTAACAGGTTTACTATTAGTCTGTAGTTCAGGTATAACAAGTTTACTGGCAATCTGTGGCTCAGGTATAACAGGTTTTTTTGGTAGTCTGTGGTTTGGGCTTAACAAGCTTAAACTGGAGCCTGAGCATATTCACAACAGCAAAATTGGCACAGTTTCCAATGCATTCAGGGCACACTTTGATAGCTTCCCTAGCTGAAATCCCATACCTAGGAGATTAGACTTGAAAAGGCGCAAGATGTTGGCACAGTGATTAGCACTGCTGCCTCACAAGTCAGAGACTTAGGTTCGATGCCAGCTTGGGTTACTATTTGTGTGAAGCCTGAATGTTCTCCCCATGTCTGCATGGGTTTCATCTGGATGTTCCAGTTTCCTCCCACAGTCCAAAAGATATGCTGGTTAGGCGAATCAGCCATGTTAAATTCTCCCTCAGTGTACCCGAACAGATGCCAGAATGTAGCAAATAGAGTTTTTCACAGTCGCTACATTAGTGTTAATGTAAGCCTACTTGTGATATTAATAAATAAATTTTAATGACAGGAAAAGTCCAATCAGAAACTGCTTACTAAATGTGAGAGGAATGCTCTATCAGTGAAGTCATAGAAATCGGACAAATCCATATTGAATTAACAGATCTCCGATAGACGCTTTTGAGCTTGACTGCAAAGTCCACTTATTCCACACCACAGAATTCTAAAGCTCCATGACTGATCACGTGGATAAAAACTCCATGGCTGAGGTACCTGGGGCTCATGGAGAGACAGTCAATATTTTCAGCACAGAATAGAAAATAAGAAAAAGCACTGATGGCCATTACTGATCTGAATAGAAGTTTTACGTTTCCTAAAGTTATGGAGTTAAATATTTGACTTGCATATTGATGAATACGGCAGCCAGGGTTTCTACATGACTGGCTCACTATTTTATGTTTTGCTGGTCATAGAGGTTTGTAGCATGGAAAGAGGTTCTTCAGCCCAACTTGGCCATGCTAATCTTTTTCATTAATCTCTAAGCCAGTCATAATTCCCTACATTAGGTCCATTTCCGTCTATACCCATGTAACTGTCTAAATTCTTTTTAAAAAACAACTGTACCAGTGTCTACAAACCTCTGGTAGCTTGTTCCAGACATTCACCATCCTTTGAAAAAGATGCCCCCCTGGACACTTTTTGTATCTTTCTTCTCTCACCTTTAAACCTATGTCCTCTAGTTTCCCCTGCCTTTGAGAAAAGATATTAATTATCTAGCTGATCTATGCTCCTTGTTGTTTTATAGACCTCTAAGATCACCCCTAAAGTCTCCTATGCTCCAGGAAAAAATGTCCTAGTCTATTCAGCCTCTCTGTATAACTCAAACTATCAAATCCCAGTAGCAGCTTGTAAATCTTTTCTGCACACTTTCTAGTTTAATAATATCCTTTCTATAATAGTGACCAGAACTGTACACAGTATTCCAAGTGTGGCCTTACCAACGTCTTGTACAACTTCAACAAGACATTCCAATTCCTGTATTCAATGTTCTGACCAATGAAACCAAGCATACTGAATGCTGCCTTCTGTCCACCTGTGACTCCGCTTTCAAGGAACTATGAAGCTGTAGCCCTAAAATCTCTTGTTCGATAACTCTCCCTGACACCCTACCATTAACTGAATAAGTCCTGCCCTGGTTCGATCTACCAAAATGCATCACCTTACATTTATCTAAATTAAACTCTGCTATTTATCAGCCAATTCAACATTTAAAACTACTAATATTTTTAGGACAAACTGCCTTTTAGGCTAGCTTGCTCAGAGTGTTGAAATGGAGTACACATTTCACTGTCTACAACATTAAGGCATTCTAGCACCAAACCCAGTCTGAAATATTCTCACTAAAATAATACATGGACCAATTGATCAAGATCCCATTGCAATCCTAGATAACCTTCTTCACGATCCACTATGCTGCCAGTCTTGGTACCATCTGCAACTTACTAATCATGGCCTCCTAAATTCTCATCTAAATCATTAATATAAATGACAAATAACAGTGGATCCAGCACTGATCCCTGAGACACACTGCTAGTCACAGCCCTCCAGCATGAAAACACAACCCTCTATAATCTTCTGTCTTCTGCATCAAACCAATTTTATGTCCTTTTGGCTACCTCGCCACGGATCCTATGAGACTTAACCTTATAGGACAACCTACCATGCAATACCTTGTCAAAAGCCTTACTAAAGTCCATACAGACAGCTTTGACTGCATTGTCTTCATCTACTTTCATGGTTACTCCTTGAAAAATCTCAATCAAATTCGTGAGACATGATTTTCCACTCTCAAAGCCATGCTGCCTGTCCGTAATCAATCCTTGTGTCTGTAACTGCCTGTAGATCCCATCTCCCAGAATAACTTCTAACAACTTACCCACTACAAATGTGAAGCTCACCAGCCTGTAGCTCCTAGGCTTTTCCCTGCAGCCCTTTTTAAACAAAGGCACATGTGCCACCCTCCAATCTTCAAACCTCACCCGCTGTTGTTGATGATTGAAAGGGAACCCACAATTTCCTCTCTAGCCTCTCAACATCCTGAGATACATTTTATCAGGTTAGTTTAAAAAGTCATGTTGATCTTTGGAGTTTTTAATGTAACTGTGATAACAAAAGGGATCTCAGTTCACCTGCTCTGAAGGAATCATTCAGATTCAAAACTTTGGGCGGGTCTTTATGGCCTCACTCATCCTACACAAGATCAATTAACCTTTCCATGTTCTGCCCCTCGCCAGCTCTGATTCCCAGGACAAGCAGAGTGGTAAATTCCATTAACTCAGATTTTCTGTCCACAGAAGCTGCCAAACCTACTGAGTTTCATAGAATTATTAAATCCCTCTAATGCAGAAGGAAGCCATTTGGCCCATCAAGCCTGCACTGACAGTTCCACCCAGGTCCTGTCCCCCTAACTGCGTAGTTCATCTGACACCAAGGGCCAATTTAGCATGACTGATCAACCTAATCTGCATATCTTTGGAGTACGGGAAGAAGTCAGAACACTTGGAGTAAATCCACACAGACTCGGGAAGAATGTGCAGATTCTGCACAGACAGTGACCCAAGGCAAGTATTGAACCTGGGTCCCTACTGCTGTGAGGCGGCAGTGTTGCCAGTGCTGTTGGCACTCTGCCACCATGCCCCCAGTTTATCCAGCATTCTGTTTTTATCCCGTTCACTTCTTCAGAGCTGGATTTGGACCTGTCAACTGGCCATGCGCTAGTTATGGTATCAATTGTGGATAGCTATAGATTAGCCAGAAGGGAGCTAAAGAGTGAGTTGAGGAGAGCTAAAAGGGGACACGAGAAGACTTTGGCTGATAGGATCAAGGAGAATCCTAAAGCTTTCTTTAGATATGTTAAGAATAGAAGATTGGTTCGGGCAAGATTAGGGCCAGTCATAGACAGCAGTGGGAAGTTGTGCGTGGAGCCTGAAGAGATTGGAGAGGCACTGAACAAATATTTCTCTTCGGTATTCACGCAGGGAGATGTAAATGTAGTTGTGGAGAACACTGGGATACAGGGTTGCAAACTGGTAAGTATTGAAGTAGATAAGGAGGATGTGCTAGATATTCTTGAGGGTTTGAAGTTAGATAAGTCCCCTGGGCCGGACGGGATTTACCCTAGGATTCTCTGGGAGGCGAGAGAGGCGATTGCAGAGCCCCTGGCTCTGATCTTCAGGTCGTCATTGGTTACGGGTATAGTGCCGGAAGACTGGAGGATAGCGAATGTGGTCCCGTTGTTCAAGAAGGGGAAGAGAGACTTTCCTGGGAATTATAGGCCAGTGAGTCTTACTTCTGTCGTGGGCAAAGTATTGGAGAGAATTATTAGGGATAGGATTTATAGTTATTTAGAGAGAAATGAATTGGTTGGGGATAGTCAGCATGGTTTTGTGAAGGGTAGGTCGTGCCTTACTAACCTCATTGAGTTTTTTGAAAAAGTGACCAAAGAGGTGGATGGGGGTAAGGCAGTTGATGTGGTATATATGGACTTTAGTAAGGCGTTCGATAAGGTGGCCCATGGAAGGCTTCTGCAGAAAATGCAGATGTATGGGATTGAGTGTGATTTAGCTAATTGGATTAGGAATTGGCTAGCAGATAGAAGACAGAGGGTGGTGGTTGATGGAAGCTATTCATCGTGGAGTTCGGTTACAAGTGGTGTACCTCAGGGATCTGTTTTGGGGCCCTGCTGTTTGTAATTTTTATAAATGATCTGGATGAGGGTATTGAAGGATGGATTAGTAAATTTGCGGATGACACCAAAGTCGGAGGAGTGGTAGATAGTGAAGAGGGGTGTTATAGTTTGCAGAGAGACTTGGACAAGTTGCAGAGCTGGGCCGAGAGGTGGCAAATGGATTTTAATGTGGAAAAGTGTGAGGTAATGCACTATGGCAGGAATAATAAATGTGTAGAGTATAGGGCTAATGGTAGGATTCTTAATAGTGTTGATGAAAAGAGGGATCTTGGTGTGTATGTGCATAGATCCCTGAAAGTAGGCAGTCAAGTCGAGAAGGTTGTTAAGAAGGCATATTGAGTCTTAGCTTTTATTGGTAGGGGGATTGAATTTCGGAGCCGCAACGTCATGTTGCAACTGTACCAAACTCTAGTGCGGCCGCACTTGGAGTATTGTGTGCAGTTCTGGTCCCCACATTATAAGAAAGATGTGAGGCATTGGAGAGGGTACAGAGGAGGTTTACCAGGATGTTGCCTGGTATGGAGGGCAGGTCTTATGAAGAGAGGCTGAGGGATTCGAGGTTGTTTTCGTTAGAAAGAAGGCGGCTAAGAGGAGACCTTATTGAAACATATAAGATGATTAGAGGTTTAGATAGGGTGGACAGTGATAGCCTTTTTCTGAGGATGGAGAAAGCTAGCACGAGGGGACATAGCTTTAAATTAAGGGGTGGTGGTTATAGGACGGATGTCAGAGATAGGTTCTTTACCCAGAGGGTGGTAAGGGTATGGAATGCCCTGCCTGCGTCAGTTATAGATGCGCCAAGTTTGGTGGCGTTTAAGAGGTTAGTTGATAAGTTTATGGACGAAAAGGGAATGGTTTAGGTTAGAGGGTCATTGCTTTTTCCTAATTGGTCGGCACAACATCGAAGGCTAAAGGGCCTGTTCTGCGCTCTAATGTTCTATGTTCTATAATGGCACTAACCTGAGTTGATTGATCAGTAATTCCACTCAAGATGTGTGGGTTATGGTAATTGGCCATGCTAAATTTATCTTGGATTAGAGATTAGCAAGGTAAATATGTGGGGTTACAGAGATAGGATCTGAGTGGGATTGCAGTCTCGATGGGCTGAATGGCCTCCTTCTGCACTGTAGGGATTTGATGATTCTATAATTATCTTTGAGGATCCAATCTGGGAGCAAAATGACTTGAGGAATTCTAGTACACTGAACTTTTTGGGAAGATTTCAGAAAATCAAATCCTCCTTTTCTCTGTCCGACACGACCAACTTCCTGGACAGTTTTGACATTTTTGTTTTGTCTGGGTCCTGTACAGATAATTCAGCTCGTGTGATGTTGAGTGCGCTGATGCTGGGGATGCACAGGTGAAACAACTCCACAGGTTCATACTTGTTGACTTGTTAGGAAGTTTTCATACCTGGCTAATCACTTTACATCTGAGTTAAAAAGAATGTCCTTGTACAACACTTCTGACCTTTATCTAGGTATGCAATCTCCTGCCAGGACAGTTGAATACTTGTAGGGTGAATAACTGTTTATGCTGCTACTTGCATTTCTTTTCCACCCTAGGTGCCTTAATAGAAAGTTGGAATTTTACCAGTCCGTCCACAACGGGAATGTGAGTGGGTGAGGGGCGGAGCATAGAAAGATTTGTCAACCTCTATCGGGGCTTTACGGTTTTGAGATGAGCAAGGCTGCAAAATCCCAGTGATTTTCCTTCACTGTCATGGGATTCCAACCCTGAACTCCCTTCCTAACAGTACTGAGGTGTACCTGCACTGGATGATCTGTAATGGTTCAAAAAGGCAACTCACCATCACCTTTTCAGAGCAATTGGAAATGGACAGTAAATGCTGGCCTTGCCAGCGACACGTACATCCCTGAAAGAATTGTAAAAGATCAGTCTGTTGCTTTCCTTTCTGGCTAATATATTAATCAGTGCCGGCTTCAAGCCCATTAAGCAATAATTTAATGCTTTCAATAAGCTAATCTATTTTAAGAAATAATTTTTGGCAAATTAAACATTATTAAACAAAATTACACCTCATGGGATTGGGTAATAGAACATAGAACATTACAGCGCAGAACAGGCCCTTCGGCCTTCGATGTTGCGCCGACCAATTATGAAAAAAAAGCAATGACCCTCCAAACTAAACCATTCCCTTCTCTTCCATAAACTTATCAACTAACCTCAAACGCCACCAAACTTGGTGCATCTACAGCTGCCGCAGGCAGGGCATTCCACTCCCTAACCACCCTCTGGGTAAAGAACCTACCTCTGATATCCGTCCTATAACTATCACCCCTTAATTTAAAGCTGTGTCTCCTCGTGCTAACTTTCTCCATCCTAGGAAAAAGGCTATCACTGTCCACCGAGCATGAATTGAGAACTGAATAATAGACAGAAAACAAATAGTATAAACAAATGGTGTATTTATATGTTGGCAAGCTGTAAATACTGGGGCATCACAAGAATCAGTAATTCAGCCTCAGCTATTTATAATCAACATTTTTCACTCAAATGAAGGGAATGATTGTAAGATAACTAAGTAAAAAGGAAGCAGAAGGCTAGAAACAGTTTGGTCAGGTAGAATCAAAATTCCTTCAGTGCAGAAGGAAGCCATTCAGCCCACCGAGTCTGCATTGATTACAATCCCAAGGGCCGATTCACCCTAACCCCACGTACTTACCCTGCTAGTCCCCTTGACACTTAAGGGCAAATTCAGCATGGCCAATCCACCTAATCGGCACATCTTTGGAGTGTGGGAGGAAACCGGAGCACCCAGAGGAAACCCACGCAGACACAGGGAGAACATGCACGCTCCACACAGTGATCTGAGGCTGGAATCGAGCCTGGATCACTGGCACTGAGACAGCAATGCTAACCACTGTGCCACCGTGCCCCCTTCAAAGATATGCGAAGGCATGGCTACTGGGTTACAATGTGGCAAAACAAGTTATCCACTTTGGTAGGAAAAATTGAAAAGCAGAATTTTTTTTTAATAATGAGAGACAGGAAAATGTTTGTAATTAGAGGGACCTGGGTGTCCTTGTAAATGAACTATAGGAAGATAAGATAGAGGTATAGCAAGCAATTAGGAAAACTTCCCTTTAAGGGGATGGAAGTATAAGAGGATTTATAACAATTATACTGGGTATTGGTCAGGCGTACTGTGTGTAGTATAGATCTCCCTATCTAAGGAAGGACACACTTTTCCTACATGAAAAGGATCATAAGATTAATTCCAAGAATGAGGGAATGGTTTTATCTGGAGAGATTGAGTAGACCTATATTTCCTGGAGTGATCTAATTGAATTTATTCTTAAGGAGCTTGACAAGGTAGATGTTGACAAAATATTTCCCTTAGCCTGTGAAACCAAAAGACAGGGTCACAGACTTAGAACGGGTTCACCATTGAAGATGACAATTAGGAGAAATTTCTTCATTTGAGGGTTAGTGAATCTTTGGAATTCTCTCCCTCAGAGAGCTGTTGATGCCTAGACTTTGGGCAGGATTTTCTGCTCTCCCTTTGTGGCATGTTTTGCCATTGGCCAATGGTGGGATTTTCCACTTCTTGAAACCTTCACCACTGGGGAACCTGCGGTGGGTGAGAGGCAGCAAGATCGGAGGTAGGAATGACCAGAAAATTCTGCTGGTGGAAATGACTGGAAAATGCTGTCCATGGAGTATATTAGTGACTAGTGTTGATAGGTTTTTAAGCACCGAGAGAATTAAGGGATGAGGAGGATAAGTATTGGCTTTAATCGACATTGTTTCCATTTCAACAAAATGTCTAATTGCTTCCATAGCCAGGGCTATATGGTTGTTTAAGGACCAGCTGTACAGTCCAAATATTCATTTGGTACAGGTCATTTTCAAACATTCTCACCCAGCCATTAAACAAAAATGTTTTCATTTATTTGATCATTGGAAAAAGATAAGTGGCTGGGCTGCAGTCACGGAAATTCATTGAAACAAACCAGAGAACAAGGTATTTGAACAATGCGTGCTTTATTCTTCCAGTAAGTGCACAATGCACAGCCTTTTCTTATCACTGCACAGCTGGCCAGCACTCCACCTCATGGATGGACAGTTATAGTAGCATTTTGATTAGCAGACTTTAAATGGTGTAAGACATTTTGAGAAGCAAGTTTTGTTTAAAGTGCAGAGAATTTGAGATTCAGGACATTAACTAAGCAAATAAAGCTGCAAGATTCAAAAGGCTTGGAACAGACAAAAATAGACTTTGCCATAATAAAAGTAAATTACTGCAGGTGCTGGAATCTGGAAAACAGAACAGAAAATGCTGAAAAGTCTGTCAGCATCTGTGCAGAGAGAATAGAGCCAAGGGTTTTGAGTCTGGATAACTGTTCTTCAAGCTTAATAAATAGACTTAACTACACAAGCTCAGAAAGGTGAAAGAGCAAAAGTATCTGCTGTCTATTTTGAGCTTCGGTGTAAGTATGAGGTACATGAGAATTAACCAAAAATCATGGTCAAACACACCACACTACAGAATAAATAATAGATGTGCTCAAACCTGATTTCATAGATTTCTCAACAGTTCATCAAGGCATTTGTCACACTGAGTCAACCATCTCACCGAAACATCATCTTTGTTATCAGGATTTCAAATACCCGCATTTGAGGAATCCTCTTCGAAAGTCACTCTCAATTGGATGGCTTTAACACAATTCCAACTGACAAGATAGCAATCTTATCTCCTCAGGTTATTTTTCCCTGCATTTGAGTATACTCACTCACTTTCAAGCACAATGTCAGATCTTCAGCCATGCCAAGCAGAGTACCACTATTCCAAAGGGACACTTTGCCCCAACAGCTTGCAGTATGGAATGACCAACCTTCGGCTGCTTTCTTGGATCTTCAGAGCTTCTTTCCTGCTCTCTTTGCTTAAAGTTTGCTCTCTGCAACTCCTTCCTTAATTTGGAACCTACGTTTCTGTTCCTTTCAATTAGTTTAACAAGACTTTCTGGCTGCTTTTTTTGCTACTTTCTGGGCCTTTCTTTTGGGCCCTCTTCTCATCCTTTTGCCTGGTTTGGGAACATCTCCCTATCTACATTCAGTGTCCTGTGCCCTGGGACACATACAGATGCACCTTTCTATATCACCTGAACTAATTTGTGCACCATTCTCCTTCCTCTCTTTTGCACAAGGCCTGTCCTCAATCTAAAGAATAAAAAATAAACAGCATGTGTGAACAGTTATTTAGCTCATGTGAGAGAGGCCTTAGGTTTGTCGGCAACTGTCGTTCTGAATTCAGACTAAGGTAGGTATAGATTTCTCAACAAACTTCAGAATCCCAATTCTGAGTGGCAAAACATACAATTGCTCCAATTTGATTTTGAACATGACAAGGAAATATTTATTGTTAGAAACAGTGTTAATACTGCATTATGAGAGAAAAAAAAAGACTGGTGCAAAATGGGAAATGAAAGTGCACCAAGATATTCGAGCAAATCTTCCAGGGTCAGGGAAAACTAATCTGCTGTTAATCGGTTAAAGATTTTGTTTTCTTAACTCGTGTTCTTGAGGGATGGACAATATGGGGGACACGGTGACAAGGACTTTAGCACTACTGCCTCAGCACCAGGGACCCGTGTTCAATTTTGGTCTCGGCTCACTGCTAATGTGGAGTTTGCATGTCTTCTTGGGAACTGAGTGCTCAGGTTTCCTCCCACATTCCAAAAATGTGCAAATTAGGTTGATTGGCTATGCTAAATTGCCCTTTAGTGTCAGGGAGATTAATAGGGTAAATATGTGGTATTGCAGGGATTGGGCCTGGGTGGGATTGTTGTCGGGTGCAGACTTGATGGGTCAAATAGCCCATTTCTGCATTGTAGGAATTCAATGATTGCTGAAAAGTTCACAATTACTGGAGTGATTTGGTTCGAGATGATGGCGAAGCGCATTTATCTTGAAACAATTGTCATTGAATGATTTGCTAGGCTTATCTCAGAGTGCAGTAAGCATCAACTCTGCAGTGCCATCTAGCTACGTGTAGTCCAGGCTAAATATGTAGCAGGTTCCCTTTCCTGGAGAATGTCATTCCCCATGAGTGGTGTTTATGTAAGTTTCTTTAACTTTAAGAGTTTGTGTTTGATTATATTGCAAATCAATTTTAATATGCTTAAAAATGAACTGTAGCTTTTATCAATAGGAATAAGGGGGCTAACTCTTTTGTCAGACGAGCAAAAGGCTGAAGGAATGCACATTCACAAATCAATAAAACATCACAACTGTTAGAGTAACGTAGGAAAAACACTAAATTACAGCAGGAGAACATTAGACATAAAACTTCTATTTTTTAAAAATAGACATATAAGCCAAAAAATGGCTAAATATAAGGTGGTTTGAATGACAACAGAAGCCCAGGCAATAATACTTCTAAATCATCCAGAAACTAATTGCCATTGCCGATGAAGATTTCTGTGAGTAATGAGCAGAGTTTTGTGGAATTCACCCCCAGAAGTATACAAACACTGGAATAAAAGCCAGCGGATAAGATGTCTCTCTTTCTCTCTCTCACGCACACGCACACTTTGACATCTCCAGTCCAATTTCACATACACGTGTGTGTGAAATTGTACTGAGAGTGTCAAAGTGTGCATATGAGACACACAAAAGCTAGAGACATAATAGCAGTAACAGCTCTGCAAAAAAGCTCTTGCAGGTATATCATGATGGTTTGATTGCTGAATTCAGAAAAGCCAGCAAGGAACGTAGCTGAACCAGAACCAAACTGAGAACACCAGAATCTCAAAACCAACTATTTACCTGCAAAGTCAGCAGTACTGGTATCACACATCGCAACTCACTTATCTATTTTTGTTTCCTACCTGATCCTGTCCAACAGGCACAATGTGTATGCTACCTCCAAGGATAAGAAAAAAGACTGCCAGAAATGAGATTGGGATGTAGACCATGGCACTTTGAGCAGGACGTTGTCCAAAGCAGGAGGAAAGCAAGACAGTATCAAGAGCTCCATGTGGTTTGTTAATTAGCTGTTAGGGTAAGGAGCATCTTGAGCTGACTTGAAAAGATATGAGAACAAAGGGGAGGATCTAGTAAAGGATCCACTTTGAACCAACAATGTCAGAAAAATTTGGCAATTGGTCCTGTTTAGAAAATGCCAGGAATTCGGAGCTAAGTTGAAAGAGAGAGGCTCAAGGGTTAAGCCACGGAATGACTTCTGAATTGCATGCAAATTGGCATTGGGATAAACAGATCAGCATGTAATTGGAGAAGAGGTGTGGGGAAAAAGGGATTCCATTTCAAGGGTCACTGGCACTAGCATGAGGCTGGAAAGCAACTGTACCAATGGGATGTGCTTGACCTGAACCAAGCTGGGACCTAATCCTAGTCAGATAGGGCAGTCATAAGAACTTTAAAGGTTGAAGTTAAGTGAGGGACTGCTCAGATGAAAAAGGTAGATTAAATAAAAGGTTGAAAACAAAACTAAAGGGAAGAGATTGATAGTTAGATGTAGCAGTACAGGTAAAGGGAAAACTAAATGATGTAAAGGAATTAAACCAGGAAACAGAAATAGGAATAAAAACAGGACATGCTAGAAAATAAGAAAGGATTTAAGACTCTAGCAGGGATTGTGCATTGGCCTCCTGTTACCACCTATGAGGTAGTAGCTTATAAATGTTAAGGCAAGATAAGCATTTAGGCAAGGCTGAGTAGGGTAAAATAAGCTTTTAATTGTCATCTTAATTAACCAGCATGTCAATAAGAGAGTGAATATCCTGAATGTCTCTGGGATATTTGCTGCAGCATACAAATTGAGAGCAGGAGCAGACCATTCAGCCCCTCAAGCTTGCTTCACCATTTGATAACATCATGGCTGATTGGACTCTCTCCCTATACTCTTTGACCTGCTCTGGCAATCAAGGATCTACTTAACTCGGGGTTAAAAATATTCAATTACCCTGACTTATCCTGATAAGCCCAGAAACTTGGGGCATGGTGGCACAGTGGTTAGCACTGTTGCCTCACAATGCCAGGAACCCAGGTTCAATTCTCAGTTTCGGTTGCTGGCTGTGTGGAGTTTGTACATTCTCCCTGTGTCTGTGTGGGTTTTCTCCAGGTGATCTAGTTTCCTCCCGCAGTCCAAAGATGTGCAGGTTAGGTGGATTTTCCTTAGTGTCAGGAGGACTAGCTGTGGTAAATACATGGATTTATGGAGATTGGGCCTGGGTGGGATTGTGGTCGATGCAGACTTTGAGCTGAAAGGCCTCTTTCTGCACTGTAGAATTCTATGACTTAACTGCTATCTGCTAATGACACAAAGATGGGAGATCAAAGATATGGTACATGTGCAAGTGCAAAGATGTGCAGGTTAGGTGGATTAGCCATGCTATATTGCCTCTAGGTATCTGAAGACATGTATGTAGGTGGATTATCTCTGGTAAATGAGTGGGATTGTGGAATAGGATGAGAACATGTGAGTAGAGACTTGATGGGCCAAATGGCCTCTTTCTACACTAGAGGGATTCTAATGGTTTGTGAACAGTGTAGATGTATGTGTAAAACTACAACAAGATATGGATAGATTACAGAAGGGCATAACTGTGGCAAATAGATTTCCGTGTATGAACTACTTTGGACCTAAAAGGGATAGATGAGGATACTTTCTAAATGATGAAAAACTATAAATAGTCATTGTTCAAAGAGTCTGAGAGAAGATGGCTGGGATTTTACCATTACATTATGCCCAATGTGATTGTAAAGTGGAGCATAAAGTGATGCAATTGGTGCCACTTTTCACAACCGGTGCTATTTTTTTTGAGCACTGGATTTCCAGTGCAGTCAGCCTCTTGCCAGAAATGGACAAGAAGCAGGTTAATTTATTGAAATTTACTTAAATAAATATTTACATGTCATTAGCTAGTCCAGCATTCAATCATCTGGGGCTCACCTAACTTTGTGACCTCGCTGGGAAAGGTTCTCACCTGCGAAAGTGACATACTCCCCACGAATGGGGAGCAGTCAACTTGGCCGTGCCAGTGGAACCAAAGGCTATGGGAGGGCGAGGGCGAGGGCGAGGGGGAGGGAGAGGGGGTATCCCTTCACTAGGCAGTGCCAGAGGGCAGGATGAATGGGGGAGGGCAATGAGGGGGGAAGAAGAAACTAATGGAAGGAGGGAGCCTGTTGCTTCAATTGATGGGGTTAGGGTAGCAAGGCTGGGTGGCAGGGGGGGAGTCAGTGGGGGGGGGATAAGAATGTATATAAGGTAAATTGAGAAGAGGAAAGGGTTAAAGTTGGGATGCGTAACTAGAAATCAGTTGAGGGATAAACTGGTTATGGAAAGGGCTTGAGGCGAGGGCGACAAGGCTCACCGAAACTAATGATCACGTTAAAGAAACTGTTAATACATCATTGTAGTTCTGGCTTTGGAGAGCAGAGCCTTAAGAATATAAGAAATAGGAACAAGAGTAGGCCATCTAGCCTTTGAGCCTGCCCCACCATTCTATAAGATCATGGCTGATCTGAAGTGGATCAGTTCCACTTTCCCACTTTTCCCCATAACCCTTAATTCCCTTGTCTCAGAAATCTATCTATGCGTGACTTCAATATATTCAACGAGGTAGCCTCTACCACTTCAATGGGCAGAGAATTCCAGAGATTCACCACTCTTTGAATGAAGAAGTTCCTCCTCAACTCTTCTGATCTAATTAAAATGTAACAATTCAGCTATGCCCTTATTGGCTAACAAAGTATGTGGATGTATCTCCATTGTATACAACTGACTGTTTGGTAAGCCAGATAGAGATTCACGAACCCATGCTTGATACACATAGTCTCGTGATCTCTCCTCCAATGCAATAAAGGTTTGCAGAGAAACCTGTGTCTCATCAGTTTTTGTTTCCAAAAGCAAATTCCATAGGCGCTGCATCTTTGGCCGCTGACTCCTGTGATTGCACGAGGTGGTTGCTTGCAATAACAGCTCTCTTCTGTCAGCCTCCTGTTAATGTGCATCTGCGGCATTCAAAGCCTACACATGCATGCTGTCTCCCTTTGCAGGCTTCTGAATGCATTAAGCTCTGCCCATAGGCTTCTGCAGTAAGCAAAAGGCTCATTCAAAATTTTGCAGGTGGTGTGTGTGTTGGGGGGCCTGAAAACACATCCAAAAGCCAGATCTGAAACTCTCCTAGTTCTACGCCCACCCAACACTTAAAGTGATAAAATACCAGCCAATGAGTCTAAAACTAAGGATTGTAAATATAGGGGCCATTAATAACTTCAATAAATGGCTAAGGAGAAAGTTATTTAATCACAGAATCCATTCAGTGCAGAAGGAAGCCATTTGGCCCATCATGTCGATACTGACAACAATCTCATTCAGGCCCTATTCCCATAAACTATATTTACTCTGCTAATCCCCCTGAAGTCAGGGTCAATTTAGCATGGTCAATCTATCAAATCTGCACATATTTGGACTGTGGGAGGAAACAAAACCCCACAAATTGCAACCACCACATAGACATTGAACTGAGGCCGGAATTGAACCTGGGTCCCTAGTACTATCTGGCAGCAGTGCTAACCACTGTGCCACCTTATTGCTCATATTGAGAACATTTAGTGTTATGTTTCTCGTAGAAACCAATAACTTTTTTAAAAAAAGGAATCCTTATAAAGCTGATGAAGACATTGAAGGACAAGATTTCACTTCTGAAGAATTTTACTGCAGCAAACTAAAATAAACATAGGCCAAACATTAAATAATAGGCAACTGGCAAACTAAAGGAAAGATACATTTGACATTAACCACTAAATGCAACTAAAAATTACCTTACGAATAATTTTATTCATCAGTGACATTCTTTTAAAGTTTACCACCACCATACTGCAAATTGGCTCTCTACTCTGGATGAGACATTGGTTAAATGGAACAGTAATCCTCAAGGGAACATCTTTAAATACTCAGATTGAAACAGATATCATTTCTGTCTGTAAAATGGTGTCCTGCAATTGTATTGAAGTATAGAGACTGGTTTTGTGCTGGCTTATAAGAAATCCCCACAGCAGTGAAAAAAACAACAAAAATAATTTGTCTGAGTTAAAAATCCTTACCAAAAATAGAAATAAAAATCAACAGATTTACTTTAATAGAAGTTAAATTTCATGCAAACACTCGACAATCAGTATAAAGCTCAAGTACAAAACTGAACTATGTAATCCTGGTCAGATAGCGTGTTTAATTAATTTATCACCAATGAAGTGAAAAGCTTTGCAAGACTATCTTCACTGTAGTAAACCATAGTACACCTGGAGACTTGATAATCAGATATATCGAAGACCAAGCTAAAGTGATTTGCATCGCTGAATGAGGATTGGTCCTGGCTGTAACATATCAGTGTTCCTGGATTAAGTTCCTAAAATACCAGTACTCAGGAATTCACAATTATTATGAAACATACCTGGCTGCTGATTGATCTGGAACAGTAACAGATTGGCTTTAGCCTTCTAGTTGTCTATTTCCAAAGAGCTATACTGTTGAATCAGCTTTGATGATGCTCACTTTGAAGATTCCAAAGGAAGTTTGAGGAAGGCATACTTAGTATGACCAGAAACAAGTCTATTAGACTGCATTCCAGATCTGTTGAGTTATGCATAAGAAAGCTCCCACATGAAAGGATATCATAAGAAATGGTTTTGTTGGTATGTAGCCTTTGAGCTGCACTGAAGAATTAACCATTTCTCCAATTTTTATTTCATAATTATACCTTTGTGTATTCTAATGGATAAACTTCTGTTCACCTTGAGAATTCAGCAATGTTTCCTATTTTTCTTTGATGTTATCTCCCAATCCATATATTCAAAATGCAAGTCTTATATATTAGTATGTATTTCCTGTAAATAAGCACTTTAGTTTTAATTATTTATTGGTGTCACAAATAGGCTTAAATGAACACTGCATTGAAGTTGCTATGAAAAATCCCCTAGTTGCTGCGCTCCAGCACCCATTCCAGTACATTGAAGGAGAATTTAGCATGAACAATGCAGCATATCTTTTGCATTGTGGGAGGAAACCAGAGCACCAGAGGAAACTCACACAGACATGGGGAGAACGTGTAGATTCCAAACAGACAGTGACCCAAGCTGGGAATCGAACCCAGGTCCTTGCCGTTGTAAGGCAGCAGTGCTAACCACTGTACCACCGTGCCATGCAGGAGAGCTAAGAAAATGTGATGGCCTTATTATTTTTAAATCTATTATGTTTTTGATGTATCAAATCATTTTAGACTCCAATCGGTAAAACTGTTTTCTTAAATGAAAAATATTAGTGCCAATAGGCATTTCATTTTGAACTCTTGGTATTTTGAAACATTAGTCTTTAGCATAGCTAGAATTTCATGATGCAATTTAATTATTTAATTCAATCCTATTAAAACATGAATTGCAGAAAACTTCACTTACATTTGACTGGGGGATGGTATGTAGGAGTCGTGGCTTTTCTCAACTTGGGTGTACAGGTATATGGCAGATGAAATCTAATATAGAGAAGTGTGAAGTGATACATTTTGGTGAGAAGAACAAGGAGAGGTAACATAAAAAGTAGAATTTCAAAGGAAATGCCAGAGCACAGGATCTGTGTAAATGTGTGTAAATCATTGAAGGTGGCAGGGCAGGTTGAGAAAGCAGTTAATAAATTATATTGAGTCCTGTGTTTAATAAGCAAGAACACACAGAACAGAGATGTATCATTTTAGAATCTTCATTTAGCCCCAATGGGAAGGTTTTAGAAAGGGTGCAGAAAGAAATGAAAGGAATCATTTTGAGGATGAGAGACTTCATATATAGATATTGGCAAGGTTGGGACTATTATTCTCCTTGAAGGGAAAATTTAAAAGAGATTTGTTAGACATGTTCAAAATCATGAGTGGTGTGGAGAGCATAAAGGGGAAGAAAATTTTCTTTCTCAACCTGGCCACTCAAAACACACTTTCCCCACACCGCCTCCTCATCACCCTCCTGCCCACCACCCCCCTACTCTTTTTCACCCTCCTTTTCCCTTTCCTTTGAAGACACCATCTCAGTGTTCCAAGCCGTACACCATGCTTATTTAGATGTTTTTCTCCATTCCTTTTACTCGGTCAAAGTCTGGAACTCCTCCCTAACAACAGGTAGGAGTATCTTCACCACATGGACATTAACAATTCAAGGCGATGGTTCAACTCTTTTACCAGGCAATTGTGAAGAGGCAATAAATTTTGGCCTTGCCAGTGACACCCACATTTGAAGATCCTTTTCAGTTGGATTTTTGTACATTTCTGTCATTAACATTTAAGATTTGATAGCTTATGATTACGATCACGTTAGTTTAGTTTAAAAAAGTCAATACTACCTAGATTTCTCATTGCGTGTTCAAAAAGTGAAAAATCAAAAGATTACTGACTCAATCCAAGGGCAATACATTTAATCATTAAAACCATTTAACAAGCATAAAATGTTAAATAGTAAAAGCTGATGACTACAAATGTTTACAATACAATAAACCCAAGTTTTAACACAGCTATAGTTATAGTGAATCACTTGTGCTCTTAAAACATCACACAAGATTTGAAAGTTAAATCTTAAAAAGTTCACAATTGATTTTCCAACTTTAACAACCAAATCTCGTCCTTACTTAGAGAAAACATCATGTGTGTTTGTTGTAATCATGCAGAAGGAATTTACTCTGTCTCCACTGTTGCAAGAAAAAACAGGTATTACCTTTACAGCATTTCCAACTCAAGGGTCACCTTATGAAAATGATTCATTTGTTTGCTTTGTTACCTTACTTAGGAAGCAAGGATGAAAATTTGCAGAATAATTTACAATAACAAAAAATCTTGTGATTAATTAAAAACTTGCATAGCAAACTTTGTGATTTGGATTGATGTTTTAACAACCTGAATGACAAGAGGAAGAACATTTTTAGTGCAATTATCTGCAAATAGTATTCTTTATGTAGTTGTTTCATGAAAAATGGTAATGAAAATATCTATCTTTCTCTTAGGTAGTCACTCCATGTAACTTGGAGGCAATCAACTTTCTCCATGATACACATTATGAATTTCTAACACATGGGGAAACTGAGAATCAATATGACCTGCTAAGCACTGGCCATTTTACTGATTAAAAGTGCATATTGTAGACATTCTGCATTTAAAAGAATATTTTTTTCAATATCTTGTACTAAAGCAGTAACCAAATAGGAAAATGAGGATTGGACACTACAGCATGCTCCTTCCACCTGCTCTGCTTTTTAAAATCATATTTGATCTTTGATGTCAATTCTACTTTGCTTCCGAATCCCCATATGTGTTAATTACTCTAGAGCCCTAACTTTGATCAATCTTAGCCACGAGCACACTCAATGATTGAGTAGCATGGCCTGTGGGGTACGGAATTGTAAAGATTCATGACCTGTAGAGAGAATTCCCCCTCATCCCACCCTTAAATGATCAACTTGTCCCATCAAGGATAAATGTAATAGAAATTGTAACAAAAAAGGGTAAATTTGGGAATTTCAGTGCTGCATCACACTAGAGGAAACACAGATCAGAGGATTACACCAACACTGCTGGAGCTAAAAACCTCTAGCTATAAAACCTCTAGCTGAATGAAAGGCTTCTCATTCAGAATAATGGATGGTTGAATTGAATGCCAGCAGTTAAAATTATTTCCAGGGCTATAAATATATTTATCTAAAGATTTTTTAAAAATGTACTTAATAGGGTGATGAAACATTGAAGATATAACGGATTACACAAAAGACAGTCAAACAATATTTTATAACCAATAGAACATAAAATACAATAATACATTTCATTACAAAAACTACCACATTGTAATAACTATTGTGATGCTATTCTCCAGACACCAGGTAGGTAGGTTAATCATCTTCAATATTTTCATATACTCAGACATATAATAGATAACAAAGTAATAATTTAAATAACATACACAAATTGAAATTTGATGCATCATATCTATAGATTATACTAAAGATAAATACCAAATCCCTCAAGTAAACTGGACAATTCTGATAATACTGCTCAACCAAATGGGCAGACTGAAATGCTCCTTATACTTGTACTGTTAAAATGGCATGTTTTTATTCACTCTCAAGAGGTAGACAGCCTGACATGTCCCTGCATGCCCTCAAATGTCTTCTTGAATCACTGTGGCCCTGCTCGTTTTATTCACGCTTTTCTGCAGTCGTTGAAATTCAACTGAATGGCTTGCTTGATCACGGTAAAGGGGACTTACCCATGAGCCCAGTCAGTTAATGGCATATTTCCTTCCCTAAATGAACCAGCTGGATTTTTCACAGCAATCCAACAGCTTTAATGGTCACTCCTGCTGATAGCCAGTTTTGTTTAAACCAAATTCAACTTCTCAAACTACCATGGGTTTAAATCCTCATTCATTAGATTCACTAGCAGTCAAGTTACATAACATATAGGTTCACCATTGAATTTTGTTTTACTTTCATTCAATGGACATCATATTGACAGTTCATGCAGTATGTGAAATGTCAATGAAAAAGATAATATTCAGCATGAATGTCCATGACATCATTCAACTGACAATACCAGGGCTCCATTTCTCTGCATCTGTGATTAGACGTACGCCATAAAATAAAGAAGTCTGATACATTGGGGTGAAATTTACTATTCCACTGGCAACCGGAATTGGAAAGGTCACTTGACCTCAGGTAGGATTTTCTGGTTTTGGGGCTTGCGAGGCCAGAAGATCTTGTCCATTGTCTTTTTTGGCTTGCTCTTCATTCTTCATGAGATGAACTCTGCACTTGCCCTTTTCCCCAAAAGTACTGGCTGGAGTTTAGTTCAATGGGCATGAGTGGTCCTCCATTAAATGCCCAAAGATCTTACATCGGCCTTAATGAGTGCATGCAAATACAAACTTGAGTCGCTTTATAGCAATTGAGAAGGCTTTGGGCAAAAGACCAAAAAATCCTCTCCTTAATCAGGAGATATTGAGATCAATTGTAATATCTCCACCATTACATCTATCAAAATGGATCAACTCAGTACAAATTAAAATAAGCCCAAATGATACCCTGGTCTGTACAACTAAGCATCTCATGGGATATGCTTCACTGAGCCATTGGTGGAAGCATGAATACTTGATCTTTAAGTCTTCATCACACTTGCTTCACTGAACCATGGGTGGAAACATGAATACTTGATCTTTAAGTTTTCATCACACTTGACAGTAATAATTCAATGCAGTCAAAAAAGATTACTTTTCTATTTCTAATCATTTGAAAAGTTACATAAAGCTCAAAAAATGCCTACAGTTCCATAACACCAGAACAAATAGTAATGTAAACTCCAAAATATAAAATGCCATGGTGCTTTTTATCTTGCAGACTACAGTACAAGAGCATTCTCCTATATTTCAAGATATTTTTCCTCCCAGGTTTCTATAGCACTGACCAGTCTTCCCCATTTGATCTGCTTGTTGAAATAATATTCTGCACTTGTTTTTCTAATGAATTTCCAGTGAAACTACGGGGAGCGATCAGATTACAGATACTTCAAATAGCAATATATGGTTAAGATCTGAAAAGACAGGACTTCTACTAAGGATTCTCCAATTTCTCCAATAATTGAAGCAGACAGCTATATATAAAAACAAGGTCTGTGCATCATTTCTTCACAGAAGTCTTAAAATGTTTAGTCAGTTTTAGAATACCCAAAGGATCTGTAACTCTTTACTGATTACTTATTATCCTATTCCTTCTGACCATTGAGACCTTAAGGTCAAAATAACAATTTGGCTGGTTTGGTGGCACAATGGTTAGCACCACTGCCCAACTGTGTCACCATACTAGCCAAATTGTTTTCTTGATCTTAAGGTCCAAATAGTCAGAAGGAATGCCATGGACCCAGGTTCAACTGGAACCTCAGGTCACTGTGTGGAGTTCTCCCCGTGTCTGCGTGGTTTCCTCCAGGTGCTTCATTTTGTCCTACAGTCCAAAGATGGGCAGGTTAGGTTGATTGGCTGTGCTTAATTTCTCCTTAGTGTGAGGAAGATTAGCAGGATAACTTTGTGGGGTTATAGGGATGGGGTGTGGGTAGGATTGTTGTCAGTATGAGCTTGATGGGCCGAATACCTCCTTCTGCACTGTAGGGATTCTGTGAGTAAGCTGGTATGTATGGTTTGAAAGATAATCAGGAAATGACATGGTAAGGGATTTGGGGAAGTGAATGGCACCATGGATTAAAACATCTCTTGGACAGGAGCTGGGATTTTGTCAGATCAGTGGGGTGTCTCCTACTGTTGGAACTGATGAGATCACCTACCAGTTCCATGGGGAGGTCCAGAGGAACCAATTACCTTTTCAGCACATAATTTATCATATTTAAATCTTTTTCGCAATTGAGCTCTCACCTGACCAGAGCTGCCGATCAATTAGAGACAACAGTTCCTCATAGCACTAGTAGTGACAGTGACTGTTAGTGACACTGTATACTACGTGGCCCTGGATCTGAGGGACCCAAGCCGTAGGTGAATGAAGGAAGAATGTAACTTGTGGGATAGGAGTTCGTAAGCAAGAGCAGGTGTGGCTTTCAGCTACTGCCCCTGCCTGTTGCCAGGTTGCACAATCGGGCACAAAGTGCAAAAGATCCTCCACCAGGAAGCTGCTGACAAACTCAACCAGGTTTAGTTCCCAAACCATTACTAAACTGCAACAGAGTTAAGGACAAAAGGTGTCAGTTGGCTCATTAATTATTGATATTGATTGATATTCTGTCAACACTAGCCCAGAATCTTGTATCAATACCTTCTACCACCCAACATAATTAGGAAGGTTTTCCTGCCACCTGAGACATTGTTATGATTAAGTGGGCCCAGTCATCATGGGTGTTGCAGTAATGAGATTCCTAAAATGCAGCCCCTAGTCTCAAATCCAGCGCAGACTCATACAAATTTTTAAATCCTCTATCCACTGGCTTTATGGGTTTCATGTGAAAAGTTAAAAATGTATTTATTAGTCACAAGTAGGCTTACATTAACATTGCAATGAAGTTACTGTGAAGTAAGTTTGTACCAACATTGTTGTGCTCTCTCAGCACCAACCTCCCTCAGCATGATAACCAGAAATAAATAGAGACTTGAATTTCTAGTTCACTGAATGGTACTTCCTGCAGTTCCTAACTAACGAAGCAGATTTTCCCAAGGAAGTATGTAACAGCTTATATTACAAATTATAATTAACAGCTCTTTAACTTCATCTTATTGTAACTATTTTTCTGCAGAAACTTTGGCTTGAAGAATCCTTGATACAGTACTAAAACTATCTTCTTGTGTGAAGACATATGAAGTTTTAGATTTTTAAATTAAATAGCTTTTAAGACATTAGTGCAAAGCAGCAAATAAAAATCAACATACTTCAACAGTGCCAAACCTAAGATATTCTCATCAACTGCAGCAAATCTACACAGAGCATTCCAAACGAAATAAATTTCCCCTCCCAACTATTTTTTTTCCAAATGGTTTCTAGTTACACATCTCCTCCAAAGGTCATACACTGAGAGCTGAATGGCACAAGCAGGTTAATTGCCACTCTGCGCTGGAACTGCCACTTTGCCCTGATCTTCCACCTTCTTGATAGCTGCCTGGATGGCCTTCTGATCACCCAAAAATTCATGTGGTCTAACTGGATGAAGGTTCTCATCCAGTTCCAGAAGAACAGGCACTCCAGTAGGCAGGGTCACATTAACTATTTCATCATCTGGGATATCTGCAATAAAAATACAAGTTAATTAGAAGTAGAAGTTTGAAGATTGACGGTATCTAAAGATTTCCTTGTTGAGGCAAGTTTGTAAATGTTGGGTTACATTAAGAATATCCTTACAAGGCTGTACAGTAGTATTACATACAGTAAGAAACTCCGGTACAAAGAAAGGCAGTCAAATGATCCAATGGTCCTTTTTTAGTGACACCTGAGAAGAATTTGGCACTGAAAAATCTGTATGGGTCTTTGCAAGATTCATGTCTGCATTAAGTGCAATTTCTCCATTAATGATCTGCTATTTGAAAACACTCTCTACTATTAATCCAAATTTAACACAATATGGAAAGCCTTAACAGTCACATAAATATCAAAACAAATAGCAATTAAATGACGCTAATGTTCACAATCAAAAATAAACCAAATAATCCTGTCTCGTTGTTTAAAGTTTTTATTTTAGTGATACATGTGAATTTTATGCAACATATTTATACTTGAAAGTGCCAACACCATCTTACATTTGGATAGCATCTTTAACATAGTGAAACATTGTAATGGCGCATTCACAAAATTTTACACTGAACCACAGATTACATTAGGACATCTGGCTAAAAGTTTGTCAGAGGTAGGTTTTATAATCAACATCTTAAAAGTGGTGAGAGAGAGGATTGTAGTGGGGCAGGGCAGGGGGGATTTCCAGAATTTAGGGACTAGACACATCTATGAATGGTAAAATATTTAAACTAGAAGATACTCTACAGGCCAGAGCTGGAGGAGGATAGCGATGATGTAAAGATGCCGGTGTTGGATTGGAGTGGTAAGAACTCAGTAAGAATTTAGCAACACCAATTATTAATCCAACCGATTTATTTGATAGTAAAAAAGCGAGCTTTCAACACTCCCGTGTCTTCATCAGGCAAGTGCCTGATGATAGCGATACCAGAGAATTGTAGGGTGAGAATACTTAAAGAAATAGGGATGGACAAGGGGATTGAGGGATCTGAAAATTAGGATGAGAATTTTCAACGAGTTACTGTTGGATCAGGAGCTTACATTCATTTGTAAGTACAAGGTTGGTGGATGAAGAGGACTTGATGCAAGTTAGGAAGGGGCAGAGTTTTGAACGAACTGATATGAGGCTGGAAACTGAGCTTTCAGCTGGAACAATCAGGTCTAGGAGTAATAAAAGGCATGGATGAAAGCTGCAGCTGATGCTGAAACTGTGACAAAATTGACTAATGTTGGAGGTGGAAGGAGGTCGTCTACATTGATGCTCAGATATATGGATGTTCAGAAGGTCATCTGGAACTCTTAACCACATGCTTCAGATAGATAGTTGCCACAGAGAAAGAAAATGTCAGTGCCTAGGGAGTTTATGGTAAGCTCCGTACACAATTGTTTTGGCCTATCTATTAAAAATGTAACTACCTACCTTCTAATTGAGAAAACATTTAAACAGTTTTAACTTGCAGTAAATCTGGTCAAGACCAGAAAACCTGATTTAAACCTTGAATGCTCAACCATCCTGTTTCCAGAAGCAGTGCATTTATGCAGTCTCAACAACAACAACGTAATCAAACTACAGATATTAACGGACTTTAGTGTCGATTAAGGATTTATCCAGTATTAAGAACAGCTTTTTACAAAGCTAATAGCCTAGAAAGTTCAAGCAGGACAACGAATTCAACAATAGAACTTCAAAGGAACCTGAGCTGCCCAATCTGAAGCTAATAACAGCAATTTAACAATTATTTACAATCTTTTTCACTGACATATAAACATTAAAGTTATGAAATATAACTAAAATTATGCTGCTACACTTTTCTAAATAGAAGAGTGGGCATACATATATAGTAAGCAAGCTAGTTTCTTCTAGCAGTTAGGTTTTCCAGCAGTTATGTGTGGAAGATTGTTGCTGATTAAGTTGAGCTGCTCCTCCAAAAGGTACATGATAATGGTATGTTGCTGAGTTGGGGCTTGTTTATTCCAATGAAAGCTATTTTTTTAAAAACAGAATCACAAGCCACAATTAAAGCCAACAAATTTTGCCGCACTCAAAATTAACTTTTACAAGTATGGAGCTTTATTCTTTCAGATGTTAACTGTTAATGATTTAGAATATAAAATTTCAAACATTGTCTTTTAGCTCTCTTAATTCCATCTTTTTGCAAAACCTTTTCCATTTTGATAGGTGAGGGATTTTCTCACCTCACCTAGGTGCCAGGGATTTTCATGAGTTGGCAGGAATGTTGGACCTTGTCAGGGATGCTTTGAAGACATTCCTTTCGCACTTCCACTGTATTTCTGCGAGACTCATACATAGTCAAGATCTGAGTAGAACAATTGCTTTGGGAATCTGATGCAAGACATATGAATGACATATTCTGTATAACGCTTTGACATTGGGCATGTTGGTTGAGGAGAGGATGCTGCTTATGGACTGCCATTCTTGCTTTCATAAAGGGGAAAAGAAGTGTAGGCTGGGGAAGGGATGCTCTGATCATGACTATATTCAAGAAGGGAGACAAATTCAATTGTGGTAACAGCGCAGGTGTCTCATGGCTGTCTGCCACAGGAGAAGATCATTGCAAGGATTCTCCTCCATCTCTCCCCCGCAGTGACTTAAGATCTCCCTTCAGAGTTGGAGCTTTAGTTTTCATCACCAAGAGGCATCATATATGATCTTTGCTGCATAACAAACTCCAAGAAAAATGCAAGGAACACCCCATTTGCTTTATGCTTTATGAAAAGACCCCAAAATCTTTTCACCCTCATGAAAGATTTTGGGCACGATCTTAGCAGCCGTTCACACCACATTCTCGCTGCAGCGGAGTCAGAGAATTTGGTGCCCAGCCAAATCTCCATTCATTGCAGCAGAATGGGAAAATCCTGCCAGCATGAATGGCCATAACTCTCCAGCCTTTGACTCTTGTCCACCACCTATGCTAACTGAATATCCTCCCTAAGTTTGGCTGCCCTCAAAAATCTGTTATCATCTTTGCCTATTCCATGATAACATGCAAGCCATGATCCTCATCAACAGGTCCACCATAAACCCCACCTTCAGTGAAAACTAGGGTCTAATGAAACTGTGTCATTACACCAATTCTCTTTTTTATTTTCCTCGTGTAATGTTGCAATTCATCTCTAACTTATTATTTACAGGCATGGCGGTAATCTGTAGAACAGAACTGTTCAACCAAGCTGCCTTCAATTCAAAACCAAAATTTATGAGGCTGGGTCTGACTGTTCACATTTGATGAACTTCTAACTACATTAGCTTACTAAGATTGCTTATTTCCACCTGCCATCATCATCCTACTTAAGCTTGCATCAACTTCTGAAACTCTTATTACGTTCCTTGTTACTTTTGACTTGTCCAAGATTATGAGATGCATGGAAAAAATGGATATGGGGCAGCAGTTTCTCTTAGTGGAAGGGTCAATCACAAGGGGACATAGATTCAATGGGATGGGAGGAAAATCTTTTACATTCATAGGGTGGTGATTAGGATTAGCTGGAAGGTCAGGTGTTTCTTGTGTGTCAGTGTAGACTCATGGGCTTCTTCTGCACGGTATGATTCTATACTTAACTGTTACCTGAACTGATCAATAACTCACAGTCAACTCCTGGTAAACTTGAGGTGATCCAAAATTCTACTGTCCATGTCCTAACTCGCACCAAATCCTGTTCATCCGTCACCACTTCTACACTGGCCAATGGGGAAGCAGCAGCTCAATTTTAAAATTCTTAACCTTGTTTTCAAATGACTCCATGGTCGTGACCCTCTTTATCCTCTATAATCCCCCTCCACTTCCACAAGCCTCCTAAGATTTTTGGGCTCCTCCAATCCTGGCCTCCTGATTTTAGTTGCTCCATAATTAGTGGTTGTGCCTTCAATTGTCAAAGCCATAAAGCCTCTAGTATTTTAAAGCAAAAAGAAAGTCCATGGCCAGTTCAATTACTTCAACTGCTGGTATGGTTTGCAGGCTATGAAAATACTCTATCAGCCTCTGGTGACAGAAATTGGATACTGCCTTTCCACAGCTGGGGCAAACAGTCTTGTGGCGTATTCTCTCTACAGTTCAGGCTGGTGAGACATTCCTCCTTAGCTTTGTACTTAATTAAAAAACTTAAATACATAATCATATTTCACATATAAAGTACAGAAAAAAATTCAGGATAACATGGCAATATTTTATAACAGTTGGCATGTCTGTATTTGCTTACTGACTGTGTACAAAAGACAAACAGACCTTTGGATATTTTAATCTTTGACTAAATATTTGAATCCTAGAATTTATAACATAAGCCAAGTTTAAATACTGCAAACTTTATTTTGCTGGCCAACTTTATTACACTGAATTAATGAACACCTTTTGCTTCAGGGCATTAAGAACACAGAACGTAGAAGCAGGAGTAGACCACTCAGCCCATCGAGCTTTCTCAGCCTTTCAATACAATCACCGCTGATCTTGGGTTTCAACTCCATTTTCCTGCCCACACCCCATATCCCTCAATTCCAAAAGACCTGATCGATCCCAACCTTAAACATGTTCGGTGATGGCATACCCCAAACCCCTGGAATGGAGAATTCCAAAGATTCACAACCTTTTGAGTAAAGTAATTTCTCTTTTTTCTAAGTCATTGGCTGCTTTTCTTAAGCCTTTTTCCCTTGTGTTTTAAACTTCACAAACATTAGAAACAATCTGTGTTTAATCTATCAAGCCTCTTCAGCATCACAGAATCCCTACAGTGTAGAAGGAGGCCATTTGGCCAAAAAGCCTGTACTGGCAATAATCCCACCCAGGCTCTATCCCCGTAACCCTATATATTTACCCTGCTAATCTCCCTGACACTGAGGGACAATTTACCAATGGCCATTGCACTTAACCCACATGTCTTTAGACTGTGCAGACACAGGGACAACAAAGAAACTCCACACAGTGACCTGGGCTGGAATTGAACAAACGTCCCTGGCGCTGTGAGACATCAGTGCTAACTACTGTGCTGCCCAATCTTGTATATTTCAGTGAGATCACCTTTCATTCTTCTAAACTCCTGACAATATACATCTTATTTATTCACACATTCACCACAGGACAATCCCCTTATCACAGAGACCAATATAACGAACCTTCGTTGTACTGCCTTCAATGCAAGGATATCAGAACAAAACTGCACAAAATATTTCAGATGTGGTTTCATCAAAACTCCGCATGGTTTTAGCAACTGACCAGCAGTACGTATCCCTTGCTTTCACATGCTTATTGCTTCATAATACACATGCAAACACACAAATGTAATACAAGATCAACTGATGCTGCAATCCCAATTTAGCTGTACAAACTTTGAAAACATAAATGAAAATTATGTAGAACAGATCAGACTGATAGAACAAAGGAGAAAATCACTTTTTTATGCTTGATGGTAAGTAGATGGACTTTCAAAGGTATTCGATAAAGCACAATATAAGATTTGTTAGCAAAATCGAACTCAATTAGAAGTGACAGAAGCAACATAAAATTGTCTAAGAAACAGAAAGCAGAGAGGAGTGGAGAGGTGAACAGTGCGTTTCAGGCTGGAGGTAAGTATAGGGTGGGGTCCTACACAGATCAGTATTAGGACCACTGGTCTTTTTGATATGCATTAATAGCCTGGACTTAGGTCTATAGAGCATAATTTAAAGATTTCAGATGATGCAAGTTGGAAGTGTAATCAGTGAGGAAGACAGAAACAGGCAACAGGAGAAAATGGACAGATTGTGGAAATGTGGAGCTATATATCAAATGGAAGCTAATGCAGAGAAATCATAACTGGGGGCAAAAATTCATAATCACCCAGATAAAAGCGAATTAAGAAAACCCAGCACAGATTTTATTCAGGGCAAATCCTGTTGAATTGACTTGTTCAAGTTTTTTGATGAGGTAACACAGAGGATTGCCGAAGGTCACATGGTTGATATGATATACATGGAATTCCAAAAGGCAGTGAAGTATCACATAACAGAGTTATCAGCACAGTTAAAAGACATGGACTAAAAGGGGAACAGCAGCATGGATGAATTGGTCAAGTGACAGAGAATAGAGGCAAGTTTTTTTTGGACCAGCGGAAAATATATGGGGAGGTTATCCAGGGTTGCTATTAGGACCATGGCTTTTCTTTATCTATATTAATAGTCTTTGGTTTATAGGACACAATTTCAAAATTTGCAGATAATACAAAACTTGAAAGCACTCGGGAGAACAGAGATAGACTTAACAGCGTTTAGACAAGCTGATGGAAAGTCTAAAGTTTAAGTTTAAAGTTTATCTCTTAGTGTCCATGTAGGCTTACATTAACACTGCAATGGAGTTACTGTGAAAATCCCCTAGTTGCCATACTCCGATACCTATTTGGGTACACTGAAGGAGAATTTAGTATGGCCGATGCACCTAACCAACACATCTTTCAAAATGTGGGAGGAAGCTGGAGCATCTGGAGGAAACCTTCAGACACAGGGAAAACATGCAGACTCCGCACAGTTACCCAAGCTAGGAATCGAATGTGAGGCAGCAGTGCTAATTGCTGTGCCATCGATTGGACAAGCAGCAGATGAAATTTAGTTCCGAGAAGTATGAAGTTGTTTATGTTGATAGGGAAAACAAGAAGAAGCAATGTAAAATAAAAGGTACAACTCTGAAATGAGTGTAGGAGTAGATGGATCTCGGAATACTTGCATACAAATTATTGAAGGTGGCAGGCCAGTAGCTAAAAGACATTTCAAATCCCAGGTTTTATACAATGTTACTATCTGGTTCAAGGCCTTTAATATTTAAAGAAAAATCCAAACACTTTATTTTTATCACTACAGCTACACAGCAATTTCACTTTTTTTAAACAAAACACATTTTTATTGTGTACAAAATAGGTAAACAAAATGTAACACTACTAACAAAATGGTTTATAACCATACATACTATGTACTCCGGTTTACTTACCTTCCCCAAGGACTCGGTTATAAGACATGTCAATCTTAAATTGACCAGTCAGTCTTCCTTTTGAAGGGACTGTCCTCAATATGCCAGAATCCGCTGGGAAATTCCCTCAGCTCGAACCATTCTCAAATGTAAAACTTTCCTTTATCCTCTCTAGACTGTCAATATCTCAGTCCCTTGTTGTGGTTAATTTTACAATATTTTCACATTGATCTACTCATTTCTTTACTGCAAGAGTCAGCAGGAACCACAGTAGATCTTGGCACTAGTTTCACACCGACTAAGCCTCACATTCCATGCAGTGAATGAACAAGTTTGTTCTTTTACTCCATGTACAGTGCAGTTCTAGTTAATTATTTATTTTGGTTATCTTCTCTCTCAGTTTCAAATCATACAAATCCAAACTACACCAAACATTTTTCACCAAATTCTCATTGAAACCAGAGAACCTTCTTGAATTCACATTGTCCCAATAATGACACCGCTTGCTCTGGGATGTCTCAAACTGACCTTTAGGTTAGTTACCCCTTGTTTACAATTTCCTTTTCAATCTGATTAAGTAAATGGATTTTACAACTTTTATTTAATGCTTTTAAATTAATCTAGCTCTAACTCAAATATTAAAACACTCTTTGGGCTGTCTTTACCACAAGGATTGTAGACATCACATCTTCCATTTTTTAGCTAAGTAAGCCTGCTCGCTGTATTATAGTTGTCTCTCTTTTATTCTGACTTTATTAAAAAAACAAGGGTCACGTTTTGATCTGCCATTTCTTAAGATGTTTTGGCAATCTTTAGAGCTCTGTATTTTATTTATCTTAAATTTACAATTTTAATCTCCCCAGAACTAAGAGTTATCTCCAAAACATTACCTCAATCCAAAGATGTGCAGGTTAGGTGGACTAACCATGCCAAATTGCCCCTCAGTTTCCCAAAATGTGTTGGTTAGGGGGATTAACAGAGTAAATGCACAGAGTTACAAGAATAGGGTAGGGGATCTGGGTGAGATGCTGTTGTCAGAGTGGGTGTAGATGCTTTGCACTGTAGGGATTCTATGATTTATTCTAGGCACATGGGGGTGCAGTGAAAATTTATGACAATATTTGCAGGGATGAACACCTTCAGCTATGTGAATAACTTGGAGATGCTGAAGCTGGTCCTATTGGTAGGAAGATTGCAAACCTGAGGACACCAATTTAAGATGACTGGCAGAGAGAAGCAATGGTGATATGAGGAAAGAACTTCTTTAGGATGCACATAGTTAGGATTTGGAACACATTGCTGACAATGTGATAGAGGCAAATTTAATTGAGGTCTTCAAAAGAAAACTGGATAATTATCTGAAGTGAAAAAGATTTTGAGGCTGTGGGGAAGTGTAAGTCAATGAGTTGCTCTTGCAGAAAGCAGGCAAAGATATGGCAGACCAAATGGTATCCTTTGGTGCTGTAACCATTCCTTAAAAAGTGAACTGATGCAACTTGTATGCAAGACGGGATAGAAACAATACAAATGGTATCATTTTAAAGATAAGAACCTGCATTTATAAAGCGCCTTGCACAAGCACCAGCTAACAAAGTACTTTGCTGATGTGTGGTCACTGTTGTATTGTAGGAAACATAACAATCAATTTGTGCACAGCAAACTTCCACAAATAACACTGTAATAATGAAAATATAATCTATTTTCATGATGTTGGCTGAGGGATGAATATGGGCCAGAACATCAAGGATAAGGCCCTTCCTTTGACATACTGCCACTCAACCAGGTAGATAGGTGTGAAGTACATTGTCTTATCCAAAAAATCTGGAAGTTCCATAGTAACATTCAAAATGAAGTTGGATACTAATTGAAAAAGGAAAACTAGCAGGGTTATGGGGAGTAGTAGGTAGTGGGGGGACTAAATGGAAAGCTTGGTCAAAGAGCTAATGCCAACACATTGAACTGGTTGGATTACATCTATGTAATATCCTTTGGTTCCCCGCCATACAATAATTAACAATGACTATCTCAAAGTATATCTTACATTTGTTTAAGATCTTTAAGTAATAAGGTCTTGTTTTAATTTCACAGGATAACTGATGAACATGGAAAAGGAATCAAGAAACATTAGGGTATGTGATCAAACACACTGGTGAAGGAAGCTTCTGACGAGGAGAACAAAATAAAACAGTTTTAAGAATTTACGTAGTTAACTAGCTTTAAGTTTTATTCAATGCCTTGGTTTATTGAGTTCTATTAATGTTTGAAGTAAAACTGATTTAATGACTTTATCCATAAGTTTTGGGGTCCAATTTCTTTCTTCCTGACCTCTTCCTGGCTTGCAAAATAGAATCTGAAAAATATTAGTTTTAAGTGGGTAATAAAATGATTTTTAATGAATTTTTAAGTGTGGCCAAGGAGAAATTTGAAGACCTGAGTCCCCTAGCACTGTGCAACAGCAGTGCTAATCACTGTGCCACCACGCATAATATGAACATAAATACAGGTCCCTGCAATATCACTTGATTTGGGCAATGAAGTGACTAGGAGGGGCTTGCAATACATTATGTTGCTACCTCTACAGTTATCAACACATCCAGACTAATCTACCTACCCCATTGTTTATGGTGATCTTACCGTATCAACATTTGCTCCTTCCCTCCCATCAATGTTCTGGGATGCTCCTATTTTCTCCAACACCCATTAAAATTGAATGCAATCCCCAGTCTTACGATTCTCTCCACTAAAGTCCAAGTTTTTTTCATTCCTTCATGGAATGCAAGCATTGCTGGCTAGGTCAGCATTTGTTGTTCAGCTTTAATTGCCCTTAAGATGGTGATGAGCCACCTTCTTGAACTTCTCCAGTCCATCTCTTGTAGGTATTCCTAGGTTGCTTTCAGAGAATTGCAGGATTTTCAACCAGCAGCAGCAAAGGAACTATGATACAGTTCCATGTCAGGATGGTGTGTGATTCGGAGGGGAACTTGCAATTGGTGGTATTACCATGTATTGCATCTTGTACTCCTTGTCCTCTTAGGTGGTAAAGGTTGTGTGTTTGGAAGGTGCTTTGCAGGAACACTGACATGTTGCTACAGTGCACCACTTATAGTAATTATTGCTGCCTCTGTGCATTGGTGGTGGAAGAAATTAATGTTTATAGTGTGGATGGTGATAAATGATGTTGCCCAGGCCAATGCTGGTAAGTATAAAAGGTAAAAAGATAATCATGTTGGAAATGCACAGCAGATTTGTCAGTGATAATGCTACATATTTTGCAATAGCACACAATAAGCCATCTTGCCAGTGTTAGTGTCTCATCACATCCTCAGGATGTTTGGAATTGCTCTGTAACCAATACAAAATTTTGAATTTAAGCAAATGAGAAAACCAACATATGCACATCAGATCACTTGAATCATCAGATAATCGGCTTTCAGGTGATATTGGTTGCAGAATAAATTGGGTTTCAGGAAGATACACTGCCTCCTAATATTGCTATAGATTTTCTTAAATGTCCACCTGAGCAGGCAAGCCAAACCTTAGTTGAGTGACTTATCTGATACTCTAGACAAAAGGCCTGATTTTATCATTGCGTTGTGCTTGTTTTCAGGCATGAAAGCTTGGTAAAGTCGAGCATGAGGTGAGTAATGCAGTCAATGCCCAACTCCGTGCCGGTTTCCCATTTACTGAGGCCCGAAAATGGCTACAATTGAGACATAGCCTGAAATGGGCACGACGGCCATTTGCGTGCATTTGGATTGACTCAATGGGGTGCGTGCCTGCCTTTACCAGCACTTACCCATTTACCACTGTGTTCACCCATCTAGAATTGGCACAAAACAGACACATTCACATGTCTGATTCAGACGCTCCTTAGTGAGGAGGTAAGTGCCAAGCATCCAACAGCTTTCTACTTGTGAGCTGGGGGTGAGGGGAGTCTACTGCCATCAGTGGGGGATCCGCTGCCACTCTGCCTGAGACCGGGAGGGAGGGTGGATGGGAGGGGCCTGCAATTGCTCTGGTTGGCAGGAGGGTGAGGGGATAGGGGGCCACTAATGTTATGGGGTGGGGCAATGTCTGTGCAGGCCAGGGGGAGACATTATTTAGCACAGGTGGGATGTGCGAGGGAAGCAAGATTCTTTCTTTTCTTCAATTCGTGGGCCTGTTTGTGCTGTATTGTTCTACGTTCTATGTTCATATGCATTGTTGGGGACGCTGATTGGAGCTGCAGGGTTTCGGGCATGTTAAGCCCCACCCACTGTCTTGTGCAGTATGATCTGGAGTCACTGATATTTTTGCAGGCAGAGTGAGTACGGGGGTGCTTCACAATGGATCTAAGAGCCGGATCTGAAACACTTGCAGTTTCAAGTCTGCCCAGCACTTAGAATCAAAATGCTAAAATAGGGCCCAAATAGTCTGTGGTCAAATCCATTTTGGGGTCTAAATCTACAACCTTAAGACTCAAGCAGCAACAATCTTACAAGTTTAAAAGCATTGCAAGATGCAAAATGCTTTAAAAAAGTCATTTAAAAAGGGCATTGCAGTTATTTCCCTAATGACTGTAAGATTAGATTTATGAGGCTCATCTCAGACCAACAGTTTAACTGCAGTCGCTCCTACGTTCTTGCACACAGCGATCTATTAATAAAGTAATGCATTGCAAATATGGCTTTGGACATTTTGCCATTTCTAAATGTCACAAAGTTCATTTCACTCGCTCTGTAATTCAAGCTGTATAGCATATCTAAAAGATAAGGTTGTTTATACAATGTAAACTTTAAAATATTAAAGTTTAGGACGGCAGATTTTTAGATACAGGATTCCAACTTTTATAAACTAGAAAATGAATTGTGTAGTACTAAGACAAACACTGCAAAAATGTCCAACTCTAATCTACGCCAATTTAGTTGGCCTCCAATACAGCAGCAGCAATGCTACAATTAACTTCAGTATCCCCAGCCCAATCTTAAAAAAAATTCAGAAATGATCCAATAATCTGGAATCTACAGGCACTGGCAAACTCAGACTAAGCCTGTTACTTGATGGCTGAATAACCTGCAACAAGCTGTTGGGCTTACACCACAGGGCCATGTGGGCAAGATTGGCAGCTGTGGGATTGTGTTCTGGTTTTCAGGAGGAGGAACTAAATCATGAGAGGTGCACATTTGCATTTTGGGATGCAATATTTCTGATTGAACCATTTTATTGGGCCTTCTCCCACCATTCTTTACCTAACTTGATCAGCATAATCTTCTTCTTTCTAATGTTCATGTAACTTCCCCTTAAATGCCTTTAACATTAGTCTCCTTGACTACTCTTTGTATTAGTCCCACATCTTAATCACTCTGGATAAAAAACATTTTACCTGAGCCTCTTAATGCGATTTACTCATGACTATCTTATGTTTATGGCCTTAGTGTTAGTATTCACAAGTGAAAAGCTCTTCTCCATTTCTACCTTATCAAATTCATTTTTATGATACTCTTAGCATCTCCACACATTACTCCAAGTATGCTCTAACCAATGTGCTATGCAATATTAAGAACTTCTACTTTTCAATTCTATCCCTGCAGAAATGAACTCCAGAGCTATTTTGCTTTTTGTAATGGCCTTAATAAACAATTGCTGCTTTTGGTGAATTGTGCATTTGGAATCGAAGATATCTCTGTTCCTATCTGTTCTATTTAGACACATAGGTTGAAAGGTATTTTGGGTGAGTGGTGCAAAATGGGTGCTATCAGACAGTTAGATGCTGAGTATACTGGGTGGCTGATCCAATGAAAAACTTCATAGAAATCATAAAACCCTACAGTACAGAAAGACCCATTCGGCCCATTGAGTCCGCACTGACCACAATCCCACCTAGGCCCTATCCCCATATCCCAATATCTTTTATCCACTAATCTTTCTAACCTACGCATCTCAAGACACTAAGGGGCAATTTTAGCATGGCCAATCAACCTAACCCACACCTCTGTGGAAGGAAACCAGAGCACCTGGAGAAAACCCACGCAGACATGAAGAGAATATGCAAACTCCACAGGACAGTAACCCAAGCTGGGAATCGAACCCAGGTTCCTGAAGCTGTGAAGCAGCAGTGCTAACTACTGTGCTACTGTGCCACCCTTTTATATCTTTTCTAGAAGTGAATTTCTACCCCACCACCTCACACGTATCTACTTGGAAATTAAATTTGCATTTCTTTTGGAAGTTTATTATTATATTTTGTTTGGAATCAGGCAAAATTTTCAAATTGTACTTGATTCAGAACTCTTTGCGTAAATAATGAGAAACAGTGATCACAGCATTGATTCTTCTGAAACACAAGTTTCCACCTTGTGGACATAATGCAAGTTCCAACAGCAACAGTATTGTTATGGCTATTTAAAATACTACTCTCATGTTGTCTAATAAATGATAACTAATGCCAGTGTAGTCCAGTGGCACAGTTTTGATTCCCAGTATGGGTCATTGTCTGTGTGGAGTCTGCATATCTTCCCTGTGTCTTCATGGGTTTCCTCTGAGTACTCTAGTTTCCTCCCACAGTCTGAAAGATGTACTGTTTAGGTGCATTGGCCAGGTGAAATTCTTCACCAGTGTGCCCGAACAGACACTGAAGAATGGCAACTAGGGGATTTTCACAGTAACATCGTTGCAGTGTTAATGTAAGCCTACCTGTGACACTAATAAATAAAATAAACTCATTAAAGCTCTGGTAGTTGACTAGGATGTTGCTATACAAATGATTTATAACATAAGGCTTTACTGGCTTTATCATAGGGAGAGATTTTCCAAATTCATAATAATTTATATTCATAATTCCTACTCCTCTTTAAGCAGTAATTCATATTCATAATTCCTACTCCTCTTTAAGCAGTTGTGAAGGGGTTCCACTACCCAAGTTTTAACAGTATGTCCTTCAATAATACAATACAATCCAGCTGAAAACGGATGTCACAGATTTGCCTACGTCCATCTCAACGATCCATGGTAAAGCACAATATACACGATTACGTATTTTAAACCGTGACACAAGGATATAAAAATATACATCTTTTACTTATATATTACATTACCTTCCAGGTATTTCAAAAGAGCCCTGGCACTGTTTCCGTGTGCAGATATTAGAATACATTTCCCCTTTTTCACTTCTGGCACAATTACATCATGCCAATAAGGCAACAATCTGTCGAGAACTTCCTTCAAACTCTCGGCTTTGGGTAGCTTTTCCTTTACAACATCACAATAGTCATATCTCCGATCATTGTAAATTTCATAGAAGTATGAATGTGATTCATCAATTGGGGGAGGAGTGATATCATAACTTCTTCTCCAAAGCTTAACTTTTGCTTCTCCATGAATCAAGGCCAACTCTGCCCGGTTAAGACCGATTAATGCTCCATAGTGACGTTCATTAAGTCGCCATGAGCTTACAGTTTGTACCCATTCTTGTCCCATCTCACACAAAACTATCCATGCGGTTTCAATGGATCGGCTCAAAATAGATGTAAACACAAGATCAAATTCAAATCCTGCTTCCTTTAGGACTTTTCCACATGTTTGGGCTTCTTTGATGCCATCGGGAGTCAATCTCTGATCAACCCAACTGCAAAATCTGTTTTCTTTGTTCCACGCACCTTCGCCATGCCTTAGTAACACCAGCTTGAACGTCATACTGATCTAAGTGCAGCTTCAAAGGCTTCTGAAAAACAAAATAAATAACGTCCTAGAATTATTTGGAAATGTGGTCATTATAGATTGGATACATAACCATTTCATTTATTTAGAAGGTCAGAAAATTACTAAAAGGCACAGTTAAGATTAAGAAACAGATAAGGAGTATTAGCCATGTGGTTATTTGAACATCTGATCAAAGCTATTATGCTAATGGTGGACTTTTGTCATGAGGAGGACAGTTACAATTGATTAGAAAGACTGGACAGAGAGAAAATGAAGAGGGGAGAGCGGGGAGAGCGAGGTGGGGGGGAGGGAGGCTGGGAGAGCGAGAGCGGGGGGAGAGGCTGGGAGAGTGAGGGGGGGGCGAGGGAGGCGAGGGGGGAGCTGAGGAGAGAGCGAGGAAGGAGGCGAGAAGTGGGGGAACAAGGGGAGAGAAAAAAGGAAAAGTAAAGGAGGCAGAGAGAAAAGGAGAGAGCGAGGAAGGGGCAAAGTGGGAGAGCGATGGAGAGAAAGAGAGAAAAAGAAGATAGAAGTGAAGTCAGTACAAGATAGAGGAAGTAGAAGAAAGAACTTAAAAGGCCAAGAGAGAGGGACTGAAAATCCAAAATTCCTAATCTATATCAGCAGGTAGTCAGTTTGTAGTCGATGACAATTTGCATGCCTTCTTCAGCTTTCTACTTGCTCTCACATTTCAGCCTCCTTCTTCCAGCTCTGACAAAGCTTCATCTGGACTTGACTCGTCAACTCTTTATCCTCTTTACAGATGCTGCCAAACCTGCTGAGACTATCTGTACTTTCTTGTTTGGTTTCAGATTCCAGCATCTGCATTAATTTGCTTTTCTTCATCCACCCTGCTTAAAAAGTGGCTGTAGCATGTTGAAACAAGACCTGCCACCGGGGGAATCGAGTGCACTTTCTTCCCAGCTGCTGAGTCAAAGCCAATCTTCAAGTCTACTTTTAGGGTACATTTAAAATGTTTCTACTGGCTGTCCTCTGATCTTTGACCAGTCACATGCTGGGAGTAGAGAGCACCTACTAAATAGCAAATAGAGTTTGCTATTTAGATCAGGTCAAACATTATAGAGAAAAGGTCAAATCACATAGTGCTACAGATTTATTTCAAGTTGTACTTACTATCAGAGAACAAACTCATATTTCCAGAATACAATGCAGTAAAACCTAAAAGTTAAATGTTCAAATCAGGCAGCCCTGGCCCAGTACAATCTATTACTCTTTCCAAAAGATCCCAACCAATCACAGAAAAAAACAGCAGAATTAGAAAGCAATGTATTCAAAGTAAAGAATGACGTGTACGGGCTTCCTGTTTATCTACAGGCTAACGAAAGGTAGCAATGTCAACAAAAGAAACAATCAGAAGATTAACTCGATACAAAATGTTTCAAATGTTATGGTTACTGACAAATAGGAACAAAGCCACTTTCTAACAAAGAACAATTGAGCTTTCTTCAGTTATGCATACAGCAGCCAATTATTTTCAAACAAAAGTCAAGTTATTTTGCCAAAGAAGTCTTGGTCACAATTGCTAGGGATATTTAATGAGTTGTAGCCAAACAAATCTTTTGACTTGCTTCATATTCTCAACAGAATAATTAATTCAAGCCAGTTTCAACTGTTGCAATTTTAAAAGAGCTAGATGGATTTGTAGTCACAGAGCCATTAGATCTGCATCAGCTGTGTTGAGAAATTCAATGAGGACAATTTCTACACTATACCTCTGTAGCCCAGCACGCAAAGTTTATTTCCCTCAAGTGCTCACCTAATTTCCTTTTGAAATCACTAACTGCCTTCACTTCCACAATCTTTGGGGACAGTAAGTTGCAGGTTGTTATCATTAGTTTCTATGTTCACCTGTTACTAAGTAATTTCAGTTAAATTTTAAATTATAGTGGCTGTGAAGTTTTTATTTTGCTCCATTGCATACTGAAGACAAGGATAATTCCAATAGATGAAGACAACACACAAATTGTTCTGTTTTCGTAAACTATCCAACACCAAAGCCTGAAATTTAGTAAAAACAGAAAGAATCCCTAGCTTAGCCAAAATGGTTCCAGAAGTTCCGCTACTAAATCTAACAACCACCATTGCGTCTGGGAGAAACAAAGATGAGTTGTACTTTGAACATATATGGTTCATGGAGACAGCCGACTTGTGCATTTTACACTTTTCAGGGTAAAGTCTAAACTTACCAGAGTTCTTTGGAGAGTTAGGGTCCTCCATTGGAGTAGTAAGGTAGCCTTTGGGACAGTGCAAGTGTTTCACATAAAAGTGGATAAACTCACTGGGACTATCAAGGCAGTTAAATCCTCTGGCCTTGAAATATTAAAAAAAATTCTACAATTTAAAAAGGCACGAATGCTCACTAAGGCACTAATGCTTCACTCTGCTGACATAAATCAGAGGCCCATTATTATGGGATTTGTGCTACATAACTGATTTTATAATATATTGTTATCACATTGAGATGCCTATTAATTTAGAATGTGCTTTATAGCTCCAAGTGGTTACAAAGTCTTTGATGTAAAACAATGAATACAAATGCTTATTTTTATAAGGAATTAAGCACTTGAATTCATTGAGTCCGTAAAATTTTAAGTGCAGAAGGAAGACATTCAGCCCATTATATCTGCACTGATTCTCCGGCAGAAGATCCCACCAATGTCGTAACCCCATAAATTCATTTACTTGTCCTGCCAGTGCCCCTAAGCTACACATCTTTGGGCACTAATGGACAACCACCATGTCTCTGGGAGGAACAAAGATGGGTTGTATTTTGAACATATGTGGTTCATGGAGACAACCAACTTTTACACTTTTCAGGATAAAGTCTAAACTTACCAGAATTCTTTGGAGAGATAGGGTCCCTCATGCTGTGAAGCAGTAATGTTAGTTGAAGGAATATGTTCAGAAAAATGGCAGTGAGTTGGTTTAACGAATGAAAGTGTTTTCTTTATGCACGAGTGTGTCTTTTTCATGCAATAGACATTTAGAACTTAATTTCATTTAATCTCAGCATAGGTCTCAAAGTCTGCCCATAGGTGCTGATGAGTTGACATGCAATGTGCAGGTGCAAGGGTGTGGGTTTGGGGGAGCATGAGTTGGCACCAAGTAGGCATAGCCCAAAGTTATAAACAGCCATGGGGTGGGTACAGGGGCATAGTATGGCATAAAAGACAAGGTTAGAGATGGTGAGGAGCAAGGCTGGGTGCAGTAACATAGATTGGTATGGAGGGTATGAGGCACCACGGGGGGAGGGGGGTCATAAAGTGGCATGGGTTAGCATAGACAAGGCATGAAAAATAAGAGCTAGAGGGCTTTTTAAATTGTGTATTTACAGCTGGGTTGAAGTCTTTGAGCACCAATGCAGGTCATTCACACAGTAAATCTCTTATACCCAGCAGCCCTGTGGCTGCCTTCAAACTCTTTCTTGGAGCAGTCAGCTCCCATTCACACTTGCCCAGGAAAGAAAATTAGACTATCTGGGGAAATTTCTTGAATCGTGTTTTAAGAGTAATTGAATTTTCCTCAATTTACTCTTCTGATTGGAAGAGAAAGAAAATTCAGGCCCAAGACTTGTTCACCGATTTTTCCGTCCTTGCTGACCTATACCAGTTCCTAGTCCCCAGTACCTCAAATTTCAATCTCTTTACGGCCTTGCTCCTCACCATCTCTAATCTCCTCTAACCCAATAACCACTTCTCCCCACACCACCAGCCCACCTCTTCAATCCTGAACACTGTGTTCGTCTCATCATAATCTCTCTCTTCTCTTTAAGATACTCCTCACTACAAAGGACAAAACATTGAGAGGAAGTAAAGACCCCAACAAGAAAAACAAAAGTCTCTGTTTGTTGGTAGATCCATGTTGCCACAATAGAAAACTGCAACAAGACAAGAAAACACTTTAGGATTCATGTCTCCTCCCAATACTGCATCTTGTTTTCAGTGCAAAAAGCAAATCGCATCAATCCATGTTCAAACAGTTGTGCTGGATTGCATTTTGTGTATAGTATAGTACACTGCCTGTTTCTATAAACCTATCAGATGCTACTTAGAATTAATGTACATATCATCTATTAGAAGATATAATAATCAAATGTTAGATACCTTTTGGAACAGGCTAAATTATTAAGCAGATTTATGAAAAGAACCATTCATAGAAGCAAGCAGTATAGAAAGATACTAAACTGTTCACATTCAACACAGAAGCACTTAGACAAATAAGGCAGATAAGTTTTGTTTAAATCTAAACCAGTTTAAGTTTACCAATAGACATGTCTAATTGGAATCATTACATTATTTTAGTTAACTGTTTTTACCTGGAAAAGTGCATTCTCAATGGCTTGAGCTAGATGACGAATGAACTCAGGGCACTGGTCTTTTACGAACCATATCAGTCATGCAGGAGAGGTCATGGTGTAGCCCTGTCTCAAATTCCTACTTACACTGGTGCTGTAATTTCATCTGCAGCAGGAAATTAATATTCCTTCTTTTTAAAATCAGTGTCATATGGATCAAGTCCTGTAATTTTTTCTGCAAGGTAAGATTAGCTTTATAAGTACTGGAATTGTTACACTTCTGTTCTCTCAACGCTCAAAATTTTACAATTTTAAAGGTAGAATACCCAAAATATTTCAAATCCAGTTATTAATTCAGGGCAGTGAGTATTCAAAATGCCCATAAAATGGATTCTAATTCAATGACTATCTTGCTTATAGCTTCAAATAACTTTGAATCTAGTAAAAACTTTAGATCTTTTCCCTTTCACTGGGGCACAACGGTTAGCACTTCTGCCTCAGAACCAGGGACCCGGTTTGATTCCCAGCTTGGGTCACTGTCCGTGTGGAGTTTGCACATTCTCCCTGTGTCTGTATGGGTTTCCTCTGGGTTCTCTGGTTTCCTTCCACAGTCTGAAAGACATGCTGGTTAGGTGCATTGACCTGAACAGGCACCAAAATGTGGTGAATAGAGAAATTTCTCAGTAACTTCATTGCAGTGTTAATGTAAGCCTTACTTGTGACACTAAAAAATAAACTTTAAAACACGATCTACATCTCAGTCTTTATATCAAGATTTTATCAAGATTTCATCAAGAATATAATGAAAATGGCTCAATGTGTATGACAGAAAATATTTTATATGCCCTATTTTTTAAGGCCATTTTCAGACCCCAAAAAATAAAAACTCTTCTTCTAAATAAAAGGCTGATACCAGTTAGCATGATGTATTCAGAAACTAAATTTTCTGGTATTGCCTAAAAGACTCCTTCTAAAGTTACAATTAATGAAAAAAAATTAACTTTAAAAATTTAAAAGGACAGTGTTTTTGAACAGTAAATATATTGTGAAAATAGCCTAGCTCTACTCTTGGCCATGAACCATTTTCAATTTCAATGGTCTGCTCTGGATCAATTTGTTCCCAAGTATTATTGAATCACTGGTAAGAAATTAATAGGATGGGTGAGAGGAGAGAGTGTGCATGGACACAGATACAAGAAAGGGATTGAATTGGCCTTACTTGTGATTGATGCAATAGGAGCAGCAAGCCCACATGAGCTGGAAGATCCAGGGGATTAGTGTGAATATGTATTGGGGTTTCTTGTGGAAGGAGAAATTAAACTGTTGGGAGGCAGTGAATTTGCTTTGCCAATAAGAAGAGGAGATAGAGAAAACAATCGAATTATATGGGCATTGAAGTCACCAAGGATGAGAAAACACTCAGTGAAAAGCAGTCATCATGTATAGTGAGAACATTTTTATGTTAATTTGGTGAGTGGTAGAGTGTGAAGGTTTTAAAGTGCGAGCTGAGAGGGGATGGAACAAGGCAAGATGCTCAAAAGAGGCGAATGTGTTAAGAGTAGCAGGGGACATCATCAAATCATATGTGGAATTCTCTGGCCACTCTGGTCTAAAAACCAGAAATTCCTGCTGACTGTTGTTCTCCACATTCTACATTGACTAAATTCCAGTGGCAGGCGAGATGGAAGAAGCCCAGCCCATATCCTGGTCTCAGAGCATCAATTAACATCAATAAGTTATCTACGTATACAAAATACTAAAAAAGAGGCAATAGCATATTGATATTGTTACTGGCCTGGTAATCCAGAGGGTAATGCTCTGGGGACCTGGGTTTGAAACTCACCATGGCAGATGGTGAAATCTGAATTTCATAAAAAACAAATTGAAGTTTAATCATGACTGTGAATGCATTGAAACTTGAGAGTTTGGATTTTTTTTCCAAAGAATATGTCTGTGAAAGTCTTGGGATGTATTTTCTACATGAAAAGTGCCATAAAAATACAAAGATCTTGAATCATACAAGTGAAACTCAAGCACTATAATTTGAACTGTGTTTGATTTAGGATGAAACGGCATTCACTCTAACCACTACAGCTTAATCTTCATAATTTACTAGCAGAATAAACCTCAAATCGGCAAAACACATTTAAATTTCACTGGGCACAGACTGTAAAATTTTGAGTTACTAATCGTTATACTAATATTTCAGATTCAATAGGTACCACAAGTAACAATGAATATTAAAATGATCACAGACATATTAAACTATATTTCACAATACTGGGATGATAAAGGTTTCAAATATTGATCAATTCAGTGCATAAAATTGAAGCTATCTTATAGTAATATGCATGTTATGAGGTAAATCATTGCTCCAGTTTTATATTACAAGCTCCTTAAGATTTATCTCAAAATTTTGAACAAAAGAGCAGAATTGCAATTATCTAGCAACTGATAATATCTCAAATATCTCAAGAATTTGTAAGCTTCACACAATTCAATAAGTAGTGACTTATTTGCACAAATGAAATAGCCAAAGACAATATAAAATAGCCAAACACAATTAATGACACAGAAGTAAAAACTAAATTTATGAAATTTAACAGTTTGGCTTCTAAATCAAGTATCAACTATTCCACTGAACCATTTGAAAGAGATCCAAGAATCTATAATCAGTCTTAGGGCTACCTATTCCCACCGTTGTGTCTGACTTCCTTATATTGAGCTGTCAAATAATCCTGAATAACTATTTGGTGATAATGTTAGAATGGTAATTCATATCATAAAAACAACATTTACACTCAGTTTAAGTAGTGTTTTTCTCTTATTCTTTTGAATTACCATACAACAGAACCCTACAGGCACGGTAAGAAACCTCCAAGCATCTCTCAAAGCTTTACAGCAATTATGGATTTGTGCTCCAGTCACGTCCAAGCTAGTATTTCCATTTAAAGATTTTAGGTCATGTATATTTTTTGTTCAAAATAAACCTATTAATATAAATATGGAATATCAGAAATTGATGTATTAAAAATTACTGATTAAACCCACTATTTTCTACCTCCTTCTCTCCAAAATGACTTATGCAGTCTCTGATAAACCATGAGTTCCCAGGGTAGCCTAAGAACACTGCTCACTTTGGCACACTAGTATCAGTTTTGTGATTAGCTTCTAAAATAGCTTCAGAATACCTCTATCGTTCCAAATTCAGAATCGGTTTCAACCCTTTCCCAGTTTTAGAGCATCATTTCCAAATGCTAAAACGTGCCAGTATTTAAAAATACTGCCATTATATTTTTTGGAAAAAAACTGATTTGCTAATAACAAAAGCCATTAATAATATGCAAATTGTCCAGCAAATTTTGGATAGGAGATATTCAGCCAATTGCAAATAGTAACAAGTTGCCGGCCAATGAAAAAGGCCGACTAGGGCTTAATGACTTCACCAAATTGTTTTATTTTCATGTTGAGGAAACTCATTGCAAAAGTTAAGTCGTGTAAGTAACAGTGCAAGTATTCTTAAGAATTCATCATAATTTGTACCAACTAACCCATTGATCAAATCATAAAATCCCTACGTGCAAAAGGAGGCCATTCAGCCCATCAACAACAATCCCACCTAGGCTCTGTCACTATAACCCCATGTATTCACCGTTTTCATAATCCCCCAGACATAAGGGTCAATTAGCACAGCCAATCAATTAATCTAACCCACATATCTTTGGACAGTGGGACAAAACCAGAGCACCCCATGGAAACCTAAATAGACACAGAAAGAACATACAAACTCCACACAAACAGTCACCCAAGGATGGAACTGAACCTGAGATCTTAGTGACGTGAGGCTGCAATGCTAACCACTGTGCCACCGTACCACCCAAAAAGTAAAGGATAGGCAGACTTATGATTTCAGTTTGTGAATTCTTTTAAATTTTAACGATGTAAAACATTTAAATCAACATTTTTCCTCACAATTACTTTTTCTCTGCCTCTTTTGAGACTGCATTGTTTAAACTTTGAAGCATGAACATGGAAATTTTTAAAAAATCCATTAATTTGAATGCAAGTCAGTAAAATATTATCAAAAATCTCCATTCTTTGCATTGCTGAAACAATGATGCTACAGAAGTTGCAAGTTGTTTTAGCTTGTAAAAAAAAAACAGAAGAAGTGCTATTTGGTACAATTTGGTACAATTCTCCACTGACTACTAGCCCTTTATAATCTTAAGGTTATCGTAAGTAGTCTCACAATACCAGGTTAAAGTCCAACAGGTTTATTTGGTAGGACGAGCTTTCAAAGCACTGCTCCTTCAACAACTTCATCAAGGTGACGCTGTGGCACAGTGACAAGCTCTGCTGCTTCACAGCACCAGGGGCCTAGGTTCAATCCCGGTTTGGGTCACCACCTTCTGAGAAGTCTGCACATTCTCCCTGTGACTACGTGGGTTTCCACCGGGTGCTCCGGATTCCTCCTACTGTCCAAAAATACTCGGGTTAGGTTGATTGGCTGTGCTAACTGACCCTCATGTCATTTCCTCCCACAATCTGAAAGACGTGCTGGTTTGGGGCATTGGCCATGTGCCCAAACAGGTGGCGACTAGAGGATTTTCACAGTAGCCTGTTTGTGACACTAATAAATAAACTTAAAAACTCATTTCTCCATCTCCTGCAATAATGATCCAGTAATGCTTGAGTCCCTGTCTCACAAGCCACTTGTGCTGATTGATATGGAATGGATAAAAGTAGGGGAGTTATTGGATATGATGTTGGATCCTTTGCTGCTGCTGCCCATTCTTCTGGCTGATTTTAGCTCAGACGCCACAGAGGGGCACATCGCTCAGCCTCCATCCCTCTCCCTCACTAGGAATGTCTGATTCACCACACGTTAAGACTTCTCTCCATTGCACAGCCCCCTACGCGGACCCCCAGCTCACCGCCTCCGTCGGTCCGCCGCCTTCCTCCGTCCACAGCCCAGGCTTTCTCCCTTTGCTGCCCCCGCCAGGCCCGCCGTCTCCCAGCAACAGGCGCTGGCCAATCACAGGACGCGGCTCTTCCAGCCGGCAGGGAGCAGCCCAATCAAAGCGCGCGTAACAAAAGGCTGTCCCTCCCTGATTGGCCAGCGGAACTAACTGAGCATGTTCTAGCAATATCCGCAGGAGGAGAAGAATGACCAAGCGGGTTCATATAGTAACTGGAGGAAGGCAGAGTTAGACCAAGCAGGTCATATTGTATCTGGAGGAGGGGAAGAGTTACTGAGCAGGTTCAGATAGTATCTGGAGGAGGGAAGAGTTAATGAGCAGGTTCAGATAGTATCTGGAGGAGGGAAGAGTTAGACTAAGCAGGTCAGATAGTATCAGCAGGAGGGGAGGAGAGTAACTGAGCAGGTTGAGATAGTATCTGCAGGAGGGAAGGAGAGTTACCGAGCAGGTTCAGATAGTATCTGCAGGAGGGGAGGAGAGTTACCGAGCAGGTTCAGATGGTGTCTGCAGGAGGGGAGGAGAGTTACCGAGCAGGTTCAGATAGTGTCTGCAGGAGGGGAGGAGAGTTACTGAGCAGGTTCAGATAGTGTCTGCAGGAGGGGAGGAGAGTGACCGAGCAGGTTCAGATGGTGTCTGCAGGAGGGGAGGAGAGTGACCGAGCAGGTTCAGATGGTGTCTGCAGGAGGGGAGGAGAGTGACCGAGCAGGTTCAGATGGTGTCTGCAGGAGGGGAGGAGAGTTACCGAGCAGGTTCAGATGGTGTCTGCAGGAGGGGAGGAGAGTGACCGAGCAGGTTCAGATGGTGTCTGCAGGAGGGGAGGAGAGTGACCGAGCAGGTTCAGATGGTGTCTGCAGGAGGGGAGGAGAGTGACCGAGCAGGTTCAGATGGTGTCTGCAGGAGGGGAGGAGAGTGACCGAGCAGGTTCAGATGGTGTCTGCAGGAGGGGAGGAGAGTTACCGAGCAGGTTCAGATGGTGTCTGCAGGAGGGGAGGAGAGTTACCGAGCAGGTTCAGATGGTGTCTGCAGGAGGGGAAGAGAGTTACTGAGCAGGTCAGATAATATCTGGAGGAGGGAAGAGTTACTAAGCAGGTCAGGTACTATAAGCAGGAGGGGAGGAGAGTTACTGAGCAGGCTAAGATAGTATCTGTAGGAGGGGAAGAGAGTTACTGGGCAGGTTCTGACAGTATCCGCAAGAGGGAAAGAGTTACTGAGCAGGTCAGATAATATCTGCAGGAGGGGAAGAGTTACTGAGCAGGTTGGGACAGTATCCGCAGGAGGGGAAGAGTTACTGAGCAGGTTGGGACAGTATCCGCAGGAGGGGAAGAGTTATACTGAGCAGGTTCGGACAGTATCCGCGGGAGGGGAAGAGTTATACTGAGCAGGTTCGGACAGTATCCGCGGGAGGGGAAGAGCTACTGAGCATGTTCAGAAAGTATCTGGAGGGGGGAAAAGTTACTGAGCATGTTCAGATAGACTGAGCAGGTCAGTTATTCTCTGTGGAGAGGAAAGCAATTTGAATAAGAAATATTGAGCAGATCAGTCAGTCTCTGGAGAGGGAAATAGTTATACTGACTCAGACAGTATTTGTGAGGAGGAAATGATTATACTGAGCAAACGTTTCGAAACTCAAAGTTTATTTATAGTATTAACGCAGGCTTGCGTTAATACTACGACAAAGTTACTGTGAAAATTACCTAGTCATCACACTGTGGTGCCTGTAGGGTACCTTGAGGGAGAATTCAGCATGGCCAATGCAATCAGCAATTCTTTCAGACTGTGGGAGGAAACTGGGACACCTGGAGGAAACCCATGCAGACACAGGGAGAAAGTGCAAACTCTACACAGATGTTAGCCAAGCTAGGAATCAAATCCAAATCCATGATGCTGCTAGGCAGTAGTGCTAACCGCTGGGCCACTGTGCTGCCAGGTCAAGCAGTATCTGGAGTGGGAAAGAATTATACTGATTCTATCTGATTTGATTTGATTTATTGTTGCCACATGAAAAATATTGTTTTTTGTGCACTGTACAGATAAAACATACCATACATAGGGAAGGAAAGGAGAGAGTGTAAAATGTAGTGTTACAATGATGGCGAGGGTGTAAAGAAAAATCAATTTAATGCAAGATAGGTCCATTTGAAAGTCTGATGGCAGCAGGGAAGAAGCTGTTCTTGAGTCGGCTGGTCCTCAGTCTTTTGTATCCTTTCCCTGGTGGAAGAAGCATATGTCTGGGGTATGTGGGATCCTTAATTATGCTGCTTTTCTAAGGCAGTGGGAAGTGTAGACAGAGTCAATGGTTGGGAGGCTGGTAATGGATTGGGTGATGAAAAGAATTACATTGATCAGGTCAGACAGTATTTGTGGTGAGGGAAATCACAGTTGTTGATAAATGAGAACAAAATGCTAGAAATGTACTGCAAGCTTGTCAGTATTTGTAAAGAAAATGTTGGTTTGTTAGTTCTTTGCTTATTTCTCTTTTTTTGCAAATCTCCAGTTTGTTTCTAATGTTTTCTGTTTTAATATTTGGATTTCCAAGATTATACTTTATTGAAAGAAGGCGTGCAAATCTGAGGATAGAAGCCATGCACAGATCCGGGTTGAATGCAGCTGATGCGGTCATTCATGTTAACTGCCTGCTTCACTTCTTTGATGACCATTGGCCATGGATTAATTTTTTTTCTAATTTATTTATAACTGATACTTATTGTTTAAAAGGGGATATTATGATTACATTAAGTTGTATTAGATTTATTACATATTCTAATTTGCAAATAAAGGTGAAAGAAACACAATTAAAACAAAAAGTATTCATTCACCTTGCATACTCTTTTAATGATTAATTCTCTACCACTTCCTGCCAGTTATTTGAACTTTAATATGAAAGCAAAACATTGCCAATGCTTAACATTTGAAAGCCCCATCTTTTCTCCTCCCAGTTTGCCTTTCACCATCATTGCTTTTATCATTTAATCTCCTCTTCTTTCCACCTTATTATGTCAATTGTGGCTCAGTTAATAGTACCCTTGCTGTTGAGTCATAAGGTTTGTGTTCAAGACCTACGCCTGGATCTGACCACAAGAACCTAGGTTGCTATTCCAGTGTAGTACTGTTGTCCAGTACCAGTAAGTACACCAGCAGAGCTGTAAGGAAGGGAACCCCACATTAAACATAGTCGCTGTGGAGAGGTCAAAAAAGGTGGTGGGGATCGTGAGCAATCTTTCATCAGCATGTGTGTGGAACCTGATGTTTTTGTTGGCTATTAATGTTGCATTGCTTTTATTATTATTCTTTTATGGGATGTGAGCATTGTTCACTAGGCCAGCATTTATTGCCCATCCCTAATTATTATTCAGAAAGTGGTGGTGAACCACTTCTTGGACCACTGCAATCCATGTGGTGTAGGAGGATATTGTTGAAGAGGTAAGTTTCAGACGAGATGTTAAACTGAAGCCTTGTCTGCTCTCACAGATGAATGTAATCGGTCTTCTGTTTTGGAGAAAATATCCGCAGAATCCTGGCCAGTATTTATCCGACAATCAATATCACAAAAACAGATTACCTGGTCATGGCATTTTATGAGAGGTTGTTGTATGTAAATTGGCTGCTGAGTTTCTGCATGATAACAGTGACTATGCTTCAAAAAGTACTTAATTTGCTTTAAGATGCTTTGATACATACAGTGATTGTGAAAAGCCTTACATGAATGTACTTTTCTTTCTTTCTCTTTTATTCTTTACCCCTTCCCTGCTTCTTTTCATGCTCGAAAACTGTTGCAATTTATTTTCAGTTCTGATGAAAGAGGAAAGACTCGAAAAGCTAACATTTTCAAAATTCATACTCAGGGTCTGAGCATTATTGGCAAGGTCTGCCTTTGTTCCCCATTCCTAATTGCCCTTGAGGTAGTGGTGGTTGAATTGCCAGCTTGTATGCTGTTGTCCAGTACCAGTAAGTACACCAGCAGAGCTGTAAGGAAGGGAGCCCCACATTAAACATAGTTGCTGTGGAGAGGTCAAAAAAGGTGGTGGGGATCGTGAGCAATCTTTCATCAGCATGTGTGTGGAACCTGATGTTTTTGTTGGCTATTATTGAGGGATAGCATGCCAGTAGAATGGGGCAAGGATATGTTCTTGGAGGGAAGATATCTCAATTAAAAACTTGTCTTATAAGTTAGAGAACAAGGATTTCAAAAAACATGGACAAATTGGTGGAGTAGGCAGTTAGGTGGCAGATTAAGTTCAGTTTGGAGAAGTGTGAGCTGATGTATTGTGGTGGGAAGAACATGGAACACAAAATAAGGGGTAAAATGTTTAAGTACACGCAGGAGCAGAGGGACCTGGGCATATATGTGCACAAGTTTTTGCAGATGGCAGGACAAGTGGAGAGAGCAGTTAATAAGGCATTTTGAGCTTTATTAATAATAATATAGCATACAAGAGCAAGAAGATATGCTGAACATATAAAATATACTAATTAGACCTCAGTTGGAATATTGGCTGGAACTCTTTCACCTCGCCTGCCCCAGAATTGGGTGAGGGTCCAACAACAGAAATCTCCTTTGATCTCGGTGGGAATTTCTGGTCTTGCCCAAGCAAGGCTGTAAAATCCCACAACGTGTACAGTTCTGAGTGCTGTAATAGAAAAGATGTGAAAATGTGGGAGATCATGCACAAGAGATTTACAAGAATGATTCCAGGGGTGGGAATCTTTGGTTATAAGGATAGATCAAAGAGGTTGGAACTCTGGTCCTTGGAGAGAAGACAGAGGTGCTCAAAATCATGAGGGATCCGGACACAGTAGCTTGTCAAAGGATTTAAATCAAGAGGACATAGATTTAAAGTTATTTGCAAAAGAAGCAAATGTAATATGAGAAAAAGTTTCTCTCACAATGAGTGATTCTGATCTGGAATGTATTACTTGGAACTGTGCTGGAGGCATGTTCAATGGAGCATTCAAGTGGGCATTAGAAGATTGTTTCTATTCCAATAAATAATGTGCAAGGTTATGGGGAATGGCATTAAGTCATGATACTCATTTGGGGAGCTGGTGCAAACGTAATTGGTCAAATGGTCTCATTCTGTGCTGTAACAATTCTATGATCCTGTTATTCAAGAGCAATGACAAATGAGAGATACAACAGGAGAAGGTAACAGAGGAGTAAGGGACAAGATAAGATGTGTTTTTATACCAAGTGCCACACCATTACAGTCTGGATAGATCAAGCAATGAAAGGGAAAACCAGGTGAGGAGGCTTTACCATGGAGAAAGGTGTCTCGCCCATCAGCCAAGTTTTGTGTCAAAATTATGTAAATAATTTTGGGATTTGTGGGATTTTACAGCCTTGCTTGGGCAAGACCAGAAATTCCCACCGAGATCAAAGGAGATTTCTGTTGTTGGACCCTCACCCAATTCTGGGGCAGGCGAGGTGAAAGAGTTCCAGCCAATATTCCAACTGAGGTCTAATTAGTATATTTTATATGTTCAGCATGTCTTCTTGTTCTTGTATGCTATATTATTATTAATAAAGCTCAAAATGTCTTATTAACTGCTCTCTCCACCTGTCCTGCCATCTGCAAAAACTTGTGCACATATACGCCCAGGTCCCTCTGCTCCTGCAGAATACACCATAAGCACCTGGAAGACGAGGGACTTGTGAACAAGTGAACTGTCACTTTATTATGTGTAATACTACATTTTTATACCTTAATTATAATACACTATTATACCTTAATGTTTCCCTCTTATGCTTAATTCTTACAAAGGCAGAGATCTTTCTACCACTTGATGGTATCATCAGATTTCAAATCCAGGTGTGCTGATACTATAGCTTTAAATAATATATTTCTATCATGTTTAAAATTCAGCACTGTTTTGCAACATGGCAGTTAAGGCTAAGCAGAATCTGTACCGTTGGGAAGGTCTACACCTGAAGGAGCTGGCATCCTAGCGAACCACATAAGTCGGGATGTAGAGAGGATTTTAAACTGAAGAGTTGCTTCAAAAGGATTGTCATCATATTTCTCAAAGTTGATTCCTGTGTTGCTGGCAGGAAACAACTCCTGTTCCATGCGTTAATTTGGTGGTAGCTGTTTTGATCAATCACTGTCATCTCATTTGTCTTCCATCCAACAGCTATTTTTACCACCTTCATGAGATCCAAATCCTCCTGAAGAGTGGGGCAAGGATCAATTTTGGGAAGATATGGCAAACCAAAGAGTAGAGACAAGGCAAAAGAGAAAAGTATAAATGTGGGAAATGATAAACAGACTGACAGGAAGGGACGCAGAGAGTACAAACCTAAATAAATAAATAGATAAGGCTGGATGCTACAAAGATAATAGGATAAAACTAAAAGTTCTGCAACACGCTCAGCATTCGAACAAGAACAGATGAACTAATAGCGTAAATAAAAATTAAGAAGTATTATCTGATAACCAATAGAGAGGCAAGATAACATAGATTGTGTCTTAAAGGGTATTTAGGAAGGACAAGAAGTTAGGACTATGTTAATTAATGAAGTATGAGCACATTAGAGAGGGATGATCTAAGCTCAGGAAACCAGAATGGTAGAATTGGTTTTAGTTGAGATGAGAAATGGTAAAGGCAAGAAGTCACTTGTGAGAGTGCTGTACAGGCCTTCTAAATGTAACTACATGGTAGGACAAAGTATAAAAGAGAAAGGATCTTGTCAGAAAGTTCTAGCAATAATCTTGGGGGATTTTAATCTACATATAGATTGGAAAAACTAGCTGGGCAAGGGTAGAGTAGATGAGGTTGGATTTTGGCTTTGAATGAAAACTGGCACGCGTCTCTCCAGATACACTGCCGAGTTTTCAGATCAGATCTTGAGCCACTCCGACAATAAAAATTAGGTGCACAGTTACACTGTCACTCTGGCTCGACAGAGATTGGAGCACCCTCTAAAGAACCGACATTAAATTATGCACCCATCCCCGCAGCAAAGCTATGAGGAGAAATACAGAATTGCATTTGAGAATATTGAACTCTGAATACAATGTGTGAGATTTTAAAAATAAATAAACAAGTCAAAAGTAACTGAGGATGAAAAGTCAGCAGCCACTTGCTGAATTGCTGCTGGATGATACTCTGAGAGACAACAGAGCTTCAATTTGTTTTGGATACTCAGTTGACTGAGCACCTTGTTTATTAAAGAACAAAGAACAATACAGCATGGGAAACAGGCCCTTCAGCCCAATAAGCCTGCGCTACCATTTTAACATTGAGTGCTCTCCTCTACCTAATGACGTTTGTCTACACCTATTTTGGGAAGATTGAAGGAGAACTAATTTAGGAACAATTTGTTACACCAATCAGCCTAAGAGCACATTTTTGGGGTGTGGGAGGAAACCGGAGCACCCGGAGAAAACACACACAACCACGAGGAGAATGTGCAAACTCCCGCAGACACAGGCCCAAATCCGTGTATCTGCACAGCAAACAATGATAGTCACTGAGCTGTCATGTTGCCCGTCAGATGGTCCAGTTTAAGTGTACAATTGATTTGAAGTTTTATCTTCTGTCTTCCTGATGATGATATATGCTTAGTATATTGCAAATTCTTATTTTATACACTATTCCCAGCTTGGCTGTGCAGGATGTTAGGTAAAATCCCATTTCTGTCCATGTGCTTGGTCAGTCATTACTTAACTGACTGTTCATGATGATACCTTGAGCCTCATTTAGGTCATTGTTGTTGTCATTCATATAGCCTCCAGATTTATGGTTCCATGCTGTTTATTCATCGACAATGATCATGCGACAATATGACTATGCTCTCGCCATGTTTCACAGCTATTTGGCTAGACACATTTACAATCCTAACTGGTTAAAAGGTTAATGGGCTCATACACTCTCTACCAACTTTTAAACAAAAGATCTTTACATAGTCTGACTCTTTTGGGAATATTCCCAAAGACAATTTCCATGTTCTAATAAGTATGGCATCTTGTAACAATATGCTAATTAAATTTATGTAATTTTATGTGCTCTGACTCTGTTTACCCAATCATTTCTCGACATGTCATGACCCTGCATTCAACTGAGCTTATCATTATGCTTTGTGGTTGTGTTACAATTTTAACTTATCAACTTAAGGATATGACAACTAAATCCCAAACAGTACAATAATAAAAATAAACTCAATTCTCCATCCCTGTCAACTGTGCTGTAACACAACAGCCTGAAAGTCCATATGGAGGCTCCACACAAGTCAGCCCCTTTTCCTATTGTTTTAAGAGAATATACAAATAGTCAACACTTTTCATCATGGAACCAAGCTGTATAAAAAGCATGTATACGTGTGTGTATATAGGCCAGAACTCTCCAACCTCTGTAATACTGTAGTGAATGTAGCATTTGGTCAAATTCTCTATTCTTGCCAGCAGTAATGGTGAGGTGAACAAGATTGGAGAATTCCGGGCATAATAGAATCCTACAGTACAGAAGGAGGCCATTCGGCCTATCATATCTGCACCGACCACAATCCCACTCAGATCCTATCTCCATATCCCCATGCATTCACCCTATCTAGTCCCCTTGACACTAAGGGGCAATCTAGTATGGCCAATCCACCTAACCCGCATATCTTTGGACTGTGGGAGAAAACTAGAGCACCGAGAGGAAACCCATGCAGACACGGGGAAAATGCGTAAACTCCACACAGTGACAAAGCAGGCACTCAAGCCCAGGTCTTTGGTGCTGCAAGATAGCAGTGCTAACCACTGTGCCACGGTGCATGAGGTGCATTCGTTGAGCTCTTCTATAACAAATAAAATAGTCTGATTGGAGTGTTTGTGTAAAGAAAACAAGAAATGTGACACCGTTAAACTATCCATCCATGTAAAAAATTAAATGTGCCACACACTTAAATCACCATGCATTCCAAAAAGAAGTTAGAGGGAATGTTGATCATAACTGATTTTTATTTTGACTTAGAGATGAGTAGGGCCCTCAATCCACTATAATTCATGCATTCAGATTAATTGTAAAATCCGACCACTGCGGTATTCAATTGTTTTTAAGTGATTTCAAAATGTTTACCCATGTGACACTATCTGGAAATCTATTCTCTCAAATCAACAATCCTTAAAGGGACTTCCCTCCCTCTCCCAAAGATTGCTTTTCATTCATGGTCAACCCCTCTCCTTCTTCCTCCCAGTGATTTCCTGTCCAAAATGCCCTCTTCTCTGATTCAACCTCCCCTCACATTCCACTTCCTAGTTATGCTCTTTTCATGGTTACCCTTCTACCCAACTTGTGTTTTCCACCCTCCTGCATGACCTAGCTGTGTTCAGCAGCTGGTAAAAATTCAAATAGCCCTCATTGGTGAGCTGTAGATCCTTGTTCAGGATCCTTAATCAGGTTGCTTGTTCTGAGTTTCTCTGACACTTTACGTTGTTTTGTACATAGATTTCTGGGGTCAGACAGAGAGAAGAGATGTTCCTTTTTCTTTGTGCTCTTGGATGTTACAGCTTTCCTGATGCCCCTCCCTTAGAACTAGGGACAGCACAATGGTTTGATTCTGGGCTGAGGTCATTGTGCAGAGTCTGCACATTCCTCTTATGTCTGAGTGGGTTTCATCTAGGTACTCTGGTTTCCTTCCATAGTCCAAAAGACAAGCTGCTTAGGTGCATTGGCTAAAATTCTCGCTCAGTGTACCAAAACAGACACTGCAGTGTGGCGACTAGGGGATTTTCATAGTAACTTCATTGTAGTGTTAATGTAAGCCTGCTTGTGACACTTTAAATTTAAACTTGAGTATTAATTGCCATGGTACAAAGAAAGATCTTGCCTACAAAATAATCTTCATTGGCTTTCCAATTGGAAATTGGCCAATTGGCAAATTTCCAATTGGCCCTTGCCAATTACCATGACAAAATGTGCAATTCAATGTATACCTACATCATTCTTTTAATTCAATTCAATTCTTTTTAAAAAAAAGTCAAAATGATATCTGTTCTATATTTACACCTTTATTAGAATTGAGCAATTATGTATTTCAAAAATAAATACGAGACAGTGGCCACTGTTGAAATCATGACAATCTAACAATATTTATCTTTTACTGTTGATTTCATTACACTAATATATTACCAATATATAGATTGCAAATTGAATGCAAACTCTGGGCATTTAAAATATTTTACAAGCATTTAAACTTTTCCACGAAACCAGAACAATTGTTTACTCTGTAGCAATTATGTTTTTCATGACCTGAGTCACTCTGTATCAATAAATTTCAAAACATACCGGGATTGTTTCATTTTTTTTTGAAAGCTGTGAATTAAGTAGAATTCTTTAGTTCTGTACAATTTTTTAATTTTCAATGCTACATGAGTTCATTTCTATGAAAGAAAAATATGTACTTATGTTGAAAATTGAAAAGTTCTTTGTGTTGAGGGAGTTAATGCCATCTGTTTTTCGTCTTCATCATCATTTTCGTAAATCTGTGAACAGAAGACTCATCCAACAACTGTTCTTACTGAACATACCATTCAGCCTTGTAAATGAAGTTCCATTTCTCAGTTGGAATACCGTCTTTTAGATAAACTTTCCTTTTCTGGAGCCACATAACGTCTGCTTTCCAAAGTGCTCTTTAATTAAAAAGGTTACCTTTCTGTGAGATTGATTGGGATAAATTGTGAATGATAGCTGAGTGATTTCCAAACTTGTGTCAGCAGATCTAGTGGAATAAGCATTAAGAAACCAATTACTGTTTGCCAGCAAAAGTTGATGTCGTTGCAAGTTCAGGAAATAGTCGCTCATTTTACAGCTGCGATCCATATATAGATAGAATTACTGTGAGTGCATAAAGATATTTTTAGTTTCATATACAGCCTGATCAAAAGGCCGTGCGTTATTTGTTGAGTGTTTGCCAGTACAGTGCAATTTACTTCGCCATCTGAGTCTGAAAATGACAATATTTAATGGGATTTAGCTATCTGTAGAATGCTGCATTTTAGCTATTGCTTTTGAATAGGTCTGTTAGTATTTCTATATTAGCTGAATTATGAATAATAGAGAGCCAAAATTAATCAAAATTAATTTCTGCTCTCCCTAGATTCCTCCCAGGCAACAAAACCTGAAATGTACTCCATTATTAGTTACTCAAAGAAATTGGGGTCATATTAACTCAGATGAGCTGCCAGTTTCTTAATTAGCAAATATAAATATATGGAAAATAGTGATAAGAAACTGAATTCTAAAACGAGATGAGGAGCAATTTCTTCAGCCAGAGAGTTCTGAATCTGTGGAACTCTTTGCCACAGGAGGCTGTGGATGTCAGATCATTGAGTGTCTTTAAGATAGAGATACATAGGTTCTTGATTAATAAGGGAATCAGGGGTTATAGGGAAAAGGCAGGAGACTGGGGATAAGAAAAATATCAGCTATGATTGAATGGCAGAGCAGGCTTGAAGGGCCAAGTGGCCTAATTCTGCTCCTACATCTTATGGCCTATGGTCTTATAGGATCATTTTTTCTCAAGTTTGTGTGTACCATAGAACCCTACAGAGTACAACCCTTTGGCCATCGAATCTGCACTGAACACAATCCCACCCAGACCCTACCCCCACATCCCTACATATACTCTGTAATCCTTCTAACCTATACATCCCTGGACACTAAGCGGCAATTTCTTAGTTCGGCCAATCAACCTAACGTGTACATTTTTGGACTATGTACCTATATACTAATTTAGTGTGACTGTATTGGAACATACTGGTATTTCAATAACTGAAATTACACCTGTGAAAATAACCAAGTTATTAAACAAAAACATAAAAGAAGCATCTTCTTCTATTGGGGTGAGATTTTAAGGATAATTTCCCAAAAATATGCAGAATTATTCCATCCACCTACCACATCCTTTTCAATGTTGTGACTTAGACATTCCAAGTAATTAATTAATGTTACAGAATGATAGTTATATTAATGTGCTGTTCAGAATTAAAAAACAGGTCCAGTGAAGAACTCCCTAACAGTGGGCCTAAACACAAGCTAACTCTTTAACCCTAATGCTAAATATAGTCCATTTGGTGCACCCCAAGTAGGTCATATCAGATCATCCTTGCCAGCCACTCTCTATCTGGTTATATTGATTGGAAATGCTGTGAGAAATACCTCAGAAAAAATGATGTACTCACTAATTCAAAATCTGATTACTGCTTGTGGCCTACAGCTACTGATAGCCTAACCATCAGCATGGACACTCAATGTGAATTAACCGAACCAAAGAAAATCATAAGTTGCATCACTGTAACCAAGACAATGGTGCTGCAGGAAAACAGCAAAAATCCATCTAAGCACCACTTAACCAACCGCCTTGAGCCACGTCAATTTTCTCTACAATGTACCCACATTATCATGTTTTACTGTGTGTATGTTATGAAAGCAATATACCATGCTGTAACGATGGAACAAGTGTAAACACAATATTCAGTATTGTCATGTCACTTCACATTATTTCAGGCATTAGGCCTAAGAACAGTATTTGGATTAAATCTCCCCCTTTATTAAGAAACAATTACAGTGTTACGGGGACACCGCAGGGGGAGTGGAACTTATCCAATAAGAACAAGCACAATACAAGGGGATAAAAAGCCTCCTGAATTCTGTGATTCTAAGATTGCAAAGAACTCAAAAGTGAACCTACGTCATCTGTGCTAAGATCCTGGGTGGTCTGTTATACAGTGGTTTTGTTACTGGACTATTAAGAGGCAATCATTCAGATCTGACTTTGGGAGCTAAGGATGTTTAAATTGAGTTAATTAAATACATCTGAACTAAAAAACTAGTATTAGTAATAATGAACTTGGAGTCATTGCTATGTCATAAAAATCTAGTTCACTGATGTCCTTTGGGGAAAGAAGTCTGCCACCCTTACCGAATCAGACCAGTAAAATCACCACTGTACAACAGACCACCCAGGGTCTTAGCACAAATGGCGTATGTTCATTTTTGAGTTCTTTGCAATCTTAGAATCACAGAATTCACTCAATGTGAATAAACCCAACCTTGTCCTGTGCTTATTCTTATTGAATAAGTTCCACTCTCCCTGCAGTGCCCCTGTAACACTGTAATTGTTTTTTAATAAAGGGGAAGATTTAATCCAAATACTGTCCTCAGACCTAATGCCTGAAATAATTTGAAGTGACATGACAATTCTGAATATTGTATTTGCACTTGTTCCATCGTTACAGCATGGTATATTGCTTTCATGGGGCATAACATACGCACAGTAAAACATGATAATGTGTGTACATTGTAGAGAAAATTGACGTGGCTCTAGGCGGTTGGTTGTGTTAAGTGGTACTTATTACGGGTTTTTGCTGTTTTCCTGCAGTAATGCAGTCTTGGCTACAGTAATGCAACTCATGATTTTCTTTGGTTGGGTTAATTCACATTGAGTGCCTATGCTGATGGGTTAGGCTATCAGTAGCTGGAGGCCACAGGCAGCAAGCAGTGTGACCCTAGATTTACAATAATGTCATTGATTCTTAACTGTATCCAATTGTTTAGATATGGGTAATAAATGCTGGTGGTTGAATCAAGTGAGGTTAACAAAAAAAGAATACGGACTTATTTCACGTGCGCTCATTCAAGCAGATGTTTTAAGCTTGCATAGTTAGTCAAGCCAAAGAACGACGAATGTGATGTGACATTTTGGGAAGTTTCGAGGGAGGGTATTTTCTGGGGCTCATGTCGGCAATGGGGGTGTGAAATCCTGTAGGAGACTCAAAATATTTTTACGAGATTTCCCTTTGCAATTGCTCCCACCCTCTGCCAATGGCATAATAGAAATCCTGATGTTAAACTTTGGGATCCTTATTTGAATATATTAGAATATCATTATTAGGTCTTTATGCCTAATAGTCCATTGGTCTGTTTTCCCCCCCATCACTAAATTATCCATATATGATGGCATGAGGGCATGCTGACATGAATCATGTTGCCTCATGACTTGCAACTGGTGACCAAAACCTGCTAAAGTGCACAGATCACTAGGCAGAAAGAAGTCATTTTTTGAATTGGTATTAAAAGCCGAGTGCTCTGACAGTTCAGCTTCTCACCTGAATCTCCACACACTGCGCACTGAAGCGGTCCCAGTCATAAGTATCAGTAAAAACCCAGGGAGGTGGGGCCTATTTGCACCACAGTCTGACAGTTCTGGAACTCTGCCATGCAGAGTGGCCCCAAACTGTCAACTTCCCATTTGTGCGCCAGCCCAATTGTGGCCCCCACTGCAATTCTCAGGCCAGCCCTGACTCCCACAGCAATGGCAATACTCTCTCACCCCAGCCGACTTCCCCAGCCTGCCCCAATCGCTGCCCTCATTCATCCCAGACTCATCCCCAGGCAGAGCGGCAATGGGACTCCCCACCCCCACTGATTGTTCCCTAAGCCCTGCCCACAATAGACCCTATCCACTTGGCATTGCCTGATGCCTGATGGGCAGTACCAAGGTGTCCCCTGGGCATGGGCATTTTGCCCCTTGGGCAGTGCCAGGGTGAACATGTCCGGGGGAATCCTGTTCAAGGCCAGAGATGCGCACGTCCCACCGTGATCCATTAGAAAAGTTATGGGTCGTGATGGGAGAATTGCAGCCTATGTCTTTCAAAGGATTAACGAGTATATGGAACTCATTACCTGAGAGTGTAGTGGAAGCCAGGACATTGAGTAAAAATTAAGAAGTCGATATACAGATTCCTAATCACTAATGGGTTGAAGGGCTGTGATGAACGGACAGGGAAAGTGGAGTTGAGGGCAAGATGAGATCAATCATGGTTGTATTGAATGATAGAGTAATTCAAAAGGTTGAATTGTGTACTCCTGCCCCTACTTCTTATGATATCATTTATGTTGTACCCTCTCCAAACTCTTTGAATATGTTGCTGCTCACTACATCCCTATCCATCTTTCCTGCAATTCCATGGTTGAGTCTCACCAATCAGGTCTCTGCAATCCACTCCCCCAAAAGAAATTAAAACAGCTCTTATTAAAGTCACCGATGACACTTATGTGACAATCATTTTGAACCTCTCTACAGACTTTGATACAGTTGACAATGCTATCCTTCTTCACATTTCTCTGCCTTCCTTCAGCTCTTTGGGGCTGCCCTTACAATTATTTTCCCCTGTTGTTGTAATTGTTCTATAATAAAGTGTCATATAATCATAGAATTATTACAATGCAGAAGAAGGCCATTCAGCCCATTAAACCCACACTAACAATAATCCCACCCAAACCCTTTCCCAGTAACCCCACTTATTTATCCTGCTAATTCCCCCAACACTAAGGGTCAATTTAGCATGGGCAATCCACCTAATCCACACACCTCTGGACTGTAGGAGGAAACCGGAACACCCAGAGGAGACCCATGCAGACATGTCTCGGGTAAGAATGGGTGTTCGTGAACCTTTTAGGATTAAGGAGATAGAAAAGAATGTGCAAGTTTCTGATTGTTTTGAGATGTCATTGGCAATACCAATAATCTAGGTGATGCCCCCACTAACCTTCAGCCTTCACTATTCCACCAATCTCGTCTCTCCAGCATGGTTTGGTACTTGTCAAATAAAGCTCCCCAAGGTCAGGATGTGCATACAGTAAAACATTAACTGGCCTTCTCCTTTCAAATACCTGATGTATGTTTTCAACAGTTTCAGCTTTAACTGCACTTGAAGGATTTTTTTTAATTGCATGGAGACTGAAAAGAATTTTCTTGTTTGCTTCCTCGATATATACCTGTTACTGAGGAGCAGCACCAGTATCAAATATCTTCTTTCTTCCTTCCATTCCGGACATTGCTTCCACATTCTTACGCCAGTCATGGACTTCAGCTTTGTGTTCCTTTGAATAGAATGGAATTTCTATTAAATCAAACTTCATCATAAAATGAAGCATGACCCTATTATGGTTTCTTTATGTATAGGTTGTCAATGTGTGTATTTAATTTTCTGGTTGTCGTATACACATTTGTTTCAAAATCTGAAGTATAAGTTACTTCCATGGGTCCAATTTTTGGTTCAGCTATAGAGGTCCACCCTAGAATTGATAAGTTAAAGTTTATTTATTAGTGTCACAAGTAGGCTTACATTAACACCGCAATGAAATTACTGTTCTAATCTGTGTAAATAATGACTATTAAATTCTTGTTTCTTTTAAGGATGATAGGAGATCTGATTGAGATATATAAAAATTGATAAATTTTATATAAGCTTAGATCAAATGTTTCTTTTATGGAGCAATCTAGAACAAGACATCATGGGCATTGGTTGAGAGATGGAAGATTTAAAACTGCATTGAGGAAGAATTATTTATTGCAGAGGGTGGTGAATTTGTGAAACTTGCTGCCTCATAGCGCAATGAAGTCTGAATCATTAAATGGTTTCAAAAAGGAGATAGATATATTTTTGATTAAAAAATGGGTTAAATTGATATGGGAAATAGGTAGAGAGGTAGATTTGAGACCAGGGAGAGTTCAGCCATGATCTGGCTCAAAGGGGTGAATTTGCCTACTTCTGTTCCTAATTCCTATGTTTCCTCATGTACACACTACATGGAAATGCCATTCTATAAAGTAACATAATTGAAAAATGAATAATGTAAAACATATGATCAAGTAAATATTCTAGAACTGTAATTGTATCAATGAAAGATACATAGACTTGGTTGAAGTGTGATACCTTTAAAATGTTAGGTTGCAAAACACAATTCCGGTGAAAGAACTATGAGAATGCTGGATGTAAATGACAGTGGGTGACAACAAGACTGGCATATTTTGGAGGGATCTCAGGCAATTGCAACAAACTTTGGTCTACATTTAAAATAAATACAAACATAAAATGCTGGATAAGCTCAGCAGGTGTGTGGGGAGAAACAGAGTTAATGTCCAAATTTTACCATCCCAGCCATCACAGGAATTGAGCGGGTGAGAGGTGGACCATGGCCACATCTGGTGACCTCAGCGGGGAGGGGAGGAGGGGATTTTCCGGTCTCAGGGCAGACGAGTCTGGAAAATCGCGTCCAACATTTCAAACATAATTGGCACTTCTACAGAACCTGCTAGAACAACTGAGTTCATCCAACATTTTCCATTTTTATTTCAGATTTCCAGCATTCACAATATTTTGCATATGTTTGGTCTCTACATTTATCTTCACTCTCTATTTCTCCCTCTCTATCTAGTCAACTATCAAGGGATTCAGTAGTGGGAGGCCTGAAATGAAAATTTCCGCTTGTGTTTTCTATTGACACTAAGGTTAAATTCAATTGAAACAGGCAGCAGTGAATGCAAGTCCACAGCAAGACCATGTGACAACGTTTGCATGACTGCTGGTGTTCTTATTTTGAGTGGACAAGAAAGCGAAGACAGAAACTAATATAATAGAAAGAAATTGAGATAAAGCTATAAACTGAAGAGATGTAGGGCTGAATTTTGAGGCCTCCGTTTCAAAGGAAACCAGTGGTAACGTGATGAAAATAATAGGAAACAACTTCTACTCCATTTCCAGCAACACCCTGATCAGCTATTTTGCTGGGGTCCACACAGTAGAAGAAAGGGCACAATGGATTGATATATTTAAATAGGAATCCCACGTCATCAATAGGACTCTCATTACAATTTTAGGAAAGAATTTGTTGGATGTATGTCTTGCTTGCTTCACTACCTCTCAGCTGATGTCTGGGCCAAAGGGAAGCAAGCAGTTAAGTTTGACTTTATCCTTGTGAGGCAAGAGAAACACGCTTTCTCCCCCTAAGCTTCACAAAGCCAGTCCAGGATGTTGCCACTTAGTTTAGACACTTGTCTGAGATCAGAAGACTTAAAACCTATCTGGCACCATGGACCTGTCTCCTTTCTGTCTGTAAACTGACCAGATAAGCTCATACTGTAGAGTCCCAGCTGACTGTCCTGAGACACTCACACTCCAGTCACTGTCCTCTAGTCAAATACTTCTGAGGCCAGGCCCTGAGAATAGACAAGCCCTCCCAAATTCCACATGGAGGAAAAGGTATAATGCAGAAAACACAAAGAATGGAAACAAGTGAAATCGTGAAATGGATGGCAAAATTAGATGGAACAAAAAATGATTTGGAGAAAAAAGTACAGAGAGGAAATGCAAAGGAGGAGAAAATAAATATTGAAGGGGGATATACGGAATCTATCAGCCCTGAATGCTCAAATACTTCCTTTCTGTCTTTCAGAGCAGATAATTCCTGTGTGACAATTTTTCTACAATATTGGCCTGCAAACAATTTTTGAAAATTAATTAATGGGACATGGGCATCGCTGGCTGGCCAGCATTTATTGTTCATCCCAAATTGCCCTTGTTCAGAGGGCAGTTGAGAGTTAACCACTTTTTGCTATGGCTCTGTAGTCACATGTAAACCACGTTAGGTAAGAACAGCAGGCATCCTTCCCTAAAGGACATTAGTGAACAAGAAGGATTTTTCTGAAAATTGACAATGATTTCACGGTCATCTGTAGGTTCTTAATTCCAAATTTTTTTTATTTAATTCAAATTCCCCATCTGCCGTGATGGGATTTGAATCCGGATCTCCAAAACATTAGCTGAATTTCTGGATTCATAGTCTAGCGATAATGCCGCTTGGCCATCACCTCCCCTCATGATACAAAATAGATCATAGGATACAGGAATTCCATCAAACAACGTGAGACAATGTAACAGGAGCAATGTTTTCCTAAAGCTTCAGCTATAAATGGAGATAACGGCTTACTCTTGAGTATGAAATGAAGCTGAATGTCCAAAAATCTGAAGTAAAATATTTGCAATGAAAAATAAGACACCGACACTATTTTTAATGAATGTAAGTGAGTTTTTAGCAATTTCATACCTTTTCCTCTTCCTTTCTTACTGACTTGAGATTTGATCTCAAATCCATGGACGTTTTACAAGTAGTTTCCGCGAGAGCGCCCAGCATTGCATCAGCAGATACCCTGACCCGGCGTAGGTTGGGACGTTTGAATTTGCCTTTCAGGTCCATGATCTTCTGATTTAAGCCTTCGATCTGAATAGAGGAGAATATATTGTTATTCATACTCTGCAATTTGACCCTGAAGAGTCAAAAACTGCTTCAGTTTTCTTCAGTGAATAGAAATCTAAATGATTCACCTCCTTGGTATTCTTGGACACTTTCATTTCAATGTCGTAGCGCTCGGCGTCAACGCTATCAATCTTCTGGTGGAATTGTTTGCAGATATTCTGGAACATTCCAAAATAGCATGATCAGGATGGCCAGAGGACAGATTCTAAATCGTTTTTTTTGGCTATTACTTTGCATTCCGTTCACGAGAGTCATTTTTATCTTTGCTGCCAGGCAGAACGAAAGTCAATGGGTTACATAAAGAATAGATAATCTACTCTGCCATATAACAACATGGGATGACACAGTGGTTAGCTACTTCACAGTGCCAGGAACCCAGTTTGATCCCCAGCTTGGGTCACTGTCTGTATGGAGTCTGCATGTTCTCCCTGTGTCTGTGCGAGTTTCCTCCGGGTGCTCCAATTTCCTCCCACAGTGCAAAGATGCATGGGTTAGGATTGATTGACCATGCTAAATTGCCTCTTAGAGCTATGGGGACTAGCTAAAATAAATGCATGGGGTTATGAGGATAGGGCCTGGGTGAGATTGTGGTCAGTGCAGATTCAAAGGGCAAAATAGCCTCCTTCTGCACTGTAGGAGTCGAGGATCAGGTGATGAAGGTGAAAATTATCCCCAAAATATATCACTACTCACTAAACCTATCCTCAATAAGACCACAGTTGGATGAATGGCATAAGTCGGCTGTCTTATTCATTTTACCCTCTCTCTGTATTGATGGCAAAGATTCCATCCTCACTGCCTTTTTTGCTTGCCCTCTCTGACATCAGGAACTCAGCATTGTAGAGAACTGCAACCATCAACCTTCATTTTACCACTCTATAATAAAGAGTGCGGTATAATTTGTAGAGTATGTTATTTAAATTACTTCCATGCAAGTGGTTAACCTCAAATCTGTCTACCCGAAAATCAGTGGTGTCCAAAGTCAGCACAGTTTTATAAGATTCTTATAATGTTTAATGCATCAATATTCAGTAAAATATTATCCAAAACTTACCTGGATAATTCGGTTCAGGGACTGCATTGTGGTCTGACTCCAGACTGGTTACCAGCTTCACCGCTTTATGCACTATTCTAATTCACATTCCAAGCTACTGTGACCCCACCCAAGGTGATTTTGTTGTAAACTGCCCTGGCCTGAACCGCCTGAGTCCAAATCCAACAATATCCAAAATCCGGCACATTGCCAAAGCTCTACATTTCACTCCAACCGTGTGTTAATTTGTGACTTCCAAAAATTCATTTTCCTTACTTTAACTTCAATGCCCCGCACATAAAACCCAAAGCTCCGCTTGCCTGCTTAGGCTTTATTCTTCCTGTTGTCCCACTATTAAAGACTTTTGCTTCTACAGAATTAGACTTTTGTACTGTGTTTAAACACTTACCATTTAGGCAATTATTTCTTTATTATTCCTTTTCCTCAAAGTGCATGACTTAACAGATTATTCTGTTAAGTTGTCAAACACATTAGCTTGTCAAAGTTCTCTTACAATCTCCTGTATAATTTCTCAAAATTCTTAATTTGGTGTTATTATCAAATTTCAATTTAGCTCCTCTTTTGATCAGGTTCAATTATTTCTATAAATGGAAAACAAAGAAATTGTAGCACCGATCCCTTTTGCATATCATGATCCAAATTCCTCAGAACTATAATTGATCTTTCAATAGCTGAAGATCCAGGGCTACGTATTTTAATTGTATGGTTTCTATTACAGAATTCCAACTGAAGCATTTGGTATCTATTTCTGATTTTAAAGAGCAGAATTTCTTGCAAATTACACTGTCGTATCAGGAAGAGATGTTGGTAATGCAAGAAATTCAGAGCTAATTCTGATTATTTGGTGAACTACATCCAAAAACAATGCTGTAATCATTGGATCAGACCATTTAAAATTCATTATTTCAAACTTGATGGTGTTGGAAATATACTGTATGCTAATCAACATGTCAAAATCAAAGATAGCTTAAATATTTTGGATATAGCCCATTATTAATGATACTGATTCTATGAATTATATATTTAATGTTAGACTTGCAGGCTGCTGCATCAATGAAGATTGGTATGTATTCAAGTGGTTGCGTCTCTTCTGGTAAAATGTCACATAATCTGTAGTGACATAAGGAGAGAGACTCATGAGCCTTTGTGGCTTTTCCACCTTACACCTGGAACTAGCAACACAGTCTTAATAAACGTACTTTGTGCTTCAATATGTGGTAGCCTTTAATATTTTTCTCTTTGTGGTAAGTCCCAATCGATATATATCAAAGATCTTTAGCTCCAAAGTCTATATTTCAAAAACCCAGATTTGGACTAGCTCGGAAAGTGACAGCTGTTGGCTAGGTTATCTGCAGGGAGTATGAGTTTCAATGGAAGTGCTTCTCGTGAAGTCAGGCAGGGGGAGAGAAAAAGAAGCTCCATAAAGTCATCCCACAAGGAAAATAAGACTGCAACAGCAGCAGGAAGCAGCTAAGATGTTCAATACCAACTGGATCACTCCAGTGCAATGATGGTAAAGCCTGACAACCCCATTTGGTCTGGTAAAATAAGGAAAGCCATTTGTACTTTGAGAATGCACATAAGCATGACTTACAATCACCTTATGTGAAAGGAAATCATATTGCAAGAGGGAGTAAACAGCAGAATGGCAGATGGTCAAGATCCTGCAGGATCTTCAATCATGTTGTCTCTTACTCTTCTCAACTTCAGTGATCCAAGCCTAGCATGTCTAAGCTCATAGAAATAACCTGCCCATTTCAACTACTGGTCTTGTAATCCTTCTCTGAATTGCTTCCAATGCATTTATATCCTTCCTTAAAATGGGGAGACCAATACTGTACACAATACTCCAGATGTGGTCTCACCAATATCCTGTACAATTTAATCATAACCTCCCTACTTATGTATTTAATTCCTTACTCACTAAATGATAACACTCTATAAGCTGTCCTAATTAGTTGTTGTATCTGCATTCTACGCTTTTACGCATCATGCACCGGGACACTTAGATTCCGCTGCATCTCAGAGCTCTTCAATTCCTCAACATTTTGCTAATATGCTTTTTATAAATATTTTGCCAAAAAAACACTTTCTCACATTATATTTAATTTGCCAGGACTCACTCAGCCTATCCATATTCCTTTGCATCCACTTTGCTTCCTTTCCACATCTTACTTTCCTACCTACGTGTCATCAGCAAATTTAACAACTATAACTTGTGTCCTTTCATCCAAGTCTTTTATATAAACTATTCAGGCCTTATACTGATTTCTGTAGCACATGGTATGTTGCACGTTGCTAACCAGAAAAGGCCCATTTATGTCAAATCTCTGATTCATGTTGGCTAGCTAATTTTCTGTCCATGCCAATATATTACTTCCTACACCATGGGCTTCTAGTTCTCTCAATAGCCTTTCATGTGACACTTCATCCTCAATCCTAAGTGCAATACATTCACCAGTTCCTGTTATCCACAGCATAAATTACTTCAAAAAGTGCCAATAAATTGGTTAAACATGATTTCACTTTTACAAAACCATCTTGACTGTGCCTTGGATTTTTTTTTCTGATTTTTCCAAGCAGCGAGTTTCAATGTCTAATAGTAATGGCAGCAGAAAATTGGGCCGGTGCTAAGATGGGAGTTTAGCACCCATCTTTTGGTAGAAAACGTACAGTAAGTTTAAATTTACTGTACTCAAGTTCAGTGTCCTACACTAGCTCCATTTAAGTTTGGATGATTACAGAGTAACCTACTGACTCCTGAAGATTCCCGTAGCATTCAATGTTTTATCAAGTTTGCATTCATTATCATAATCTACAATTTACCTGGAGTTCTTGAATTGAAAGACTTGACGTGTTAAACTGTGGCACACTCTCGTTAAGCAAACGATTTTTCTCTGTATCTCTCTCGCTCTTTTCTTTTTCCAGTTGCTTGCCTGCATTTGCAAGCATCAATTTCTACACATAAAATACAATTGAATATGTTGAAAAAAAAACTTCTAAAACCCCAGTGCTCATTCTCATTCTTAATACTGATTATAGACAGAAAGGGTTTGTTCTTAGGATAGTTGATTACTTAAAAACATTGGAAATGTGTGTCTGATTTACCAGCAAGCAGTAAAATGGCAGGTCAACTATTAAAACTTGTTTGAGAACCATTAACAATTGTTTGCAAAATCTATTATAATTTTCACTATATAACACTGATAAACTACGTCATCAACTCAGTTATTATTATGGGGGCAGATCCAATTACTTCCAGATTAAATGTACTGCCATACAATTGTCATGATAAGCTGAGAGAGTTTATGTATTAGAAACTATTGTTGAAGTTTATTTATTAGTATCACAAGTAGACTTACTTGTCTTACTTGTCTACTAATGCAATATTCATTAATATTGCAATGAAATTACAGTTCAAACCCCCAAGTCACCACACACAGGTGCCTATTTTGGAAAATTTAGAAAAGAAAATTTAGCATGGCCAATGCATCTAACCAGACCATTTTTTGGACTGTGGGAGGAAACCAGAGCACCTGGAGAAAACACATGCAGACGTGAGGGGATTGTGCCGACTCTGCACAAACAGTTACCTGAGCTGAACCTGGCTTCCTGGTGCTGTGATGCAGCAGTGTTAACCACATGTGCAACCTTACCACCCATTGTTTGTGTGAATGGGAGATTCTCCCCTAAATTTTCAGAAGTTGCATCCCAGTTGACATCACTGGGGCCATGGTACTTGATGCATTCACTATTGGATTATGTTAGGTGTGAGAGGAGGGTCACAGACATCAGAAAGATAGGAGTTGAGAAGTAAGCAGAGGTAGACAAGGGAGAAGAAAGGGAAATACATAGAATAGGATATTCCAGCACTTCCATGGCACATTTTCCAGCAGGGACCATCATTGGCCGTCAGTGGGATTGTCTGATCCTGCCAATACCTATGGGGCTTGGTGTACCCCACATCCTCTGCCACTGGGGTTCGCTATTGGTGGGACTGGAAGATCTTGCTGGTGGGAAGGATCAGAAAATTTCAACCATGGTGAGGAAGCGATTGGAAAGTAAGGCATGGGAAGTGCAGAATGCGTGGCAAGAGGAAAATGAATGAATGATCATTAGGAGAGGAGGGGCAGAATACAAGACAAATGGAAAATGGATGGGACTGACTGAAAATAGATGGAATTGGAAGGAGAAAGAGGGCAATGGATAAATAATGTTGACTTGATTAATAGATATTGTGGGAGAGTGGGTATCAATGAAAGGGAGTGTGATAAGAAAAATGAAGAGCTAAAGGGAGTAATAAAGACAGAAGGAGGGAGGTAAATGGGTAACGATGGAGTAAAAAGGGACAGGATGAAATTGAAGAGAAGTGAGAATGAAGCAGAAGCTAGAAACAGCACTTTGAGGAGGAAAAGGAAGAATTTTTAATGAGGATTTTTACTTCCAGATGGACAGCACGTAAAAGACTGCTGATCTGTTGTAATAAATATCATGAAATAAGGTGCCTATTTTAATTGGGTGGGCACCTCAAGTGTCCAACATTAAAAAAATTGTAAACAGGCAGATGGCAAGAAGTTCCTTGGGGTTTAACTATTATTAAACTACGACAGAGAGAATGAGGGGTATACTGGGAAAGGTTAGTGTGTATCAACATTAATTGAATGGCAGTTGAAAGGGAAATTGCTCTTTGCATTAAGCAATCCAAGACAAAAATCATCAACTAACATACAACAGGAGGGAAGGGAGTATCAGATTGAATGAGGGAGAGTGGAGGAAGACAACCACATTTAGACAAATTGGAGGAAAATAAAACTGGGAATGGTGAAGACTAGAGTTTCTGATAAATTGGATGAGGTGCAATGTTTTTCTAAATTGTCCTTGAAGGGGATAGAGTCTTGTTGTGAACTGGTAGATGTTCTTTAGAGCATGATTAATCAATTCTGAGTGCAGTTTTAGCTTCACAATGGCATCTGTGACATATAAAGAACAAAGAACAAAACAGCACGTATGTGTCCACTTCTCATGGAACTCATGCCAAACCCCATTTTGGCCGATGCACACGCAAGGAGCATGCCAGGTTGGCAGATCATGATGTCAATCAACGTCTAATGTTGACGTCCTGCCTGTGTTGCTATTTTGGATCTCAGAGCTTGAGCTAACGGACCTTCATAACCTTTCATAGTTGAAAAGACTCCTAGCAGCTAATTAAAGGAAACATCAACTACGTTTATGTTAGCTGATGATTGATTTCCATTGGAAGTTGCTGTATTTTTAAAAATGTTTAATGGTTACAGAAGTTATTTATTGTTGTGAAAATCCACACAGAGCAGGACAGGTTGCTGGAAGGGAGAGGAGATGGAGGGAGAGAAGAATTCTGAGCTAGAGGTCATATCAACCTAGCATGTTCAGGAAACAATTCTCCAATCTGAACATGAGCATGGAACAGTTGTCTGCATGTCAGTATGTATGTCCTCACTGAAATCTACCACTTCAAGAACTCTATGAGGATAGCACTGCCAGTGACTGCAAAGATGACTGTGGTAGTATACATTCTGTGTGTCAGGCACCTTATAGGCCAGAGCTGATGATATTTGTAATTTCCCAATTTACCATCCAGTGTTGTGTAGGAAAGAACACTGAATCTCTCTATTCCAAGACAGCCAAATCTATCTCAATTTTCCTTACAGAGGGCAGCAAATGAAGAAAGAGCAATGATCTGGCAAGCATTTCAGGATAAGCATGGTTTAGAGTGTCATCAAATGCATACAAGTGACTTCTTAATCTGAGATATACTACAAACCAAACTCATTTCACTGTCTCCTTGTCCAGATGGTGTGCTGTACAGTTTTAAGATAACTTTACAGAATCACCAAATTGTTACAATGCAGGAGGAGGCTATTTGGCCTTTGTGTCTGCAAAGCTCTCCAAATAAGAAATATAACTTAATGCCATTCCGCTGCCTTTTCTCCACAATCCTGCATATTGTTTCTATTCAAGTTATAATATAATGCCCTCTTGAATGCCTCAGTTGAACCTACTTCCACCACGGTTCCAGACAGATCATTCCATATCCCAACCACTCACTGTATGAAAATGTTTAGTTCTCAGATCACATTTGTTTCTTTTGCAAATCACCTCCAATCTGTGCCTTCTCATTCTTGACCCTTTTAGGAGCGGGAACAGTTTCTCCCTATTTACTCTGTCTGAACAAATCTCCTCTCAGCCTTCTTTGCTACAAGGAGAACAGTCCCAACTCTCCAATCTATCCTCATAACTGAAATTTCTCATCCCTGGAACCATTCTTGTAAACGTCTTCTGCACCTTCTACAATATGGTCACAGCCTTGCTACAGTGTGGTGCCCAGATCTATTTCAGCTGAAGTCTAACTAATATCTTGTATAAGTTCAGCATAAACTTCTTGCTCTTGTACTCTATTGGTGGAATTTTACTGGCATGGCTGCTCCAGAATCAGGGCTTTCTTCATTGGCTCAGGTGGGATCTTACGAGCCTCAGGCAGGCGAAGTGGTAGAATTCTGGCATATGTGTCTTTACAAAGTCCTCTATGCTATATGCTTTATTAACTGTTCCATTTACTTGTGCTGTCATCTTTCATGATCTCTGCACATGTACATCCAGCTCCCTCTGTTCTTACACACCTTTTAGAATCTTACCCTTTATTTTATATTAGTCTCAATGTTCTTATCTAATACATCATCTCACATTTCTCCACATTGAACTTCAGCTACCAAACATCTACCCACTTCAACAGCTTGACTATATCCTTTTGAAGTTCTATACTGTCCCCTCACAGTTTATAGTACCTCTAAATTTTGTATTACTAATAAACTTTGAAAGTGTCCCTGGCACACCAAGATTTAGTACCATTAATGTATATCAGGAAAGCGAGCCTGGAAAGTTTCCAGTGATCATTACTCACTCTCTGCTTTGTATTATTCAGCCAATTGGTCATCCAGGTTGCTACTGTCCCTTCCAGAGAGATTGGATGATGATGGACAGTGCCCCAGCAATTTCCATTCTCACTCCATCCATTGTCTTTGGATGAATCTTGTTCTGTCCCAGTGCCTTGTCAACTTTAAGTACAGACCGTCTATTTAACATTTCCTTCTTATCAATTTTGAATGCTTCCATGGACAGAAATTCCTCATCTGTCACTATGGCCTATGTAGTATCTAGCTGCTAGGTAAAGATGAATGCAAAGTATTCATTGCTTTGAATGTATACTACCATAGTCATCTTTGCAGTCACTGGCAGTGCTATCCTGATAGAGTTAATACTTTAACCATGCCCTGTAGCTCCATGTGTAAACACCGTGTCAGGTCCCGAATCAGCTCTACCCTCCTTTTCCCAATCTTTTACCATTTATATGCTCATAGGATTTCTTTTTATGCTGGCTGCAAGTCTTTTCTCACAAGCCCCCTTTGCTTTTTCACCTCCCCTCTGAACATTTTGAAATCCTCTTGGTTCTCAACTGTACCTTCATAAGCAAATGTTCTTCTTCTTTATCTTAGTTTCTACTTTTCATGCAGGAAGCTCTGGATTTAATTGCCCTGCCTTTCCAATTGAAGGAAATATACCTGAGCTGTGTCTTGACTATTTCTGTTTTGAAGTGGCCCATTGTTCAGCTATTATTTCTCCTGCCAACCTTTCATTCCCATACTTGTCCCATTGAAGTTGGTCCTCCTCAGTTCATTAGTTTTACTCTGGATTGCCTATTTACCTTTTCTATCATCAACTTTAGCCTTACATTACAATACTCTGCTCTACCTTTCAATTTTGTCCTGCCTGAAATAAAATCTAGTGCTTTGTTTGTTTCTTTTGTGGCCTTGCTAACCTGTGACATAACCTTTATTGATTTATCTATTTTCTTTTCCCTAAACACTTGTATTTTCCAAGCAATAGCTGATAAATAATAAGATGGGGGCAGCATGGTAGCATTGTGGTTAGCAACATTGCCTCACAATGCCAGGGACCTGAGTTCGATTCCAGCTTTGGATGACTGCCTGTGAGAAGTTTGCATATCCTCCAGCATGTCTTCACAGGTTACTTCTGGCTGTTTTCTTCCATGTTCAAAGGTGTTCAGGTTAGTTGGATTGGCCATGCTAAATTGTCCCTTATTGTCCAAAGACCTGTAGGTTAGTAGGGTGAGGGGGGAGCTTTTGATGATGGGTATAGGCTTGATGGGCTGAATGGCCCTTTCTGCATTGGGATTCTATATTTGTATGGTTACAAAGGAGCCTGCACATAAAAGTTCATGGCCACTGTCATTTCCATAGCTACTAACAGTGCATTCCTTGTTCTTGTTATGAAGTTGCAGCAGAGTTCAATGAAGTGAAGACATCTGATACACTGTTCTATACTGAAGTCCCAATTGGAGGAGTGCTTTCTGGGCAAATATGGTCTCCTGCTGTGAGCTAATCTCGCCTTCATCTCCTCTCTCTTCCAATAATTTGTTTTGCCCTGTATGACCTCTATTATTCTTTTAGTATGCTGTATTGCAATGAGAAATGCATGCATCCATTTTTGAGAGCAACTGGTCTTTGCAAGTTAGCAAAAGGTCTTTTCCCACTTGAAGTCAGCAAAAAGTCTTTTCCCACTTTTCGCACCATTCCCTGTGGACAGTTGCATCTTTGAACAATTGTGCAAAGTGCCAACACTTGTGGAATTGAAGCAATCCAAAAGAACAAGTAATCTGTCAGTCATCCCTTTAAATAGCACTGTTAGGGTGAATTCATCCTGCTGTTAAATGTATGTTCAGCTGTGTGAGGTCAAGAGAGGGTGTTGACTTCAGAATTGAGCTCAAAAATGGCAGTGTGACATTGAGTCAGCTTTGTAAACTGATGTCAAGATTGGCCTGTTGCAATCTTGCAATCGTTCACCGCACAAGTCATTGCTCTCACCCATCGAGCTTTTGGTGTGACTCACCCCAAAAGTGTGTGTGCTTGTCATTTGGTCCCTAAATAGCACACGTAATGAACGCCCTGACCACAAATGCTTTTGATCCCAATCTCACAGCTACAGGAATTGTCAACCTCTTTGAAGCTGTTGGTGTGCTTCAGTCTTTTGCATCACGTTTGGACATAGGTTGTTAAGCACTGAGAGTGCAATAGGATATTCATGAAGATAGGTTCACTGTGTGTAAACAGACTTCCTAAGCTCTGTAACTGTGATTTCCATCTATTAATGGAGCAATAATCTAACCTGGCTTTCATCCATTGCCTGCAAAGTGACTGCATTTCAGCGAGATTAAATAATGCAGTGATAATTCACATACACCAACATTGGAGTTGCCTCATGTTGTAACACCGGAACTAAGAGCTTCTGGAATTTTTATAGACAATATCGAGTGTTACTGCAGTTTAAATACCAACTGACTGATGCAATGTCTGTCTTGTCAAGAATTCAACTGAGAGCGAAAAGTATTCTTTTAGGCAGTTATCTGTTTTTGCGCTGAATAGAATGGCTTAAAAATGTAACTGTGTCAATTTCTTACCTTAAGATGGATTTTCCGTGCAATTGTGACTTTGCATTTTCTTGGCTTTCATGATAAACAAGAACATATCGTTATTTAATTGGAATGAAACAAGATAGTGTAAATAAATAAATCAAAAGTAAATCAGATGGAAAAGCTGCCAAGTCCCTAACCACCCGTATAAATTACAGGGCCACAGAACAATTGTGTTTTAAAACAGAGTGCACAAGAAAAGATATCACTTTACAGAAGGAAAGGCTATTAGTAATTTGAATAAGCAGTTGACACGTATGTTCAAAGACACTAAATCAAAGTAATGTGGATTTATTCTGAGTGTGGGACTTCAGCATGGAATCTTGCCTTCTGGGTACATTGCACCTTGCATGTGGAAACAATAATTTTCCATATTCTTGACAGGAAACTAACTGAGCACGTGACATTTCCTGACATGCTTCATTGGTACCCTATTGTGGCAGAACACATTTCTTCCTGAATATTCAGTGGGATTGGGTGATATTTTGCCCCTTCAGTCTGCACCACAGTTACAGTACAACATTTCCTCTCCCTGCGACCTTTAACTGCAAAACAGCAATTCAACTCCCAGTGATACAAAACCACAGCGAAAGATCCTCAGTCGAGTGTGAAAACCAGGTGAAGTTCTACTGCTGGTGTCATCTGTGGCTCAGTGAGAACACTGTTGCTTTGGATCAGAAAGATTCTGGTTTCAAGTTCCATCATACGTGGGCCCATAAGCTAGATTGATGCAGCAGTAATATACTGAAAAAGTGCTGCACTGTCAGATGTGCTTTTTTTTGGGAATGGATGCAAAACTTTAGTAGTCTCATCTGTCTTCTCAGCTTGATGTAAAAAAATTTCATATCACTCTTTAGAGAAGATCAAGAGAGTTCGCTTTGATTTTCTGGCCAATATTTATCCCTCAACCAACATCACTAAAACAGATTATCTGGCCAGTTTTACATTGCTTTTTGCAGGATCTTGCTGTGAGGGAAACTGGCCACTGGTTTTTCCTTACATTACAATGGTGACTTTATTTTGGAAAACTGTATACTTGGCTGTAAGGTACACCAAGAAGTCCTATGGTTCTGAACATGCAAGTTATGCCAATATGCACTGGGAGTAAATTCATTATCAGAGTAGCCAACAAGGTGGTTGCTGTTGGAAATTCTAAATGCATACTGCTTCTTGAGTGAGACTTGAGCTTAGAACATGTAAAAATAGAGCTCATTTGGCAATTAATCCCAGTTATTTCTCAGGCAACATACCAGGCCATTAACTCCAAAGGAGGTTACCAGGACAATAATTCTAAAACTCAAGGCAACACCCCATTAAACAGCCAACGAATCCCATTTTAGTCAATGGTGATCTGTTTTATGGGCTCTGGCTTTCATAGTTCCCAACTGTTAGATACTTGGTGGAAGGACAGGATAAAAATGGGTGTTAACAATCCCCATTGATCCTGTTTCATTGCTGCTACATATTAACCCACTCTTTTTAGCTGACAAGCAGGAAAACTGCAGGAAGGAAATGGGGTCCTGATTGAAATATTTAGTTTGGGCCTGATTAATGTCATACAAATTGCAAGGCATTGGAGAAGAGGTAGCGTGGCTCCCTCATTAGCCATAACTGCTGGACTCTGGGCCAGGCCAGGTCTAGAATGCTGGTTTCAAATTAATCCTGCACGTTTTCTCATGGCTCGGGGAATGGGATTTGGAGGGAAGTTCTTCTAGGGGGATGACAAAGAAGCCATGATTTTTTTTGGAGTAGCTGATCCTATCTCTCCAGTATCTCTGTGAACACTCCTGCCCCCACCCCCCGATCAATGCTCTGTTCACAGCCCACCAATACCTATCAACCCAATTACAACATATGTCACTATTCAGTTATTCCGTTCATTGAAGCATCCAATCTGTCTACGTTCATTGGAAAAATCAGGACCTGCAAACGATATTCCAATTACGGACTCATGATCTCTGCAATGATCTATGCAAACTTAGAATGCTTGTGTAATGACTTTAATCAGGCAACTGAAGTGGGCCTGTAACAATATGAACTCTCTGATTAAGGGCCACATTGATGGATCAGTCGGGGAACCTCTTGCCCTCTACTTAACCAGGTGTGTTGGTCCTCCTGGGACATCTAGCGTAGACTAATAACTGAAAGCACTCTATATGCTGTTGTCAGACTGGTAAATAAAGGGACTTTGGTGAAGGAATTTTCGTCTCCAAGGACTTATTACAGCTTGTTTTGACTTCGGTGTAAAGGGTCGAATTTTGCCGTGGGAATTGTAATAGGTGGGGCACAGACCATGCAAAGGCCCGCTGACCTTGGATGGGATTTTCCAGTCTTGGGCTGAGCGTGGCCAGAAAATCCAGCCCAAATACTTTTGCTTCCATGGTCCCATATTCGGGGTCTTTTTTTTTTTAAATATTAGTTTCACATTGGCTGGATTGTTTCATTTACTGTCAATGAGCACACCTCAGCTCTTTTCACTTTTTCTGACTGAAGCCAATTGATACATTCCTCTCGGGTACTGACCAGAGTGAAAATTTGCTGCGATGACATTGGTTTCAGTCACATTCGCAATCCAAAGGAAAAGTACTCCTCGGTGTACTTGTATTAAATGATTTCTGTCTAAATGATCATTATTTTTCATTTATCCACAAATTTAAAAAAAAATTAAAATCTGCTTGGTGTTCCTCAGCACATCTGATTGTTCGGTGCTCCGACCAAGACCGCAAGAAATTACAAAGGATCATGAACAGTCCACCACGCAAACCAACCTTGCACCAAGTGTCTCCGTCTACATTATCTGCTTTCTCTGATAAGTAACCAGCAATATGAAGGACCCCCACTTAACCCAGACATACTGTCTTCCATCTTCAAACATGGAAAAAAATATAAAAGTCTAAGGTCACGTTCTAATTGATTCAAGGACAATTTTCTCCCTGCTGCCATCAGACTTTTGAGTGGCCCTACCTTCTATTAAGTTGATTTTGATCTACACCCTAACTATGACAGTGACACTACATTCTGCACCCTCTCATTTCCTTCTCCCCTACATATGGTATGTTTTTCTGCAGTGTAAGCAAAAAACAGTACTTTTCACTGTATCCCAATATATGTGACAATAAATCAAATCCAATCAAATCAAAGAGGATATTTTTAAATGTTTTCAATTTTTCTGATAAGTCAGTTGTCCGACAGGGCTAAATTTTTAACAGTAAATAGGCAAATATTTAGATCTAGTTTGTCGCAGTGAGCTGATTTTATTGTATCATTGCCACTCCCCACATTGTGTGTCTAAAATGAACAGTTTCCAAAGCAAAACATTTTTGATTCTATGAGTCCTCGCTCTCCAGCCAGAGCTTTTCCAAATTATCATCACCTTCTGCTTTCTATTTTGAAGCCTGTTTTCAATCCAGCAACATAATTTGGCACCGTGGACTTTTCTACAATGCCCTGGCCATCATCTGCACCTCAACCAACATCTAAAATAGATTATTGGGTATTTATTTCATTGCTGTTTGTGAGATTTGCTAAGTGCAGATTGATGCATTTTCTGCATTGCAATAACTATTTTTCTTTCCCCATTCCTTTTAAGTGTCATAGTGAGATTGTAATAAAATGCCTTTGAATATTTGAACACTAGATAACTCTCTTCTATATATTTAGTTACCTACTCAAAGCGTTCTATTCAATGTGTGAAGTCTGAACAATTATTTGTAAAGCTCTGATAATCTAGCTATTCATTAGATCAAGGAAGATGACCTTGGCCCAAATTTTCTAGTCAAGATTCATAGAATAGAATCCTACAGTGCAGAAGTAAGCCATTCAGCCCATTAAGCCTGCAACAACCACAATCCCATCCAGGCCCTATCCCCATAATCTCATACATTTACCTTAGCTGGTCCCTCTGATGCAAAGGCAATTTAGCATGGCTAATCCACCAAACCTGCACATCTTTGGATTGTGGGAGGAAATCAGAACACTGGAGGAAACCCACGCAGACACAGGGAGAATGTGCAAATTCCACTCAGATAATGACCTAAGCTGAGAATCGAACCCAGATCCCTGGCACTGTGAAGCAGCAGTGCGAACCACTGTGCCACTGTGTTGCTCCTTGGAGTTCCTGATTCTATCCTGATCAGACAAAAGTTACCCATTTACCTTCCTCCAATTTTACTGATCAATCTTCCAATAGAAGATCCATTCAAATTCTCTCAATGCAGCAAACTCTTTGAGACAACAATGAAGAGAGCCCATGTAGAAGCAACATCCCTTCACATGGCACTAGCTGTCATATTCTGGGAAGAGTTTAAATGTCCGAAGGCTTCTTTGTAAAGCTTTGGAGAGAAGGTAAGTGTGTGAAGACCTAGGATGAGTAAGCTAAGTGGGTAAGAGAATAAGGTGATTTCTGGGATGGATGGCAAGAAGATAAGTGAGCAGAATGAAAGCTGGGGAGAGTAGTAGGTGGATAGGGTGGCAGGTGGATAGAGTTGTTGGAGTGGACCGGAAGGGGTTTTCAAATCAGAAGCCAGTGTAGTGTGGGGGGAATTCTATTCATCTAAGAATGAGACTGCAAACCTTATCCCAAAATGCAGAATTGGGGCTATTAACAGAGTTGGCGCAGACCCAGGTATCAACATGGATAATTCAGTGGTGACCCATTTATGAGGCACATGCAACCACATGTGTACTACTAAAGGCTCCCAAGGCTCTGCCAGGCTTAAAGAAATTAATACTCCTAAATGTCAAAGGGAACTATTTATAAGCCTCTTTATTGTCTTTTGCCTGCAGTAGGTTGGGGACCGCACAAAAAGACAAAAGCAGAATTTACACCAGCTCACTATTGGCAAAGATTCTGCCACAATATTATAAAGACCAACTGGGAGGAATTCTTGAAGCAGACAAAGGGCTGCTCTAACCTATCACTTGGTGTAAGGGGATAGTAACCCGGTTGGGTTAATTGGATTTTTGGGAGAATTGGGAATTGGGATCCAATCCAACAACTCTACCCACCTACCACCGTATCCACCTATGACTCTTCCCAGTTTTCATCCCATCCACTTATCATCTTGCCATCCATCCCAGATATCACTATATCCTCTTACCCACTTAGCTCACTCACCCTAGGTCTTCACACACTTACCTTCTCTCACTTCTACTGTTTATATAATATTATTCTCAGGTCCAACTTGTGATGCTCTTTCACCCAGAAACAGTACAGGAAGAACAAAATGTCATTTCTTTAAAATATCTGTGGAATGTGTATTTTTTAAACTCAGGACAGGACTTTGAATTTGCATCAATTTTTAAGGGTTCAATTATAATGTTCTTAATTAATAAGAAATTCTGGTTCCAGTGGCCTGGTGACCCATGACCTGGAAACAATGCTAAAAGGAAGGAAGTCAGCATACAAAAGCTGTGTGGCTAGAAGGTACATAAGTGAGCTGGAGGTAGAAGGTGATCAGCACACAGATGCAGGAGATCTAGGAGGTATTGTGTGAGCTAGTTAAAAAGATCCAAAACATGGAAAGGTGTGTGAATTGCTCTGAGATGCTAAACAGCTAGGTATATAATTAAAGTGGTCAAACCATGAACTCTGGTGCTATTAGTTGAAAAGGGATTCTAGAAAGCCATACTATCAGGACTGTCATCACCAAAGAAGAGAGGGCAAATAAAAATGTGCCTTGCTGATGATAATTGCACCTATGGAGCTCAGGAATGAAAACTGTTGTCAGATAGGACTGCTAACCTATCTTGTGTAAATAAAGAGAGCACAGTGTGGAACTGTGTACCTTCATAATGTCACACATGCTGAAGTGGACTGTTTGTAGGTGTGTAAGAATAATCTTTGTTGTGTCAACTACTTAAAGTGAAATTTAGCTTTTTAATTAATCTATTATTCACTGTTAATTTAAATTGTGTTGGCTCTGATTCACTTTAAAGTAAAAGTTATATAAAAAAATGAAATCTTGTTGGTAAATTTTTCAGTTGTTTGGTTTGATTTTCCCCCTTCTGGATTGCAACATACTATGGAACTATTTAGTCCATTGCCATTGTTTTACCTACTGCCTCATTTGATCAGCCATGTTCTTATTAAATGATGGAGCAGGCTCAAGGGGCTAGATGGCCTACTCCTGCTCCTAGTTTTTATGTTCTTATTTATAAAGGATTGTATGGCATACTTCTTTGTTTCCAGATGTATGGTATATATTTATTCCTCGTTTTGATGACAATACTGACATTCTGACAGGCATAAAATCACAAGTCTGTTTTTATACTCTTGCTAATTGTTTTATCAACAGGTGGGATTCTCTGCTCCTGCTGGTAGCACACCCTCTCCCCTGGGTTTCGCAGTGATGTGGGGTGACATCAATGGGAACTTGTGAACACTGTGCTAAGAGGCCATGAACTCCCTCTGTCATTTTGATCATGCCAGACATTTTGTCAACTTGGATACATACCCTCGATTAGAATAGAACTTCACACAATGTACCCAACTGTTCCTGCACCTGATCTAGCAGTAAGTGGTGCTGACATTGGGTGAAAGAAGGGGAAAAGCACCCACGGCCTAAACTTCTAGTGAGGTCCAAGGGTATGAAGGTGCAAATCACCCACCAGTGCCCAAAACTTAGAGAGAGAGCTTGGTTTCACTCAGATTCTGCCCTGTCATTTCCCATTAGGGAGGGAGAGTGTGGTTCCTCCATCTTACTATCCCCTTATACCAAGTGATTAGGTTAGGGCAGCCCTTTGTCTGCTTCAAGAATTCTTCCCAGTTGGTCTTTATAATATTGTGGTAGAATCTTTGCCAATAGTGAGCTGGTGTAAATTCTTCTTTTGTTTTTTTTTGTGTGTGGTCCCCAACCTACTGCAGGCAAAAGACAATAAAGAGGCTTATAAATAGTTCCCTTTGACATTTGGGAGTATTAATTTCTTTAAGCCTGCCAGGGCCTTGGGAGCCTTTAGTACACATGTGGTCTTGTGTGCCTCATAAATTGTCACCACTGAATTACCCACGTTGATACCTGGATCTGCTTCAACTCTGTTAATAGCCCCAATTCTGCATTTTGGGATAAGGTTTGCAGTCTCATTCTTAGATGGATGGAATTCCCCCCACACTACACTGGCAGAAACAAATCTTTCCCCAGCATTTCAAATGGTCATATTCCATTCTCATAAGATATAGGAATAGAATCAGGCTATTTGGCCCAATGAGTCCGCTCTGCCATTCAATCCTGGCTGATTAGGTTCTCAATCCTGTTCTCCCTGAATCTTTTTCCCTGTAATCTTTGCTCCCCTTATCAGTTAAGAACCTATGTATGTCTTAAACACAGTTAATGACCTGGCCTCCACAGCCTTCTGTGGCAATGAATTCCATTGATTCACTACCCTCTGGCTGAAGAGAATCTTCCTCGTCTTGGTTCTAAAGGATCATTCCCTTACTCTGAGGCTGTGCCCTTGGATCCTAATCTCTTCTACCAATGGAAACATCTTCACATCCAATCTATCCAGAATTTAGCATTCTTGACCAGCACAAAAAAAAAGAAGGAATACATTAAGAATTGTTTTGTACATGTAACTATCTACAAAGTCTATTGGTAGATTGTAGACATGTGGCTTTTTTGAATTTATCATATACTTATCTCAATGGTTAAAGCAATGTTCACAGAAAGGAATTGGAAGAAAACCAAAACTAACCTGTACATTGCTGCACAGAGGGAAAAAGAAACCAGAGAAATAAATGTTAATATTATTTCTGAAATGACTGCATTTCAAAACTGTAATCTGCTTATAGAAATTAGAAAACTCAAATAGAAAGCTCTAGTACTTACGTTCCTTCTGACATTTTGACCTGTATGATGATAAAACAGTGCTTTGTGAAATTTATTTCAAATAACACATTTTTATTATTTTTCCAACATGCACGACAGATCCTCATTTAGTGTATTGCATTCACATTCTATTATGCAATGTTATTTAACCTACTTATCACACTAATAAGCAAACTTTATAGAAACCATACAGTGCAGAAGGAGGCCATTCAGCCCATTAAGTCTGCACTGACAAGAATCTCACCTTAGGCTACATCCACATGACCTCACATACTTACCCTGCTAATCCCTCTAGCCTATGCATCCCAGGACACTAAGGGGCAATTTAGTATAGCTGATCCACCTAACCCGCACATCTTTGAAGTGTGGGAGGAAACCAGAGCACCTGGAAGAAACCCATGCAGACATGGGAGAATGTGCAAACTCCACACAGACAATGACCCAAGCCAGGAATTGAACTCCTGTCTCTAGACCTGTGAGGTGGCAATGTTAACCACTGTACCACTATGTCATGTATATTGTTGTGCTTTATTGTACAGAATTATAAATCCCTGTACTTATGTTCTTTTTGATTGAATGTGAAGTGTCAAATGATTTCATTGTTAGATTTATGAAGAGTTCATTAACACTTGCTCATGACAATAATTTGTCAGCTTGATAGATTCTCATGGCTGAGTCAGCTGGTTGAGGAATCGAGTCCAACTCCATGCATTTAATCTACAATTCAGGTGAGAGGTTAAAGTGAAGCTATTTGTTGGGGGTGTGGGGAGTGTGCAAAGCTGCACAATTCGAAGAACAAACTGAGAGTTCTCCCAGTATTCTGAATTCTACCTTAGGCCAGAAGGTTGCCTATGGCAATACGTTTTGTTCAATTGACTGCTATGATTGGCCGATGTAACAGTAATGACTGCACTTCTAAAACAATTAGCTATGAAATGCTTTGCAATATCTTGAGGACATGATTAGGTTTTACAGAGGCAAGATCATTCTCTATCAAATGCAGGTTATCATATTGCTCAATTTTATTTATTGGCTATTTTTTTTGAACATGGCAAATGTAGTTCCAGTAGTCTAGATTGTATTAGACTTCTGATGATCAAAGAGGCTTGATGGCCAGTATACTTTGATTAATCAATGGTTAGCACTGTTGTCTCACAGTGCCAGAGCTGGCATTGATTCCTGGCTGAGTCACTGTCTGTGCAGAATCTGTATGTTCTCCCCATGTCTGCATGGGCTTCCTCCGGGTGCCCTAGTTTTCCCCCTCAGTCTGAAATATGTGCATTGGCCGTGTTAAATTCTGTGTACTTGAATAGGCACTGGAGTGTGGCGATTGGGGGTTTTTCACAGTATCTTCATTGCAGTGTTAATGTAAGCCTACTTTTGGCACTAATACTTAAACTTAACCCTGATTCGAACTCAGATCAGAATTAGAGGTGGGAAATCTCAAATGGGCTATGCCCCTATTTGCCCAGAGCATGCCTCTGGGAAGTCATAGAATCATAGAAACACTACAATGCAGAAAGAGCCATTTGGCACATTGAATCTGCACTGACCTCAATCCCATCCCCATGTCCCTACATAGTTATTAGCTAACCCTTCTAATCTCTGCATTTTAGGACACTAAGGGACAATTTTAGCATAGCCAATCAACCTAACCCACACATTTTTGAACTGTGGGAGGAAACCGGAGTACCTGGGGGAAACCCATACAGACACTAGGAGAATGTGCAAACTCCACACATTGGTTGGTTGATCCAACCAGGAATTGAACCCTCTTTCCTGGAGCTGTGAAGCAGCAGTGCTAAGTATTGTGCTACCATTCTGCCCAATGTTAACTTCCGGACCTTATTTACGTACTCCAACACTAGCTCCCAAGTAGAATGATCTCAATACAGGTGAATGGGAGTCCAAACTCACTGAGAGGTGGGGGTTGAGGCTGTTGCTCCAAGCCCACACAAATGCCTTTTTGCAAGGTATTTAAGGATCTGGAGGGCATCATATGATCCATGATTAGAGTGGTGAAAATAGCCACAACCTGGGAGGAGCAAGGTAGTCACAAGCAGCCATACAAAATATTTTTTAAGATGACAGTCACCTAAGTTCTCATGGCAGATTGAAACCTTACTTGGCAGTGGTCAAAACAGCATATACATCCCAATTGAAAATAAGTCCCCATTCCCCAGAACAGCCACCCTCAGGCTGATCTCAGGCAAGCACAAAGAATGGTAGTGGAAACTCATCATGAATATGAGCAAAACTTCTCATTGTAACACTCTTGCCTGCATCATTGCTGCCAGGGACACTGTTTCTGCTATACCCTTCTCCTCTCAGTTGCATTCAGTGACATTCAGATATGTATCATTGGCAAACATAGCTCCAAGAGGAAAATCCTTCACTTTGGGGCTGTAAATCTTGTTCATAATAATTTCAGCCTCCAGGGGTCAGGAAGAGTTCGTTATTTGCTTTTATGCGTATATTATGGTTGGACTTCTCCAACCACATCCACAGCTGGGATTCACCAGTCCCGCTGCAGTGAATGGAGTTTTGGCTGAGTGCCAAATTCTCACTAGCAGCGGTGGCGGGGTGTACAACATTACAGAATTCTGGCCTATGTTTGGTCAGCTTGAAGTGTAATGTTCCATGCTAGTTACACTCCTTCAGGGACAAAGACAGCATATAAGGTCACTATCATCCTCAGAGTCCTAACCTAAAACACACTCGTGGAAGAGGAACAATTCATTTTCACTTTGTTAGCATTATATTTAAATCCAACTATTAACTTTACCAGTTTGTGAGGGGAGTTAACATGTATGCCGCAAAGTGAGAAAATTAATATTAATTATGTCTCCAAGCTATTTATCCACAACAACATCCATTCAATTCTACCTTCTGAACCAATTTAAATTAACAATACAAATATTGAAATAGACGCACTGTGAATAACAGAGTACTTTAAATATATATAAACGATTGCAATTATCTTCTATTACATTTTTATGTTGACCACCATATAATTAAAAAATAAAAGGACCCATTATACAGGATTTAAAAGTTGTTCATTTTGCAAGCTGTATCAAGTTCCTTTCACACAAATGGATCTTACCTTGCTCTCTGTTGTTTAGACTAATGAAGAATTGTAATCTAGTGAGCATTAAAGGCACGTTGTGCATTTATTGTTGCTGCTTTTATTCTTGACTTTCCATGAGTGGTTGGTTAAAATAGCACCACATGATTCACATTGCTTTGCCCTGACATTGTAGAGCGTGATTTTTCTCTTGTAGTAGTCCAGTGATTTACAAATACCTACCGTCATCTCTCAGGCACATTCCTTTTATAGCTACAATTGTCTACTGCATAGGCACCATGGAACAATTCAGAAGGTGGCTTTAAAATTGCCAGGGGCAACTGAACTCACTGGATGACATTTTCTCTGATATTGGCAAAGGCTTGTGGGAAAAGCACTGTTAAGGCCAGCAATGGCAACGGTGGCTTTTTCTGCCATATACTGCAGGACTTTAAAGAAATAAAAGGCAAGAGTTTTGCACTGTATAGCTGGTCTCTAAATCACCCATTCAGCCATCACCTCAGCGAATCAATGATAGCCATTTTTAAAGGCCACCCCAGCACAGAGTGGAAAACCATAAAATAATCTTCACCCAAGTGCACCCCTGGCATTATTCTGGCATGAATGCTGCACTCACTCTGAGCCTTCCTGAGATTGTGCCACTCCTGGTGAGCAATGACACAGTGGTTAGCACTTCTGACCTCAGGTCACTGTCTGTATGGACTTTTCATGTTCTTCCTGTGTCTGCGTGGGTTTCCGCTGGGTGCTCCCATTTCCTCCAGAGATGTGTAGATTAGGTGGATTGACCAATTGCCCTGTATACTGGTATTCCAGCAACCCACCTATCATGTTGATTTCAGGCAGGAATTTCCAGTCTTACTTGAGAGAGGCTGTAAAATCCTGCTCTTAGTGTCAGGGAGATTAACAGGGTAAATACTTGGCGTTACAGCGATGGAGCCTGGCTGGGATTGTTAGCAGTCCAAACTCAATGGCCCAAATGGCCTCCTTCTGCACTGAAGGGAATCTATGATTCTATTCCATGAGGTGTATGCATTCTGAGACCTGTCATGCTTTATGCCATTCTGATATTACACCACTATAAATGCATTATTTGATATAGGGAGGTTTTTCTGGTGCATGAGTCCTTCCTATAATGGGATGCAATTTATTGTAAAGTGGCTCCTGACATTGAACAGTGGGAAATATAGCATGACACTAATGGGACTGGAGGGGGTAACGATCACTTCCTGTCTGTAGGTCAACGTAACATGTGACTTTGGCTTTCTTGTGATATATTCTGACAAATTCACCCTTGCAATCGGGAATTGAAAATTCCTGTCACTGAAGCAGGAAGATGCCAGTGTAACAGCTTTTTAATTTGGTGAAGTAATGCAAGAGATATTAACGATCTGTTTGCCTGGAAAAATCAGTTATATTAACTGATATATTTTGGTGTTGAACAAATCCATCTCCCCTTTGCCAGTGATCAGGTGCGTCAATGGGTGAGCCAGCTTAAAATAAACTCTATTCACTCTTCAGCGCTGAAAACCCACACTCCAAATTAACATTGTGACTGATCTCTTTTGTGAAATGGGGCAAAATGTTTTTACAAATATGTTTTAATGATCCTGTTGTGACCAGGAGATTAACAAGCAAATCACAGGGCCTTTGGTAATGAACACTTCCACAATTTTACCATTGCAGCCAAAATAGAAATACCAGATGTAACAATCTGCCTATTTTTTACATGGATCATTGTAGTTGGGTGGCCTGCACTTAAACTGAAAATGTTTCAGCTCAGTAAAACTAAAATCTACTTGACCGATTTTAGTTAAAGATAAAAGTAGCTGCTGAATAGAAATACAGATTAAGAAAATGGAAATAAAATATGTCCCATTCATAAATTGTGAAACATTCTTTCATGTGATGTGAACACTGTTGGCAAGGCATATATTTCTGGTGAGGCATGTATTTATGGCCCATCCCTAATTGCTCATGAGAAGGTGATGGTGAGCCACATTCTTGAACTGTTGCACTCCAGGTGGTCTGGGTATTTCCATTCGCATTAGTGCTGATAATCCCCTGTTCTGTGAGACAGTGCAGCTGCAACTCTCCTTCTCGCTTCGCCTTTTTCAACGCTTTGTACTTTGAGTAATGATTTAACTCGGTAATGTTCTCCCTGGGGTGACAGTGATTTATTCAAATTAAAATCCACTAGAATTTTTTCAGATATTTTGTGCTTGAGTAATTGGAGGCAGAATGTGTGCTGAGTATTTGGGAGGAAGAGTTGATTTAGGCCCATGATTCCCAATGCTTTCCACTATTGGGATTTTCCTCATATCTGGTCTGTTGTAGACTAATTAATAAAGTTCAATTGTACCTCTTAACCAACAACTCTGCTCTCTTCTAATTATCATGATATAGAAAGTAAAATCGATGGAGCAATCTATTTTTGGCCAGCGATTCCTATATTTCTATGATGCTAACTGCAAATGCGGAAGCGTTCAGTGACGTGAACAAATGTATTTCCACGTTATTTTGGGTTCCTGGTTTCATTTTGTGCCAAACATCGTCCCACCATTGGTCCTTAGATTTCCTGTTCCTTTCCCCATGTGGGGAAATGGGGGAGGTGTCACTCCACCATTGGTCAGATGTTAGCAATTCCATAAAATATCTCTTGTTTTGCCCATCTTAAAGCAGGAAGCTGATCCACCTTGCTGTAGCCTGGCACTGGGAAAATTCTTTGGCAACAAGATGGCATTGGGGGCTGTCCCAACATGACTCCCAATGTCACTCACCCTCCCCTTCCATTTTACCACCCAGGGACTGACAAAATCCTGCTGACTGCCTCTGATTCAGTGCATTCAGAGGGGGTTTGGTTTCATTTGATTTATTATTGTCACATCTATTAGCATAGAGTGAAAAATATTGTTGCACGCAATACAGACAAATGTATTAGAGAATATGAAGGAAAGGAGAGAGTGCAGAATGTAGTGTTGTAGTCATAGCTAGGATGTAAAACAAAAAAAATCAACTCAGTGCAGGGAAGTCAGACTTTTGTATTTTTTCCTGACAGAAGGAGGTGGAACTGAGAATGTCCAGGGTGTGTGAGATCCTTAATTATGCTGGCTGCTTTGCTGAGGCACTGGGAAGTATAGATAGAGTCAATGGATGGGAGGCTGGTTTGTGTGATGGATTGGGCTACATTCACAAACTTTTGTGGTTCCTTGTGGTCTTGGGCAGAGCAGGAACCATACCAAGTTGTGATACAACCAAAAAGAATGCTTTCTATAGTGCATCTGTGAAAGTTGGTGACAGTCATAGCTGACATGCTAAATTTCCTTAGTCTGAAAAAGTAGAAGCATTGGTGGGCTTTCTTAAGTATAGTGTTGGCATGGGGGCATCAAGACAGGTTGTTGGTGATCTGGACACCTAAAAATTTGAAGCTTTCAACGCTTTCTACTTCGTTCTCATTGATGTAGACAGTGGCATGTTCTCCTTTTAAGCTTCCTGAAGTTGATGACAACCTCTTTCATTTTGTAGACTTTGAGGGAGAGAGTTACTACATCCAAGAGGTTTTAATCACTGTTGATGGAATGGTGATGATACCCAGGTGGGAATGCAAACTAACATATAAATGGATCACAGGGGGGAGCCACAGTTGGTGAATAGCAAGCCTGCATTGCGGCTTACAAAGGTAAGCTTTTGTAAAGCAGCGCTCAGGACAAACCAGGGAATATAACATTCATCCTGCTTTTCTACAAATGAAAGCAAAATCAGGGTCACAGTCATATAAATACGTAGCATATTTACAGCTGCGTGAAATCCATCATAGATCCAAGCATGACATTGTAAGTTTAAGCATGTTAACAATAATGACAATGTGTATCGTACTGGTAAACAATAGAGCTTCCTTTGAAGATCTTGTCCCTTTCAAGATAAGGTTCTTTCTGAAATGAAAATTGATCTGGAGATTACATACTTGCATCCCCATCTAAACAGGAGATAACACAGATGAAGTTTACTGTCAATTTCTTGCACTGTATCAGAAGCCTTTCTTAGAGATGAGTTATGATGGTTGTTGTGAGCAATGGAAATGTAACACTAGGCAGAAGGCTGTGGACTCCAGGTCATTGAGTGTCTTTAAGACAGATTCTTGATTGATAAGGGGATCAGGGGTTATGAGGAAAAGGCAGGAGAATGGGGATGAGAAAAGAAATCAGCCTTGATTGGCGGGCCACACTTGATGGGCCGAATGTCCTATGTTCTTACTATATTGGACTGCTCATCACGGAATGTGGCTTCGCATGCATTTCTGTGTAAAAAGGACAAGTAGTTGACCTCAAAGTGCTTGATGTTGATAAATGTTCACTTTTCAAGGACCAAGTTCCCTTCACCTGACAGTAACATTCAGGGAAGAAAATCATAAATAAATAAATATTACAAACGCTCAAATTGAAAATAACGATATGTCACATATGCATTTTCATCTGAATTATTTGTTAAGACAGCATTGAGCTCTGAATTAATTAGTTACAAATGAAAGACATCCAAATCTGATGGGTTTCCACCCCCACTTAGAGCTGATGGGTGATTTAACCACACCTCAGACAAGCGACAAGGTTGAACCTTTATGGACAGCCTCAGCTGGTACAGGAATTGAACCCACACTGTTAGTATCCTGGTGCACCATGAACCAGCTGTCCAGTCAACTGAGCTAAACCAACCCTCCATTTAATATGCAGAAATATTGAATATGCAAAACATGAAAGAAGGTGATAGCCTTTCTCCTCATCAGTAAGGACATGCCTCTTAAACAACCCCAATGTTTTTGCCTCCAGAAGGGTCATTTTTCACACTTTCTTTGAGTAAAGAATTTTCTTCTTTCTGTAAAATATAAACCAATGAAAATAATGAATTAAATAAAATGCATCCGTTGCATTTTAACACTAAGTTTGAGTTATATTTTTATCTAGTTTGTGTGATGCTAGTTGCCTCTCTCATTGTTAGAATTTCCAAGTGATAATTTGGTATAAACTCAAAATGCTGGTGGCAAACAGTCAAAGTTGGCACTGATTTGGATGTGGGCCATAGTTTGAAATTGGCATCTGTTGATGGATGGAATTTTTGGTTTCTTGGGTGGAATTTTCCACTTCTTTAACTAGATGTCAAGTCAGGTGGGAAAATCTGTACGCTATCCACCAGCTCCACTGTCAGCTTTTCCCTCCACATTTTTTTTTGAAACTTGGGCTGGAATTCTCTAATGTCGCTACAAGTGAGAACGGAGAATTTGATGCTCAACCATCCCAGCCTTGGACGAGGCTGGAGAATTCTGGCCTTAGTTAAAAATAACGCTGGAGGTGGGTCCCACAATCATTTTATCCCACGGCAATCTTGGCTTTCGAGACATTGGGACATCATTTTTAAAGGTGCTTCAATCTAACAAAAACAAAACAACGGCACCCCCATGGACATGAAGACAACTCCCCCACTCTCATAGGAAAATCCTCCAGACTCAAGTAACCACCCCTCCATGGACTCCCCAGCTGAAGTCCCTCCTTGGCATTGCATCCTGTCCCTTGAAGTGTCCATACACTGTCAGGATATTGCCTGGATATAACCCTTTCACTTTTGGGATCCCAAATGGGATCCCTTCTCCAGATTCCTGTTTTTTTATTTGTTTTTTCAGAGCCTGCTGTTATCCTTGCCAATATGGGGTCATGACAGTCAGGGGCAAGGTACGGGGGTGGGGAATGTAAACTTTTTATATGTGGGCAGGATACAGTTGGGAGACTTACTAAGTTTATGGTAATGGTGGCCTTTAGTGGTGGGCACGTCATCACGTCATTAGCAGCAGGTGGGGACAATCCCGCAGTTGTGAAACTGTTTAGGGACTCTCCCTCTCAGTTCTCCATCTCACCGCCATTCCAGCCCGCCAAAAAACGGGTAAAATCCCCACCCCCTCTCTCATTGTTGATTCTAATTTTCCAAAGCTATTGGAAACAACAGCATCAGACCTGTCTAAAATGATTTGATAAGGATTTTAGTTTTGGGAGTGAATCATAGCCCAGGCGTTTTTTTTTGAAGGGTCAGTATTTGATTGGGGTGTGAACTCCAAAACTTATTCCAGCGTGCCTCAAGATTAAATGGTAATATTTTAAAAGCACTTAACTGTCTTTCTGCACTTTTGGGGTTCTTTGGACATACTCCACAATTCTGAATTCATGCAATTCATTGTAAATGCCCAATTTCAGGAGATAGTAATCTACACCACCAATCTGTCCATGTTGATTCTACATCCTGTGTTGGAGATTATCACATTAACCAAGCAGTCTAATCTAGATGGGAGAGGTTGTCATGATTACAATGGGAGAGGTGTTGGGGGAGGAGAGAGAGAGAACGAGACAAGTTCAGGCAATCCTGTCAAGAGAGAATGTAAATTACGACAAATTCAGACATGCAAAGAGGAAAAATAAGAAAGACCAGACAACCTAAGAATGAAAAATAGAGAAGTTCAGATCTCCACATCTCTGATCTTACCAACAGTGCTCCTAATTTCTCCCCCTCCTACTACAAGCAAAGTCATCATTCATTTCCACCTACCACATTGAGTTTCAATCTTCCTTTTTTGTCTCTTATGAAGCTTGGAGGCAGATGGTCTATAAATTCCATCATCTTTCTTGTTGACTCATCCTTAAATAAAGAGATGTGTGGATTCCACAGATAACTGAGAAATACCCTGATCTAAATCCACACAAAATTAAATATTTCTTGGAAGCTTGATACTGTTTGTAGCCCAAATGCTAAAAAGCACTTGATTGGTGTCACAAAGATAATGGAATTTACAGAAAGGTCAGGCATGTGTTGGAATGTGCAAGGAGAGTTTGGAAGAGTCAGGAAGTGGCAGGAGGGAGGAATGAAGATGGGAGGCTGCACCTGAGGGAGGAATCAAAGAGCAGGCAGTTGGTGGGGATACAGTAGTGAGTTGAATAGCTGCAGTCTATGTTCTGCAGGATGACCCACGATACTGTTAGAATGGGAATTCCAGGATTTTGACCCAGTGACTGAAGGAATGGCAATAAATTCCCAAGTCAGGTTAGTGAGTATTTGGAGAGAACTTGCAGTTCTTGGTGTTCCCATGTATCTACTGCAAATTCGATTCAATGACTCAACTCCCAAAAGACTTACTAGATTTCAGGCATGTCTTTGAAAGGTTCTGGAAGTCTGCATTAATGGACAAATTCATGTGGATCATAGTTTAATTGTAGCGCGTAGTAGGAGAAAAGTGTTGTGCACAGTTACTCAAAAGTTACCTACTCCATTTCTAATTATTAGGTTACTCATAGGATTAAGCTCCTCTTTATAATTAAATTACTCAGTTATAAACCAGCCATGTAATAGAACAGAAGTTCAAGCACTCAGTGCATACAAAACGTAACAGCATTTGGGATGTGCTTGTGTTCTGTTATTAAATGTAAAGTTAAATCTACTGTCATCAAGAAGACTAGAAACGTTAGGGATTTTGAAACATGGTCCAAGTTTCCTGAGATCACGAAGGGGAAAGCTCATTGTGTTAAAGTAGATCATGTGACCGTTAGAAAACTAGGTCAGTTTGATATCTATTTTACAGTTACTTGTGGTAAAGTTAATGTCACAAGTCCCAGGTGACCATAGGATGTTTCCTTTCTTTGAAGGAGAGCTGACTGGTGGTGTTTTAACCTGAGGATCACCACTCCTCAGGCCGGGGGCAATGTTGAGAAGATGGGCCTTCTTAACTAATCTCAACTGGTGTAGGAATTGAACCCATGCTATCAGTATCACCAACCAGGCATCCAGCCAACTGAACTAAATGGATGCTCTACTCGATGTTGTAGATTATCACCTCATGAAGTCGGGCATTCACAATGAATTGCATGGATTCAGAACTGTGGTGCAGAAAGAGATCATTTGGCTCATCAAGTTTGCAACAACTCTCTGAGGGCATTCCACCTTGCCATATTCCAGTAACACCATGCATTTACCATGGCCAGACCACCTAACCTGCACCTTTTCAGACTGTGGGAGGAAATCCAGAGTGCCCAAAAGAAAACCACACAGACATGGGTGGAATGTGAAAATTCCACACAGTCATCCAAGGCAAGAATTGAACCTGGGTCCCTGATGTTGTGAGGTAGCAGTGCTAAGTACTTCTCCTGTTCCCTCAATATCAAGGATGTAAACAATATCTGATAGGTTTCCTTTCTTCTTTAAAGGGATGTGTGCATCTATTGCCCCTTCTGCCCTCGAACCAAGTGGCTTACTAGAGTCAGCCACACGTTATTGCTATGGATCTGCAATCGTCTTGCCAGATAAGGACAACAGATTTCCTTCCCTAAAGGTCATTAGTGAGCTAGATAGGCTTTTTACGGTAGTCATTTCATAATCATCTTTACTTTTAATTCCCAGTCTAATTCCAGTATTTTATTGAATTCAAATTTCACCATCTGCCACGTTGGAATTCAAGCCTGGATCTCCTGAGCTGGATTATGAATGACAATACCACTCTGCCATCACTTCTGTGACAAAAGAAATAGCCTACTCTTATTCTTGTTTTTCTATTTTTATGGCATGTATGATTTACTGAATGTGGGAAGTGCAGATTGATTGGAATGGAGACGCACAGGCTCCTATCACTCTGTGTGCTCTGCTTTTAATATAGAGGCAACAGGTGTTAATCTTACCCTTCAAAGTCTGGCTAGAATACACACAGAATACCAACTGGAAGAATAATGACCCCACATACATTTGTCTTTCAGCTCCTGCAGTGACTTTCAAGGCCATGTGCCCTTGCCCTCTGTGTTTATATTAGGAGCAACAGTTGTAAGCACTATTGTTCATGACAGCTGCACATAAGTGGCTTTCAAACAATGTTCAATGCCCTCCAAACCAAGATATGACAATAAATTACCTCCTTTCATAGAAATTGATTTATTAGAAGTGTGAAACGAGCAGAATATGAGGTGTAAGGGATAAGATTTGCTCCCCAGAAGCATCTTTCTATGGTTTTAACAGAGCAGTCAACTTTCACACAAAATTGAATAGACTGTGCCATATACTCGTACTGTGTTGCTGCACAATAGTTTTGAAGTAATGCAATAGGTTTGCATAAATGGATTAATCAGGGATCCTGCATCCGCCCTGATTGATTCACTGCTGAAAACGTTTAGAGCAGGACTTTTGCCTACCAGGCCAATAACTCTGTAGCTGTGATCCATTCTACTAGGACGTGACCATTTATCAATGCAGGGCAGGATCCTGACAGGAGCCTCCTATTCCCAGCAGCAATGAAGCAAGCCTGCCATTACAAGGAGGAGGTTGTAACAAAACAGCATAGAACATAGAAAATAGAACATTACAGCACAGAACAGGCCCTTCGGCCTTCGATGTTGCGCCAACCAATTAGAAAAAAGCAATGACCCTCCAAACTTAACTATTCCCTTTTCGTCCATAAACTTATCTACTAATCTCTTAAACGCCACCAAACTTGGCACATCTACAACTGCCGCAGGCAGGGCATTCCATACCCTAACCACCATCTGGGTAAAGAACCTACCTCTGATATCCATCCTATAACTACCACCCCTTAATTTATTTTATGTCCCCTCATGCTAGCTTTCTCCATCCTAGGAAAAAGACTATCACTGTCCACCCTATCTAAACCTCTAATCACCTTATATGTTTCAATAAGGTCTCCTCTTAGCCGCCTTCTTTTTAACAAAAACAACCTCAAATCCCTCAGCCTCTCCTCATAAAACCTGCCCTCCATACCTGGCAATGTCCTGGTAAACCTCCTCTGTACCCTCTCCAATGCCTCCACATCTTTCTTATAATGCGGGGACCAGAACTGCACACAATACTCCAAGTGCGGCCGCACTAGAGTTTTGTACAGTTGCAACATGACGTTGCGGCTCCGAAATTCAATCCCCCTACCAATAAAAGCTAAGACTCCATATGCCTTCTTAACAACCTTATCGACTTGATTGCCAACTTTCAGGGATCTATGCACATATACACCAAGATCCCTCTGTTCATCAACACTATTAAGAGTCCTACCATTAGCCCTATACTCTACACATTTATTATTCCTGCCAAAGTGCATTACCTCACACTTTTCCACATTAAACTCCATTTGCCACCTCTCGGCCCAGCTCTGCAACTTGTCCAAGTCTCTCTGCAAACTATAACACCCCTCTTCACTATCTACCACTCCTCCGACTTTGGTGTCATCCGCAAATTTACTAATCCATCCTTCAATACCCTCATCCAGATCATTTATAAAAATTACAAACAGCAGGGGCCCCAAAACAGATCCCTGAGGTACACCACTTGTAACCGAACTCCACGATGAATATCTCCCATCAACCACCACCCTCTGTCTTCTATCTGCTAGCCAATTCCTAATCCAATTAGCTAAATCACCCTCTATCCCATACATCTGCATTTTCTGCAGAAGTCTTCCATGGGCCACCTTATCAAACGCCTTACTAAAGTCCATATATACCACATCAACCGCCTTACCCCCATCCACCTCTTTGGTCACTTTTTCAAAAAACTCAATAAGGTTAGTAAGGCACGACCTACCCTTCACAAAACCATGCTGACTATCCCCAATCAATTCATTTCTCTCTAAATAACTATAAATCCTATCCCTAATAATTCTCTCCAATACTTTGCCCACAACAGAAGTAAGACTTACTGGCCTATAATTCCCCGGAAAGTCTCTATTCCCCTTCTTGAACAATGGGACCACATTTGCTATCCTATCAGCAGCCGAATACCTACTGCATCAATCTTTGACTCCTTTGCAGAAGCTTCCAAGGAAATGAGGAGAATTGAGGTTTGATCATTGGATTAGGCCAAGGTCTAAACAGGCTACATTCATTGATTTGATTTATTATTGTCACATGTATACAGAAAAGTATTGTTTCTTGTGCACTATACAGAAAAAGCATACTGTTCATAGAGAAGGAAAGGAGAGGATGCAGAATGTAGTATTATAGTCATAGCTAAGATGTAGAGAAAAAGATCAACTTAATGCAAGGTAGGTCCATTCAAAAGTCTGACGGTAGCAAGAAAGAAGCTATTTTTTCGTCGGTTGGTATGTGGCCTCAGACTTGAATACAAGGAGCAAGAGTTTTTTTTTACAGAAGTACCATAGCAAGCAATTACAAAAGGTTGTGAATGTAGCCCAATCCATCATGTAAACCAGCCTCCCATCCATTGACTCTGTCTACTCTTTCTGTTGCCTCAGAAAAGCAGCCAGCATAATCAAGGAAACCATGCACCTCAAACAAACACTCTTCTGCCTTCTTCTGTTGGGGGAAAAAGGATACAGAAGTCTGAAAACAGTATTAACAAACTCAAGAACACCTTCTTCCCTGCTTTCAGTTTTGAATGGTTCTACCTTTATATTAAGCTGATTTTTCTCTACATTTTGCTCTGATGCAACATTACATTCTGCACTCTCTCATTTCCTTCTTCCCTATGTACTTCATGAACATTATGTTTTGTTGATATAGCATGCAAGGAATAATTCTCTTTCACTGTATCCCAATACATATGACAAGAATAAATTAAATCATTGTCCGACAATGGCATTTCAAAGGCTGCCATGAAGTCTATCATTACCCCTCTCTTGATTTACCTTGAACCCAACAGCAGTGGCAGGTCACTTGTATAGTTTTCAGTCCCATGAATCCCCGCTGCCATCTTGAAGCAGTAGCCTGAGGGGTTAACCAGCTTGTAGAGGCAGAGAAGTTTTTTACAAGGATGTTTCTTGGATTGGGAGGCAAGCCTTATGAGGATAGGTTGAGGGAGCTAGATCTCCTCTCCTGGAGAATGAAGGTTGAGAGGCAACCTGATAGATGTTTATAAAATGTTGAGAGGTATAGATGGCCTCCGAGGATCATCTCTATTTCCCACGGCTGAAATGGTTGCTACGAGAGGACACAGGTTTAAGATGCTGGGGAGCAGGTACAGAGGAAATGTCAGGGGTAAGTTTTTCACTCGGAGGGTGATGAGTGAGTGGAATCAGCTGCCATTGGTGGTGGTAGAGGCGAACTCACTGGGGTCTTTTAAGAGACTTCTGGATGAGTACATGGGATTTAATGAGATTGAGAGTTATAGATAGGCTTGGTAAGTATGGATATGATCGGCACAACTTGTGGGCCGAAGGGCCTGTTTATGCTGTACTGTTCTATGTTCTAAGTTAGGAGCACTGTTGATAAGGTCAGGGATATGGAGCTCTGAACTTGTCTCACTTTCATTCTTCAATTGCCTGGGCTTGTTTATCTTTCTCTTCACATGTCTGAATTTGTCATAATTTCCATCCTCTCTTGCCAGGATTTATTTCCTGCTTTCCTCATGTCTGAACTTGCCTTTTTCTTTCTTTCTTTCTTTCTTTTCCTCCACCAACCTCCCTCTCTCCCCACCATCACCTCTCTTGCTCTCTCTCTGTCTTTCTCTGTATGTGGGAATTCTTGCTTTCTTACTCCTCCGCATGTCTAAATTATCTCTTTCTTTTCTTCTCTTAGTTGTAAACATAAGAACCAGACTTGCAAAAGAAATTCATGGACACTCAGCCAACTCCCAAGAGGCAGGTGGTTCTGTTGAATATTTTTATGAGGCCGAGTGCCTCACATTTTTCTCCATTTCATTTTTAACCCTTGTTTAACCCAGCTTTCCTGGAAACTAAGTTAATCTGTAACCCACTCCTGTCGAGACCCCTGCCCTGTCCCACCCAACTCACACATTGACCATAGCTCCCAAGTCATGATTCCCCACCAATCCAGCCTCTCTGAATTCCTGTGTCCCCACCCACTGCCTGCTCCTTCTGATTCCTCCCTCAGCTGCAGCCTCCCATATCTGCTGCCATTTCTTGAATCTTCCCAACTGTCCTTGCACACTCCAACCCACTGTTGGCCTTTCTGTCGACTCCATAATCTTTGTGAAACCAATAAAGTGACTTTGGCATTTGGGCTATAAACAGTATCAAGCTTCAATATCTAATTAAAAATGAACACAGGTTAAGGTATCTCATAACCATCTGTGGAATTCATACAGCTCTTTGTTTAAGGATGAGTCAGCAGGAAAGATGATGGAATTTATAGACTATCTGCCTCCAAGCTTCATATGAGACAAAAGGGAAGATTGAAACTCAATCTGTAGTATATGGAAATGAATACTCATCTTTAACCTCCCATTGTATTGCAATAATCTCTCCCATCCAGATTACACTGCTTGGGTGCCAGAAATGTTAACCCACAACACAAGATAAATAAACATTACTTTATTAGTGTCACAAGCAGGCTTACATTCACACTGTAATGAAGTTACTGTGAAAATCCCCATGTTACCACACTCTGGCAGCTGTTGGGGTACACCGAGGGAGGATTTAGCATAGCCAATGCACCTAACCAGCACATCTCTGGACAGTGGGAGCATCTGGAGGAAAACCCAATGTAGATATGGGGATAATATGCAAACTCCACACAAGAGTGACCCAAGCCAAGAATTGAACTCAGGTCCCTGGCAGTGTGAGGCAGCTAACCACTGTGCCAATCAACATGGACACTGGAGTCTATTTGGAAAAAGCCTTGAATTTATGAAAAGCTGTGTGGTGAGACAGCCAAGTTTCCTTTGTCTGTTTTTTTTAAAAAAATCAACTAAGACCAGATCAGATTCAGCACAGCCATAAAAGCATCAACTTACCTAGTCTATGAATTAGACTCAGAATTAGCTGCCAAAGTACTTCCTCTGTCTAAAGTTTACCTTAGAACTGCCTAGAATTGATTTAGTTCTTTCAGACTAGTACTTCAACTGCACATCACAAATTGCTCTTGATTCCATGGGATGCCTACACAGTGCTGTTAGGGAGGGAGTTCCAGGATTTTGAGCCAGCAATAGTGAAGGAATAACTATTTAGTTCCAATTGGCAAAGGTATGTGATTTAGAAGAAAGTTTGGAAAGGGTGGTGGTGTTCCCACTGCATCCCTTCTCCTTTTAGGTGGCAGTGGTTGTGGGCATGGAAAGTGCTGTCAAAGGAACTTTGGTGAACTGTTGCAGTGTTTCTTGTGGCTGGTACACATTGGCTGGAATTTTACCGACACACCCGCCCCAATTCCACAGGTGAACGAGTCTTGGAGAATGGCATTTTTCCATTGAGCTCGGGCGGGATTGTACGAACTTCAGGCTGATGTGCTGGTAAATTTCCACCCGTATTTCCATTGTGGGACAGTGATGGAAGGGATGAATGTTGAATGTGATGGATGGGGTCCCAATCAGATGGCCCACTGGATGGTGTTGAGCTGTTTTAGTGTTGTTGGAGATGCATTCATCCAGGCAAGAGGAGAGTATTCTATAACATTCCTAAATCCTGCCTTGTAGGTGGTTTTGAGAGGCTTTGGAGAGTCAGACGGTGAGTTAATTTCCACAGAATTACCAGCCTCAGACCTGCTCTTGTTGCCACAGTGTTTAGTCTCTAGTCGATGATAACCTGCAGGATATTGATAACGGGGGATTCAATAATGGTAATGCTGTTGAATTTCAAGGGAGATGACAGGATTCTCTCTTTTTGGTGATTATCATTCCCTGGCATTTGTGTGGCATGAATGTTACATGCTGTGCATAAGCATAGACTGCTTCAGAACCTGGAGAATTGCAAATAGTTCTGAACATTGGACAATCATCAATGAATATCTCTACTTCTGGCCTTATTATAGAGGGGAGGTCATTATTGAAACAGCTGAAGATAGTTGAGTCTAGGCTACTACCTTGAGGAATTCCTGTAGTTCGTCTCTGTACTTCAATGGGGTTGTTGGAGGTCAAACATCTCCAATCTTCTTTTATGCTAGGTAAGACTCCAACCAACAGAGAGATTTTTCCTTGATTCCCATTGACTTCAGTTTTGCTGGGGCTCCTTGATGGTCCACCTGGTCAAATACTGCCTAGGTGTTAAGAGCAGTCATTCTCACTTCACATCTGGAGTTGAGCTCTATTATCCATATTTTGACTAACACTGGAATAAAATCAGAAACTGGCCCTGGTGAAACCCATTAGACTATGAGAAACCTCACAACCTGCTCTGAGCTCTTCATTTTTAAAAATTTCACCTGAACTTAAAATCATCAAACCCATTCAAGAAACCACTGGCCTGCCATGTGGGAGACTGGAAATAGTAAATCAAAGACTGAATTAACTGAATTCTGCAAAATGATACCATCTTAATCTCTATCCAATCTTTGTATATGTTTGTACATGTGTACGAGACTAAGTGTGTAACGTTATTTTGAGTACGTATGTGAGAATAATGAACTTTCTTTATTTAAACTCATAAAAGCCTGCTGCTAAATTATTTAATTTGAATGCACAGTTCAGGGATCAGAAAATACAACTTTTTACACATAAAACATACCGAATACAAGCCATAAGTAAATACATTCTGTCCATGACACTTCTAATTAACAATAAGTAAGAGGGAATGTTGTACATTTTGTAAAACTGCAGTGTCAGAAAATAATACACTGTAAATTATCTGCTATAGGCCTCAATGAGGCAAAGAAGGTATCCAGAAACTGAGGCTGGATTTCTCATACTGTGAAACAGTTTCCACAGTGCAGGAAGTTTTGATTCTTATTTTTCAATAACTTCAACTTGACCTTAAATCCAAACTAAAAGCATGTGCACCAAGATTTACGAATTCCCATTATCCTATCAATGAGTACAAAGTCAGACATCTGCTGTTTGATGATTGCATGGAGAAAGCTAGTTGTTAATTTAACAAGAGTAATAATGGGCGGCCCGGTAGTACAGTGGTTAGCACTGCGACTTCACAACTCCAGGAACTTGGGTTCAATTCCTGGCTTGGGTCACTGTCTGTGTGGAGTTTGCACATTCTCCTCGTGTCTGCGTGGGTTTCCTCCCATAGTCCAAAGACGTGCAGGTTAGGTTGATTGGCCATGATAAAAATTCACCTTTTTAATGTTTTAGGATGTTTAGGTTAGAGAGATTAGTGGGTAAAATATGTAGGGATATGGGGGTCAGGCCTGGCTGGGATTGTAGTTGGTGCAGACTCGATGGGCCGAAGGGCCTCTTTCTGCATTGTAGAGTTCTATGATTTGATCCTAAAAGGGTAAAGCCAACCTTGCTGAGTTATTAACAATTGGCATTCAGCTTATAGCATTCTTACCACAGAGTTCAAGTTCATTGCAAAACTGGACATAAAATCTAAATTAACACTTCGGTGCAGTGCTGAGAATATCTTTGTATTGTCAGAGCTGTTGGATTGGAAGTTACTGCGAACCTGACATTGGCACAGACTCAATGAAATGAAAAGGATTCAAAACCCTACAGACTATTCACCTTTTTTTTAAAAGAGAGAGAGCTAATTGGTGATGATTTAATCTGAGGATCACCATACCTCAGGCTGAGAGGGTGGGACCTTCACAAATAGCCTCAGCCAATATGTGAATGGAACCCACACTGTTGGCATCATCCGCTTCCAGCTAAGCGAGCTAACCTACTCTCAGTGCGATGCTAGCAGATTGGGCCATTTCAAAACTAAGCCCTCAGCCTCATCTACAGGATAAGCTGATGGTGACAATCACAGCTCCACAAACAGCTCACTCCATCAGAAAATGATACTGTGATTGTCAGCGACTGAAGAATCTGAGGCTGTCCCTTTCGTTGGAAATATATTTAGCAGAGGGACCTTGCAAGAGCCCTTCAGAAACGTACGGGGCTTATTATCCGCTTTTGTCCTCTGCCGAGGTTGGTCCTCACAAATTCAACAGAGATCAATCCCTTTGTTGCTCAGATGGTTCTGCTGCTGACCTATTATGCCTTATGTCAGTTGAAAAACTGAAACCAATATCTACCCTATTGTCTTTTGAATGAGATTTGACCATTGTTATGTATGCACCTATCAACTAATACACCAGAATTCTACTGCCCTATCCTTCATGGAAATCAGTGTGTGTAAGGGACAAATAATGGGAAGGTCTACTGACCTTCAAGACTCTTTAGTCTCAAGACGAGGAAGGCTGGAAAATCCATCCATGGTGCCTAAAGAACCCCCAGGAAGGATTGATTACTTGAACACTGGGTACTTTTTATTGTTGATGTGCACTGTTCCACAGTCAGATCTAAAACTATACCATCGCATTCCACACTGAGAAGAGATAATCCCCCAGGGTTCACTTGACATGTGCTCTTAAAAGGGCAGGAAGCACCCCAAACCTCCTCATATAATTTGGACGTATATGTACATAATGAAGTTCTGCTATTGGCTCAGGTGGATGTGGCACTATCAGAAGAATGGGGACTTCTCCTGCTAAAAATTCCTTGCATAACTATTCCACCAGGAACAGATTACATGCTCATTAATTCAAGTGTTATCACTATATATATCTGTGATATTTACATACAGAACAATATTGACTGAATTTCAAAGTAAACAATTAGTTCTAAGTGGAACATGATAAACTCAATTATAAAGTGCAAAGGTTGTGCTGAATTCTCTGTACATTTGGGTATTTAAATCAATTGCTGACTGAGTCATCTTCCTGGTTGGGTAAAGAGCTTAATTTACCCTTTGTTTTGCACGTTAAAATAGTCAAATGTTATATGGCAACCAGTAAATTCTGCACTTGCAGGACAAAAGAAATAACTTTTGCAGGATTTACCATGTGTGGAAGTCATGTCTGCTAAGGCTGACTAATGGCCTTTGCTTAATTTCTTGACATTGGTGTAACATTCGCGAAACTAATAGGGAGGATAAATTTCATGAGAGGTAGCTTGCGCAGTATCTGGGTGACACTGTGACTCCTTATAATAATGCCAGGGAACTTCTAGATAATCATTTTCCTGGAAGACCTGTATATCTTCCACCAGAATAATGGTGACAAAAACAGTTGATGAAGGACAGGCTGTTGATGTCGTCTACATGGATTTCAGTAAGGCGTTTGACAAGGTTCCTCATGGTAGGCTGATAGAGAAGGTGAAGGCGCATGGGATACAGGGTCGGTTATGTAGATGGGTCGAGAACTGGCTCGGGAGGAGGAGACAGAGGGTAGTAGTGGAAGGCTCTTTTTCCGGCTGGAAGCCTGTCACTAGTGGCGTGCCACAAGGCTCAGTACTAGGTCCTCTTCTATTTGTGGTCTACATAAACGACTTGGAAGTAGAGGTAGGTGGTGAGATCAGCAAATTTGCTGATGACACCAAGATGCTTGGATTGGCGGGTACAGAAGAGCAGTGTCAGGCAATACAACAGGACATAGACAGGTTGGTAGACTGGGCAGATAGATGGCAAATGGAATTTAATTCGGATAAATGCGAGGTGATGCATTTTGGCCAGAAAAATGTAGAAGAGAGTTATAGGATAAAAGGTAAAACTATACGGAGCATAGAGACGCAGAGAGACTTGGGGTGCAGGTTCACAAGTCTCTGAAGGTGTCCTCACAGGTGGAGAAGGTGATAAAGAAGGCGTATAGTATGTTAGCTTTCATAGAAAAGGGTATAGAATACAAGAGTAGGAGTTTGATGTTGCAGTTGTATAGAACTTTGGTTAGGCCTCACTTGGAATACTGCGCCCAGTTCTGGTCTCCGTACTATCGGAAGGATGTGGAGTCCTTGGAGAGAGCGCAGAGGAGGTTTACCAGGATGCTGCCTGGTATGGAAGGACTGTCTTATGAGGAACGATTAGATAGACTGGGGTTGTTTTCCCTTGAAAGACGTCGGCTTAGAGGGGATCTCATAGAGGTGTATAAGATTATAAGGGGTATAGATAGAGTAAATGGAGGTAAACTTTTTCCACCTTTAGAAATGGATAGGACGAGGGGTCATGGCCATAGGGTGAGGGGGGCTATGTATAGGACGAATATTAGAGGGCAGTTTTTCACACAAAGGGTAGTGGGGGTGTGGAATGCACTGCCGAGTAAGGTGGTGGGAGCAGGCACGCTGGGGCTGTTTAAGGGTCTCTTGGACAGCCACATGAGCGGTATGCAGATAGAGGGATATATTAGGACTGTTTAACTACGGCTTTTTTCCACAGGTAATTCGGTCCATACTTGACCAACATGAGCATGCATTCGGCAGGTGGTGCGGGTACAGCTCTTGGATGTTGATTCATGGGTTGCCTGGTACCTCATGTCGTAAATGAGTGCTTTATGTGGACCATCTGAAGGGCACCATGACAGCTCAGAGACTATCGATGTGGCTGTGCAGACACTTGGAATTGGGCCGGTGTCTGCGGGAGTTTGCGCGTTCTCCCCGTGGTTGTGTGGGTTTTCTCCGGGCACTCCGGTTTCCTCCCACAACCCAAAAATTCGCTCTTAGGCTGATTGGGAAACAAATTGTCCCTATGGTGAAAATTTTCCATATTAGGAATAATATATATTATTATATAGGAATATTAAAATAGGATAATGTATTTGCTACTATATAGTATGACGGCGGCGCGGGCTCGTTGGGCCGAAGGGCCTGTTTCCCGTGCTGTGTTGCTTAAAAGTAAAGTAAATGGTGGAAAACTAGAGGAACATTTGGGGAACAGGAGAATCCTTGGAGTCTAATGAAATTTGGTGCTGGAGCTAATGTTATCCATGAAGTAAACTCTACGCTCTCATAAAATGCCTGGTCCATGGTAACAATTAGATGACTTCCTTGTGCATCTGGTGTAAGTCAGTCAACAAAGTCTCCCTGGCATATTTTGCATACCGCTCAAGGGATTCAGGTTGATAAATGTAAACATATTGCATGTGTCACTGCTATGTGTGGCTGAATGTAAAACACCTGCCATGACTAAAATAAATCAAAAGCATGAGATGTAAACAGGACTCTTCTAACCACTACCTAAAATGGTATAATTATATTTAGAACATTCCAAATCTATTCTGAGGTAACAAGAGGAGGAGAAGTGGGAGATTGGGCATCAGAGGCCTTTTTGAGAATTCTCACTGGGAAGTCATGTACCCGTGACAATGTTAGAAATGCAGGTCCCTTTATGAATAAACCAAGTCTTACTTCAGGGTGAATTGAGAGCTGGTGATGCTCAGTGAAGCCGATACTTGCGTTGTTCCACAGTTAGGAAGGCACCTGGACCCGCAGAATCGTAGAATCCCCAGCAGTGCAGAAAGAGGCCATTCAACCCATTGAGTCTGCGTGACTGTCTGTCTGATGGGTCATCTTACCCAGGTCCACCCTATCCCCATAACCCCACATTTGCCCCACCAAAGCCCATATTCTACACATCTTGAAGCACTAAGGGGCAATTTAGCATGGCCAATCCACCTAACCTGCACATCTTTGGAGTGTGGGAGCACTTGGAGGAAATTAATGCAGATACAAAGAGAACGTGCAAATTCCACACAGACTGTCAGCCAGGACCAGAATCAAACCTGGATCCCTGATGCTATGAGGCAGCAGTGCTAATCACTGTGCCATTGGGAGAGTGGAAGTGTTTGTTCTGAAATATGGTATGACAATATAACAATTGTGAATTAGCATGGTGTCTCTGCTATCTAATTTGGTAGATGAATATTCATCTATTGAACACCCCTTCAAAACTTGAAAATGCCCATATGAGAAGCTTGTTGCACAAGATCAGTTGAAGACTTTTCCTCGTTATATCTACATTTGGAAATTAGTTTAGCATCAACTGAAGCAATTGACGATAAAAGCTGGCAGTGGAAATAAAAGTAAGAAACATAATGAAAGATGGTGAACAAAAAAGGGTTTGGTGCTCAGATCACTGTCTGTTGATTTTAATTGTTGGAGATGTACCAAGATAGCTCTTGTCAAATGCTTCTTGTAGAGACTAGTGCATGAAAAGCAGTTACTGTGTTACTAAAAGGTTCCTGGCATCTATGGAATTTTAGTGGAGGCCCTGATAACATCTAAGATGTGCACTTGCAATGCCAAAGCATACAAAGCTATGGATCAACTGCTGGAAGGTGGGACTAGAATAGTTAGGTCATTTGTCTTTGACTGGTGCAGATGCAGACTCTTTTGCACCACTGAGTTTGGGAAAGGAGAGAAAATAAAAGACAAGAACAACTAAGTGCAATTGGATTAATTTGTTAAAAAGAGAAAGGTCTCCAAATGCTTGTGTCATTTATACTAGATATATATGGGATAAAATTCAAATATTGGGCTGAATTCTCCAGCCATTCACACTAGCGGGATTCTCTAATCCCGCAGGCAGCACACCCCTGCCAGCGAGGGGTGACATTAACGGGAATTCTCTGACAGTGGCAGGACCAGAGAATACTGTTACTAACAAGTAATATGCCATCTCCTGGTGGAAAACACATAGTTGGGAGGATGGAGAATCTCACCCATTGTTTCTACCCTTACCTATTCTAATGGAGGAGCTACTGTTTTGGATTTCTCCTACTGGGAGTTGCATTACCCAATATCATTAAGATAGCTGTGAGCAAGAATTAGAAAATCACGCGAATCAAAGCCAGGAAAATTCAGCTGTCAGTGCACTAAAATGTTTAACGTCTGCTGACAGGGAACCAATGCTTTTAATGATGCTTTCTTCAAATCAATATTGGCCTCTAATTTTAGCAATAATTATTATTATTGTATTTGATGAAAAGTGTTTCATTGGTTTGGAAATTTATTGCTTGTATTGCAACAAATAAAATTCTTTCCGTGAGTATGTTATGCTGGAATCAATTTTCTACCAATCTGCAATTCATTTTGTTATCTGCATCTAATGGAGGTTCCTTGAATTTTTCCCACAGGAATCTTCTTGTAGCATTGTGTATTCCAACAGCAAGATGGGAAGTGCATAGGACAAGATGGGACGTTAGGTGGGATGGATAGTCACGTACAATCACATGGCTGTTAGCCAGTTTTAAGTTTTGAAGTGCGAAGTTTATTTATTAGTGTTACAAGTAGGCTTACATTCACACTGCAGTGAAATTACTATGAAAATCCCCCAGTTGTCACACTCCAGTGCCTGTTCAGGTACAGTGAGGAAGAATTTAGCATGGCCAGTGCGCCTAACCTGCACATCTTTCAGACTGTGAGTGGAAACCAGAGCACCTGGAGGAAATTAGGTTGATTAGAAATAGTCAACATGGTTTTGTAAAAGGCAGGTCGTGCCTTACGAGCTTAATTGAGTTCTTCGAAAATGTGACTGAACACGTTGACGAAGGAAGAGCAGTGGACGTGCTGTACATGGACTTCAGCAAGGCATTTGACAAGGTCCCACATGCAAGACTTCTTGAGAAGGTGAGAGGCCATGGGATCCAAGGGGCTTTGGCCTTGTGGATCCAGAACTGGCTTGCCTGCAGAAGGCAGAGGGTGGTTGTGGATGGCTCTTTTTCTGCATGGAGGTCGGTCACCAGTGGAGTGCCCCAGGGATCTGTTCTAGGACCCTTGCTGTTTGTCATTTTCATAAATGACCTGGATGAGGAAGTGGAGGGATGGGTGAGTAAGTTCGCTGATGACACGAAGGTCGGTGGTGTTGTGGATGGTCTGGAGGGATGTCAGAAGTTGCAGCATGACATCGACAGGATGCAAGACTGGGCGGAGAAGTGGCAGATGGACTTCAACGCGGATAAATGTGTTGTGGTCCATTTTGGCAGATCCAACGGGATGAATGAGTACACTATCAAAGGTAGGAGTCTTAGCTGTGTGGAAGAGCAGAGGGATCTTGGGGTCTGGGTCCATAAGACTCTCAAATCGGCCTCCCAGGTGGAGGATGTGGTTAAGAAAGCTTACGGCGTACTGGCCTTCATTCATCGAGGGATTGAGTTCAGGAGTCAGGAGGTAATGCTGCAGCTTTATAGGACCATTGTCAGACCACACTTGGAGTACTGTGCGCAGTTCTGGTCGCCTCACTATAGGAAGGACGTGGAAGCTATTGAAAGGGTGCAGAGGAGATTTACAAGGATGTTGCCCGGATTGGGAGGCATGCCTTATGAAGACAGGTTGAGGGAGCTGGGACTGTTCTCCCTGGAGAGACGAAGGTTGAGAGGCGACCTGATAGAGGTTTACAAGATGTTGAGAGGAATAGATAGGGTGGACTCTCAGAGACTATTTCCCAGGGCTGAAATGGTCGCGACGAGAGGGCACAGATTTAAGGTGCAGGGAAGCAAGTACAGAGGGGATACTAGGGGAAAGTTTTTCACTCAGAGGGTGGTGAGTGAATGGAATCGGCTGCCGTCGGTGGTGGTCGAGGCGAACTCGCTGGGGTCTTTTAAAAGACTTCTGGATGAGTATATGGGATCCAATGGGATTGGGGGTTATAGATAGGTCTATGGCTGGGTAGGTTTTTGATGTGTTCGGCACAACTTGTGGGCCAAAGGGCCTGTTTGTGCTGTAGTGTTCTATGTTCTATGTTCTATAAACCCATAGAGACATGGGGAGAAAGTGCAGACTTCACACTGACCCAAGCTGGAAATCAAACCAGAGTTCCTGGCCTTGTGAGGCAGCAGTGCTGACCACTGTGCCATTATGTGTTAGGTATTCATGGATAAAGTACCTGGTCAAATGTATGGCAGGGCAGGCAGGAAATTGATGACCCCACCTCACAGGATTGAAGGTCCAGGTATCATATTTAAAAACATTCAGTCCAATCCAGTGCCATCAGTTTGACTGCGTAAATCGATGATTGAGACAAAAGCTGCTGTTAGAACTTTCTGATCTCCCCTACAAACTGTCCCATCACCCTATTCTCAAATCTGGATAATCTCAACTGCTTGTCTTCCCTCACCACTACCACGTGCTAATCCAGGGTGATACCTCACAGCAGACAACAAATAGGCCCCAGGGTTTAGTAATGCCTCCAAGCAAATTCTCCTTCATCCATCCAGGAATGGAGAAAGAAATCCTGTTTGCCTCTAATAGCAGCAGGCAGCATTCCCTCCAGACCTGAGAATTTCTGAACATCTACCATATCCCGGTCTCCACTCACCTCACGTGCCTTGACGTGCCCTATGTTACTTGACTTCTCAGATCTTATCATTGACCTTTCCTCTACATTTTGGATCTCCCCACAATCATGCGTCAGCCACAACCCATTCCCTCGTCCCATCTGTCAATGTTGACCTTGTGATATGTGGCTCTGCTTCCTCTCGCTATCTCCCCCGAGACCTTGTAGGGTCAATACAAGTGTTGGTCGGTCATGCCTTCATCCCCTTTGCAGAGTTAGCATTCTTCCCCCTTGCCTCCCACCCTCAGTCAGCCAGACCCGAATACCCAATGCATGGCCACCGCTCCATTCACAACATATCAAAGCCTCCTCTCCTATAGTCCAATTGCTCCCCATGCAATAATAGCAGGCCCTAAAAAGTCCAAATCTCTCAGGAAAACTCCTGCACTTGCCACCTTTTTAACCAGGTGTGAATTTGAAGGCATATGTTTCTCATTCACTGTAGAGTTAATTGCAAAGCTACCATTAATCTGGAAATATTGATTTTTGGTGAGGGTTCATGACATGCTAATACTTTACCAAGTTCCCACTGCTTGTCACCAGGAAGTTCTATCTGCTTCAGTCTGCTGCTAACTTGCTACTTTTATCCCCCTGTTGGGAAGCTGATATTCTGGACAATAAACTGAGCTGATCTGTCTTGTTTTGCACTGTCAATAACAGCACATGATTCCAATCATTGATTACAGCTTTTGGAACAAGTAGCTGACAGCTGAATAGTGAATATTTAACAAATAAAAAGTTGAACAATAAAAAAAAAGAGACAATGACAGTACCCAGTTATAAGTAAATATTTTACTGCTCAGTTTTTGGTTACAAGCCAGGAAGTGATTTTATAACATTCTCTGTCAAAACTTAACATTCACTGCTTTCAATCAGCAAAAATTTAGGAAGTCTAATATTGCGCATGAATCTCAGGAGGTGCTTGAGCATTGAAACCATTTGTTAAAATATTTTATAATGTAAGGGTGTGGCATGCTATACACTGAGCTGCAAGTAAAATCACCAGCAAACACTCTCATCTCTTCTTTTCCAAAGGAGTGGAAATGCCTCCCATGGATTACCTGTGGGGGGGGGAAAAAAAACACAAGTCGATGTCTAACGTAATCCAACTCAGATGGGAGAATATTTATTTAAGTCACATTTTTGATGTTGAATCAGTAATATTTAATGTGTCAGGGATTGGTAACACTCACTGGTTAGCAGCATCGAACATCTTCTTCCTGCCCTCCATGCCCGACTTAGCTTCCACATTCTTACGCCAGTCGCTCACCTCTACATTACGTTCCTGTGGGAATATTTGAAAAATATCACAGATCCAGAATAAGGGGAATTGTTTAGGATCAGGATAAAGAAAATGTTTAAGACTGAGCAAAACTTTGCAGCTGCAGAAGTTTGTTCAGTTTGGTCGTGCCAAGTGGACAATAGGAATTTGTCCCCACCTGATCATCAGTCTTATTAAGACTAGATTCTTACTACAAGTCAGATGAAACAAAGCATGCAAACTTCATGGAAGAATCCCTACAATGCAGAAGAGGCCATTAAGTCCATTGTGTCCATACTGACTCTCTCTCTGACAGAGGGAGGAATTGTCCCATCCTGCCCATCACGGGAATCATTGCAGGCAGGGGCAGATTCTTTGATTTTGGGCAGGATTTTCTGGCCTTGGGGCGAAGGCAGCTGGAAAATCCCACTCAGAATATCTCAGGCCCTCCCCCCTGTTCTATTCCTGTAACCCCATGTATTTACCATGGTTAAGCTATCTAACCAACTTGGGACACTAAGCCGGAAATCCAGAAATGTGTGAGATATTATTTGATTATTACCTTTTCTGTATCATCCTTTTTGACAGATTTCAGGTTGGCTCGCAGATCCATAGATACTTTGTGCTTGGATCCCAACAAGGCACGCAACATAGCATCAGCAGACACACGCACCCTACGCAAAGTGGGTCGCTTAAACTTTCCTCTCAGGTCAAGAATTTTCAGGGACAGATCATGAATCTGTTGGCAGTAGAATGTGTATGAAATATTACAGCTAAAATTTCCATAGTATTGCGATTGTAAGGATGCAGAGATTTAGATTTGCCAAAGTTGTCACATACCTCATAGTCATTCTTGCCAGCTTTGAACTCAAAGTCGTATCTTTCTTCATCAACAATCTCAATTCTCTGATGAAGCTCTTTGCATAAATTCTGCAGCAAGAATAGTTTAGCGCTGGTCAGTATTTCTATCTTTGCCACCTCGTCTAACACCACATGCATGAACACATCCCATAATATTTAATATCTATATTTGTCAACCAATTGTCCAACTCTCTTTTAAAACATTCACTAAAAAAGTGTAACTCAGAGTATACTCACCTCTGTCAAAACTTGCCTGGTGAGAATTTGAATACTGCTTCAATATTGGTTTGTTGCAGAGAATTCCACATTTCAAACACTCCCGCTGTGAAAAAAGCTTTATTCCTTTTATGGTTATATTAAAGTTGAGCCCTCAACACTGTCTCATCAGTCAGCAGAAACAACCTATTACTAGTATGTCTCATCATAATCCTTCGTCACCTTGAAAGCATCAACCAGGCTGTCCTTAATCTTTTCAGTTTCTTTCTGTAAGTATTTTATTCAATATTCTGATTGAAAGTAAGATTTATGTTCTCATCAATATGTCATAACTACTGGGCTCATCAATGTCAAAAATAGCACGGAACAAGTTTTAACTTACCCCACACAAAGAACAGGAGTTAAAATCCAAATGATGCATTAACTAGCTATCTCCCCACCCAGTAGCCATTTTAACATGGCCAACTTGGGCAATTCATTTGATTTATTATTGCCACATGTGTTAGATATACAGTGAAAAGTATTGCTTCTTGCGCACTATACAAAGCATACCACTCATAGATAAGGAAAGGAGAGCGTGCAGCATGCGGTGTTACAGTCATAGCAATGGGATAGAGGAAGATCAATATAATGCGAGATAGATCCAATCAAAAGACTGATGTAAGCAGGGAAGAAGCTTCTTCTTGTGTCAGTTGGTACGTGACCTCAGGCTTTTGTACTTTTTTTCCTGATGGAAAAAGATGGAAAAGAGAATGTCTGGGGTGCATGAGGTCCTTGACAATGATTTGAAAAGGAACCTCATGAATAAATGTAAATAAGGGTCCTAAAATATTAGGAGGTTGATATAGTCTTGATTGTCTAAGTGGAGAGTGCAAAATAGATACTCCACTGAATAAAAGATGGAGAATATCCAATTTAAAACTGATCTTTATCCAGCATGGTGGGGCAGAAGGTTTTATCCACTCCTGTCCAAAGATTCCCTCCCCATTATGATCCATGAATCCTCCACAATTTACCTGTTTGGCAGCCTCAGGGCCATTTAATCTTTAAAGACCCAGAGCTGTCTCTGTGCTTTGGGCAGGTCATTGGCAACATGTTAGTCAGGCCCAGCCTTTAAAATGGGCTGGGCCTCCCACTCTAAGTACTAAACAGGCAGCCTGAGTGCTCCCACCACTTTCTATCTAGAAATCAAAACTCCACTTAGAGTGTCAAAAACCGAGATAATTGTGCACTTGAAGGTGCAGGAAAAGGTTGAGCAAAATGCTCTAAGTGTAATGTCTTTCTGCTCTAAATGGAGATACAGTACAGAACATAGTCTTACTTGCAAATCAGTAAGTGAAAGGCCAGTGAAATTAAGTGGGGGTACACGTTCTGCGAGGAATTTTTCCTTCTCCACGTTTCGGTCAGCTATTTCTTTTTCTAGATCTTCTTTGGCTTTGCCCAGCATGAGAATCTGTGTAAACATTGTTATTAAGTCAAAAATTTCATAATAATGCTCACAAATACATTGTTTGAATAATAAACTGAGAAAAGCAATTTCATCTCACCTTCAGGTGGAGCTTACGTGATGCAGAGATCTTACAACTTCTCTGTTAATGAGAACGAAAGCAAATAAGAATTAGTTATTTAAGTGGTGCTAAGCTTCTACCATTATTGGTTAATGTACATCAGATCGCATCTCTATGAAGAGCCATACTTGAAGGGAATAACATTAAGATAGAACTATCAAGTACAGGTTCTTGAATATTTATTCTCCTTCTGGCTGTGGGTAAGCGTTTGATAAATTTACTCGTATTTCTTTATGATTCAAATACATAACTATGGACACAACAAAGTACTTCTAACTTAGTGTTCAGAAAATGTGGCCTGTAAAAGTATGAAAATATATAAAGTGCCTTCATTCACACTTACCTATTTGTGAACTGATTAATGAGCTGATTTAACATTATTAATATTGCATGTTAAAAATAGCAAGTTATAAAGACAGAGCTCTTTCAGTCTGGCTACCCCATGTTAGTGTTTATGTTCCATGTGAACCTCCTGCCATTCCTCTTTATCTCTCTCTCTCTGTCTGTATCTCTTTTTCCCTTGTATGTTAACCTAGATTTCCTAGGGCAGGATTTTCCAACCCTTCCCACCAGCAGGATCTTTCGGTCTCAAAGGCCAAACACACTTAGAGTTACCTGAGAGTGGAATGGGACAGCACAAAATGGTGTAGACTTTGAGACCCCAATCTGGTTTCCCATGTGGATTTTCATAAACATAGACAAAGATTACGAATGGAAGTGGGAACTCACACTGTTAAAATGGTGGCGCAGGCTCGTTGGGCCAAAGGGCCTGTTTCCTGTGCTGTGTTATTCTTTGTTCTTTTTGAGACAGGAAGATTCTGCTAATGGTCACTAATGAGCCTCCTCTGATGCCAGAAAACATGCTGCGGAGCACCCGGAAAATCCCACCGTAGGGTGGGAATCTTGCCAACATAATGGCAGAGTGGTTGGTTCTGACAAGAAAAATGGCATGTTTCTCTCCAGATCTTACCACACCCTTCACAGAAAACCAGCGGAGCATGTTTCATGCTGTCATGTGTGGGGCAAGGCCTCAACTCGCCAGCAAAGCCTGGCTGCACTAAGATCGGGGAAGCACATTTAAAGGGCACCCTGATCAAGGCAAAAAGTCACTCCCCACCGCCTCCCCTCCTCCCACACCACCATGGAGAACTCAGGGCCTCTTCCCCCCAAGCACCTGCAATCACAGCCAGCGTTCCTATTCCTATCCCCTTGATCAGAGCCGACACTCCCCTCCCCACCCCCCCTCCCCCCCGACCCCTCACACCATTAAGTCAACTTAAGTTTCTGACCAGGCCTCCTCAATCCCAGATCTGGACCATCTCACCATTGTTTTCCCCCACACCACACCACCATCCCCATCACCTCACTGTTCACCTTTTCACAACGCGCCCTTTCCCCCACTAACAATCCTCCCCTCCTCCAAACATTTTCCCTTGCCCCACTAACCTCCTCAGTTCCCGACCCCTTAAATTGGGGCTCTAACTTATCAATTCTTTCCTGGGGTGTTCCATTGCTGATAGCACAAGTGCAATCAGCTACCTCCCTACCAATGCCAGTCTATAATCTAAGCCTGCCATTCAGGCTGATTCCTAGTGGTGGGGAACCTGTTGATGTGTCACATGTACACTGTGAAGTGAAAACCTGAGAGCATGTGGGAAATGCTGACATTCAGGTACTGCACCCCATCCCTTTCCACTCTCAATAGGTCAATCAGTTAAAGTTCCATCGGCACACTACATTTTAATAGATTTCACAACTTTTGCTGATAGAAACTCAATTTCCTTTGCAGAAAAGCAGACTGGCGTTGTGTAAGCCATTTTGACAAGTGGTGTCAGAAATACTTCTTACCCCAAAATTTAATCCTAGTTTGACAATTCCTCATGAATTGAAAGACAGGGTGACAAGCATCATTCAGTGTAGTATAGTCCAATGCCACTGCACTGTGTGAAATATTGCTAACACTCCCTCAGCAGGGCTGCCTGGAGAAATATTAGGCATAATTTTATGGCCCCCTTGCTGTGGAGACAAGGTTATCATATTTGGCAAGTTGTTCAAAAGTCCACTGACTGGTGGGACCAGAAAATCCAGCCGGCGGCAGGATCTGTAAAAGTCCACCCCTGTTTGTAGCACAAATTGCAATAAAGGTCAGACATAACTGGTATAATTTTTAAGAATTTCCATGTGATTCCAAGGCTCTGACATAATAGCTACATGTGTTCACTCACTGCCATAAATATTGCAGAATACTGAGGAAAGAGAACATGGATGGAATTAGCTATCTGGTTGAGGGAAAGTGCATGGAAGCTGACTGCGTACTTTAACATTTGCCTCCTTCTGATTCGCTTGATATCTTGGCACAGGAGCAGCTTTAGGAGGAGGTGCTGGTTTTGGTGGTTCGGGCTCGGGCTCGGGCTCGGGCTCGGGTTCAGGCTCAGGCTCAACTACTTCTTCAACCTCTTCTGTTTCCTCGATAGTTTCCTCTACCTGTGGAAATATTATAGATCAAATTTTTAGCCTCAAAACCAGTACAATTTTTAAATATGATACAAATGTAAACTTTAATTGTTAGAGAACTGACAAAACTATTCCAAATTTTAATGGTTCAAATTTTTATTTTAGGAGAATTATTAAAATTAGTCCAAATTTCAAATTATAAGCAACAAAAATGAACAATTAGAAATACAATTGCCGCAGAAACATAATGGAGGTTTGTTAAAATGCTTACCTCTTCCCTGAAAAAGAGAGAGAGAGAAAATGTCAGAGAACATCATAGCAATTAAAAAACAGTAGCATGCCATACATTTTGAGTGTAAATTTATTATTTCTGACAATTTTATTGCATTGCTCAAAAATTGTGATTCAGAAACTGTGAAATGGAATAAAGCAAATGCTACACAGTTTTATCTGTGCCTTTCAAGGTAAGGAAAAGGAATGCATTTCCAGTGGATTAAAATTTAAAAATGTTATCTTATAACTTCTTAAAAATGTGTGTTATAGATTTATTCTCAATAGTTCTTTCAGGACAGATTTGTGTTGGACATATGACTTCACAATCTTCATACTAAACTAAAGACGATAATTCTACACTCGCATCCCATCCACCCTTCGCTGGTTCTGACACTGGAGATACTGGAGAGTAGGAAATTGCATGGATGAAATTCCCTCCAGGTTCCTGCCTGCTCTGACTTGTAGAAATTTTATACTGGGGTGGATAGGACCTCAGAAGAAGCCCATCCTTGCGCCAATTGAAGCCCTTAATTGGTCACTTAATGCCACTTAGAGACTGTTTCACATCCAACTTCAATTTGTAGGCTGATAGACACAAAGTGAGAAAACAACAAAGTTTGATATTGAGTGGGATGGAGTGAGGGTCACCTCCATCAGAAGGCAACTTCTGACTGGTGCTGCCTTCCCCTCAAACCCTAGTAATGTTCGAATCTCCCTCCCAATCCTCTCCTTGGCCTATCCCTGAGATCCCAATTGCCCCTTGGTGACAATCCCCCCCCCCCAACCCCCAATTATTCCCTCCCCTTCCCACCATGGGACCTCTGCCACTTATCTGTTCTCTGGGCCTTGGGGCTTTGTTCTAAGCAGCATATGGCAGTGCTCCTTCTGGCTATTATATTGCTGTGCCTGAAGGGATTGGAGGGCTATTGGTCTATCTGGAAGTTCTCCAAGACAAATTTTTTCTCACGTGAGGGTTGAAATCCCAACGTCATTAGAATTGGCATTGGAGCTGCTGGAGTTAACAGGATGTGTTCAAAACTTCAGGCCAAAGATTTTAGATGGGAATCACTCAAGCAACAATGGATTGTGATGCTTCAAGCAAGGCTTTTTCCGTGTCTGACGTGTTCTGCATATGACCAATGTGCTTAGCCAGCATAAAGTGAATGGGGAGCAAAACTTACTGAGGTTCAGTTTCTAGGAGCAGTATAACAGGAAAACAGTGCTCTTGGAATAGTTCCTTAGTCAAGTGATATTTCCTTGTATGAATCATTCCTTCTAAGTGAACCACTCTTCTTATTGATTTTAACTCATGTTTTTGGTCTTCAAGGACCAACAAGGGGTTGTTCTGCCTCAAATCATTCATTTCTTAAAAAGTACCAGTGTTGAAGGACAAGTAGCAGCTATTAAAAAATTATAATTAAATATGACTTTGACTCACAATACATTAGCAGGGTGCACAACAAAATATTTAAATGAACTGACCCCATACTTTCAGATAAAAATTCTTTTGTAAAGTGCGGGACACTAACGTTTGGGACTATATTCTATGTTAGTTCTATGGTAATGTTCTATGTTCTATATTATCCGCCAAGTTTGACATTCCTTTTTCAGGTGTCAGGTAAAGACGCAGCAGAAGAATGAAATGTCAACTTAAACATTAAAATAACACAATTTTTGTGATAGTAAGATTTGTATTTAGGAATAGCAAACATTTCATTTTCAATGATGCTACCCTGGTAAAATAAAAAAAAGTACAGCCACTAGCATTCAATTTAAAGATTGAAAATGCTTAACTTTTAGCTAACAATCTTAGAAAGAAATCTAAGAAAGAAGAAATATTAAAACTTACTGATCAGACATTTTGAAGTTAGGGGTCTAGACCTGTAACAGCAACAAGAGATATTACATCTGCTCCCCAGTCACAATCAGGTAGAAGCATGTTTCATTGTTAAGGTACACCTTTCACTTTTCAATATCAAGAATTGGGGAGAAAAAACATAGCAATAAGATGAAATAATGACAACAATATTTCCAACTTTCTTTCTTCTCATCTTAGACCATATCCAGTTTTTCATGCCATGGTTCTTCCTAATTTCATTTGTTAAACTGTCATTCTCCATGACATAATGGTACAACAATCCTTCAATAGGTTCATTTTCCCAAAAAGCATAACTTTGTTATTTTCTCTTAATTATTGTCATTATCCCCTTCATCCCTTTAATCAAGGACGGCACAGTGGTTAGCACTGCTGCCTCATAGCACCAGGGAGCCAGGTTTGAATCCCGACTTGTGTCACAGCTTGCACGTTCTCTCTGTGTTTGTGCGAGTTTCTTCCCATAGTCTGAAAGACGTCCGAAAAACAAATGTGAGCAAGCCAAGATCGAGGGAGAAATGGCAAAGATCATTGCCATCACGAAATTTGAGAAGATTGCAGATGATCCTCCTGTCGATTACAGGGGTTGCTTGTGTGACGACACAGATTGGCATCTCCCAACAACCTAACCTTGTTCTCCCCATGTCTGTGTGGGTTTCCTGAGTTCTCCAGTTTCCTCCCACAATCCAAAGACATGCCAGTTAGGTACATTGTCCATGCTAAATTCTACCTCAGTTTCTCCAAACAGACGCTGGAGTATAGCAACTAGGGGATTTTCACAGTAACTTCATTGCAGTGTAAGCCTATTTGTGACACTAATAAATAAACTTTTCTCACTTTCAATTTTTCAACCTTGTCTTTGTTTCCTTTTATCTTGTTCCCTGGTGGCTTTAAAGTGTTTTATAATATCATTGGCCTTTTTTAGTTTTACATAAAAGCTGCACTTTGTGAAAGGGGTAGCATTAAAGTAGATCCAATGCAGTATAAAAACACCTGACATTATGACTTGCAGATGGTTGCATGAAACTCATGCTTGGAGTGCCTGTCAGTATTAGCATCAATGTCACATAATACTGAAGTGCCTACATATTTGACTTGAAACCAGCTGTACATAACACATGCTTAAAACCTCTAAGTATGAATCTAAAAGCACCTTTTATTTCAAGACAAAGTATTGATTGAATTTGTGCATTGAAATGTTTTTTTACATTCTCCCTTTCCCCATCCTTTTCCTCTATATTGAAAAACTGCCAGTTTTTCAATTACCTTCATTAAATACCTTCATTGACTCAGGACTGTCAATTATAATTAATTGACAGCCACTGAGTTAATGAAGGTGTTTAATATCATATCTGAACAATACCTTAGTAGTACCCAGCCAGTTTTATGCTAAAGTAAGCCTCAATTTTTCGGTGAAAAATAGAAAGGTAGCAAGCATAACGTTATCAAAGCTGGTCTTTAAAATTTAGCCAATGGTATGAATATATGTGGAGCTTCCTTCCTTTGTTCAAGATTTGTTCCTAAAGTTCAAGATTCCTCCTGAACTTTAGAAAAAGTGTTGGTTGGACAATGAGGTGTGCTCTGAGAAAATTCATCCTCATAACTTCTCTTATTCTTAATTACTCTGTTATTGCTAATTAGCCTCAGAACTTACAACATCATTGTTATGCTCTGAAATATGTCATTTTTTGAATAGAAATTTGTGTTTCTGAATATTCAGTCACAGAGTTATAACTCTGGACCACGATAGCCCAAGCTCTCGGATCTGAGTTCCAGATCTCCAGATTTGTGCTTTTGGACATGTACTGCACAGCTTGAAAATGCACCAAACAATGGCATGAGCAAGATGTCATGGCTGTACTTATCCATTATTACATAGGGGTGGCATGGTGGCGCAGTGATTCGCACTGCTGCGTCACAGTGCCAGCGACCTGGATTCAATTCACAGCCTGGGTCACTGTCTGTGCAGAGTTTGTACACTCTCCAAAGATCTGTGGATTAGGTGATTGGCCATGCTAAATTGCTCCTTTATGGTCAGGGTGACTAGCTAGGGTAAATGCATGGAATTATGGGGCTTGAGTTCGGTTGGAATTGTGGTTGGTGCAGACTCAATGGGGTCAAATGGCCTCCTTGTGCTCTGTAGGATTCTAGGATTCTATCTATGATTCAATAAGAGATTGTTGTGTAAGAGTTCTGAGGCAGATTCATGTTGTTCATCAACTTTGACAATAAACTATTGATGGTTGTTTTTTCCCCTTCTATATTATAGAGGTATCAAGATTGTATTGTTGACCACTGAAGAATTTTATTTCTTTTGAACTTTATTTTCTTCTTTCTGCTATGTATCTTCTCGACTGATGATCGTGACTCAGTAAGCACTGTTGTTCACTCAACCATATCTCACCCACTGCCGACTGCTCATTTCTAAGCCAAGATAGTGACACTGAATAGACTATTCCATGGGATCTTTCCTTCTACAGATATACATAGACATACATTTTCAGGAGAAGTGCCTGGGAACTAATGGAAGCAGTGGCAATGAGGGCAATTGCACCTCACTACTCACTACACCTTGGTTAAAAAAAAAAGATGATTTAATCTAAGGATCTTTGCACTCTTATGGCTCAGTTACTTACTAAATGAATATACTAAGTAATTGACATAAAAATGAAGAAATGAGAGCAAAAGTAGACCATTCAGCTCTTGTAGTCAGTGCTACTATTCAAAAAGATCATAGCTGGTTTTCTATCTCAGCTTCACTTTTGCATCCTATCATATATCCAATGATTTCCTTAATTAAAACAATTAATCTCCATCTTAGTTATACTCAGTAATCAAATAGTTACACATCTCTGGAATAGAGAATTCCAAAGATATACAATCGTTTGAATGAAGAATCTGCTCTTCATCTGGCCTAAATGGCTAACCCCTTATTCTGAAACAGTGGTCCCTTATTCAAAACTCTTGAGTCAGTAGAAAAAGCTTCTCAGCATCTACTCTGTCAAGTTGTCTAATCATAAATTAGATCCTCTCTCTCACTCTACTAAATTTTAAGAGATGTAAGCCTAGTCAACTCAAATCTCTTCTCAGTGGGATAATACTCTATTGCAGGAATCAGTCTAATGAAACTTTGCTGTATTCCACCCATGTCAAATCTATCCTTCCCTCATTAAGGAGACCAAATTTGTCTACTGTACACCAGGTGTTTGAAGTTTATTTATTAGTGCCACAAATAAGCTTACATTAACACTGCAATGAAGTTACTGTGAAAATCCCCTGGTCACCACACTCCAGCATCTGTTTGGATACACTGAGGGAGAATTTAGCATAGCCAATGCACCTAACCAGCACATCTTTTAGATTGTGGGAGGAAATTGAAGCACCTGGAGGAAACCCATGCAGACACGGGGAGACCATGCAGACTCTGCACAGACAGTGACCTAAGCCCGTAATTGAACCAAGTCCCCGGCGCTATAAGGCAGCAGTGCTAATCAGTGCCACTGTGCTGCCCGACCAAGGACCTATATAGTTGCAACATGAATTCTTCATTCTTAAGTGCCAATCTCTTTGTAATAAAAGTTAACAGTTGCTTGCTGAATGTATATGCTAGCTACAATTTGTGTACAAGAACACCCAGGATCTCCTGAATACCAGTATTTCCCAGTCCTTTAATTACTGTAAAATATCCTGCATTTGTTCTTCCTACCAGTTTAGATTTCACATTTCTCCATATTATATTCTTTCTGCCATGTCTTTGCCCACTCATTTGATTTGTCTAAATCCCTTTGCATCCTTCTCACCACTTAATTTTCCACCCAGCTCTATGAAATCAGCAGGGTTGAACACTTTACACTTTGTCCCCTCATTTTAAGTGAGTAACATTGCTACAATCCCAATAGAACCCAATTGCTTTTTCTAAGAAAATAAATTAGAAGTTCCATTAATTGTTAGAAAGGATCACGAAAAGATTTCAAATCATAAGCCTTTAACTTAATAGAACATAGGACATTACAGTTCAGAACAGGCTCTTTGGCTGTCGATGTTGCGCCAACCAATTAAGAAAAAGCAATGACCCTCAAACATAAACCATTGCCTTTTCGTCCATAAACTTATCTACTAACCTCTTAAACACCACCAAACTTGGCGCATCTACAACTGCAGCAGGCAGGGCATTCCATACCCTTACCACCCTCTGGGTAAAGAATCTACCTCTGATATCCGTCCTATAACCACCACCCCTTAATTTAAAGCTATGTCCCCTCATGCTAGCTTTCTCCATCCTAGGAAAAAGGCTATCACTGTCCACCCTATCTAAATCTCTAATCACCTTATCATCTTATATGTTTCAATACTCAAACTAAAACTAACAGTGACTAAACGATACTTCAGTAGACAATATATGCCCCAAAGTATAGAAAGGATATCACATTTAACACTTAAAGTAATCAAAAAAAATCATTCTTTATGGTTATACTTTCCTCTGTCGAATTGTAGGCAATTCACTCAGCCCAAGTGATTTGTAGCTCCTTTCTTTCTTTTTTAGTCAGAAAGCTTCTAATCCCCAATTGACTTTTTATAGGATAGGTTATTCTGGAGATCCCTCCCTCCAAACAAAGCTAGTTAAAACTTCCAGCTTCATGTAAACCCTCATCATCTTGGTTTCTTGAATCTGAACATGAGCTCCCACCTACCTTTAACATGGTGAGAAATAAATACTTCCCCCTATATATATTCTCTCTCACTCTTTCTCTAGGATTTTTACAGATTGGCTGTGAGGAGCAGTGATATTTTTAGGAAAATCAGTAATTCAATCCTAGAATGGCTTCCTATGTACTCTTCCCTTCTCAAAACCCATCTCCATAGAAACACAAATCACGTAGATCTTATATCCAGGTGTTAATTACTCTTAATACTGGACAGAACCCCCTCCCCCACCCATTCCATTCACTGTTTGAATCAAATAGACAGGTTAAAATACAGCGGCTCATAAAACCATCAGCGCAGGTACTCTGATTACTGGCGTGCATATCATGCATCTTTCCAGGATGACATACTGTGTCTCCCCTTTAATGTTTAACAACCAAACTATGCAAGTCATTGTCAACAGAATTCGGAACAAGTCGTATGGTCCTCTTCATTCCTCCATTTTATCTTCAAACACATTTCCAAAACATTATTATAAAACCTTGCATTTGCAATAACAGGCATGATTTTACCATCTCCCTGCTCTAGTGTGCTGGGAAAATAGTTTGCGAAACTAAATTTACGCCCGGCACAAAACAGTTTCCGATCTTTCCAGCCTCTTCCAAGTGACACCCATTGCTTTGTGCCCAAAAAGGGTGCAAATCTTATTAATGTGAAGTTGACTGGATTTCAACATCATTGGTGAGTTCAGCACACATGCTACTGCTATCCCTTCTTCTTGGATGTTTCTCACCTCTCCGGTGAAATGTCACATCAGCACTGGTCTGCACTAGGAGGTAATGCCTTATGATATTATCGTTAGACTATTAATCCAGGAACTCAGCTAATGTTCTGGGGACCGGAGTTCGAATCCCACCCAGCAGAAGGTGGAATATAAGTTCAATAAAAAAAATTCTGGAATTAGAAAGTTACTGATGACTATGAAACCATTGTCGATTGTTGGAAAAACTCAGCCGGTTCACTCATGTCCTTTAGGGGAGGAAATCTACTGTCCTTATCTGGTCTGACCTACACGTAATACCAGACCCACAGCAATGACTCTCAACTACTTCCAAGATAGAGATGGGTAATATGTGCCTCACAAATGTATAAAAAAAACCAGTGTAGACCTGGTGAGCTGGTCACGCCAGAGGGCTCAGAGACCGTCTGAGATGGTCTATGGCATGGTCAAACAGTGCCAGACAATTCCCATCTGATAGCATAGCAGGGCCCACAAGGCACCATTGCCAGTGTGCCAGAGGCTGTGCCATGGGGGTAAGGCCTGAGTCAGGGCAATGACAGGGGATGGCTATGCAGAGGGGCTATGCAAGAGGAACTATGGAGGTAACTATGCACAAGGACAATGTAAAAAGGTTAATGTAGTGTGGCAATACCAGGGGATATGCAGTGGGGCTACGCAGGGGGAATCGTGCAGGGGTGGATTGCAGTGGTGGGGGGTCATGTCAGAGGTCATCCAGGGGACCCATGGGGAGGGCCTTGATGACCCAATGCAGGTGACCTATGTCAGTGTGTGGCACGGAGGGAGAAATGCCACCGATGAAGGGGGACTGGGGGTGGTCTGTTTTCCGTGAGGGGTGGGAATGAGTTTTCCAGTGCACTGTAAAATTGGGGTGCCCTTGCGAAATGGCAGCCCAGTACTGTGAGGCTATTGTCATTGGAGTGTTTAGGTTCCACCCACCCTGAAACTGCGACAAGCTCCCAACTCTCCAAAAAAGTGTGTTGAGAGATTGCAATGCTGTGCATGTGATTCATGCTGTTATGACACTTAGAAATGTTTTTGGAAAATGTTTTGGGAAAATTCTGCCCAACATAAACTGTAAGTAGCTTAGATTGATTCTTGGTTAGCATTGATTCTTTTTGTTCTTCTTCATTTACACAGCTTGTCAACCTAAGGAGCTGATTCTTAACATCTTAAGTGGGCTTTTTACATCAATTTTATCCACTGATTTAATTTTCTCCCTCACTGTCTGAAAGTACTGTCTTTTCATTTGGGTTTATTTTTATTTTGGTGCCTCACTAAAATTGTCATTCTTCATGTGTGAGCCTTGACAAGAGTGTCTTATCAACTCATTTAAAGATATGGAGCATTACCGACAAGCTGGACTCTATCCACACTCAACATCCATATACATTCCAGCAGAGGTCATTGACTGGAAATGGGAAGGTCAAGCTCTGCTAAATTTTTTGTGCTGCACCCAGGGACACTGAGACTAACTTTAAGGTTCCTATAATTTCCCCATTCAGATTAACTTAATCAGTACTGACCACTAAGTGAACCTGGTTATTTGGTTCAGCTGCTTACTGAGTAGATAGAACATAAGAAATAGGAGCTGGAATAAAAATTTCAAATGTTGTAAGTCCATTGATACAGAAACTGATACTAAGAGCAGCAATTTTAACTTAACCCACCCAGTGTGAAACTGTGGGGTTTGGGTGCAATATTGGTTTAATACTCCTCCTATTTTTACTCTCCATTGAAGTCAGTGGAGAATAAAATTGACTGGGATGTCAGACCAGCATTCCAGCCAACTCAATGGACTTCCTGTCCAGTGAATTAGGTTAAAATTACACCCATTGTGTCAAAAATTCCGATAAAATACCACCATCCATTAATCTTGACCTGTGCGTTATATGCTGTTTTCTATGTGAAAAATGGTCAATGTCAAAAACCTATCAAACTGAGACATTTATTTGATTGTACAGCTATTTCCAAAGCTGTGGTTTTAGTCAAATATGCCATCTAGTGTCTAAGAGTATTAAGTGCACCAGAACCTCAACCTTTTTGGTTCCAAAATCTGTCTTTGACCAAGTCGAAACCCCCGCCTTTGATAAAAAGGTAGAAAACTCAATTTGTGTGGAAGACAGTGCTTGATTGATTGCACTGCTGATTCAGATAACATAATGAAGAATAGCTAAACATATTACAGGACATCAGATTGATAATTACATTTCATAGAAAATCACAGAGCAATGATAACAAACATTAAAGATTTTATTATGCCTCATCTTCTATTTCAGATGTCTTTAGTCTTTGTGAGCAATATATTTATGTATCATATAGTTTTGGGGCTACAAATGAAAATTGAACCCATGTTCCCACAGTTGCTATTAACTAACCTTGCTGCTCTGCTTTAGGATTTATCCACAAACAAGGCAATTATGATTTAAAAAAAAACTTTTGAAAGTTTAGAAACCAACAAATGAGAAATATATATTCAAATGGAATTGAACTGTCAGAGATTCACAGGTTGGATCATAATGATTCAGGAGTTGTAGAGGGGATACCAGTTCTTGAACAATAGCTCAGGTGATATCTGTTCACAGTCTCTAACTTTGCAGTCACTTAGTTGAATTATTCCTAAAACTTATCAATTTGCTTCTTTTGCAATAATCGAGTAATTTGTTTCAAAATGAATTTTTTTAAATCAGTTATTATTGAGTTCTGTCAGTTAGGTTATTTTCTACTTTCCTGAACATTAATCTTTTTAGTTTTTAAGATTTAATTTTCACTAAAAAAAAGTGTGATTTATACTATGTCTGAGGGTTAACTGGGTAATATTGTACCACATTAATTACTTCTAAATAGAACAGCAAACATCGATTGTCGGCATATATTGTTTTACTGTTTATTTAATCTGAATATAAAATACAAATGACTGAAAACAATTTAATTATCAATGCAAAACTATGGAATATATAACCCAACTTCACAAAGCTTTCCCTTTTTTAGTGCATAGATTGGTATGTCACTAACTTTCGTTCTCATTTGTAATAAATGTTTGAACATTCTTACCTTTCTTATGACAATCAGACTTCTCTCTGCATTGGGAACAAAGCTAGGAGTGAAATGGACACATGCAACTATTTATTATCGAACACCAAATGGAACTATTCTCTGACTGGATAATAAATTTAGCTGTGACACTTGAAAACACATCATTGTGTATTTTTAGCAGTTGTTCAACATCTGACACAAAAGCCTCAGTTCAAATCAGAAAACACTTTTCATCTTTGTGCCAGCATTCTAAACCTTTTTTCTGGGCAAAAAAATTTGTATTTTTTTTAATGAAGACCTTTGATCTGGAAACAAAGAAGTGATGCAGATTAACATTTAAAATCTACCGTTGTAAGTTTTTGTCAGAGTAAATAGAAAATTAATATTATTCATTTTGGAATCGGAAAGTCAACTTGTGTATTTCTGTTTTTGAATCTTTTATTGTTATAAACTAATTGATGTCTTTCCACTCTTTCAATGTATTGTTCTCTGTGCCAAACCACATATGTATCCTTCCATCCACATGGGCAAAATGATCTACAACAGGCATTTTAGGAAATCACGCTCAACATTTTGCCAGAATATAACTTTGCCGCATAAAGCAAAGCAGAGATAATAAATCCCCGAAGTAAAACATTTAACTTTCTTGCTGTATTTGTGAGGAGCAACAGGAGAATGTTTCGTATGATAGTCATCTTGTATCTTGCTGGGGAAAAAAAACATCAGATTCCAGTCCATGAAATTCTTGGATTTCTACATGCAACACTTGTGTAATGTTAATATATGATTGGAAGTGGAGCAGGAGGATAGGAATAAAAGCATTCCATCCCAGAGTAAAAAGAGCTGCTGTGACCCTTCAAAAGCAATGAAAAGCTGTCATTGCATAAATCCACTTGGTCTATTTGCACTCTTATTTTTATGGCTAACAAGTAACAAAAATGATTAGTGCTGTTAATGTGGTATTCGGCAAATTTTGTGGCTCTAAATGTGAACTGTTCCAAGCATTGAAATGACCCTCAAAAAATTAAAAATGTGATCTATACAATCAGTACAAACACTGCTGACTTTCAAGGACTTTAGATTCAAATATTAATTAAATAGCTGAGGAAAATTTATATTGAAATTTTGACAGAAAGCTTAATGGCAATGTTTTGAAAAATATTTTTTCAGAAATTCAGACTCCATGCAGTCACTATAAAAAAAAAACCTCTATATCTGTGTTTGTTTGCTATGTAAAATGTATGAAAAATTTCATTCATCATATCAAAAATACTTCTGCCTTCACTGGTAACTGCATTTACCCTGTTAAACTTAATGTTTAAGAGAAGTATTTAAGTGCATGTTGTTTCAATAAGTAGAGAAAATTGTTAATAAAATTTAGAATATTTTAGAGGGGGATAAGAGATTTGATAGTCCAGGTATGTGAGGTATGCTGTTATCACATGGGGGAATGCGAGCTCTGAATTCCTTTTCTTGTGATCTATTTATTCTAAACGTCCATCAAATAAAATTATTTGCATCTTGACTTTGTACTATGCAGACAAAATAATGTTATGTAATAAAGGTTTAATATGCCTTTTATATCATGATTGAATTTACCATGATTTCTTATAGAGAAAAGATAATGGGTCAGATTTTACTGAAAATGTCTGTGAGGCTAATGGCGCTGTTAGTGTCACTGTTACTCATAATCAAATAAAGCAGGCAATAAAGGTGTGCAGTTACACTTGAAAATCCATATGTTGCTGACTGCAATGTGCCACACCTACACAAACTGTGAAAAAATGACATCTTATCCCCATTCAAATGTATTGAACAGCACAAAGTTCCTGTACTCGTCATAGACATTCATCATATTCACCACAAAAATTTAACATTGCCCATTCCACTAATATTTACTCTTTTTACAGTATAAGTTTTAATAATTGTTGAAAAATCTTTCTGGCACTTAATGTATTTCTATGATTGTGGAGCCTCATTTCTTCTGCTTTCATTTTTTGTTGGAGTTTTTTTTAATAAAGCATATTTTTTAAAACTTCAGCTTTCTATCTCTTTTATCTCTCCCTTAACCCAATTATCTCCACTCACACCGCCCACCCCAACCTCTTTATTTTGCTTCCTGTCTCTGTTTTGCCATGGAATTTGCTATTCTAACTTGCACTTCCTGGTTTAGACTCAGCCCTGCTTGTTAACAATTCTTCAATCTTATGAATTAAGAAGATAAAAAAGTTTCTTCTATATTCATGCAACTTCCAGATACGCTGATGAATGCAAATAAGAAGTTGCAGCACAAAAAAATGTTTAAGGACAAATGCGAATCTAAGGAATGGCATGTGATGATCATTTAGTGCCGCCAGTAGGATCTGACCCAATATAAAATAGGGATGACAGACTGTGAGTTACCAATAGAAGGATGAACATTCAAGTTAAAAGATTTCTTTTCAGAGGGTTATTAGAAAGTAAAATCTTTCACTGCAAATGGCTATTGAAGGAAAATAAAAGTTGCATTTATTTAGTGCTGTTCCAGTATACTTCGCAGCAAATTAATTACTTGTTTATTGTAGTACATGCTGTTAAAAGCCAGGTTATGCACAGCAAGATTCCAAAACATGAAAAACGAGACATTGAACAGATGATAGCATTGATTGCAGGATATGTCTTGGCCATGGTATTGGTTGGGAAATCCCCTTGCTTCATTTCGATGTGCAAATGGGATTTCAAGAGGCCCTTTAACCCATCATGTTTCTGTTGCCCATCAATTACCTCATCTATTCTAATTCCATTTTCCAGCACTTGAAATGTCATAGCTTACAAAGCTATGGCCCAAGTACTTATCTAAATGCTTCTTAAATGCTGTGAAGGTTCCCATCTCTATCACCCTTTCAGGCAGTGAGTTCCAGATTCCCACCACCCTCTCGGTGAAAAGATTTTCTTCAAATCTTCTCTGAATTTTCTGTCCATTACCTTAAATTTATACTCCCTGCTTACTGACCCTTCTACTCAGGGGAAAAATTCCTTCCTATCTGCTCTATGTCCCAGGTAATTTTGCACACCTTGATCAGGTCTCCCCTCAGCCTTCTCTGCTCTAAGGAAACCAATTACAGCCAAGTCAGTCTCGTCATAGCTGAAATACTCTAATCAAGGCAGCATACTGGTGAATCTCCTCTGCACCCTTTCCAGGACAATCACAACCTTCCTAGTTCTGGATTCTTCTGGATAAAAGTAAAGTTTATTTATTAGTCACAAATGGGCTTACATTCACACTGTAATGAAGTTACTGTGAAAATCCCCCAGTTGCTACGCTCCGGTGCCTGTTTGCGTCCACTGAGGGAGAATTTAGCATGGCCAATACATCTAACCTGCACATCTTTAGGTTGTAGGAGGAAACCAGAGCATCCGAAGGAAGCCCACACAGGCACAGGAAAAATGTGCAAATTCCACATGGACAGTGATTCAAGCTGGGAACTGAACATTGGTCCCTGATGCAATGAGGCAGCAGTGCTAATCACTATGCCACCCCGCCACCCACAAAGTAACCCTTGTGGGTGAAGCAAATTTGTCAGCTTATATCATCACTTTAAAAGATGAAATTGTATAATTAATTGAAACTAAGTCAAGGTGTGAGGAATGGTCAGGAAAAGACTTCTTGTTGAGGAACTTTTATGGTAGGTGGCATGTAGCACAGTGATAGCACTGCTGCCTCACAATGCCGGGGACCTGGGTTTGAATCACAGCTTGAGTCATTGTTTGTGTGGAGTTTGCACATTCTCCCCATGCCTCTGTGGGTTTCCTTCAGGTTCTCCGGTTTCCTCCCATAGTCTGAAAAAGTCCAGGTTAGGTGTAGGCCACGCTAAATTCTCCCTCAGTGTACCGAACAAGCACTGGAGTGTGGCTCCTGGGGGATTTTCAGAGTAACTTTATCGCAGTGTTAATATAAGTCTACATGTGGCTAATAAATAAAACTTTAACTTTAGTAGATATGCAGATGAGCTCCCTTCTATTCTGTAATTCCTCTAAAAAATGGACTTTCATGGCATGACAGAATTTATAATTAAATGGCATAAAACAAATCCTTCAATATTGCATCTGCTTCTCTGTGAAATTGAATAGATGTATGCATGGTGTATAGAAACTCATCATGGAGTGTGCTTTGAAACACCTAACAGATTGGTAAATCTAAGGACACAAAAATGAAGGTCATCTGTGAAATAACTTTTGCCATTATCTGAAACGTCTGAACCGCACCAGCTGCTCCAAGTATGACCTTTACCTACCTTCTAGAAACTAATGTGTTCGTAATAGTTGTATTCTAGTGAGATAGAGCACATTACAGTGTCAACATTGTTACGAACTTTGAAATTCTGCCATGCTGAAGCTAAATCGAGCTCACTGTTCTTCTAATTCTGGGACTTCAGCCCAATATAAAGAGAGATGATAATATGGAAAAATGCCAACAATTTTAATGAGCTTAAACATTCAGCAAACAATAGCAATACTAACTTATGAAAAATTAAACAAGTTTCTTATCCATAGCTCAGTTGGTGGTCTCCAGTGCTGGATTTAGGTTCCTGTCTCTGAGGGTATGTTTGTCCAAATCCCACCACTGCCAGGTTTTCAGTTGATCCTTTTTCCGCACTTTAGTAAACCCTTCAGTTTCCTGTAAAGGTTGGTTAGCTCAGTTGGCAAATGGCTATAATGTGATGGAGAATGATACTGATAGTGTGCATTTAAACCCATGTGATAGTTCATGGAGGCTTGCCTCCCACCTTGTCTCACACTCACACTGTGGTGTCCTGGTCTCATAATTGTGCTATCCTATAAGCTATATGTGGTGCATTTACAAATGTTACAAGCTACATATATTAATATACGGAGATCTGTTATTTACAGCATTGTTCCTAAACAAAGTAGATGACAACCTTTCTCTGGTTCATCCCCCAGGGCAATGCCTTGGCCAATCAGAGACAACTTACCTGGTTTGAATTTAAACAAAGCTTGACTGTTAAAGAGGCTCTGATACAGTCATCCACATGCAAAATGTTGGCTTTGTTCTCTCTCCACAGATGCTGTCAGGCCTGCTGAGATTTTCCAGCATTTTCTGTTTTTATTTCAGATTCCAGTATCCACAGAAATTTGCTTTTATTTTGACTGTTTACTGTCAGTCATCAGTTAACTGGTGCATTCTCCATGGTAATGCCTGTCCCAGTCAGTGTCAATTTGCCAACTAACCATGTTCTTCTTCAAAAAGAATAAACAGTTATATCCTTTACATTTGATAATCTTGCAATTTGTTCTGATGAGTGCAAGATGAGGTGACACAGTGGTACAGCAGTTAGTACTGCTGCATCACTGCACTCAGGTCCCATGTTTGATTCCGGCCTTGGATGACTATCTTTATGGAGTCTGCATGTTCTCCCCTTGTCTGTGTGGGTTTCCTCCAGGTCTTCTGGTTTCCTCCCACATTCTAAAGATGTCTGGGGTTAGGTTGATTGGTCATGCTAAATTGCCCCATAACATAAGGGGTACTAGCAGGATAAATACATGTGGTTACAAGGATGGGGCTTGGGTAGGATTGTTGTTGGTGTAGGCTCGATCGGCCAAATGACCTTCTGCTCTCTGTTTTATGACAACAGGTCTCTTTTCAGCAATACTCAAGTTCTACCAAATAACCATATATACACATAACCAATTGTTTCTCTTGAATTGAGATAACTATTGTTCTTTGTCAACAGTGGATAATTTTACCGTACACAGCAACATGCAATTATGAGTACTTTGAAGTTTTAAAATGACAATATTGAAATGATAAACAGAATAAAGTAAATGTAATGTACATATTACTTCCCAGTGCAGTCTTTCAAAGTTGTTTCTTTTTTTCTATTCAAAGGAAGAACAAAATAAATTCTCCTTGCTCTTCATAAGTAGTCTTTCATCTAAAATAAAAACAAAATGCTAGAAATACTCAGCAGGTCTGGCAGCATCTGTAGAAAGAGAAACAGAGGTCAAGGACCTTTCCGTCAGATAGTGGACAGATCAGCCCATCAACATAGCTCGTGCTGATCTGGCATCCATCCTGCCATTTTGAACATTGCTGGCCTGGTTAACTCCCTCTCTTAAATGCTTTCAGCTGAATATGCAATCATAGGAGAGACGGTGCTATTTAAAAGGATCAGATAAAGACATTCAGCTGAGATACTTTTGATGTTCTTCTGTTGCTGCAGATTTGGTTTCAGGATCGTCAATTGTGTTTTGAAGGAGTTATCACAAGGTGTTGGATTTAAAAGGAGTGTTGAATTTTCCAAGTACAGTGGAACATGGAGGCCTGCAAACAGCCTGCTATCACTCATGGGAGTAGCAGGAGACAGAAGCCCTGTGTACAAGAGAGGACTACATGCTCTTCTCTCCAGAGAGAAGCATTAGGAGCAAACACATGACTTTGCTAAGGTAACAAGATTACCAATGACGCATGGAGTGATCGATTGCACACATTTGCTTTTGCGGGTGCAACATTGCAGTGGGGAGATTTACTGCAAGGAGCACCATTCTGTGCAGCTGGTACGTAACCATGCATAGAACATCATGCCAGTGAAGGCACACTAACAATGGCAACAGCTATAATGCTTTAATCCTGAATCAGACAGCTTCCTCTGCCATACATAAACTGCCATAACAGACCTGAGGGTGGCTGCTTGGTGACAAGGCACACTCAAGGTGAGATTTATGATGATTCTCTGCAGCTGTCCACATATCAGTCTTCCTACAGTCAGAGTAACTCTGCCAGCAGGAATGATGTGAAGCAAACTATTGATGTTCTAATACAATGGTAATGCTGCCTGGATTGCTTAGAGAATGCCCTAAAATATTTGGTGCATGCCCTCAAATTATTAGTGATTGGCAATGTGTTACATAACCTGACCAGCAGAGGTGGATGAGGGTAAAGCAATTGATGTGGTGTATATGGATAAAGCATTTGATAAAGTTCCCCATGGTAAGCTATTGCAGAAAATAGAGAGGCTAGGGATTGAGGGTGTTTTAGTGGTTTGGATCAAAAATTGGCTAGCTATAAGAAGACAAAGGGTGGTAGTTGATGGGAAATGTTCATCCTGGTGTTCAGTTACTAGTGGTGTACCACAAGGATCTGTTCTGGGGCCATTGCTGTTTATCATTTTTATAAATGACCTCAATGAGGGCATAGAAGGATGGGTTAGTAAATTTGCCTATGACACTAAAGTCGCTGGAGTTGTGGACAGTGCGGAAGGATTTTGCAGGTTACAGAGGGACATAGATAAACTGCAGACCTGGGCTGAGAGATGCCAAATGGAGTTTAATGCAGAAAAGTGTGAGGTGTTTCATTTTGGAAGGAGTAAAAGGAATATAGATTACTGGACTAATGGTAAGATATTTGATAGTGTGGATGAATAGAGAGATCTTGGTGTCCATATGCATAGATCCCTGAAAATTGGCACCAAAGTTGATAGGGTTGTTAAGAAGGCATACAGTGTGTTAGCTTTTATTAGTAGTGGGATTGAGTTTCAGAGCCATGAAGTCATGTTGCAGCTGTACAAAACTCCGGTGCAGCTGCACTTGGAGTGTTCGCCGCATTATTGGAAGGATGTAGAAGCTTTGGAAAAGGTGCAAAGCAGACTTACCAGGATGTTGCCTGGTATGGTGGGAAAGTCTTATGAGGAAAGGCTGAGGGACTTTAGGCTGTTTTCATTAGCAAGAAGAAGGTTAAAAGGTGATTTAATAGAGGCACACAAGATGAATAGAAGATTAGATAGGGTAAACAGTGAGAGCCTTTTTCCTCGGATGGTAATGGCTAGAACAAGGAGACATAGCTTTAAATTGAGGAGCGATAGATACAGGTCAGATGTCAGAGGTATGCTCTTTACTCAGAGAGTAGTAAATGCGTGGAATGCTCTGCCTGCAACAGTAGTGGACTCGCCAACATTAAGGGCATTCAGATGGTCATTGGATAACATGGATGATACTGGAATATTGTAGGTTAAATGGGCTTTAGATTGGTTTCACAGGTCAGTGCAACATTAAGGGCGGAAGGGCTTGTACTACATTGTTAAGTTCTACATTTTGGTGAGCACCTCAGGGGGCAGAAGAGGGGGGAGAGGATAAAGAAGGGAGTAAGCATCAGGGACACCATTGCTCTGAATAGATCTTCTTGGAGTAACTAATCATATTATAATTCCCCTAAAGGCACTCTACATCACCATTGCTCCACAGTTTCCCCACTTTTTCATCCCTCTGTGATTGACCATCACACTAAAATTGGTCAAAATTATAAGGCACAAATCCATTCCATTACAACATTAATCCAATAGCAAACAATACGTATGCAACAAATAATTCACACAAACATGAATTACTCACACTTTTGCTTTCCCTTGCTGTTGCCTTTCCCTGTCACATAGATTTTACATTATGCTCAATTAGTGGCTACAGATAGCAGTATTCTGACTCACACCACATAAGATACATTTAAGCAATTATGGGCCCATCTGTGGACTGCACCACCTCAGCATAGGCATCAGCAGGCTAAACTGACTGGGCATCAGCAGGGGCACTGGCAAAGTGACAGTGGTGGGAACATAATGCTCAGGGAGCCATTACCACTCTATTGGAATGGCAATTCTTTTAAAAAGCATTTTAGAGGAGGAGTTAAAGAGGGTGAGAGCTTTAGGTAGGGAATTGCAGTGCTTAGGGCTGAGGTAGGTGAAATTATACACGCCAATGACAGAGCTATTGAAATCTGAAATAAAAACAGAAAATGCTGAATAAACTATGCAGGTCTGGCAGCATCAGTGAAGAGAAACAGTGTTAATGCTTCAGATCTAAATGACCTTTCCCTTGATCACAGGCTGGTTCCTTCCCATGTTTGCTACTGACAGGTTTACTACTGAGCCTATTAGCAGAAAATGTGACAGAGAAGCAATCTGGTTGGAGGAATAGCAACTACCGGTTCAAATCCTGAGAAGCCAAGGCCTGTAAGGAGAGGAGTCTAAGCCGGGGGAACCGAGGACCAGGGAGCCATAGGCTTGGAAGAGTGAAGTGAGAAAGTGTATGAAGAGGAGGAGAAGAGGAGAAGAAAGGAAGAGAGAGAGTAGGAAGGGGAGAGGAGCAAGGGGTGGGGAGGAACGAAGGGGAATTGGGGAGATTAAAGAGGAGTGGGGGGGGCGGAGAGAGGGCTGGGATGCAGACAAGAGGAGGAGAGAGAAAATTGAGGCTGAGGAAAGGGAGTATGAAGGGAACAGTGTGTGTTATGCTGAAAAGACAGTATAAGGGGAGAGAGATGTTTGAAGGAGTGAAAAAGAGTGCGACAGAGGAGAATTTGATGGGGTGGAGAGTATCGGGGGGAGAGTGAGAGTGCAGGGGCTGAGAGGCTATGGAGGAAGAGGGTAAAGAGTGCAGGGACAAAAATTGTCCAAGTCAATCACACTCCTAGTCTCAGTATTTTCCCCATCCACAAGAAATACACAATTAATCACTCTCACTCACTCTCACAGTGAATGAGCATGCTCAAACTGGGAGTGAACCAGAAATGTATATTCTTATCCTATTCATGCCAATACTCTGCTTTATTTATTACTCAGTTTTTATTCCCTTCATTTTCTTTTCCTACCTTAGGGTGTTTTTTTAAATAATTGTGTGTAATGTGCCAAATTAAATCTAAAGTGACAAAAACAGAATATGTTGGACAAACCCAGCAGGTGGGTCAGCATGCATGGACAGTAATAGAGTTAACTGGGGAATCATATCAAAAAATGGCAGAGTTGGTTCTGTTAAAGAACATGGCAGTTTTCTGTCTGGATCTTACCACTGTCTGCCACAGGAAAATAGCTGGCAAGTTCCACTGTCAAGTAGAGGATGGGGCCTCAACAGACCATCAAAGCCCAGTAGCACTGAGATTGGGGACCCATGTTTAAAGAGTGCCTTAATCAGAGCAAAAAGTAACCTCCCCACAGCAATCCCCCTAGTCCCCACCCTCGTCCATACAATTGGATCTGGCATTCAACTCGGCAATTTAGCCAGGATCCTCCACCTGCATCCCACCTAAAATTGGACACCTGCCCACCCCTCCACAAATGGGCACCTCAGCTCTCACGTGCAGTACCGATCACCCCCATGCTTAAATGAATGCCCACCCCTCCATGAAGTTTCCACTGTGGTCTGCCCATGGCACTGTCCTGGCACAGATTAGCTTTTTTCTTTCAGATTGTGTGATTTTGGAATTATCTATCTTAGGTGATGGAAGTGAGATCATTGAATATTTTTAAGGGAAAGGTCAGTAGATTCTTCTTAGGCCAGGGAATCAAAGATTATCAGGAGTACATGGTAATATGGAATTAGAAACACAAACAGATCAACCATGATCTTATTGAATGATGGAATGGACTTCAAGGACTGAATAGCCTATTTCTGCTCCAATGTTGTGTGTTTGTATCCTTGGTTAATGAATTTAAATCACATATTGCCATGAAGTTTCTTCTGGGCATAAGGCCAAATTTTATGAATTTTGGAAAAAAACATACTTATTCTTGACAGTAGCAATCATCAGTTTCTGTTGACCGCACACTAAGTGATTCAGTCATTTAGGACTACAAACACTGTCCAAAGAAAGATTCAATTAGCCTTATCAGTTTAACAAGTTTATTATGAATTCCAAACACGTTAATAACTGATAGCAACTCATCAAATGTTATTGTGTATCCACATGACAATCTCCCAGTGGCCTTTCCTTGCAGTGAAGATAAAGATGCAGTGAAAGTTCAGTCATACTACAACAGCGATAGGAATCAGAGCGGGCGAGGTCCATTGACCTCGGGCAAGATTTTACGGTTTCGGAATGAGCACGGCCATAAAATCCTGCCCATACAGTGAGATCCTTTGGATGGGCAACTTGCATGCTGATTTGATTGCACACCTCATTGTTTATAATTTCAGCGTGGTGCCAAACTATGAGACACCTTGAACCTACTGATTGTAATTAAAAAATGTCTGCAATTAATTTAAATATCTTGACTGTGCAATCATTCCTTCATTCAATTCCCAGAGTAATTAACGTGTAGTTATTGGGGGAAGATATGAGTATCTACAACTTACGTGGAGAATAACATACAAGATGATTAGAGGTTTAGATAGGGTGGACAGTGGTAGCCTTTTTCCTCGGATGGAGAAAGCTAGCATGAGGGAACATAGCTTTAAATTAAGGGGAGGTAGTTGTAGGACGGATGTCAGAGGTAGATTCTTTACCCAGAGGGTGGTAAGACCTCACTCAAACATTAACTATAATGTCAATTTTAATCATTATTAGAGGATTAGACAATAGTATTATATAAATTAGGGTTAAACGAGAAATTTAATGTCATTAAATTGTTGATTATAAGTTAATGAGAATTAAATAATTTAATGTAATAAAAACTTAACTGGACCAGTCATAAAAATACTAACTTAGAAACATAGAAACATGTAACAGTACAGCACAGTACAGGCCCTTTGGCCCTTGATGTTGTGCTGAGCTTTGTCTGGCTATCCCACTCCCTATCTTCTGGTGTGCTCCATGTGCCTATCCAATAACTGCTTGAAAGTTCCTAAAGTGTCCAACTCCACTATCACAGCAGGTAGACTATTCCACACCCCAACCACTCTTTGAGTAAAGAACCTACCTCAGACATCCCTCCTATTATCTCCCACCATGAACCTTATAGTTATGCCTCTAGTAACAGCTACATCCACCCGAGGAAATAGCTTCTGAATCTCCACTCTAACTATCTCCCTTATCATCTTATAAGCCTCTATTAAGTCGCCTCTCCTACTCCATCAGCACATTCCCCTGCATCCCTCCTAACCCAACAGCACAGCCCCCCCCCACACCCTCTCCTACCCCAACATCCCACCCCTCTTACCCCAACAGCACATCCCCCGCACCATCCCCACCCCCATCATGCTCCCACCACCGCGACACCCCCATCCCACTCTACCCTCCCATCAGCCCCCTCCTACCCCAATATCCCATCCTCCCTTCCTTCCCCCCCACCTCCCCCAACATCCCATCCCCCTCCAACATCCCACCCTCTCCTGTCATGCCCCCCTACCCCCCATGCTCCCCCCTCCTGTCATAAGCCCCACAACCCCACCCCACCCCACTCCCTCCTGTCATACTCCCAACACCCTCCTATCATGCTCCCAACCCCCTCCTGTCATGCCACCTCACCCCACACCCTCTTGTCATCCCCACCCCAACCCCTCCTGTCATGCCCCCCCACCCCACCCCACTCCCTCCTGTCATGCCCCCACCCCCTCCCCTCCTGCCCCCACCCCACCCCCTCCCCTCCTGCCCCACCCCACCCCCTCCCCTCCTGTCCCCACACCCCCTCCCCTCCTGTCATGCCCCCACCCCACCCCTCCCCTCCTGTCATGCCCCCACCCCACACCCCTCCCCTCTTGTCATGCCCCCACCCCCCCCCTCCCCTCCTGTCATGCCCCCACCCCACCCCCTCCCCTCCTGTCACCCCCTCCTCCTGTCATGCCCCCACCCCCCCCCTCCCCTCCTGTCATGCCCCCACCCACCCCCCCCCCTGTCATGCCCCACCCCCCCCTCCCCTCCTGTCTGCCCCACTCCACACCCTCCCCTCTTGTCATGCCCCCACCCCACCCCCCCCTCCTGTCATGCCCCCACCCCACCCCCCCTCCTGTCATGCCCCCACCCCACCCCCCCTGTCCATGCCCCCACCCCCCACCCCACCACCCTCCAGTCATGCCCCCACCCCACCCCACCCCTCCATCATGCCCCCACCCCACCCCACCCCCTCCAGTCATGCCCCCACCCCACCCCACCCCCTCCAGTCATGCCCCCACCCCCCCACCCCCTCCAGTCATGCACCCACCCCATCCCACTGCACCCTCTCCTGTCATGCCCCACCCCCCACAACCCTACCCCACTCCCCACCCCCCTACCCCCCAACCCCCTACCCCCACCCACCTACCCCTACCCCCACCCCCCCCCCCTCCTGTCATGCCCCCACACCCCCGTCATGCCCCCAGCCCCCACCCCGTCATGCCCCCACCCCGTCATGCCCCAACCCCCCGCCCCGTCATGCCCCCTCACCCCCGCCTTGTCATGCCCCCACCCCCAACCCCCCGTCATGCCCCCACCCCCCCCCCACCCCCGCCCCCGTCATGCCCCCGCCCCCCCGTCAGGCCCCACCCCCACCCCCGTCATGCCCCCACCCCCAACCCCCGTCACGCCCCCACCCCGTCACCCCCCCACCCCCAACCCCCGTCACGCCCCCACCCCCAACCCCCCACGCCCCCACCCCCACCCCATCCCCCCATGCCCCCACCCCACCCCATCCCCCGTCATGCCCCCACCCCCACCCCCATGTCATGCCCCCACACCCCCCCCACCCCCACGTCATGCCCCCCACACCCCACACCCCACCCCCACCCCCGTAACCCCCACCCCCCCACCCCACCCCCCGTCACGACCCCCCCCACCCCCCGTCACGCCCCCACCCCCCCCCCCACCCCCACCCCCCCCACCCCCACACCCCCGTCACGCCCCCACACCACACCCCCATCCGCCCCCACCCCCACACCCCCCCGTCATGCCCCCACCCCCACTACATGCCCCCACTCCCACCCTCACCCCCCAGTCATGCCCCCGCCCCCCAGTCATGCCCCCATCCCCGCCCCCACCCCCACTCACATCCCCCAGTCATGCCCCCACCCCCACCCACATCCCCCAGTCATGCCCCCATCCCCATCCCCACCCCCACCCCATCCCCCAGTCATGCCCCCACCCCCCCACCCCCCAGTCACCCCCCACCCCAACCCCCGTCACGCCCCCACCCCAACCCCCGTCACGCCCCCCCCCCACCCCCCGTCACGCCCCCACCCCACCCCATCCCCCCGTCCCCCCCCCCAACCCCCACCCCATCCCCCCGTCATGCCCCCACCCCCCCCCCATGTCATGCCCCCACCCCCCACCCCCACCATGCCCCACAACCCACACCCCCGTCACCCCACCCCCACCCCCCATCACCCCCACCCCCACCCCCTCACCCCCCCCACCCCCCGTCACGCCCCACCCCCCACCCCCCGTCACGCCCCCAAACCCACACCCCCGTCACGCCCCCACCCCCACACCCCCCCGTCACCCCCACCCCCACTACATCCCCCACTCCCCACCCTCGCCCCCCAGTCATGCCCCCCATCCCCCCCCCCCCCACCCCCACTCACATCCCCCAGTCATGCCCCACCCCCCCCCCCACCCACATCCCCCAGTCATGCCCCCATCCCCACCCCCACCCCCCCATCATGCCCCCACCCCCACCCCCCATCATGCCCCCACCCCCACCCCAGTCATGCCCCCACCCCCTCCCACCCCCAAGTCATGCCCCACCCCACCCCCACCCCACCCCCCAAGTCATGCCCCACCCCCCAGTCATGCCCCACCCACCCCACACTCCCCAGTCTGCCCCCCCCCACCCCCACCCCCATCATGTACCCACACCTCCCATCATGCCCCCACCCCACCCGTGCCCCCCCCCCGGTCATGCCCCACCCCCCCGTCATGCCCCACCCCCCAACCCACTCCACTCCACCCCCTCCTACCCCATCCCCTCCTGTCATGCCCCACCCCCTCACCCCACCCCACCTCACCCCTCCCACCCCCTCACCCCCTCCCACCCCCCTCACCCCCACCCACCTCACCCCCTCCCACCCCCTCATGTCATGCCCCCCACCACCCCCCTCCACCCCCCTCCCCCTACTACCCCCCCTACCCCCCCCACCACCCCCCTCCCCCTACTACCCCCCCCACCACCCCCCTCCCCCCCTACCACCCCCCCCACCACCCCCCTCCCCTCCCCCTACCCCCCCCCCCACCCCCCTCCCCTCCCCCCTACCACCCCCCACCCACACCCCCCTCCCCCTACCACCCCCCCACCGCCTCCCACCACCCCCCACTCCACTCCCCCAACCCCCCCCACCCCCTATCCTCCCCCCCCACCCCCTATCCTCCCCCCTCCCCCTCCCCCTATCCTCCCCCCACCCCCTACCCCCCTCCCCCTCACCCCCCCACCCCCCTCCCCCTCACCCTTTCCCCCCCCCCCTCCCCCTCCACCCCCTCTCCCCCACCCCCCCTCTCGCCCCACCCCCTTACCCCCTACCCCTCCCCCCGCACCCCCTTACCCCCCCACCCCCGCACCCCCTCCCCCCTACCCCCTCCCCCCCCCCCTCCCCCCCCTAACCCCCTCCCCCCTCCCCCCCCCCCCCTCCCCCCCCACCCCCCTCCCCCCACCCCCCCCCCCCCCCACCCCCCCCCCCCCCCACCCCCCCCCCCTCCCCCCCACCCCCCCCTCCCCTTACCCCCCCTCCCCCACCCCCCCACCCCCTTACTCCCCCTCCCCCCCACCCCCTCCCCCCTCCCCCCCTCCCCCCTCCCCCCCTTACCCCCCCTCCCCCCCCTTACCCCCCCCCCCCCTTACCCCCCTCCCCCCCACCCCCTTACCCCCCCTCCCCCCCACCCCTTACCCCCCACCCCCCCCCCCTTACCCCCCCCCCCCTTACCCCCCTCCCCCCCACCCCCCCCCCTTTACCCCCCCACCCCCTTACCCCCCCACCCCCTTACTCCCTCTCCCCCTCCCCCCCTCCTTCTCCCCCCCTCCCCCCCTCCCCCCTCCCTCTCCCCCTCCCCCCCTCCCCCCCTCCCTCTCCCCCCTCCCCCCCTCCCTCTCCCCCCCCCTCTCCCCCTCTCCCCCCCCTCCCCCCCCTCCCCTCCTCCCCCCCCTCTCCCCCCCCTCCCCTCTCCCCCCCTCCCCCCTCCCTCCCTCTCCCCCCCTCCCTCCCCCCCCCTCCCCCCCCCCTCCCCCCCCCTCCCTCCCCCCCTCCTCCCCCCCCCCCCTCCTCCCTCCCCCCCCCTCCCCCCTCCCCCCCCCCTCCCCCCTCCCCCCCCCCCTCCCCCCTCCCTCCCTCCCCCCTCCCTCCCCCTCCCCCCCCCTCTCCTCCCTCCCCCTCTCCCCCCCTCCCTCCCCCCCTCCCTCTCCCCCCTCCCCCTCACCCCCACCCCCCCTCACCCCCTCACCCCCCCCCTCCCCTCATCCCCACCCCCTCCCTCCCCCTCACCCCCTCCCTCCCACTCACCCCACCCCCTCCCCCCCCCCTCCCTCCCTCTCCCCCCCTCCCCCTCCTCCCCCTCACCCCCACCCCCACCCCCACCCCCACCCCCACCCCCACCCCCTCACCCCCCCCCACCCCACCCCCCTCCCCCTCCCCCTCACCCCCCACCCCCCCTCCCCCTCCCCCCTCCCCCCTACCCCTCACCCCCTCCCCCTCACCCCCTCCCCCTCACCCCCTCCCCCTCACCCCCTCCCCCTCACCCCCTCCCCCTCACCCCCTACCCTCACCCCCCACCCCTCCCCCCTTCCCCCTCACCCCCTACCCCTCCCCCTCCCCACCCCCCCCTCCTCTCCCCCCTCCCCCCCCTCCTGTCATGCCCCTACCCCACCCCACCCCCTCCCTGTCATGCCCCTTGCCCACCCCCTCCTGTCATGCCCCTTGCCCACCCCCTCCTGTCATGCCCCTTGCCCACCCCCTCCTGTCATGCCCCTCCTCTCCAGCCTCTCCTGTCATGCCCCTCCTACCCCACCTCACCCCGTCCTGTCATCCCCACTTCTGGGGAGGGGTTAATTTGCTTCTGGAGGAGGATGTGACCCAGAATGCCGAGCGGCGGTGACGGTTGGTTTGAATCGCCAGCGCGAGACCAGGGAGAAAGAGATGAGCGGGAGAGGCTTGAGAGTGTGAGTGACCAGAACTCGGACAGGGTGTGAGGGACTGACCAGGATCCGGGGAGAGTGTGAGTGAGTGAGTGAGTGAATGACTGACCAGGACTTGAGGCCCGGGGAGGGTGTGAGCGCCGGGTCAGGGGGAGGAAGAGTGTGAGTGCTGGGACCTGGAGTGGAAAAGGCCTTGAGCTGGGCTCTAGTTCTCTACCGGCTGGGCCGGGCTGTCAGCGCTGGTTCGGGAGGAGCTGCCTCACAACAAGGCCCGATTTCCCTACGGTCGCAAAAGCTGATTCCCCAGCCCCCCTGTGGGCCGGGTTACATTCTCAATCCCAGACAGGTAGAGGAGGGTAAGATGGGGTGGGTGAGGGCCGTCAGCAACTCTCTAGCATTGTCCTGAAGTTCAAAACTAATCTCAATCACCTGCGTAAGGAGAAGACTATAACAGAGCTTTTTAATCATTGTGTTTTTGCTATAATTCTTTCAGCGTGTTGGAGATGTGATAAAGGTTTTTTGAATTGAAATCTCTGGTTAACCAGAGTTGTTGACTGAAGATTTTCACTGCTGAAGTGAGATGCTGACACATTGAGCTTCGTTCTGAGCAGAGATTGTAAAGTTGTCAAAGGGAGGTTCATAACCTATTGGTGCCTCTGTACTGTTATGCTTCAAAATACCCATCTGATTCTTCCATGAAATTTGTAATTGAAATGCAATTTCAGGTAGCATTGGCAATGGATATGTTGAAGTTCCTTTTGGAAAATGTCAATGGATGAATGGTGGAGCTGAAATAAAGTAGTAACTTAAGTAATTTGAAAGTAGAGAATTTTAAAGAAAAAAGATTTATATTGTGATGAAGGCAAACATTGCAATCTGAAGCAAAAGTGCTGGACAATCTCAGAAGTTTGGATGGCATCTATGGAGTGAGAACAGAGCCAACACTTCAAGACTGGATGATTCTTTGTTAAAGCTAAAATGAACTGAAAATAGGGCCAGCAATAAGTGAAGAATAGGGAAAGATTGACAAAGATGTTACGAACAAAAAGACAAAAGGAATGTAAATGATGATGATCATGGCTAAGAAGGGTGCTGATAGTGGCATGTTGAGTGATCAGAACATGTTAATGGCAGAACAAAGATAAGCAGTGTGACAAGGGACAACATGAAACAGTTAACAGTTGGCCCTGGTGGGCGGAGGGAAGACAGTTATAAAGGAAAAAGGTTGGAATGGGATGGCGTGAAATGAATCAGTGGAAGAGATGAAAATGGGTTGATTGAAATAAAATGTGTGGCTGGAGGAGAGAGTTCACAATCTGAAGTTATTGAACTCGATGTTAATTCTGGAAGGCTGTAACCAATTAGGCTAAGATGAGGAGGTCTTTCAATTTGCGTCAGACTTCACTGGAAGATTATAGCAGAGCAAGGATGGAAGTGTGGACATGTGAAAAAGATGGTGCGTTGAAACGGCAAGCTACAGGGAGGTCTGGGTTTTGCTTACAGACAGACTGAAGACGTTCTGCAAAGCAGTCACACATTCTGTGTCTAATCTCTCCAATATAGTGTGGACCTCATTGGAAGCAATAAATGTAATAGACCACGTTGAACGAGGTCCATATGAAAAGCTGCTTCACCTGAATAGAGCGTTTAGGTCCTTGGATGATTGGTAGGGAGGTATAAAAGGATAGGTGTTGCATTTTCCACAATTGAATGGGAAGGTGCTGAGGGAAGGGGTGAGGTGTTGGAAGTGATAGAGGTGTAGATCAAGGTATCCTGGAGGGAACAGTCCCTACAAAATGTTGACAGGGAGATTGAAGGGAAGATGTGTTTCTGTAGTGGCATCATGCTATAGTTAGTTGAAATGACAGAATTGGTACTTTGAATGTGGAGGCTGGAGAGGTGAAAAGTGAGGACATGATGGCCCTGGCCCTGCGGAGGGAAGACAGTTATAATGGAAAAGGGTTGGAAAGGGATTTTAAAAATGGGATGGTGTGAAATGAATCAGTGGAAGAAATGAAAATGCGTTGATTGAAATAAAAAAGTGTGGTTGCAGAAGAGAGTTCACAATCTGAAGTTACTGAACTCGGTTAATTCTGGAAGGCTTCGGGGAGGAAGGGGGAGAGGTGAGAGTTGAGCCATAGGAGATGGGTTGAGCATGACTGAGAGCCCTATCAATTGTAGTGAATGCAAAATCAGGAAGCAGCAAGTCCTGTCAGTAATGCCGTTTTGGAAAGTGGCATCATTGAAACGGATGTGTCAGACGATGGAATTGAGTGGCATGAAGTCCTTACAAGATAGGGAATATGAAGAGCTGCTGTTGAGGTAGCTGTGAGAGTTGGTGTGCTTCCAGTGGATACTAATGAATAGTCTCTCAGTAGAAATTGAGAGTTAGAGGTCAAGGAAGGGAAGGGAAAAGTTGGTGTTGGACCATGTGAAGGTGAAAGAGCATGGAAATTGAAATCAAAATTGAAAATTTTTCCCAGGTCCAGACAAGGACATGAAGTAGTATAAAATCGTCACTGATGTACAGATAAGAGTTTAGAAAGGGACTGGCAAAAGGAATGTCCCTCAAACCTCAGAGGTACCCATAACCACACCTTTTACTTAGAGGATGTGAGGCAGTAAATAGAAAAGCTAAAGGAGAAATTAAGTGAGAGGACCAGTTCAGCCATGCGGAGGCAGGTGGTGGGTAAATGGGAATTGTTCCGGGCTTGTTCCAAGAAGAAGCGGAGAGCACTCAGACTACCTGATGTGGGATGGAAATATAGAGGGATTGGATATCTGTAGTAAAGAGATGTTTACGGTTGGTGAACTGTAAGTTGTTGACATGATGTAGGGCATCAGAGAAATTCCCAATGCAGGTTGGAAGAGACTGGGGAGAAAAAGAGAGTGGATGGAATGGGGGATAGGCTGACTTGATGGACCTACTGTGACAGTTCTGTTTTGGAAGGAGGTAAAAGCAGGTTATCTGGTTTTGGGACATTGAAATTTGGAGTTGTGGCAAGAAGATCTTCAGAGGAGAAGAGATTACTGACTGTCCTGCAAGTAATGGCTTAATGATCAGTGGTGGGATCATGTTCCACTGTTTCTGAGGGAGGTAGGAGGAAGTATCTGAGAGTTGAGGCTCAGCCCCTGCAAGGTATAGATCAGTGTGTCAGGCAATAACTGCACTTTCGGTGAGTTTGACGACAAAATCAAGGTTGGATCTACAAGAGTGAAGTGCAATAAATTCAGAGGAGACAGTTTAGAGTAGGTGAGAATAGTGAAAGTGAGACAGTCATTATTACATTGATAGTTCTCAATTAAAGGATTAAATGCAAGAAGAGGTGAAGAGAGAATATTAGAGTCGAGTGAAAAGGATTTTTAGTAAGTGGAAAGGACTCTTGCCCAAAGAAGTGAGGATGGAGACAAAGGCAGCAGAAGAGGATTTCAGTGTCATGTGAGCCTAAAATTCATTGAGTGTAGGGTATAAGACAGAAAGTTGCATCCTTTGCTGAGTCCTCCTCCTCTTCAAAGAGAGGAAGGTCAGAGGATATGGTGAATTCAAGGTAAATACTGAGATGAGAAGGGATAGGGGTCTGAAGGACAAGAAGAGTGGAGGATCTTGAATGCACATTGGTACTGAGTGTTGTTGAACCTTGTGGTCCTTAACACCTGAAAAGAAAAGGTTTCTTGTTAAGGTGTCAGATAAAATGAAGAATGAAATGAAATTGGGGACAAGGATTCTGATGAATGTGGAGGCTTTATGTCATGGCTATTGTGTGAACTAGAGAAAGTGTTGTCGTTTTTGTAGAAAGTGAGAAGATAATTAAATAAGTGGCACAATTAAATTTACTTTGCATGTGTTGCTACTTGATTGTCAAACTGGACAAAATTCAAATTTCAACATATAATCAGTTCTGACATAGTTTTCAAGGGAAATTGTAGTGCTGTTTTTCTTGATCTACTTCAGCTGAATTTGTGCAGGTTTCTTTATTAAATAAATGGTAGTTCAAAATTGTAAAGTAACTCAGCAACAAATATAAATGTTTCCTCTACAAAGTATATTGTATCATCGTTTTTGTTAATTGAATGACAAGGCCATATTTCTCAGGTATAAATTGATGTAAAATGGAATTGAATATTTTTATGATTGCAAATATACAGTGGTACAGTCATTGATAAATGAAGAGATCATTAATTCGAATTGGTCTGGAGATGCTTTTAAATAAACTTCAATAGAGTATAGCTTGGTGCAATGATTCACAAATACATTTTTAATTTTTTAAAACATTTGTAAATTTGTGTATACATTTTTAATTTGTATATCTTCTGATACTTCAGCTGGCCTGTTCCAGGGAGATGCATAACAGAGAGTAAATAAATGCATTCAACAGCAGCTCAGGCTACTTCAAGATAATCTTTGAACATGTTAATTGGGAGCTGACGCTAATACCTACAACCTAAGGTGGTACAGAAATTCCAAAGAGGAACAGAAGAAATATTTGCCATCTGATTGTGTATCATAAAGATGCTTACATAATTCTACAACTCTGGATAATGTTGCATTGTTTTGATAGTGGATGATACTTACTCACAGTGAGTAAGTTGATTTGCTCAAGCTGATTGTTTAGGATTTGATATCACAATATAATTCAGTTTTGCCAACAGTTTAATGATCAACTGATTACTTCAATTATATATTGTCTCGTAACCTTGGCATCCAGATGACTCAGTGTCATTTTTTGCTGAAAATTATGTTTTTGAACTACAGTGAGAATATGTGGTTCAAATGTACAAAAAAAAATTTTTGAGGAAAATGCTATTTTGCTAATCTTAACAATTTCTGTACTGTTTTTTCATCCTTCCATAAAAAAAAGTGATTATTTTGAATGCAATTGTTTTGGATTGTGCTTACTTCAACATAAATAATATGCATGTTTCTTTTACTTTTCAGACTGGCTTGTGGAGATGTTGAAGGAAAACTGAATGCATTGTTTACCAGAGTGCGATCAATTCAAAAGAAAAGTGGAGATTTTGATGTGAGAACATATTGTTTGCAAATGGGAACTTGTCAAATGACTTTTGTTTGTAAATACCACTTTGAAAATTATTGAAACTTCTGACTATAATATAAAATTGTGTGCTTGTATTATAATCTATGCAAAATTCAAATTGGCCATTAAATAAGTGTAATTGTAATTAATAGGATTTGCATTGTTTGAAAGTGTTTTTCATGTAGTAATAAGTGGTTTTATTTGGGTTAGAGTCACAGCCATTTTAATGATGGTCAAACTTACTGAAATCTTAAAACATTGTTGTTGAAATATATATTTTAGTTGCATCTTGAGTTGTTTCTTCTGTAGACACTGCAAAACTACACTTACTGAATTTAAAGCATTGGGTGACTTGAGTTTTGGACCCATGAAAAAATGGTTAAAGTTTGGATGGAAAATAAATCCAGCTGTATCTTTAAGAATGAAAATATATTTCCTGTCTCCATTCATAAGCTTATATGCTGAATACCTTGCAGGTGAAGCTGAGCTGCATACGAATTTTGTATTAGCTTAGCTCACCAGTATTTATTGTTTTGAGATGATTGAGTCTCATTTTGTTTCTCAAACAATGAGATTTTGTTTTAGCACGGTGATCCCAAAGTCCAGAGAGAGTGGAATCAGGGTGTTGTAAACTACTCCCAGAAATTGTAATCTACAATTTTGAAATTCAATTATTTTATATTTCTGCAAACCATTTTATTCTTTATCATGTATTTTAATTTTAAATTGTTTAGTGGTATCAGGGATTTTTTAGTACGTTTTCTTCAGTATTGTTGGAAGTGAATGAATGATTTGACTGGTTTCAGGTGTATTACCGTTGTTTAAAAAGGGTCAGAGGGATAACCCAGGGAACTATAGGCCGGTGAGCTTGACTTCAGTTATAGGTAAGCTAATGGAGAGGATTCTCAGGGACAGGATGTATGAGCATCTGAAGTGCTGCGATCTGATCAGAGATGCGCAGCATGGCTTTGTTAAGGGGAGGTCGTGCCTTACGAATCTAGTGGAATTTTTTGAAGAGGTGACAAAAACGGTTGATGAATGACAAGCTGTTGATGTCGTCTACATGGATTTCAGTAAGGCATTTGATAAGGTCCCTCATGGTAGGCTGTTAGAAAAGGTGAAGGCGCATGGGATACAGGGCCAGGTATGTAGATGGGTTGAGAACTGGCTTGGGAGGAGGAGACAGCGGGTAGTAGTGGAAGGCTCTTTTTCCAACTGGAGGTCTGTCACTAGTGGTGTGCCACAGGGCTCTGTACTAGGACCCCTTCTATTTGTGATGTATATAAATGACTTGGAAGAGGGGGTAGGTGGTGTGATCAGCAAATTTGCTGATGACACTAAGATGATTGGATTGGTGGGTACTGAGGAGCAGTGCCTGGCAATACAACATGACATAGATAGGCTGGTAGATTGGGCAGATAGATGGCAAATGGAATTTAATCCGGATAAATGCGAGGTGATGCATTTTGGCCGGAATAATGTAGAGGGGAGTTATAGGAAAAAAGGTAAAACTATCCGGAGTATAGAGATGCAGAGAGACCTGGGGGTGCAAGTTCACAAGTCTCTGAAGGTGTCAGTACAGGCGGAGAATGTGGTTTAAAAAAAAGTGTATGGTATGTTAGCCTTCATAGGAAGGGGTATAGAATGCAAGAGTAGGAGTCTGATGTTGCAGGTGTATAGAACGTTGGTTAGGCCTCATCTGGAGTACTGCGTCCAGTTCTGGTCGCCGTACTACAGGAAGGATGTAGAGGCCCTGGAGAGAGTGCAGAGGAGATTTACCAGGATGCTGCCTGGTATGGAAGGGCTGTCTTACGAGGAAAGATTGAAAACACTGGGGTTGTTTTCCCTTGAAAGATGTCGGCTGAGAGGGGATCTTTTAGAGGTATATAAGATTATGAGGGGTATAGATAGAGTAAATGGTGGTAAGCTTTTTCCACCATTAGAAATGGATAGAACGAGGGGTCACGGGCTCAGGGTGAGGGGGCTATGTATAAGACAAATATTAGAGGCCAGTTTTTCACACAAAGGGTAGTGGGGGTGTGGAATGCACTGCCGAGTAAGGTGGTGGGAGCAGGCACGCTAGGGTTGTTTAAGGGTCTCTTGGACAGCCACATGAGCGGCCTGCAGATAGAGGGATATAGCAGGACTGTTTGAATATCGGGAGGACCAAATAGTAGTAGACTATCTTTTAGTTTCGTCTCGGGAATGTCTTAGTTTTTTTTTAAGCATGTTTAATTAAGTCTCATTTGTTTCAGCAGGCAATTCGGTCCACCTTGTTGACCAACAAGGTGCATGCATGTGGCATGTTGTGCGAGAGCTGCTCTTGGAGGTTGCTTCAGGAGTTGCCTAGTGCTTCACGTCGTCAGTGTATGCTTAAACTGGACCATCTGATGGGCAACATGACAGCTCAGAGACTATCGCTGTTGCTGTGCTGACACATGGATTTGGGCCTGTGTCTGCGGGAGTTTGTGCGTTCTCCCCATGGTTGCATGGGTTTTCTCCGGGTGCTCCGGTTTCCTCCCACATCCCAAAAATGTGCTCTTAGGCTGATTGGGTAACAAATTGTCCCTATATGGGAATCTTCAACAATAGGCATAGCCTAAAGTCAAGGATGTGTCATTAAGACCTTAGGACGGCGGCGTGGGCTCGTTGGGCCGAAGGGCCTGTTTCCCGTGTTGTGTTGCTCTTTGTTCTTTGTTATTATAATCTATTGTGAGATTGTTAAAATGGTATCTAGTATTTGTTTAATTTGTAAGACATAGGTAACAAATTGTTGAATGTAAAGCAGCAGCATTGATAAAGTCGGTTGATGGGAAACTAAGAACTTTGCTGTTTGAATCTAAAATTGAAATTTTGAAGCTAATCACAATTGTTACGATTCAGAGAATCCATTTGGCTCATTGTGTCTGCACTGACTCTCCAAACGAGCATTATAGTTTAGTGCCACTCCTCTTTTCCCCATACCCCTGCATCTTGTTTCTATTCAAGTAGTTATCTAATGCCTTGATTGAACATGCCTCCATCACAGTTCCAGACAGTGCATGCCAGATCGAAGCACTCATTTTGTGAAAAAACTTTTTTTTCACATCATATTTGCAAATTACTTAAATCTGTGTACTCTTGTTCTTAATCTTTGTACAAGTGGAAATAATTTTTCCCATCTTCTGTCAGTCCCCCTCCATGATTTTGAACTTTTCTATCAAATCTTCTCTTAGTCTTCCCTCCGAGGAAAATATTGTCAATACCTCCAATCTATCCTCATAAATGAAATTTCTCATCCCTGGAACCATTCTTGTAAACCTCTTCTGCACTTTCTCCAGTGCATTTACATCTTCCTAAGTGTGGTGCTCAGAATTGTACACAAAATTCTAGCTGAGGTCTAACTAGTGTCTTGTACAAGTTCAGCATAACTTCCTTGAACATGTACTCAATGTCTCCATTAATAAATATGGTTTATTAACTGCTCTCCACCTAGCCTGCCACCTTCAATGATCTATGCATATATATATCCAGGTCCCTGTGCTCCTGTACCTCTTACTTTGTCCTTCACGTTCTTCCTCGCACAGTGCATCACCTGATACTTCTCTGCATTGAACTTCATCTGTCGCCTATCTGCCCAATCCACCAATTACTTGGTCGTTCTGAAGTTCTACACAGTCCTGTTCATAGTTTGTGAATGATACAAAGCTTGAAATTATTACAAACTTTGAGACTATTCTCTGCACACTAAGATCTAGTTAACTAATGTGTATCAAGAAAAGAAAGACCCCTGGAACATCACTACAAACCTTTCAATCTGAAAAAATATTCAGTGACCAATGCTTTCTGCTTCTTGCTCAGACAATTTTGTATCTACATTTTTACTGATCCTTTTATTCCATGAGCAATAACTTTCTGAAGTCTGTTCTATGGCATTGTATCAAATGCCTTCCAAAAGTTCAAATGCACTACATCAACCCTTTCTGTTACTTCTGGGGGAAAATCTCCAGCAAGTTAGTTAAACATGATTTTCCCATTTTAAAAATCCATACTGGCTTTCCTAATCAACCCAAAATTTTCCACGTGACCACTAATTCTATCTGGATTAATCAATTTTACTAAAAGCAAATACTGCGGATGCTGGAAATTTGAAATAAAAACAAAAAATGTTGGATAATTGCAGCAGTTCTGACAGAATCTGTGGAGAGAAACAGTTAACATTTCTGATCTAAATGAACTTTCTACACAAGGGTGATTTAGATCCAGAACATTAACACTGATATTTAACTGATGCAACTTGTAATCGCTGGGCTATCTTCACAACCTTTTTCGGAAAGCTGTAACATTTGCAATTCTGCAGTCCTCGAGCACCTTCCCTGAGTCTAGAGAAGATTGGAAGATTATGGACAGCACTCCTGCGATTTTCATTCTCTCTTCCTTCAATGTTGTTGGATATATCTAATTTGGTTATGGTGCCTTACAAATTTCAGTATGGACATTCTGTTCATAACACTTTCTCCATATAAATTTGAACTCTTCCAGGGAAAAAAATTAATATAAATTGTTTACATTGAAGATTTAACCTGGAATTACATTTTATGCATATGCTATTGTGGAATCCAACACCTGGTCCCTCCTCCCTTGTCCAGCACTTTCTGCCTCCTTCATAAGAAATAAAAGCAGGAGTAGGCCAGCAGTCCCACCATTTAACGTGATCATGGTTGATCTATGCCAGTCTCAATTTTCTGTACTATTTCCCCACAGTCCTCTATTCCTCAGTCTATAAAATATTTATCCTAACTTTGAATATTTGTAATGATCAGGCTCCAGTACCCTTTGGGATAGAGAATTCCAGAGATTCGCCACCCTCTGTGATAAGAAATTTCTATGCACCTCAGTTTTAAATGACCAGCCCTTAATCTTTTAGTTATGTCCCCCGTGTTTGAGACTCTCCCACTAGTGAAAACGTCTCACCATGAACTCTCTCAAGGTCCCTCAGGATCTTGTATGTTTGAATAAGGTCATTTATCACTCTTCTAAACTCCAAGGAATACAGTCCCAGACTATTTATCCCCTCTTGATAGGATATCCCTCTCATCCTTGGAATTAACCTACTGAATCTCATTTGGACTGTCTCCAATATCACATTATCCTTTTTTAGCTCAGGGAACCAAAACTGCAGACAGTATTTCAGACCAAGCCTCATCAACCATCTGTATAATTGCAACAAAATCTCACTATTTTCAATCTCCAACCCCTTTGCAGTAAAGGTCAAAATGTCATTTGCCTCCTTAACTACCTGTTGGACCTGCTTGCTAGCTTCTTGTGACTCATGCACTAGAGTACCTAGATCTCTCTGTACTCCACTTTAGTCTGTCTCCATTTAGACAATCTGCCTTTTGCTTTCTTCTACCAAAATGCATGACCTCACACTTCCTGCTATTAAACTTCCATTTGCCAGGTTGTTGTCCATTTACCCAAACAATCTATATCTTGTTGCAGAATCACAATGTCCTCATCTCAGTATGCCATTGCACTTATTTTTTTATCATCATCAAATTTGGAAACCTTCCATTTTGTTCATTCTTCCAAGTCATCAGTATAAATAATGAATTTATAGCCAAGAATTGATGCCTTGATGCCTGTGATATTCTACTAGTTACATCTTTCCAGCCTGAAAAGGACGCATTTATACTACATCTGTTTTCTATGTGACAGCCAGTTTTCAATCCATGCTAACACACTTTCTCCAATTCTTCCAGTGAGTTTTTATTTTATGCACCAATTCCTTATGCAGAACCTTGTCAAATGTGCTTTGGAGATTTAAATAACTACACTTACACGTTCCCCGTTACATTCCCTAATTTGAGTAAATTTATCAAACATGATTTACCCTTCATAAAACCCCAGGTTTGATTATATCTAGCTTTCTTAAGTGGTTGGCTTTTCCTCTTTGATTATTGCCTATAATAGATAAATTAACTGGCCTATAGTTCCCTCCCTTTTGCCTTTCTCCCTTTATTTTCTTTTCCATTCTTTGATCTCTGGCAGTTGGTCCCTTCTTTGCTGACATTTGGTCACCTTTTTTATTCTTTTGTGGGACACAGGTGTTTCTGGCTGGCCAGCAATTATTGTCCATCCCTGGTTGCCTAAGGGGCAGTTGAGGGTGAACCATATTGCTATGGCTCTGGAGTCGCATGTAGGCCAGAGCAGGCAAGGATGGCAGATTTCCTTCCCTAAAGGACATCAGTAAACAAGACCCCTTGCACTCAGCCTCCCCTTTGTTATGTAATTTGCACCAGATGTTTAATAATTACAAATAAATTCATTTTGATTCTTTGAAGTGCTAGAGAAGTAACAATATTTTTAATAGATTTTACATGCAAACAATGTATTAATTCAGAATCGAATTGGAACTTGATGATTCAAAGTCTCTTGAGTAGGGAGAAAGATCTAAATCTGCAGATTGATATATGATTTCTTTATGTTTACAGTTGCTTTTGTGTGTGGGAAATTTCTTTGGAACCACAGCAGAGGCAGAATCAGAATGGACAGAATACAAATCTGGAGCCAAGAAAGGTAAATCTTCATTAACTAAATTTCTGTACCAGTCTTGAAAATACTTGATTGTGGCAGAGTTCTTGTCACTTCTGATAAGCATTAGTATCACTACAGAAGCTAATTACAAGGTATTGCACTTGTACTTATGGTATCAAGTGTGCCAGGTATGTCTCGTAGATTAATTCCTGATTGAGTTGCAGCTACCTTAATTACCTCGGGGATGTTACTCTCATTCCGAGCTGCTAATTTTTTGGTGGGTCAGAATGGGAAGCATGCATGTGCACCGATTCGTGGAATTCGTGTATGCATTCCCAATGCATGTAAGTCTCCCACTGCTGGAGAGCAGGCACACTCGCAACCACGCGGGAAACCAGCAGGAAGACATGTAAGTCATCTTGGTCTATTTCTCATGTTATTTGAATGTGATTATCCTGCCCAGGACTGAATTCTCTGGGCTCCCTTTAACATCTTCCACCCCACCAGGAGTATTTCACCGTGGCGGGATTTAAAGTAGCTCCTTAATTTCGGGGAGGTACCGGGAGACCCTGCTGGAGTGAAATGGGGAGAGCAATTGTCCCCCCTTGCCCTGGTTGGATGGTAGAGAGAGAGTGCCCCCTAGGCATCTTGGCACTGCCCACCAGGCATGGGGCAGTGCCAAGGGGATGGGACCTATCATGGGCAGCGGCCTGGGGGTGATTGGTGGGAATGAAGGGTCCTAATTATATTGACAGTGGTGACCTGCAGTGCACAGTATGTGGGAGATTCGAGCCTGAACTCACTGAAACAAATTCTTCCTGCTGATTCAGCACTTGGAATTTTTTTGGGTGAATCGTCCCCTCAATTTTTACTTGCTGAAAGAAAAGATCAGTTGTTTTCAGGCAAACTTGAATCTTCCAGCATATGCATCTCATTAACATGTGAGCAACATGGCTATTTGCACTTGACGCTTATCCAGAAAATAGAAGCACTCAAACTGGGTTTTATCTGCACATCATATTGCAGGAAAACTGTTAGCACCAATTTGCCTGCTTTACATGGTGATTGTATTGTGCAACTTAGGAAGCCTTTGATAACCAAAATGATACATTCTATATTTATAGATTTCTATTCTTGGGGGTGAAAGAAAAATATCATATGGCCAACACTAGTATAAATGACCTTAAGTTATTTGCACTATTAAAATAATTATACATGGAACTGGTAATTGACAATGCTAAGTCAAAAAATATTGTTTGCAGCCAACAGGTGTGATTGATTCCTAGATACCTCAACTGTACCCTTCTCCAGTTAATATCCAATGCTTTATTTTACACCAAGCATACTGCATTAATGTTGTAGAATGCTTTAACTTCTTGCTTGTTGCTGTACTTGTCACTTTAAAGCTGATACACAATAAGTGCAGTATCAACATCAAAATGGAGGGAAGAATAGAGAGAATAGCATTTGAGAGGTTTATAGGTTTGCAACTAATCAGCATGAGTTATGCCATTGTATATTTTCAGTAAACTGCCACAGTGCGAGTGAAGGTGCACTTCCATGCATCCTGGTCATTTTGATTTATTGTAGAATGGTATGATGATTGATAAATTTTCGGTAGTAGTTGATCAGTAAAATTAGAAGCTTAGTTAGTTGTGAACAAAAAAATGGAAACAAAAGAATTAAGTGGCTCAGATTTGAATTTTTTTGCTCCTAAGATTCATCAGAAATGTATTATTTTGGTCATGTATTTTTAATAAGTGTGTGTGTGTTTTTGTTTAGTTCCCATGCAAGTATACATATTGGGAGCCAACACTCAGGAGACCTCAAAATATTTCCCAGATATAGATGGGTGCGAATTGGCAGAAAACGTTACTTATTTAGGTATGTATTATATTTCATAGGTTGAACTATCCACATTATGGATGTGCACTATTAACATTGTGAAACATTTATTGATTCAATTACAAGTGTTTAATTTTTAATAAAACTATTTGGTCTTATTCTGATAGGCATTCCTTTAATTTTGGCATGATATATTTCTATAGGTCGCAAGGGTGTTTTTACGGGTGCGTCAGGTCTGCAGATTGCTTACTTGAGTGGCATTGAAGCCCAACATGAACCCGCACCTGCTTATTGCTTTACATCAAAAGATGTGACTGCGCTAAAGAGCTCACTAACAGCCAGCTCTAAATTCAAGGGCGTGGATATACTGTTGACATCACAGTGGCCAAAAGGAGTGTGGCAATATGGAAATAGTGTGGTCAGTTTCTTTGCTTAAGTTTTTAATAAAAAATACAATTGCATCATGATCTTTTAAAAATATAATGCACTTCAGTTTGTGCATAGGACCATGATTACAGAATTGCAAGCCAGATATGTTGTGTATGCATTATATATGATAAAAAAAGTCTTACTACAGAATGACAAAATTGGATTATATTGGGGAAGTTTTGTAATTGTTAAAAATGTTTGAATAAAAATCTCACTTAGGTTTTTGATTTTGGTTAAATATTCTTCTGTTATATAATTTACAAAATGTAAGAATTAGACAAAGTGACATAATTGAAAGTATTAAGGCTAATGTTCTAATAAAGCCTGGTGAAAATCAAAGTAGAAACTAATGACTTTAATACCTTTGACAGGAAACCATTGATACTAAGTCATGTGGCTCCATCTCTGTAGCTCATCTTGCATTTGCTTTAAAACCACGATATCATTTTGCTGCATTGGAAGGAGCCAATTATGAAAGATTGCCTTACAGGTATTATTATAATCATTTAAATTGTTAACCAACAGTTATATTGATATGCATGAGGTATTTTGTTCCCTGAAATTCTTCCCTGTAAGATGTAAGTTCATTCATCATTGATCTTTGTAACAGAAGGCAGTTTGATTTTCTTGTTGGTTGAGGGGGGATAGTTTAAAAACATTGAAAATAGTCTGAATTACTTCAGACTAAGTCACTGGGGAGGGAGGTTGCAGAAGTGAGGTATTCCGCATCTTATTTTACATTGAATAAGCATAAAGTTATTCCATGGTACATGATGATTGACGGTCTCAATGTCTGGAGATAGTGGAATGGGGTCATATTTCTGCTGTTCCAGGTTACCATACCTAAGTGAGTATTATTTGATAAAACAAGAAAAAAAAACAAATAATTGCCTTCTAAACCCATCTTTTGTGCTCTGATTCAGATATCATTCCATGATATGTAAATAGGTTTTAGTGGATTTGGACTATGCCTTTTCGTGGCTAAAGGGATGGTGCAGGAGGGAAGGGTTCAGGTATTTGGACAACTGGGGCTCATTCTGGGGAAGGTGGGACCTCTACAAGAGGGATGGTCTGCACCTGAACCGGAGAGGTACCAATATCTTGGGGGGTAAATTTACCAGTGCTATTCGGGGGGGTTTAAACTGATTCGGGGGGCGATAGGAACCTGAATTGTTGTGCCAGTATACAGGAGGATGTGAATAGGGAGGTCACGGATAAGGTTTCTAGGTCGCAGCAGTATAGTGGCAAACGGGAGGGTGGTTTGAAGTGTGTATACTTTAATGCGAGGAGCATACGCAATAAGGTGGATGAACTTGCAGCCTGGATTGGTGCTTGGGACTTCGATGTTGTGGCCATTTCAGAGACGTGGATAGAGCAGGGGCAGGAATGGTTGTTGCAGGTTCCGGGTTCAGATGTTTCAGTCAGAGCAGAGGTGGTGGTAGAAGAGGGGGAGGAGTGGCATTGTTAGTTAAGGACAGCATTACGGTGGCAGAAAAGACTTTTGATGTGGACTTGTCTGCTGAGGTAGTGTGGGCTGAGATTAGAAACAAGAAAGGAGAGGTCACACTGTTGGGAGTTTTTTATAGGCCTCCAAAAAGTTCCAGAGAAGTAGAGGAAGGGATTGCAAAGTTGATCCTGGATAGGTGTGAAAGTAACAGGGTAGTTGTAATGGGGGACTTTAACTTTTCTAATATCGATAGGAAAAGCTATAGTTCAAGTACGTTAGAGGGGTCAGCTTTTGCTCAATGTGTGCAGGAAGGTTTCATGACTCAGTATGTAGATAGGCCAACAAGAGGTGAGGCTATATTGGATTTGGTATTGGGTAATGAACCAGACCAGGTGTTAGACTTGGTGATAGTGACCACAATTCGGTTAAATTTACCTTAATGATGGAAAGGGATGGGCACGTACCGAATAACAGTAGTTATAGCTGGGGGAAAGGTAACTATGAGGCTATTAGGAGAGATTTAGGATGCATAGGGTGGAGCAGGAAATTGCAGGGGCTGGGGACGTCTGAAATGTGGAGCATATTTAAGGAACAGCTTCTGCATGTCCTTAATGAATATGTACCTGCCAGGCAGGGAGGAAGTGGTCGAGTGAGGGAACCATGGTGTACTAGGGAAGTTGAATCTCTGGTGAAGAGGAAGAAGGAGGCTTATATAATGATGAGACATGAAGGCTCAGTTAGGGCAATGGAGAGCTATAAATCAGCCAGGAAGGAACTAAAGAGGGAGTTGAGAGGAGCTAAAGAGGGAGTTGAGAAGAGCTAGAAGAGGACACGAGAAGACTTTGGCAGATAGGATTAAGGAGAATCCTAAAGCTTTTTACAAGTATATAAATAATAAAAGATTGATTAGGGCCAGTCAGAGATAGCAGTGGGAAGTTGTGCGTGGAGCCTGAGGAGATAGGAGAGACACTGAGTATTTTTCGTCAGTATTCACGCAGGAGAAAGACAATGTTGTCAGGGAGAATACTGCGATACTAGGTTGTAGACTGGGTAGGATTGAGGTTCATAAGGAGGAGGTGTTAGCGAATCTTGAGGGTATGAAAATTGATAAGTCCCCTGGGCCAGATGGGATTTACCCCAGGATTCTCTGGGAGGCTAGAGAGGAGATTGCAGAGCCTTTGGCTTTGATCTTCATGTCGTCGTTAGCTACAGGTATAGTGCCAGAAGACTGGAGGATGGCAAATGTTGTCCCTTTGTTCAAAAAGGGGAGTAGGGACCATCCTGGAAATTATAAACCGGTGAGCCTGACTTCTGTTGTGGGCAAAATCTTGGAAAGAATTATAAGGGATAGGATTTATAAGCATCTAGAGAGAAATAAATTGATTAGGGATAGTCAGCACGGTTTTGTGAAGGGTAGGTCGTGCCTCACAAACCTTATTGAGTTTTTTGAGGAGGCAACCAAAGAGGTAGATAAGGGTAAGGCAGTTGACGTAGCGTATATGGATTTTAGCAAAGCGTTTGATAAGGTTCCCCATGGTAGGCTACTGCAGAAAGTGCAGATGCATGGGATTGAAGGTGATTTAGCAGTTAGGATTAGGAATTGGCTAGCTGATAGAAGACAGAGGGTGGTGGTTGATGGGAAATATTCAACCTGGAGTGCAGTTACAAGTGGTGTACCTCAAGGATCTGGTTTAGGGCCACTGCTGTTTGTCATTTTTATAAATGACCTAGATGAGGGTGTAGAGGGTTGGATTAGTAAATTTGCTGACGATACCAAAGTGGGGGGAGTTGTGGACAGCGAGGATGGATGTTACAGTTTGCAGAGGGACATAGACAGGTTGCAGAGCTGGGCCATGAGGTGGCAAATGGAATTCAATATGGATAAGTGTGAGGTGATTCACTTTGGTAGGAATAACAGGCATATGAAATATAGGGCTAATGGAAGGACCCTTAATAGTGTCGTTGAGCAGAGGGATCTTGGGCTACAAGTACATAGCTCTTTGAAAGTTGGCACCCAGGTTGATAAAGTTGTTAAGAAGGCGTACGGTGTGTTAGCTTTTATTGGTAGAGGGATTGAATTTAGGAGCCGTGAAGTTATGTTACAACTGTACAAAACTCTGGTGCAGCCGCACTTGGAGTATTGCGTACAGTACTGGTCGCCGCATTATAAGAAAGATGTGGAAGCATTGGAAAGGGTGCAGAGGAGGTTTACCAGGATGTTGCCTGGTATGGTGGAAAGGTCTTATGAGGAAAGGCTGAGGGACCTGAGGTTATTTTCATTAGAGAGAAGAAGGTTACGCGGTGACCTAATTGAGGCGTATAAGATGATCAAGGGATTGGATAGGGTGGATAATGAGAGCCTTTTTCCTCGGATGGTGATGACCAACACAAGGGGACATCTCTTTAAATTAAGAGATGGTAGTTATAGGACGGATGTCAGAGGCAGGTTCTTCACACAGAGGGTGGTGAGGGTGTGGAATGCCCTGCCTGCAGCAGTTGTGGACTCGCCTACTTTGGGGGCATTCAAATGTTCGGTGGATAGGCATATGGATGATATTGGAATAGTTTAGAGTAGAGGGTCCACTGGCCGGTGCAACATCGAGGGCCGAAGGGCCTGTACTGCGCTGTAATGTTCTATGTTTTTGTGTTAGAAAACTAGTGAAATTTTGAGTAATAATCAGAGGGTGTTCTAAAATTGACCTGATGTGTAAAGAATATGTACTAAAACTAATATTCCTTTCTATGAAAGGTGATCATTCTTATTATTGTTCAATTGCATATACTGAAGTTGAAAGGATAGAATGCAATTATGTTTTTTCTTGTTTTATCGATGGGCTAAATGGCCTCCTACACTGTAGGAAACTATGATTTGTACTCAACTGTAGAATTAACATGAGCTGACCTATCTTCATTAAGCATCTTTATGTGCGGTACTTTTATTAGCACAGGCCTCTATGTTGATAAAAAGCAGGAACTTTGGCTGTTTAATCCTTTTCATACTTTGTGAAACTAAACTTGGTTAACGGAGTGCTTGAGCTGGTAATGTAAAACTCGAGCAACACAGATTGAATCCAAAACTGTTCTGGTCAGTGTAATTTTCTTTTTAAATTGATGTCTGCCATACAATAAAAAGTTAATTTTTGTTTGTATAGAAATCATGTGATACTACAGGAAAATGCACAGCATGTGAGCAGATTCATAGCACTGGCAAATCTCAGCAATCCCAGTAAGAAAAAGGCAAGTAGCAAAATCCAGAATTTTCAGAATGGCTATACTTTGGGAGAACATATTCTAAATTTATGTGTTAATTTAAACTTTCCTGTTGAGTTAATTTTTTTACTGTTTTTCTATATTTATTGAACCTACATTTGTCACTTAATACTAATAATGCAATCACTGTCTGAAATTCCTCATCAGTTTTTTCCATTAAAACAGTAAAGGGAAGCTTCAGACAGTATAAATCTTGTACTAATGTGTCATTAAGATTATTTGATCTATAATTGTTGTCCCATTTGGGAACTGGGCGTAAAATTAATTGCCTTTTGTGATTGCTGTACTTTTTTCAAATACCAATAACATGTTAAAAGTTCAAACTGTGATGGGTCATATGGTACTCTGCTGTTACCATTCTATGATTCTTTGATACTTTGCGTTCATTAGCCATGCTGTTGCCTCTGAGCCATAAAGTCATGGTTCAGGCATTTCTAGACAACTGAAAGCACAATCTAAATTGAAAATGTTGCTCTGTCTAAGATGCTGTCATTTGAATCAGTGCAAAAATAAACCTTTGACATTTTTGGAGCAGCAGTAGAATTCTAGCATCCTGCCCAATGTCGTCTTCAATCAACACCCCAAAAACAAAGCTGCTGCTCGTGCTGTGCAAAATTTAAATATGTATTTGCCCAATTAGTAGCATGGCTGCATTTCAAAAATGCTTAATTGGCTGCCGTACGCTTTTTGGGCATTCTGAGGGTGTGAAATGTACTATAAAAGTGCAAGTTTTTCTACCTGTTAGTATAGACAGTTTTCTTTATTTTGGCATTTTTGATTTCAATACTTAGAATGTTTGAGTTGTTATGGCCATAGGCATTTTGTTTTGAATTTGTTTATGCATGACTTTAAATTTTGGATGTTCTTTTCAGAAAACTCGTTAAAGAAAAAGTAAATCAAATAAAGTAATTTCTCTTAAATAAGTGGAAAAAGAATCATCAATCTTTATTTCCAAAAATATATTGAAAATTAAATTGTATTTAATCTTCACTGTTTCTAAAACTACTAATTATTCTAATCTGAACATTTCTCAAAGAAAATTGATCTTTTTTTGTTTCACCATCCGTCACCTTCATGTTTATGAGCTCTTTCTCAAACATTTGTCGTCTTATATTGATTTAAATGGATGAATAGAAAACATGCTCTAGTCATCATCTGTTTAATCACTTGCTAGGTTGACTATATCTCTTTCAGTCTATTAAAGGGAATTGTATGATTGATTTTACATCTGACCAATCTCTGGTGCAATTTGTTAGTATTATGTATATCTGCATAGATCTATTTTAATTTTAATAATTTTCTTGTTTTTATTATTTGTTCATAGCTGCTTTCCTTGAACTTAATTGCTAATGAGAAATTACTCTTGAAAATATATGATTCCAATTTAAGTAACTTTATGATGTTTTTAATTTCTTAGATTTTTTGGCTTATAAACACCAGAATTTATATTTATTTTTCTGATAAATTTTTTTTTCATAGTACTTGTATGCATTTAACATAATGCCATTAAGCTGTATGGATCCAGCTGAACTAGTGAAACAGCCTTTGGATGTCACAGAAAGTCCATACAGGAAAATGACCAAGGAATTTCAAAAACCTAGTCTAGGGGAAACTGCAACGGTACGTATGTGTAGCAGGCTCTTTTTTTGTCATTTTAGTTCTAAATTAAAAATTTAATACAACAAATCCCTCTTTTTAAAAAAAAAAGCTATTTTCCCCTCAATAGAGCCCAAAACACATTCTATTTGTAGTTATTTAACATCTTGATATCAACTTTTGGCAGTGTAATGTGGCATTTTTCCACTTTATATGCCTGGGTATAATATATGACGTACAATTCACCTCTTCCTTCACCCTGATAACCTCATCCTCAGAGCTTTGAATTTTGCTCATGTTTTGTTACATCTCCAGACTGCAAAAGCCTATTAACTAAAACAAAATGATGTTTTAAACTTTATCTAATTTGGACTGATTTAAGTGTGTCACCATGCAGTTTGATTTTTTTTCTTGTTTTTACTAAATCTTAGATATCATTATCCATTGGCTTTCTTTTTGTTCCAAAAATTGTGTTTCTGTAGAGCAGCCTTATTCAACTTATCTATAATTCAAGATATATCAAAAGTATTTGTGAAATGATTTATTGGGTTTAATAAAATATGCAGGATGGAGGACATTTGTGCAATATAACTGTTCTCCTCAGCATGATTGGAAATTTAGTCAAAAGAATAACACTTCTCCAATAATTGTGTGAAAAAAATTGAGGCAGTGTCTTGTAAAATTTAATACAGTTTCAGAATATTTAAGCTGTTTTTAAGAGAATCTGTTTGAAATATGCTGAAAATGAATTCTGTAATTTATCATACAAGTTTGTGTGTTATTCTATAGTGCATACTAAACCTTCAGAGAACTATCAGTTGTATAAAGAGATTTGTGGTCCTCGTGGAGCTCATCCGTTAGACAATGAGTGTGCAACGGATACAATATATTTGGACTTCCAGAAAGTCATGAAATGCCATCAGAAGATGTTTTTAGAAAGATCCAGGTCCATCACATTAATGGGTAAAGTGGTGATATGGATGGGGTGGGGACAAAGATAGAAAAGCCATAAAGATAAATTAGTACTTTTCAGATTGTGTAGATCATGGTGCCCCTGGGATGTGTTGAAGGCGGATAGTTGTGGTGAGGGACTTGCAAAAATTAGGATTCTATCCCTGGAGCATAGAAGGTCTGAGAAATATACAGAATCTTGTAAACATTTAATGAGAAACAGTGATAGATTATTCTATTATCTGCTTAATAAAAAGGATCATAGAATATGGACTATATCACTATTATTTGCTGAAGCTAAAAAAAACTATTTGAAAAAGAAAAGAGGAGGAAAAGCAAGTTAAGAAATTATAGTGTGGCACAAATTGAAATGCCTGTGATTGTTAATGAAATACTTTGCTCATCATAAATTGATTGCAAATGTTAAATGCTTCTTTTGAATTCCAAGAGTAGTTTTATTGAGGTCTCATCTTGCAGTTTTTGACATTCATGATCCATGGATATCATGCTGGATTACTATTAGCATGTTCAGTAAGGCAGACTAGTTGGGGGATCTACTTGTAATCAGCCTACTTGTAATCAGGGAAGAAATTCCAAATTTCTGTGCCATGTAATGTTATTAGTTCTGCTCTGCTTTTTAAAAAAAAATCTTCCCTTCACTGGTGTTTTTTTTTCAGTATAGCAGCTTTAGAATTTATTATTTGTTGCTCTAATAGTTGTTTTAATTTGCAGGAAGACCCTCAGTTCTTCTTTGATTTGAGCAAACGAGAAGGAAAGAAAAGATCCTCTGAAGGAGAAAGACATTCACCTCATCAATCAAAACAACCCAGAAAGCCACGTAAGTGTTTGAAAAATTTGGATTTATGAGCAAGAATTCAGTTTTTCTTTCTCTGATTGGAATTGGAAAGTAGCACAGAAAACATTTTAAAGAAAATCCTTTCAAGATTTAAAAACAGGATTTGTGATTTTTCTTAAAGTAGTGTTTTTTTGACATTAGAAGTCAGTTTTCTTTCTCTTGACCTGTTTGTTGCAAAATCTTAATGTCAAAAACATCTGTCCTTGTTCGTGGCTGGAATCCTCCAATGTTATGGAAAGTGAATAGAGTTTTAACTAGAACACCAAATCCTCTGTTGGATGAGATTGGAGAATCACGCCATAAGAGTATTTAAAAAAAAAGCTTTAAGAAAATTATTTAAGATTGTGATCAGCACTATTCTCAGCAGCCTACCAAGTCACACTAATCCTATGAATTTTTGTCATCTTTTCTACTGCACCCTACCCATTCTCAGTTTTATTTAGGTTTCTGCCTATTTTTGTAATGGAGCAATTTTGCTGGCTGACTTTTCAGTGTGTTTAAAGAGAAACTAAGCATAGTGTTTAGTGCATTATTTAACTTGCATTGCTCATAACTAAATCATAGAAGCATCAAATGCTCAATAAATAGCTAGTCATGTTTACAGCTGGGTCTAAGGTCCAGATTGCTCACTCACCAATTAAGTAAGCTAGGGAAAATATATCTTTTTAAGCTCAGTCAGGGATGTTTAAAATCCTAGACTGCAATATTTCTGTGCTGTCAATATTAAACAGCTTAATAATATACAAATTAATTCATATCTATTTATCTTACAAACCCTCTGTTATTTCTGTTTAATAAGAAGTGAAGAGTTGAAATTTCTGTAATTTTGTCTTTTTTTAATGATCCTTTAAAAAATGAACATTTTTATAGCCTCTATAAAAATTGCTTTCTCCCACTTTTCATTTGTTAATTGAGTATACCACAGTACACACGTTAGTTCTATGTTAAATTCTGAAATCCGCCTACAAAAGGAAGGAGCATTAAATTTCAAATGGAAAACTATTTATGTAATTGCTATAATTTTGCATTTTCCTTTTGAACATGGAGGAATTCAATAAAATGACATTCTCTTCTCAATCTTTACATTGAACAAACAACAAAACCTCAAATGTGTTTACAGTATATTATGTTAATTAAGTCACACCGGCAAAGTTTTCTCAAGTTGGTGCCGAAATGTGGTGACTTTTTGAAAGCAGTGCCCAGCATACCCCTAATTCCATCTTTTACTCTCATTCTATGCTTTTAAAACTCTATTCTAACCATATTATCTTTCTCTATAGCCTAGCTATGACTGTGACACATTCTATACCCCCTCCTTTATGTACAATATGCTTTGTCTACATAGTGTGCAACAAACAACACTTTTCACTGTATTCTAATAATGTGACAATAATAAATAAAATCAAATCTACGTGGCTACAATATTTTGCCTCCATCGCGAAGTTACAGTCATGTTAACTTCAAATGTTAACTTAATGCCAAAATGTTTTCGTTGGATTTGAGAATTTTGCAACTTTACATTTTGACTCCATTTGATGTAAAGCTAGAATTAACTGGGGAAGTATATTCTAATGAGATATTTTATTATCCTTGAAGCCAGATGTTTTACTTTTTTTTTCTTCTTTTAAAGCCCTTTTGTATGATTTGAACAGCTGATTAGAATTCCTCAGAAGATATTTCATTTGGTTACCTTTCCTCTGTCCCCACACCCAACTCCATCCTGTTAAATGGTGAATGTTAGGCTGTGAAACATTCCCTTTGTATTATTAAGAGTATATTTCATAATGTTGCACCAGGAGACATATGTCTAAAGTGCTTCTAGTGAGTATAATAACTAAGAGACATAACAACTAAATATAAATGGATTATTTTTAAACACTGGGGATTATAAGAATATACTTTATAACCAGGTAGATGATAATGCACGATCCAAACTTTAAATTTCTATCCTTTGTGAGGAAAGAGCCCGAAGTATCAGCTGCAGTTGGCCACACATTTGTTTTAAGATTTCTGCAAATCTATTCTATTCCCCTTCATTCACTTCTTTTCAATTTTCTCATTCATCATCTGTTTTTTCAAAACACATGATTCATTCTGTGATCCAATTCCATTAGCAGCTCTATTTTATCTCACGAAATAGCCATCTTTGCTTGAAACATAGTATTAGTAAACTGCTACTGGTGCAGAATGAAAGGAGGATATCGAAACCAATCCTACGTGTCCTGTTTCTACAAGGAATTAACATCATTCTTTACTGGTTTTCCTAAAAGCCTATCCCAAAAATTATTGTTGTAGCAAACATTTTATTATTCTTCATGTAAAGCTAAGCATACACCTGACATTTTACATGTTTCTTCGCAGCTCAGCCTATGGGTCCTTGCTGGTTTTGTCTTGCTAGTCCTGAAGTTGAAAAGCACTTAGTTATCAGTATTGGTACGCATGTAAGTACTGATGTGCACTTCAGTGCTCTTTCTTGAAAGTATCTTTTAATGTGAGCCTTTTGAAGATTGGTTACCATTGAAGCACAAAAGCATTTGAAACAATTATTTTAGAATCCTCTATGATTGTGTTTATTTGCAGCATTGCTGCCATGACTACAATTGATCTACCTGACACTGTCAGATAAAATTAATTGATGCTGCTGCATCTTGATTTGCTATGACCATCCTCTCTGGTGAGTTTTTTTTTAAGCAACACAGCACGGGAAACAGGCCCTTCGGCCCAACGAGCCCAAGTTCGGAGACACTTGCACAAATCAGTGTGCAATCATCAGTTTTCAATGTTCAGGATCATTTGCACCTCCTCAGAAACTGAAGCAGTCTATGCCAATATGCTGTAAAACATGGACAATGTTCAGGCTTGGACTGAAAAGTTCATAATTGGCTGAGGTTATTAGCTGTGGACCTCTTCACAATCTTTCCCCTCACCTGAGGTATGATGATCTTCAGGTTAAATGGCCATCAGTTAGCTCTCTCCTCTGTCTATGGCCACCTGGGATGAACGCAACTTTACTTACATTTTACAAGATACACTGCAGAAATTCATCACGAATCCTTCGACAGCAGTATCCAAACCTGTGACTTCTATCACCTAAAAGGAGAAGGGCAGCAGACACATGGAAACATCACACTTATAATTGCCCCTCTAAGCCATTTAGATTTGGAACTATATTGACATTCTTTCTCTGTTATGGGATCAATATCCTGGAACTCCCTAACAGCACTATGTCCACACCAGATGAACTGCAGCAGTTCGATGGCTTATTAGCATCTTCTGAAGGGCAATGAGGGATGGGTAACAATGCTTGCGTTCACTTACCATGAAAGAATAAAAAATACCTCTGGTAAGAGTAGCCAGCAACTTTCAGAATGAGTAAACTCAACACTAGACCTACTAATATAGACTAACAGCAAGAAAATAAAGTTGATTTCCACACAACAATGTATGTGCAATTGCCATGGTTTTTTGCCCCTGGCTCGCTGAGGAATTTGCTCTGTGGTATAAATATTCCAGGATTCCAAATTGGCAGTGACCGTTAGAACTGTTTATGATAATATTCAAAAATGTGGCACAAATACTCATATCAACTGAGAAACTGATGTTTAAGCTTGTGGTTTTCCTGCTAGGTAACTTCACTATAAATTTATTGGATTACATAAAAATCTGAATGTGAATAAACTACCTTCTAGAAAATGCATTTATGAACTTAAATTCTTGTAAATTCCTTTTTGTTTTGCAGTGTTATATTGCCCTTGCAAAAGGTAGTTTAACCCCTGATCATGTACTCATTTTGCCTATTGGGCATCATCAGTCAGTGCTAGAGCTTCCTTCAGAAGTCATAGAAGAAGTAGAAAAATATAAACTGGCTTTGAAAAACTTTTACAAGAGCATTGGGAAAAGGTTTGTAATGTTTGAAAGAAACTACAGGAGTCAGCACTTACAGTTGCAGGTAACTTCTAGCCGCATGTAAAATCTTGAATTGTTATTGTAGAAGCTGCAAAATACTCGTATGTATACTAAAGTAACCATATTCTTTCAAAATGGCAGCATTTTGTCAAATTGAAAGACTAATCGATTTTTCCTATTCAATGTTTAAGGTTTGATGTATACACGTTGTGGTTGATCTTAAATTGATTGGTTGGAAAGTACCGGGCCAGTCTTAAAGTCTCCACAAATAATAATATTGAGTGGAAAATATTTTTTTGTGAAGGACTACCAAGTCAGCTTCTTCTTTTAGCTTTTCCAACTCACACAATTCTTGTTTTTTCATTAGTTTAAGTCTGAAATAATCCTAGATACTGTCTTTATCTGATATGATGACAAGCTTTCCTGAGGGAATGAACATCCCAATGATGCAATTTTTTTTCTTTTGTTAGATTAATTGGTAGAAAAATCTGAATATTTGACTTCTGTGAAAATTGATTTTTGACAGTAATTTTGCAATGTGTTTGGAGTTTCCCTGAAATATGCTGTTTCTTCTCATTTTCACCAGGTAGTTCCAGTCTCTATTCAGTGTTGTACTACTGATGACATTAAAGAAGCTTTTATTGTGCAAGCAGAGGAACAGCAGATGGAGCTTTTGGAGATCCCTGAACATTCTGATCTCAAGCAAGTGAGTTTGTTCAATGTACTTTGGCAACTCAAGTGAAATTACATTTTTTCCACAGAAAAGTAATTTGTATACACATGAAGTTGATTTGGCAAGGAAACAACAAATTCTCCATCAAAACTTGCATGCCAAAATTTTCCAAAAAGCAGCCATGACTATAAAGGTTTGGATAGGCTCCCTGATATGCCAGTGGATAAATGCAATGTCAGGTAATATTGAAACCAATTCCTTTATCAGCAAGTTTCTGAGAGATAAAAATCCATCAGGGTATTTGAGTCTCAAAGCTTCTGAGAAACCTGTACTAAATTTGTTTGCAAGTTAAATAGTGCACACTCTTTCCCTTCTTTTGGCTTCTTGGCACAGTGGTTAGCACTACTGCCTCATAACACACTTGGGTCACTCTTTGTGTGGAGTTTACACATTCTCCCTGTGTCTGCATGGGTTTCCTCCTGGTGCTCTGGTTTCCTCCCACAATCTGAAAGACGTGCTGGTTAGGTGCATTTACCTGAACAAGCGCTGGAGTGTGGTGACTAGAGGAATTTCACAATAACTTCATTGCAATGCAATGTAAACCTTATTTGTGATAATAAATAAACTTTATTTTACTTTTTATGTGGTGCAGCCAAAATCCTGGTTGATTACCTTTCTCCATCTCCTCTTTTTAGTTACCCATTTCCCTTCCAATTCCATTGCATTTAAATCTCTTGCCACAACGTTTCCATCTGGTCTTGGGTCTTCTACCTCTTGACAGTCTCATCTCTTGCTTCATCATGTTTTCTCTCCAAATCCATAACCAATGCCCATTTCAGTCTCACCTCAACTAAGTTCTTCGATCCTCCTACGATCTTTGCTGATGTACTGTTTCTTGACTTGTCATTTCTCATCATTCCACAGACCCACCTCAGCATCTGCATCTCATTAGTATCCAGTCATTGTTTCTCTCCTTTGTGTTGTCCAAATTTCTGCACCGTATAACGAGATCAGTCTCAATTGTCTTGTACGTTTGTCCTTTCAATTTCATTGGTACTTTGCTATCACATAACAGTCTACTGCACTGCTTCCAGTGACTTGGCTAATCTGTTGTTTTATTTCCATTTTCATGGTCCCATCTTCTGCAACCACTCATCTCTCAGGTACTTGAAGCTATTTGCTTTCTTCACATATTTCCCATTTTAAAAAAAATATTCTACTTGACTAGGTTGAGGGAATGAGTGTGATTTGGCCTGGAATGATATCAGTGAATACCTGGTTTGATAGATTACAACAGCTTTCAGTTAAGCAAATAGTCTTTAGTTTGATTTTAGAACATGTTAATAAAATTAAAGTGACAAGTTGCCATTATATTAAGTAATTCTTTGTTAAAAAGTCTGTTTGTGCTGTAAATTCTGAATTTGATGCTGTTCATCAATCTGTCAACTAATTCAATATTTTGAACAAGTTGGGGCAGCATGGTGCACGGTGGTTAGCACTGCTGCCTCTATGGGATAGCACGGTGGCGTAGTGGTTAGCACTACTGCCTTACAGTGCCAAGTACTTGAGTTTCCAGCTTTGGTCACAGTCTGTACAGAGTTTGCATGTTCTCCAGCATCTGTGTGGGTTTCTTCCGGGTGCTCCAGTTTTCTCTCTCAGTCCAAAAGACGTGTTGGTTGAGTGCATTGGCCGTGCTAAATTCTCCCTCATTGTACCAGACAATGAAGTGTGGCGACAAGGGGATTTTCACAGTAACTTCGGTGCTTTTAAAAGTTTAAAATTTATTTATTAGAATCACATGTCTTACATTAACATTACAATAAAGTCATTGTGAAAATCCGAGTCACCACTCTCTGTTCAGGTACACTATCCCATTGAGAAAATTATCAGGGCATGTCACAGGAGCAGTATCAAACAAATAAGACACCGGACGCACAACGAGATATTTGGGTAAATGACCAAAAGCTAAGTCAAATATGTAAATTTTAAGTAATGGCTTAAAGCAGGATAATAAGGTGGAAAGATTTATGAAGGGAAATAGTGTATGGCCTTGGCTGTTGGAACCATGGCTTCTATTGATAAAACAACTAAAGTAGCAGAAGTAATTGGAGTGTAGCGATACTGTGGGACTGGGAGAGGCTAATTAGAAGTAAACCCACAAAAGAGCCTCAGGAGAGGGGGAGGGGGATACAAAATTTTAAATTGATGCGTTATAACATAAATCATTGAGCTGCAGGGTGTTTAGTACAGCTATCCATATGTCCTATGAGATCTGCTTAACTACCCTCGCTAACCTTATAGCTTCCTATTTGATCAACATCACATTTATATTTCCCATTCTCACATTTAAATCCCTTTCTACTCTTGCATGCATCTCCTGTCCCACTTTATTATAACCCCACAGCTCTGTAACCTGTATCCAGCCATCGAACTTCCTTAAACCTTAGTCTTGAATTCTTATTTCTTTCACTCTAGTCACTTGTCATTATTTCATCATATTGTTAGTAGATATGGCTTCAGCAGCCTCAGACCCGCTCTGTTGAATTCCTTTTGTAAACTCCACACCCTTTCTACCTTTCCTCTTTAAAATCCACAATTTTGATCACCTTTCCTAATATCTTAAAAGCAAAATAGTGCGAATACTGGAATCTGAAACAAAAATAGAAAATGCTGGAAAATCTCAGCAGGTTTGACAACATCTGTGGAGAGAGAATGGAACCAACATTTCTCATCTGGGTGACCTTTCGTCAGAGCTGAGGGTAAAGAAAATTGGAAAAAATGTAAATATGTTGTCAAACAGCAGGAGGGAAATGGAAAGCAGTGATGGTAGACAGGGTGAAGGGGACAAACAAAAATTCTGTTGGAAAGAAGAGCAGTATTTCTCCTAATATCTTGTTTGTTGCAGTCAGCCCTCTGATATACCCTTCTTCGGCTCAGTGACTTGATTTCTGCTTCTTGGAAGTCCAATGGGATTTTTCCACGTGAAAGGAGCTGTGTAAATGCAAATTGTTTTACTTATGCCCTTTGGTATAATATCACGCTGAAGAATATTTGTACAAGTTTTTAGAAATGTACGTGTAGTAACTAACTGACTAATTAGCAAAGCACACTAGACTGCAATTACTCTGACCATTGCTGCAAAAAGTATTTTAAATGGCAAGCAGAACAATTCAATTTAAAAAATGAAATACAAAATAGTGTTCAACTTGATCTTTTTGTCATGTTGGTTTTAATTTCTCAGTTTCAGAATCAGCTTTAAATAACTAAAATTTCTCATGATAAAATGTAAAATGTTTAAAACTAATTGTGACACACAACATGGTTTCATAAAAATAACTTTGTAAAGAGACTATGATTATTACATTTGTGGGTTTGTATACATAGCAATGGAAAAAGTTTTATGTTTCAATTATTGGAAGATATCCAAGATGCTTTTCTTAGAAACTTGCAACAAATATTTGCAGCTGTTTCTGAATGACACTTGTAGGGCATGTTGATTACCACCTTGGAAAGGCACAAACAGCAGATTAGTGTATTTAGCAGCTAATGCACCTGTGCTCATGTAAAACTCATTGTCACCACCTTCTGTGAAATGTTAATGTTGTGTTTGTCTCCATAGCAATTTTTTATTGAAGATCAGTGAAAATGTGCAGTTGGAAGTCATAAGTCATATTTTTGCAAGCACAAATAATCAGATGGGGGAGGGAGAGAAATGTATGTAAATACAAAACCTGGATTGCTATATTTATGGTGATGTTTCAGACAGTTTTAAAGAAAATCAATCTGAGTATTACAAGATGAAATTTCAGCTTGTATTAATGTGTATGAGCATGTCCTCCAACATTGATTGTAAAATGCTTACATTTCCTTTTGAACCTTTTGGATTTTTTTTTGCCATACCTATATATAACTATGGTGGCTTTAGAGATGGACAAATTATGGGCTGTTCAGGGCTGTGAATTGGCTTCAATTTTATTTGCAATTGCAGCCATCAGTCTGGATTAAATGAAGATAGACTCCATAGTGAAAGGTCTGACTTATTACTAGAATGTTAGCTGATGTTGCCTTCAACCAAATAGAAAGTCCAGCTTAGAATGTTAAAAGTAGTTGGGAAAATACTGATATGTATCTTCAGTGATTTGTAAAGTCAGACCATTTGATTTGTGTTTTGCAGATAATTCAACCTGGATCAGCATATTTCTATGTTGAGCTGGACAGTGGAGAAAAACTGTTGCACAGAATCAAGAAGCAGTTTCCTTTACAGTTTGGAAGGTAAGAAGAATAGGAAACCAGATGATTTTGAGAATCTATCATTCTGGTGAGTCTTTGTGTTGTTCAGTGTAGATACTTGAATGGAATCTGGACATCTGTTGGTATAAAAGCTGCAAGACTACATCTAGCCAAATGAAAAGAGCATACATTTAATAATGTGTTATACAAGTTTTCTAATAGAAAGCATCATAAGCAACTGATTCCCGTGTATTTATTTGAATTCAGGATTTTAAAATCCCATAGCGCTTTTTTCAAAGCCAATGGCACATTTTGGATAAATTGGATCAGATACTTCATTTATTTTTTTGTATTCTCACTATACCTGTAAAAATCAACATTTGTTTGTCGCAGCAAGTCTATTTTATAATACTGTTGTAAAACATATTATCCCAGCAATAGGTTTTAAAGATTTAAGAAACTTCAGTTTTATTTAATTTTGGATTACTAACTTCCATGCTCTAGGACACCGTATCAAATCTACAAAAAGTAAGCACAAGAGTGTAGAATTTTTACATGGGCCACTTTTGGAAAATGTTCAAGAATCATTGTCCTAAACCATGATGATATAACTGAGTAGTTATCAATGCCATCTCAACTCTTGAGATGATATTGTCATTAAACATGATTCAAGTGACTGTCTCTGGATATGTTCTATTTTTGGCATGTTTTCTTTGCTGGTGATTGCTGCAGACTGAAACAGGTGACAGTTTTGTGATTGAACCACGTAATTTAAACAGCAGCACATTTCAATGGAGGCACTTTTGTAGAAAATAATGATACAGGGCTTCAGTGATTTGTAAGATCCGACCATTTTTTTCTGCAAAAGTGCCTCAGTTTGAATGATAGTTCACTTCATGTTAAAGGAATTGACATTTGCCTTTTTGTAAACCAATAACTTGTGGAATAAAGGTTAAAAAAAAGTTGATTTGGGGCACAAAGTTATGCTTTTTATGTTCAAAGGCATTTACAGCATAGAAGGAGGATATTCAGCACATCCTGTCGATGCCAGTTAACACAGATCTGACTGTACAAGTCTCTATTCTCAGCCTCTTAACGATACTGCTTACACACCTTGATTGGGCAAATTCCCCTCCAATTCAATTTTCAAGTTTGCTGATGACACCATGGTAATGGGTTGGATCTCAAACAATGATGAAAGTACAGAAACAATGGAGAATCTGGTGAATTGGTGCAATGACAATCATCTTTCCCTGAACGTTAATAAAACGAAGAGATAGTCATCGACTTCTGGAAGGTAGTGGAGGATATACCTCTGTTTATTTCATCAGGGATGAAATGAAAATGGTTGAGAGCTTCAAGCTTTCGTGCGTCCAGGTCACCAACAACTGCCTTGGCCTCTCCATGCAGTTAAGTTAAGAGAGCCCATCAATGCCTCTGCTTTCTCAGGAGGCTAAGAAAATTTGGCATTACGACTTTTTCCAACTTTTAGATGCACCATAGAAAGCATCCTTTTTCACTGTATCACAGCTTAGTATGGCTCTAACTCTGTCTAAGACTGCAAGAAACTATAAAGGTCGTGAACAAAGTCCATTCTACCATGCAAACCAGCTTTCCATCCACTGACTCCGTTTAGACTTCCTGCTGCCTTGGAGAAGCAACTAGCATAATCAAAGGCCCCCATTCACCCTGGACATGCTCTCTTCCACCTCTTCCGTCAGTAAAAAGATACTAAAATCTGAAGTCATGTACCAACCAACTCGAGGACAGCTTCTCCCCTGCTGCCATCAAACTTTTGAATGAACCTAACTCACTAAATTGATCTTTCTCTTTATCCTAGCTATGACGGTAACTACATTCTGCATGCTCTCTTTTCCTTCTCTATGAACGGTATGCTTTGTGTATTTAGTGTGCAAGAAACAATACTTTGCACTGTATACTGATGCATACAAGACGTTTAATCACATTTTTGAACTCTTGGCTCATAGCCCTGGAAGTATGACAGAACAAGTTAATATTTAAATATTTATTAAATGCTACGAGAGATTCCAACTTGACCACTTTTTTTCAGGCAGAGAGTTCCAGACTCCCACCACCCTCTGGGTGAAAATGTTTCTCCTCATCAGCTTTCTATCTCTTGTCTTAATTCTTGTGCCCCTAGTTATTGACCCCTCTATTAATGGAAAAAATGTTATTGTCTTATCAACCCTATCTATGCCTCTCAATCTTAATATAATTCTGTCAAGTCCCCTCTCTCAATCTTTGCTGCTCCAAGGAAAACATCTTCCGCCACCTATCCTTATAGCTCAAACCTGCCAACCAAGGCAGCATCCTCAAATCTTTCTGTATCTTCTGCAGTCCAATCACATCCATCCTACGATGTGATAGACAGAACTACACAGTACTTTAGTTGTAGTCTAAACAGCATGACCTCCCTACTCTGTATTCTAAGTCTCAGCTAATAAAAGCAAGTATCCCATATCCCTTATTAACTACTCTATTTACCTGCCCTGCCACCTTCAGGGAAAGATAATGGTAAACTTAATGGTAGAACACTGGAAAGTACTGAAAATTGGAGAGATCTTGGAGTGCATATCTTCAGAGGAAACCCACGCAAACATAGGGAGAATGTGCAAACTCCTCAAAGTCGCCTAAGGCTGGAACTGAACCTGGATTCCTGGCATTGTGAGGCAGCAGTGCTAACTACTGTGCCACCATGCTGCCTTTGGATTCAGAAAGTAAAAATGTTGTGATTTTATTTTTCATTGGTTTCTTAAAAATAATTATTTGTATGCAACATGGATAATCTTTCTTTAATTATTTGCCATTTATCTGCTGACTAAAGTGCAATGTAGTGTGTTTCTGGAATTGGATGGCTGGTTGTGAGGAGAATTATATCAATGGTTGTTGTGGAAGTAGCAGAAAAGAGCAAAGAAGAGTAGAAAAATGTGACATTGAAAGTACAATGTATCCTATCAGCAAAGGCTTTATAGAGAATTTCAATATCACTAAATAGACTTTGCTTTTGATGCATCCCCTTCAACTTGCCATTTACTGTTAAAAGTACATTGCAAGGCTGTGCTTAGAGCAAAATAATTTTGGTTTTCCAATTGAAAAGCAGGGTCATTGGATTGCAGGAGTTGGTAGTGGAGTGGCTCAAGCTCAATTTAGATGTTCTAAGATGAATTTTTCTGTGGAAAACAGCACCACCTATCTTGTAGATGTGCAGCTGTGAGGTCTTGAGTAAATAAAGAACAATACTCACCTGCCCTAGAAGGTGATTGGTCTGGGAGTTGGAGATTGTGGGGGAGAAAGTAGAGTTAAAATAAGATTTTAATTCTGGTGTAACTTTGATAACAGGATAGCTAATACTTTAGTACCAAGTGATATTGTACTTGCGCAAAACATCTGATGCATCCTATATGCAATGCAATGCCATTGGGTAACTGTATTTTTGTTGTTCTTTGCTAGGCAAGGTAAGTTTTATATCTTTAAACTTTGTTTATTACATACTCAGTTGCTTGGCTTATTAACTATTTATTGTTTCTGAATTTCTCTCAGGGAGGTTTTGGCAAGCGAAGCTGTCCTAAATATACCAGATAAAGCTAACTGGAGAGAATGTACATATAGCCGAGAAGATGAGGAAGAATTTGCTAAGGCATTCAGGAAGGGATTTCAACCATATGATTTTTCCTTGCTTGAGTAAATAAGATTGTAACATATAAATTATTATGAATTATTTCAAAAGCACAGGTTAGTGAAATCTTGAAATTATCCATTTGAGAGAAATTGTGTATTTTGATACAGATATCTATTTTCAACTACAGATCAATACTTGTGAAGATTCAGCAGATGTCGAGAACAATTATGTACATTATTTTCCAGATTGACTATGGTTATGTAAAAATGCAGCATTTTTCTTCTATGTTTTGCAGTACTGTTTCTTTTTGAAATTTTTTCTTCTTGCCTCCACTAATGTAAATATACTAATTCGGTAAGACCTTTTTAAACAGATACCATTGGAATACAGCGGCTCAGTGTGATTCTGGAAATTGCAATTTTTACTTTTGGAGTGATATTTATAGAAGTATTTTTACTGCATTTTTTAATTAAACTGACTTGTTTTTAGGAAAGTTGTTCACATTTTGTGCAGAAGATTTACTGGTATTCTTTTCCCTTCATGTGTTTTTGATGAAATCTATTTTGATGATTTAACACCGATCCAGTGCTAATCCTTCATGTGTGTGCTATATATTTTCATAGATTTCCTAAGATATAAGATGTTGGAAATAAATGTATATTAGCTGTGACAGTGAATTATAGCTTTTATAGACTCAGTCATGCTCACTTCCCCAGCTTGTTTTCACGTCCTCTGTAATCTTTAACTTTATTTTTGGATCTATAATGAAAATAAAAATAGTTCTAAACTGCAAACTTGCAGTACTACTGCCAGGCAGTCCTAAATGTAAAATGTTTCTTTTAAATCTTAACTGTTTCAAAACATTTCAGCTATCCAGGTATATCTTTCTAGTTATCCAACGAACAAAAAATGAACTAGTCTTTGATTACTGCAGTCAGTAGCTATTTCCTACCAGAGCAGCAGCTTCAGTAAATACTGTTTTTTTTCAAAAAAAAAACCTAAAAAAACAGATGGAATTCACCTGTTCTCTTGAGATCTCCATCAATTATATAGCAAAGTAGGGAGTGAATGGCTCAATCAATGAGCAGAGTTTGGAGGTGGGTAGACATTTAATTGAGTGGAATTGTGTGGGTTGGGAACCCTGTGTCTGCCCTGAAGTCTGGTGATGAAGATGATGTTCATCCCCCCCCCGCCTCTTCTTACTCTTAAATGAACATTGAAACCCTTAAGTGGGGTGTGAAGGCAGGCACTTTCTTTTTATGGTACTGCCAACAATGGACAGCTGCTGGTATCAGGCCAGTGGCTCTAAGAATGGGATTTGAACGTGGGGTCCTCCAGTGAACGCCCATCTTTAAACTACCTCCATCAAGTCTTCCCCAAAGAAGGAGATGCAGGGCTTCCATCGGCACCCCAACCAGTTGGCAACATCCTTGTAACCTTGATTCAAATATCACCATAATGCCTGTTTTATGACACACATCTCAGTCCTATTTTCTGCTGGTACACAGGTACCAGTGTTTGTAGTTGAATTGCCATTAGATTTAAGAGTGCACACTGAAGCTTAATTTAAATATTCAAGGGATTCAGAAGAAAACATGGTTAATCTGTAGGCAGTAATCTCAGAAGGTGAGATTGAAACCCTATGACCTGGACCATTGTTTGAATTGGAGCAATGTTTGGAAAAATTCCAAGGCAGGATCTTCGAAGATGAAAATTGGAAACCCTGCTGAGGATATAGATTATATTTGCAGTTCATAAATGAAAGTTATTTTTAAATAGCTTTAGATTTAAGTGTCTACTCAGTGTAAACTTTGAATAAAAATTATATTGTTAAATTGTAAGCAACACAAGTATGAAGATGAATACAAATTTTAATCAAGAGTGGGAGGAAGATTTTGCATTCGATGTCAAAGGTGCACAAACTCATGGGCCCTGTCAGCATTGCGTTGCTCACTCTCAAAGCCGGTTACTTGAAATGCCATTAGCAAACCAATCCCAAAAGAAATTTTTTTGTCTTTTGAGTATTCAATGGGTGGCACAGTGCCAGGGACCCATGTTCGATTCCCGGCTTGGGTCACTGTCTGCGAAGTTTGCTTGTCTGTATGGGTTGTCTCCTGGTATTCTGGTTTCATGGAACAGTACAGCATGGTACAGGCCCTTTGGCCTTTGTTGTGCCGAGCTTTGTCAGACTATCCCACTCCCTATCATTCTGGTATGCTCCATGAGTCTATCCAATAACAGCTTGAAAGTTCCTGAAGTGTGCAACTCCACTATCACAACAGGCAGTCCATTCCACACCCCAACCACTCTGAGTAAAGAACCTACCTCGGACATCCCTCCTATATTTCCCACCATGAACCTTAAAGTTATGCTCCTTAGTAACAGCTACATCCACCTAAGGAAATAGTCTCTGAACATCCACTCAATCTATCCCTCTATCAATTTATAAACCTCTATTAAGTTGCTTCTCATCCTCCTCTGCTCTAAAGAGAAAAGACCCAGCTCCTCATAAGACCTACCCTCCATACCAGGGCAGTATCCTGGTAAATCTCCTCCCCACTCTTTCCAATGCTTCCACATCCTTCTTATGGTAAGGTGACCAGAACTGCACACAATATTCCAACTATGGCCTCACCAAAGTCCTGTACAGTTGCAGCATAACGCCACAACTCTGAAATTCAAATCCTTTGTAAATAAATGCTAATATACTCTGTAGACCTTCTTCATAGCTCTATCAACTTGAGTGGCAACCTTCAGAGATCTGTGGATATGAACCCCAAGATCTCCCTGTTCCTCCACATTTGTCAAATCCTGCTGTTGATCCTGTAATCCACATTCAAATTTGTCCTACCAGAATGAATAACCTCGCATTTATCAGGGTTAAACTCCATCTGCCACTTTTTCGCCCTAGTTCTGCATCCTGCGAAATGTTTCTTTGCAGCCCACAACAGCCCTCCACCTCATCCACTACTCCTCCAATCTTGGTAGCAAATTTACTGCCCCCCACCCCCTACCCCCTCTTCCAAGTCATTGATAAAAATGACAAATAGCAGAGGACCCAGCACTGATCCCTATGGTACACTGCTGGTAACTGGTCTCCAGTCTGAAAATTTTTGATCCACAACCACCCTCTAACTTCTATGAGATAGCCAGTTACTTATTCAATCGGCCAAATTTCCTTCTATCCAACACCTCCTTAGTTTCTTCATGAGCTGCCCAGGGGGAACCTAATCAAATGCCTTATTAAAATCCACGTATACGATATCTACCTTCATCACACAGTTTCCTCCTCAAAGAATTCAATCAAATTTGTGAGGCAAGACTTACTGTTCACGAATCCATGCTGAGTATCCTGGATTAAACTGCATTTTTCCAAGTGATCATAAATCCTATCCATTAACTTACCGATCACTGAAGTAAGGCTGACCAGCTTATAATTACCAGGGTCATTCCCATTTCCTTTCTTGAACAGAGGAACAACATTTGTCACGCTCCAGTCCTCTGGCACTATCCCCGTGATGTGGAGATGCCAGTGTTGGACTTGGGTAAACACAGTAAGAAGTATCACAACACCAGGCCAAAGTCCAACAGGTCTACCTGGTGTCAAACGCCACCAGCCTTCGGGGTCCCCCCCCCCAGCAAGAGCTCCAACGCACCTGCTGAAGGAACAAACCCTAAAAGCTAATGGGTTTACCATCAATTAAACTTGTTGGACTTCAACCTGGTGTTGTGAGACCTTTCACTATCCCTGTGGACAGTGAGGACCCAAAAATCAAAGCAAAGCCTCTGCCATCTTTTCCCTTGCTGCCCAAAGAATCCTAGGATATATCCCATCTGGCCCAGGGGACTTATTGACCCTCGGGTTTTTCAAAATTGCTAATACATCTTCCCTTCAAAACATCTACCTCCTCCAGCCTATCAGCTTGTATCACACACTCATCCTCAAAAACATGGTCTCTCTCCTTGTTGAACACTGAAGAAAAGTATTTCTCTCATAGTCTGAAAGACAAGATGGTTAGGTGTATTGGCCATGCTAAATTCTCCCTCACTGGACCCAAAAAAGCAGCAGAGTGTGACAACTAGGGAATTTCAAAATAATTGCTGTGTTCATATAAGCCTACTTGTGATACTAATAATAATAAACTTTAAACTTCAAATCAGAATTACTGAAAAACAAATTAATTGTGTTAACATCATCCCTAAATGGCCACTAGGTGGTACTATTAATGTTCAGCAAGGAAGCTGACACAATGACCAAAGTTAGTTTGGTTATGTCATGGGATATTCCTCCTCTCTGAGAATTTAAGAAGAATCTTGCTGAAGTTTTAGATCCAAATAACACAGCGTCAGTGACTAATAATATATTCCAATTTTACGCCACGCTAGGTCACTAGAAGAAGCGTATCTTCCAGATCAGTGCTTACTTTGCAAGCAAAATACAAAATTGTTTGAATTTTCTAGCATTCAGCTTAGCTCTTGATGAATCAACAGATATACAAACCAACCTACAACTGGCAATATTTGTTGTATTTTCCATAATTATGAAAGAAGAAATGTTGGACTTTGGTGCTAAAAGAAACAAGCCCTGCTATTGCTGATGTACCACTAGATGAACTTGTCAGTGTTTCAATGAATGGAGAAGGTGGAGATAAATGTAGGCAAATTATGCTGTTGAAAAGTGACCCTAAATTTCTCGTGTTTCTCGCTCATGATTGCATTGTTCTGTGTGAACATCTAGCAGTCAAGTACTTTCTCAAATATGAAAATATTATGATAACAAATCTTGAAATTGTTAATCTTATCTGCTCAAATAGAAAGCTCACCTGCAGTTCAAAAATTGCTTTGAGGAGCTGAATTTTGGAGGCAAGCCTGGTGTCTCTTTCTTTCTACTCCATTCTGAAATGGTTGTCAGCCAGCCACATCTTCAATAGATTTGTGGAACTGTTGGAGCGTATCACAATTGATATGGTCAACAATGGTTATCCTATTCTCAAACTTCTGGTTACAGAAACATTGCTGTACAAATTGGACTTCCAGGAGGACCACTGTCTGAGATGTGTCACAATTGTGTTCTAGAAGCAAGTGCCAGAAACAAAATATTCTCAACTCGGGGAAAATGGTGTGTGACTCAGTTCAATTTTTGGCGTTGCATATTTCTGAATCATTATTCTCCATAAAGAATATGTAACCCTTCACACAGCCGCAGCAGCATATCAGCCAGATTTCCAGGGATTTACAGATAAAATGCAGACCCAAAAGACCTCTACTGGCAGTAACTCGTGTAAAATCTGTTCATGTCTTGCAGCCCTCAAACATTTTAATATTATCGTATGTGACTCCTAGGTTTGGTAAGTTTGGCCATCCTGGCTAGAAAGTGTGTTCAATTCTCCGGAGCGTTGCTTGAAAATGCATCTTTCCAACTTGGAAACTAGAATGCTAGGGTTAGTATCATGTCAAAGCATTTTGACATTCATACATAATCCAAACAATTTGCTTGATCTGAACATAGTCAAGTCTGGAAAGTTAAATAACACCTTTTAGTGACCTAAACTTATTGGCACATTTGGAACATAAATAAGGCTTAAATTGTCATTGTACTACAAACAAGCTTCGTGATAAAATTTATTTGTTTTATTGTAATGTTGTTAAGAAGATCTTTAAGTTGGAATCTGTTTAAATGCCAACATTCTATAATGTAACTTTAAGAAATAACACGTGAATTTCCAGCTAGGACACATTTTGCACATTTGGGCTCCACTGAGTCTAGCATTCATGATTAAACAAAGCCAAGACTGCAACACTGGCTAGAAGAATGGTCTGAAGATGCATCTTTTGTCAAAAGGGCACAAGTTAAGTTTAGATTGTTATGGGGAAGCCAGTAGCATCCTTTCCATTTGTCAGAAATTGTAAATATTTGGTGAGAAGTCATTTGTTAAAGTGACGTGCACATCGGTTGAATGTTGCAAAAGCTGCCTGCAAAAAAGGTTTAAAAATGGAAATTAGGAGTTAGTAACAGAGAACTTGTGACAACGTTAGCATTTTCATGGGACATTAGCAATTGGAGTTGCCATAGGAACTCAGGAACTCAGCTCAGATTTCAAATACAGTATTAGGCTGAAAGGTAATTGCCTTGAGAGAAAATGAATAATATTTGTTAGAAAAATGTCTGCCAGTAAGAGAGTGAAAGACTTCCACTAGAATTGAAGTCTTATTGGATTTGTGTGTTATTAAGTTAAAATCTCAAAGGGCATTATGAGTAAAGAGATGAAGTTCAGGGAACCAAGAAAAGAACGTCAGGTATCCCAGGATCCATAAAATAGCAGACCATCACACATGGAAATTGTGCATCAAGCCATTCCTTGACTTCACCAGTGAATGATAGTATTAAAATTTGTTGTTCTATAAGCCTTATTTGTTGGCATTCTAAATTAGTAGTGGTTTTTTTTTTTTGCTAATAACGTTATTCCTAAGTAAGAACTTTCTTACTCTGGCATCTAGTACAATTAGTCCAAACAAATTAGTTCAAAGCCTTTAAGATAAATGTCCCAAATTGCTTCAGAGCTCTCTGGTGTGAAACAAATGAGCGCTGAGAGATTAGAGTGGATGTTAGAATTTTCTTAGGAACATTAATATCTAAAGGACCATCCAAACAGCTCATAACTATTGACAGAAATATGTCTCAAGATTTCAAGAATTTAAGCAAAAACAAAGTTTGCATGTAAAAAGATTAAGCAAAGCAAGTACTGCTGCCACAACAGTTTTGTAATTATTTTTGCTGTGAACTCCGTTCTAACTTTTACAATCTTTTTTCTCTCTCCTCTTCCTCCCCTCTCTCTCACGCGTGCACATGTACACGTACACGTACACACACACACACACACACACACACACACATACAGTTCCTTACATGTTATGTGAATCTTGAAGGTTATTTCATTTCTCTGAGTCCAATCAGATATGTCCTGTACACAAGTAGCAAGACAAATCAAATCTGCACAATTACCACCCCAACAGTCTATTCTTGGCTACCAGTAAAGTCACGGAAAGGGTAATCAACAGTGTTCGTTGATGCTTAGTTTGGATTCTACTAGGATTGCTCAGCTCCTGACTCCATCACAACCTTGAATCAAACATGGAATGACTGCACTTGCTGTCAAGGCAACATTAAACAAATGTGACACCTAGGAGTCCTAACAAACCAAGAGTTAGTGGCAATGGGGGAACATTCTACTGATTGGAATCATTACAAAACACAAACAAAGATGGTTGTAGTGTTGTAATTCAATCACTATAGTTCCAGGACATAACTTGTAGAGTTCCTCGGGGTAGTGTCCTAAGTTCAAGCATCTTCAACTATTTCATCCGTCAATTGTTTCCTAAGTTCAGAATTGGGGATCTTCACTGATGACTGCATAACTTTCAGCACTATTCACTGTGACTCAGATGGAGAAGCAGTCCATGTCCAGGTTAGAGCTGACAAGTGGGTGGCACAGTGGTTAGCACTGCTGCCTCACAGCACGAGGGACCTACGTTAATTCTGGGTCACTGTGGAATTTGCATGTTCTCCCTGTGTTTTCATAGAGGGATTAGTGGAGTGAATATGTGAGGTTACAGGCATAGGGCCTAGGTGAGATTGTTATCAGTGATAGGTGATGGACTGAATGGCTTCTTGCACTGTAGAGCTTCTATGAAGTGCCAGGTAGTTACTATCTTCAATAAAAGAGAATCAAACCATTGCATCTTCACATTCAATGGCATCACAATTGCTGAATTCCTGCACTGTCAACATCTTGGGGGTTACTATTGACTAGAAACTGAAATAGACTAGCAAAATAAATACTGGGGCTATAAGAGCATGTTAGAGATTAGGTGCCTTGCTGTCAGTAACTCATCTTCCATAGTAGCAGCAATGTGCATCAACTATACTACAGTAACTCATCAAGTCTTCTTACGTAGTACCTCCCAAACCCATAACTGCTACTGCGGCAAGGTCAGCAGACACATGGGGACTCCTCCAGTAGAAAGTTGCCCCACTCTAAGTCACTCACTATTCTGATTTGGAAATATATTGCCATTTCTTCACTGTGGCTGGGTCACAACCTCCAAACTTCCTCCCTAAGAGCGATGTAGGTGCACTACAACCCAGGAACTGCAGCAGTCCAAGAAACAGTTAATTACTGTTTTCTCAAAGGAAGTTACAGATGGGAATAAACGATTGTCTAACTAACAATATCCATATCCTTAGATGAAAAAGAAGACATTGCATAATACCCTTCTCCCATATCAAAAGTCACTTAGGATTTGGCTAAATGATCCTCAAAATTCTCTTTGACACCTCAAAAATGAATTTCTCAATTTGAATTCTTGATTAGGAATTTAAATGTCAAGAATGCCCATGGTTCCTAATGAACTTCCATGTTCCTCATGCTTCTGTACTCATGCAAATCGTGCAGCTGATTCTCAGTTCCTGGTAGATGTTCATTGAATGCTTTCAAACTAACTCTATTGATTGCCTAAAAGCCACTGCAGATTTCTGCCTCTGGCTTTGTGCTAGGTAAATCTTTCAGGCTTGAAGGTTGAATGGCTTATTCCTGCCTCTTTTTTATATATGTTTATGAAGGGAATTCCAGGAATGAGAAAAGAAAAGGGAGTTTAAGTTAAAACAACACAAACTAAGGGGAAGGGTTCCTGGGCTGCTCAGTTATTCACTGAAGGTGAAAGCTTTCTTTATCTCTTTCAAGCAGTTAGCATGGAAATGGTCAGAACAACAGTTTTTTTTTTCTGTCTGAAAAATATTCAATGACCCCATTTCCACTGCCTTTTGAGAGAGAAAGTTTCAAAACTGCACAACGTCTAAGAGAAAATTTCTCCCAAAAAAGACAATCAATCTTAATTTCAACACAATGCCTAGTTCTGGACTCTCACAGGAATAAACATCTTTTCCACAAGCATCTTGTTCAGACCATTCAGGATCTTATATATTTCAATCATGTCACCCCTCGCTGTTCTAAACCCTATTGGAAATAAGCCCAGTCTGTCCAACCTTTTTTCATAAGATAATCTGCTTATTCTGGTTATCAATCTAGTAAACGCTCTCTGAACTCCTCTAATATATTTACGCTCCTTCTTAAATAAGACCAAAATTGCAATCACTTTTCAAGATATGGTCTTAATAATCATTCTGACTGCACACTGCCTAGATTATGCTTGTTCCCAACCTACTTCTGTACAGATGTTTCCATTTTCTTCCAGATTCTCCATTGCCTTAGCATTCATGTTCCCAGTTCAAACTTCAGAACCTCCGAAACATCCTCCTATTTGGTCAGCTATACTTCCCATCAGCTACTTTATCACCATGATATCTTCACTCTCCCCCGCCTGACCTTTTTAAGCTGTCAGAAGGCTTTAACATGTCTTATTATACGAATCGGGCACCATTATGCCATTAACCTTTCTTCAGTCCTCCTGTGTCTAGAGGGTTGGAAAATGAGAGAATGCCTGTGTCTAGAGGGTTGGAAAATGAGAGAAGTTTAGAACATAATTGTTTCATTCTTATTTATTCAAAGAAGTACCTGTGATGGTTTCTCTAAGCCCTCTTGCACCGCTAGCTCTTATATCCCCCAAGGGATTCATCTGTTGCATCCTCCAATTTCACCTAGTATTTCTCATGACCTATCACTGTTCCAGGTCATCAGTGTACATGATCAGCATCCACTGTTTTCTCCAATTAGATATTGGGATAACTGAAATCATGATTTTCAGTTCCCACTCCAAACTCCATTGCCCAGTGACTGATTCCAGTCCTCTCCCTGTCAACTGTCTGAGACTGAACCAGATTGTTCAAAATCTTAATGCCATCTTTAATCTTGAAATGAGTTTCTCGTTGCATATTCTCACCATTTTAAAACTATTTGCTTCCAGTAAGATTACGTGACACTGCCTGTACCTCAGCCCAAATGCTCTTCTAATTCTCAAGCATGTCTTTACTACATCTAGGTATGACTATTTCAATGCAGTTTTGACTGTCTTCTGTGTTTTACCCCTCATCCAAAATTTTTCCGAGTCCAACTCATGCCAAATTTTATTCACCCATTATCCTTCATACATTAGCTCCCAATTAAGCAAAAAAAGTAGATTTTAAAATGTTCATCCTCATTTTCAAACCCATGGCCTTAACTCTCCCTACCACTTAATTATCCTCCAGCTTCACAATCTTTTGAGATATCTGTGCCTTCCTAAATCTAGCCTGTTGAGCAACCCTAGTTTTAATTAATCTAACATTGATCGTTTTGACTGCAACTACCTGGGCCCTAAACTCTGGAGTTCCTTCCCTAAATTTCTCCAACTCTTTATTTCTCCCTCATTCTTTAAGATACTCTTTAAAACCGCTATCTTCGAATAACATTTTAATCACCTGCTCTTATATTTCCTGATATGGTTTGGTTTCACATTTTGCTTCAAAATTCTCACAGGCAAGGTGCTATATTAATGCAAATTGTTGCTACTTTATAGTTAAAATACCTTTGCCTTTCATAGAAATCATTAGAAACCCTACAGTGCAGAAAGAGGCCATTTGGTCCATCAAGTATGCACCGGCCACAATCCCACTCAGGCCCTACTCCCATATCCCTGCCCATTTACTCGCTAATCCCTCTAACCTACTCATTTCAGGATACTAAGGAGTAATTTTAGCATAGCCAATCAACCCAATCCGCACATCTTTGGACTGTGGGAGGAAACCGGAGCATCTGGAGGAAACACATGCAGACACAAGGAGAATGTGCAAACTCCACACTGACAGTGACCCAAACCAGGGGTCGAACCCAGGTTCCTGGAGCTGTGAAGCAGCAGTGCTAGCCACTGTGCTACCATGACTATGTATGTTCTTATCTCCTGTCTTTTTCCCTCACCCCTGTGTCTTTTTATTAATTCTGCTCCTTTGGTTGCATTCTCTTCTTTGATTTAGAAAATCATGGGTTCAAATCTTGCTTCAGGATCTAAGCGTATACTCTAAGCATTATTAGTGCTTTGCACCATGTTGCACTGTTAGTGGTATTGTCTTTCAGATATGATGTTAAACTGACATTCCATTTGCCTATTGAGATAATTCAAATGAACATATAGGGCAGGATTTTACAGCCTCGCTTCAACCCAACACCGTAAATTCCCGCTCGAGATCAACGGACCTTCCCATGCTCCCCATCCCCCCCTATTTCCCGCCCACTTTGATTCCTGTGGTGGGCGGGCTGGTAAAATTCCAGTCAAAAGGTCCTATTGCACTATTTAAAGAAGACGATAGAAGTTGCTAGGTGTCCTGATTAATGCTCCTTAACTAACATGAACAAAAACAGAAACAGAAAATGCTGGAAAATCTAGGCCGGTCTGACAGCATCTGTGGAGAGAGAACAGAGCCAAAGTTATGAGTCAGGATGACCCTTCATCAGATCCTAGTCCTTCTTTCAAGTTTGATGAAGGGGCATTCAGATTTGAAACGTTGGTTCAATTCCCTCTACATAGATACTGTCAAATTGGCCGAGATTTTTCTGCATTTTTTGCTTTTGTTTTAAATTCCAGCATCTGCAGTATTTTGCTTTTACCAACAAAAACAGGTTGGCAGCAGTTGCTTTGCTCTTTGTGGGATCTTTATGTATGCGAATTGGTTTTCACACAGTTTGTTGTAGATTGCACTTTTCAAACTTCATAAAAACACAGGGGCAAGGTAAAAATGCCATTAAAAACTAATTCTTAGCAAACTAAGATGAAATATTCCTCCAGCCATCTTTTATTGACAGACAGAAAATGGGTCCAACCAGATGGAGGTAGAGGGCTGAGCCAAGAGAAATCTGGAAATGGTTTCCAAGTAGTCTAAATGAGAAGCCCCAATGTGAGAAGTAGCATTTCTTCATGTTCTGGTAGTCAGTTTTACTAGTAATGTAATGCCACCTCAGCCTGAAGTTGTAGAAATTATTTGGCCCCAGTAAATAGAGTTTTCTAAAAGCAGCATGTGAATACGCAATGGTTGGCTAACGCAGTGACGCTTGAATTTACATGTAGACTGACCCAACAATCACAGTCAAGTCTTCATGTATTCTGCTTAACAGGATCAGGTTTTCATGGTTCAAACATCACTGGAATGAACTGCTTGAGTTAAGCCCCCAAGTCACGGTCACAACATAAAAGCAGTTTCATATTTTTGACATTGTGTGGAGTTTGCATGTTTTCCCCGTGTCTGTGTGAGTTTCTTTTGGGAGCTCCAGTTTCCTCCCACAGATGTGTACAGGTTAGGTTGATTAACTCTAGTGTCCTAGGAGGATTAGCAGGGTAAATGTATGGGGTTATGGGGATAGAGCCAGACTCGAAGGGCCTCCTTCTGTCCTTTAGGACAGAATTTGTTTCAAACCATTCAAGCTTTTTTTTCCAAGGTAGAAGAAATTGAAACCAGTTTGAAAATGTATTTTTAATCTGCCACAAGAATGACAAGAACATTATTTTTCTTAAATATCTCATTCACCTATGTGCCTGAGTTCAACATGCTAAAGATTTGTTATCCCATTAAACATGTTCTGGTGTGACAATATTTGCATTTATTTAGTGCTTTTTCATGTTAGCTTCTCAAAGCGATTCATTTTTGGAATGTAGGCATTGCCTGCAAAGTTTGCATTTATTGCCCAGCCCTAATAATCCTTCAGAAAGTGATGCTGAACCACCTTTTTGAACACTGTTATGTAGGGGCATGCAAAATGCTGCTTGGAAGGGATTTCTGGGATCTTGACCAGTGACCGTGAGGGAACAGTGATATGGTTCCAAGTCAGGGTGGCGTGTGGCTTGGAGGAGAACTTGCTGTTCTTGTGCACTAACTTTCCTTGTCTATCCAGTTGTTTGACATCATTAGTTTGGACTAATCATTGACTTATTGCATCATTAGTTGCTGCAATACGTCAATAACAAAAACTTTTTTATTTTACCTTAATGTTGAAACTGAATCTATTCCCTATGTCCCAGAATTTAGTTCACAGAGGAAATACTGTAACTTAGAAGTAGAAGTATTAGTGTGCCTTTATTATTCAGAAAAATACTTAATTTGACATGCATCAATGTACAAATTTCTGATTTTAATACCACCTTTTTCTCTTGCATGAAAAAAACAGGTAAAAGGAATTTGAAGATTATAATTGAAATGATTTCAAATAATGTATTTAGCTACAAGAGTAAAGTTAAAGTAAGGGTGGCACGTTGTTAGCACTGCTGCCTCACACTGCCAGGAACTCAGGTTTGATTCTTGACTTGGTCACTGTTTGTGTGGAGTCTGTGTTCTTTCCATGTCTGCATGGGTTTCTTCCAGGTGCACTGGTTTCCTCCCACAGTGTGAAAGAAGTGATGGTTAGGTGCACTGACCCAAACAGGCACTGGAGCGTGGCGACTAGGGGAAATTTCACAGTAACTTCATTGCAGTGAGCCTTACTTGTGACTAATAAATTAACTTTAAAAAAAATTAGAAATACTACCTGACCCCATTAATGGTATTTTGAAACACCTCTTTTATTGTGTTAAATTTTTCAATACATTGTGCTTTATTTTTACATGACGGATTTATTCAGTTCTGGCTCAATTATCAAAGACTGATTTAAACTGTAAATTAGGCTCTCGAGTAAGTTTCCAGGATCATGTAAAACTCCAGTATCGAGGTGGTATGTTGCTATACTGAGTGAGTACTGCACTACTGGAGTATCATCTTTTGGAGGAGATGTTAATCCAAGGCCTCACTATCACCTATTTGGGTGGATGTAAAAGATCCTGTAGCATTATTTCAAAAAAGAACTGAGGATTTATCTGTGTTCTGGCCAATATTTGCCTCTCAATCAACCCACAGACTGGTTATCTGGAGATTATTACTTTGCTGTTGTGGGAGTTTGTTGTGAGCCAACCATCCGCTCCATTTCCTGCATTACAATCTTGATTGGACTTCAAAAGTTCTGTGAAACAGTCACGTAGACTCAAAATTATAACATTTCTTTTTCCCTCCACAAGATCTGCTGAGTTTATCCAGCATTTTTTGTCTGTATTTCAAAAATATTTAATTGGCTGTAAAGTACTTTGAGACAATTGGAGGGCTATTTTCCCAGCCCACTGCGCTGCTCGGGAATTGCAGTGAGGTGGGAGAAGTTTAACGTTTTAGCCCAGCTGCCAGGCATAAATGATCCAATGGCCAATATCAATCCTGAAACGAATGGTGTTATCTGGCTGTTTGCACATTGCTGTTTGTAGGGCAGCCTTTGCTGTGTGCAAATTTGCTGCCATGTATCTGATATTATAGCGGTATTTTACTGTTTTCATTTTGTCTGGTTTAGCTTCCTGACTGATTTCTCAAACCTCTGCTTTTTTGGACCTGGTTATACACACCAACATTGGTGCAAAATAATTTAGAACCAATAAATAGCTCCAAACTATCATAGTTTCCTAATACGAAATTACATGAACCCAATGTAATATTACCACTTAATAATTGCAATGAATCCACCAGATAGAATTTGCAATGTTGCTGTTCTAGTGTGGTGAGTTTTGGTTTGGATTGTTATATTAAAGGAGTAGATTAGTAAATAATCTGTAGTTAGCTATCTTTTTTTCCACTTACTTAGCTGATTAGCCCTTTTACTTCTAGGTTTCTAAACTTTATACCATAGGTATTAGTGTGATTTTTTTTTGAACATATTTCTAAGCTCCCTCTAACTATGAAGAATATCCGGCCAAAGTACAGCCTTTTCAAATTGGCTATGGGTTTTGAGTAATAGCTTGAATTAATTAAAACTCACAAAGAATAATATAATCAATACATCTATCTTTTTTTACGAAATACGTCTTTTCTATTTTTCTGTTTAAAGCCTTTGAAGCTTTCAGTTACTGGGAAAGAGGATGACAAAATTATTTTTAGAAGCATGGTGTGATTTATGGGAAGAAGCTGGTACTGTATCATCCAGTGACATTCCAGTGGTATCATTTCTGAATTCTCATTACAGCAGAGATATAAGGGTATTGAAATACTCATTGGCCAAATTATGACATTTTAACATTTTGATTCCTAATGGAAATGTTAAAATAACAAGTTGCAATAAAGCAAACCTCCTTTAAAAGATATTACAGAATCATAGCTTCCTCCTGCACTATAGGATTCTCTTTGGTCCATCTAGTCTACACCGACCGTAACCCCACGCAGGCCCTATCCTCATAATCCCATGCATTTACCCGAGCTAGTTCCCATGACATTAAGGAGCAATTTAGCACGGCCAATCCACCTAACCCACACATCTTTTGGATGGTGGGAAGAAACTGGAGCATCCAGAGGAAACCCAAGCAGAGATAGGAAAGTGTAGACTTCACACAGATAGTGACCCAAGCCAGGAATCGAACAGAGGTCCCTGCTACTGTGAGGCAACAGTGCTAACCACTATGCCACCGTGCCGCCTCCTAAGTTGAATAAGGTACTGGTGTGTTTAGTTAAGATAGTCAGCAAATATTGAACAAACTACTTGATGACAATTAACCTCAAAACATTTATCAATTCTTTTTAAAATGAATATTAAAATACCTGTGGAAAATATATAAATGTATGTGAGGTGTTAACCAGCAGTTTTAATTTCTTAACCTTGTAAAGTAAGAACATTTGGTTATTGCTGGTAAATTCACACCAGCAGGTGGCATCTTAAGTTCATGTATATGAAATGAAAGTCACTTTGTGGGTATCTTTGATGGGGGAAAGCTGACCACACTCAGATGAGGAACAAGGTTGAGAAGACTTGAACTTCATGAATAACCTCAGCCGGTACAGGAATTGAACACATACTGTTGGCTCCCTATTGAAATCTTCCCAGCCATGAATTCCAGATTAATGGAATTGATCATTCCATCTGGTTCCCCGCAACCAGATTAGGCTTAGGGTAAAATCTTCTTGGTCATTCACGCCATGCTCCCCCTGTGGTGAGGTTAAAAAATTTGGCACCATTGAAGACCCTGGGTAGTCAGGGACATGGCTGGACAGTGCCCACCTGGCAATGCCAACTGACACCTTGGCACTGTCAGAATGCTGGGGACAGTGCCAAGTGTGTGGGACCTGACAGGATGCTGGGACGTGAAGGTGGGAATGAAGAGGAGGAATCAAGGGGACGGTGAACAGGTGAGGCGTGATGGGGATTATGAAGGGGGCATGAAAAAAAGGAGAGGAATGAAAAGGGCCATCAAAGGGGCATGAAGAGGAGAATCATGAAATGAGAATTCTAAAAGGGGGGAATCAAGAAGGAAGAGAACATGAAGGAGGAAGAGTCATTGATGGCATTCCAGTTGAGAGGGCCCTGATGCCGGCAATCTTTGTTGGGGAGGGGATTGGGGAAACATCCCTTCATTGAGGGTCACGGTGGCGGGAGGTGGCAATTTGTGCCAGCACCGGCTTTCTCATCAAAATGACACTAAAGTTGCAGTTCTCTGGCAATTTGTTCCCTGTTACCATTAACAGGTGAATGGAGAATTCAATGCCTAACCAAATCTCCATTCACTGCAGAGGGACTGGAGAATCCCAGCTGTGTGCGAGGTCAGGGAATCCAACACTTAGCCATTTTGTTTTAGGAAAATTTTACCCCACCTGTTGAACTTACAGAGAGGAATCTTACCAAAAAATGGTTGTGTTGTTTCTGGCAAGAAAACTGGAGTGTTTCTTTTCAGAAATACAAGCCAGTTTTTTCTTCAGATCTTGTGGTATTCTGCAAAAAAAAATCATGTTTCACGCCAGCATGAAAGGGTTCTGGGTCTCAACGTGCTAGCAAAACACGATCAGGGCATCATCTTTAAAGTACGCACTCATCAGAACATGGATAACGCCCCTCCCCACTGCCCAACCCCCTCCCCCCCCCAACCAAAGTCCTAACCCTACCATGGAGCTCTCAAGGGTTACTCTCCCCATCTCCAGTCAAATTTGGCATTTCTCTGCTGCCCCTCCTCCTCAATCATCGGCTCCTTCCTCCAAGCCCCATAGCCAGAGCATTTCTCGCAGGAACATTGCAAAATTACATATTGACCGGAATTTTCCTATCCCGCCCACCATGGGAATCATAGCAGGAAAGTGGAGTGAACCATGTAAAGGACCGGGTAGGATTTTCTGGATTTGGAGTGAGGAAATCCCATCCATTGTATTATGTTAAAGTGTAGGTGTTACCACTTCTGGTGAAAGTGACAATCTGGGTTTTTATGGTCCAAGTTTCCACTCAAACTGATTTGAATAATCACAAATGTAAAATCTTCTATGAACCCAGCACTAGCACTAGCACTAAGTGGACATTATTGCTTTTGTTCCTTGCATTTGATATATCTGAGTTGGAATTTGTTGTAATTTTATTAATATCGCAGAAATACAACTAAAACAGATTATTATCACATTGCTGTTTGAGGGATCTTGCTGTGCACAAATTGATTGCTGTGTTGTATTTTTATATATATTCTAGGGTTATGCAGAGATAATATGTGTAAGGGTTTTATTCACAGTACATTAGGACATCTGCTGCATACTTCTAATTCCAGCTTCCAACTCTTCCCACAGCTTACTTTACTTTGCTCTATGTCTGCATCCATGCCCAACCAACCAAGCACAATAAGATTGAATACAAAACAGACTCACATAATCAAACACAGAACAATTGAAGCACTGAACACTTCAGGCCTCATTTCCATAAATTCACCAGCGGCTACACGACTGGGCTACCTTAAGGTCATGATATCACTATATATAAATGTTCCACTGGGTTAGTGGGATCAAAAGAGGAAAACAGGAAAATGGGTGATTTGTGAGACCCCAACACCAGTTACACATGCCGGCTTTCCCAGGTTAGAGTTGTGGGGAACGATGGTGTATGGGAGGCTGAATATTGACGGTGCTGTGGTATCAGGCTTTAGTATCAGATTTTACTGTCTTTTCATGCAATCTGCTTCTTGTTGACACGGGGTGGGAAATCAGTGAATAGCCCTAGTCCCTGTAGCATTATCATTTTAATAAATAACAATTCAGTCAGTTTGTCGCAACGTTAATCCACATTAAAAAACAGGCTGGGAAACCTATGGCAGAAACCTGAAAGGGGCTATTTATAGCAAATCAAGGAGTTTATTATACTAGGGAAATTTTCCTAACATGATTACAATTCTCCGTTAAGCGTAACATAGCGAGGGAAAAGAATGTTAAGTTAACACCCATTATAGAGGTTACTCCATTTTCCCAAGCACAAACTATGCAAACATTCTGTGGCGTTCCATTGATGGGAATCCCGAAATGACTCATAACCACTTAAGTTTAAAAGATATAACCATAGTTCCTGTTTGTGTACAGCTTCTCTTGAAACTATTTTTCATTCTCGATTTATCATGACAATCAGGATGCAGTGTGAATAATAACAAAAGGAAGTATTCCACAGACATATGAGAGACATTAATGTAAAATTCAAATTAATATTTTACAGAACTGCCTCCATGGGAACAGTTTCCATTAACCTTCTATGTTCGAAAGTAGCTTTTGCACCAATTTGAAAATAAGAAACTGTCTTATATTTTCCTCCCATGCAAACAGTAAAGTTAATAGGCACAGTCCAACTGATACTCAACTGCTTACAAATCCATTTACTAAGTTGGCTTATTGAAATGTTCTCACTTCCCATCACTATTAAGCAGTAAATTTCTAAGGCTGGATAATGCACACCTGCATAAGGTATTAACTCCTCAGTAGAGATTGTTTGACATTTTATTATTGGATCTCTGATGGTGTAACACGATAAAAGACCAAGCAAGCTCTCAAATTAGTGAACTGCTGATCTCTGACTCTATTGTTCTGATCCCATAACCCTGCCTCTACCTGAAATCTAAATTTGCTGGGGACGCTCGGCAGGTTAGAAAGCTAGTCAATGTCTGTGACAAGAATGGAAATGTAGGCCTTTCATCAGAAAGTTGACAAGTTTTGAAAAGGAACAGAGTAAAGAGAAGGGAGTATGAAAAGAACCATGACTCCCCTCCCCTGCTGCTTCTTCCAATCATTTGATCCATTGCAGAGATAACATCATTTCATGCACAATGTCAGCTGTAAGTGCTCATTTTGACTAAAATACCCTGTGTTGCACACATGGCTGCTTGCAGGCTTTTGTTATTTCCAGAATGTCTGGCTCCACATAGTTCTTCATAGAATCCTAGACTGCAGAAGGAGGCCATTCCGCTCATCGCATCTACACTGACCACAATTCCACCCGGCCCCTATTCTCATAACCCCTCATATTCCACACACTCACTCTGCTAATGCCCTGACACTAGGGTCAATTTTAGCATGGCTAGTCAACTTAGCCCATACATCTTTGGACTGTGGGAGGAAATAGGAGCACATTGAAGAAACTCATGCAAACATGGGAAGAATGCGCAAACTCCAGACAGATAATAACCCAAGCCGTGAATTTAACCCAGGTACCTGGCACTGTGTGGCATCAGTACTAACCACTGTGCCACCATGCCACCCCAATCAATGGTGATTTTCAGAATAGTAATGTCTGATCCATACAAAAGACTTCCTTCTTTGGTACATAGACTGTCTAAAACATTTGGAGCTTGGAGTGACTGAAAAATTTCTCCTTAAGGATCTGATTATATCTTTCTTCCCCTTCAGTGACTACAGGTAATCATTTTTAAACATTTTCAAGCTATTTATGAACAACTATTGGTTTTTATTTCAAAGTATTGTGCTACTTGACAATGCAAGGTTATTATTTTCTCTTTCAACATTCACCATCCTGAATTAAAGGCTTCTAGGAAGAATCAAGACATTCATATGTTAGATTAAATTCTGACTGGCCACCTTGGAGGATAAGCAGTTACCAGTAGTTTGCCTGGATTTGATTTTACCTCCTTCAGTATGCTTCAACATTCTCTGAATGGTGTAATTTAAGTCAGTCGCTGTCAGAATGTAGAGAAATGTTCTCTTTAAACTCCACCATAGTCCACAATTCAGAAGTTTCCATGCGCAAGTTGGCCACTTTAAGATACTGGTTGTGTGTAGCATGCAGAAGAAACTTAAGGGGATTAAACACTTAAACAAGTTATTTGTGCATTGTAAGAAAGAGGGTATGTTGCTGCAGAGTCACAGTGCTGCTTTGAATAAATAACATGACTAAGAAAGTGAAAATGATGTGAGAACAGTGATATGGTAAAATGCACAAACCCCCACATACTCACCTTGCTAATCCCCCTGACACTAGGGTCAATTTTAGAATGGCCGATCCACACATCTTTGGAGTGGAGGAAGAAATTGGAGCACCTGGAGCACGGACGCGGGGAGAACGTGCAACCTCCATACAGACAGTGACCCAAGGCCAGAATTGAACCCAGGTACCTGGCGCTATGAGGCAGCAGTGCTATCTACTGTGCTACCGTAGAGTTGTATTTAGTTTCACAAAGACCCTCTGTTACTAAAAATCCTGCAAATGTAATTGTAGTTTTCCTTGATGATAAAATGAAAGACTTTATACTCCAATGAGTGGGTTAATTACTCGTGGAGTTTTATGCTTCTTTTATCTTTAAGAAAATGATAAAAATTATTTAATTCAGAGCGAAAGGACCAAACTTAAGGTTACAATTTTAAGACAGAAACATTGACTAAAATATAAACCGAGAAATGTAAAGATTTATTTTTTTTATTTGTGGGACATAGGCATTGCTTGTTGGGCCAGCATTTATTGCCAATCTCTGGTTGTCTGAGGGCAGTTGAGAATCAACTACATTGCTGTTGCTCTGGAGTTACAGGGAGGCCAGACCAGGTAAGGACAGCAGATTTCCTTCCCTAAAGGACATTAGTGAACCAGATGCATTTTCCCAACAATCGACAGTGGGTTCATGGTCATCAGTAGATTCTTAGTTCCAGGTTTTTTTTTTAGAATTCAAATTCCACCATCTGCCATGATGAGATTCAAACCTGGATCCCCAGAGAATTGGCTAAATTTCTGGACTAATAGAAAAGCAGTAATACCAATAGGCCATTACCTCCACGTTTGCCTCATGATGTAGCCGGAAGTTAATAAGGATCTGCCAACTAAACAGTAGGTGCATGTAGGTATATCTGAGGCCTGAGTGAGTGAATGCAGGTATGTGTGTGTGTATGTGGGTGCATGGGGTGTTCTGTAGTTGGGGTCTTGGGAGTGTTGACATGCTGATATATAGTCACACTACTCAAAGATGACTGATGTGCATTGTTCTGGGTGAAGAAGCTAGTGCAGGTTCTAAATTGGAGAGCTATTTCCAAAAGCCAGCAGAGACGGTGGCACAGTGGTTAGCCTCACAGCACCAAGGATCCAGGTTCGACTCCTGGCTTGGGTCACTGTGTCGAGTTTGCACTTTCTCCCTAAGTACTCCGCTGAGTACTCCAGTTTCCTCCCACAGTCCAAAGATGTGCAAGTTAAATGGATTGACCATGTTAAATGCTGGGGAATGATGTTCTTTCGGAGAGCTGCGATGGGCCACATGACCTCCTTCTGCACATTAGGGATTCTATGTTTGTATAGTAAGTTTGACACCCCTTGACCCCCACAATGCCAGCCGTCCACACCTTCCTGGTTCAATCGGTGGCCCCCGTGCATGCCCAGGCTCAGCTCCAATCCCCCTCCCTGCCTCTCTGCAGTCTTGATACCCTGCCCGCTCCCTGCAGTTCCAACCACCAAGTAGGCTGCCCTGCCCCAATGGCCAGCACCGATCGCTGGCTTCCTCCCCACTGATTTCAAATTCAGACTGGCAGAGGGAGCCCCCCCCTTCCCACTGACCCCGCACCCCCCACCACCACTCAGGCTCTGCCCCATTATGCTCCATTTCTTTTGGCATTGCCCAATGCCTGATGGGCAGTGCTAAGGTGTGCCCTGGACATTGTACTTTGCCTCTTGGGCAGTGCTTGGGGGACCAGGTTGACACTGCCAGTGACTCGGGGGGGGCACTCTTCCGGCATCTGGATTTCTGGAAAGGCTCCAGTTGACCCCTTTCACTCCAGTGGGGTCAGGCCACCAGCTCCCAAAAGTGGGGAGCTACTGTAAACCCCACTGAGATGACGTATCCTTGTTGGGGAGGGAGAGGCTAGTGGGCCCAAGATTTCAATCCCAAGCCCACAAATTCTATTTAAATTGTAGGGAAATTATGTCCTGTATAAGGTAATGAAGCTCTGTGCCTATTCCCAGCACTGAGAGATGCTATCAAGACGTGATGCCCAGTGTGAATCTATGCATCAGGTGCCACTTGAATCTCCCAGTCCATTGCGCTAAAATAATAGTCATGATGTGGAGATGCTGGTGTTGGACTGGGGTAAACACAGTAAGATGTCTCACAACACCAGGCTAAAATCCAACATATTTATTTGGTAGCAAAAATCATTAGCTTTCGGAACGCTGGCTGCCCCTTTGTCAGGTGGCTGGGAGTTTTAATCACAAACAGGGCATATAATGACACAAACTCAATTTACATGATTGGAATGCGAATCTTTATAGCTAATCAAGTCTTAAAAGTACAGACAATGTGAGTGGAGAGAGCATTAAGCACAGGTTAAAGAGATGTGTCTTCAGGACAGTTAGAGAGATTTTGCAAGTCCAGGCAAGTCATGGGGGTTACAGATAGTGTGATATTAACTCAAGATCTCAGTTGAGGCCTTCCACATGTATGTGGAACTTGGCTATCAGTCTGTGCTCAGCGACTCTGCACTGTTGTGTGACGTGAAGGCCGCCTTGGAGAACGTTACCTGAGGATCAGAGGCCAAATATGTTCCCCAACAGGAAGAGAACAGTCTTGCCTGGTGATTGTCCTGCGGTGTTCATTCATTTGTTGTTGTAGTGTCTGCATGGTCTCCCCAATGTACTATGCTTTGGGACATCTTCTCTTACAGCATATCTGGTCGATAACTTTGGCCATGTTGCAAGAGTGTGTATTGTGTACCGTGTACCTGGTGGATGGTGTTCTTACGTGAGATGTTGGCATCCATATCGATGAACCGGCACATCTTACAGAGGTTGTTGTGTCTGGGTTGTGTTGTGTTATGGTCACTGTTCTGCTGTGGGTTGGGTAGTTTGTTGTGGACAATGATCTGTTTGAGATTGTGCGGTTGTTTGAAGGCAAGAAGTGGGAGTGTGAGGATGGACTTAGCGAGCTGTTAGTCTTCATCAATGATAGGATGAAGGCTCTGGAGAAGATGTTGTAGCTTCTCCACTCCAGGAAGCACTGGATGACAAAGGGTACTCTGTTCATCATAGCTTTTCCACTCCAAAGAAATACTGGATGACGAAGGGTACTCTGTCCACGGTGGACGCAGTACCGTTCGTCATTCAGTACTTCCCTGGAGCGGAGAAGCTATGACATCTTCTTCAGAGCCTTCAACATATCATTGATGAAGACAAACATCTTGCCAAGGAGATGTTTGTCAGACAGATGGTAAGAGGAAATCAGTGCAGTTTTGTCTCTCTCTCTCTCTCCTCTCTGTAACATATACATCTACCCACTATGCATAGGTTAATCTATCCTTCTGCTGTTCTACTTTGCCTCCAGTAAAGACCTGTATAGCTTTTCAGCTCTGATCAAATGGCTAAAATTCTGATATTTCTTTTCTGGGTATCATTTCTTAAGAGTTGATTTTGCTATTTCAAGTATCTCTTCATTTGTCTGATGGTCTATATTTGCAATTTTTAGCACATATCTTACCATGTATATTTCAACAGCATATGGAATACTTGCCTTTGTTAGCCGAGGGAGCAGGGAGGTTATGGTGGAACTGTATAAAATGCTTGTTAGGTCACAGCTAGAGTACTGTGTGCAGTTCTAGCCCTCACACCATAAGAAGGATCTGATTGCACTAGAAAGGGTGCAGAGGAGATTCGCCAGAATGTTAACTGGGCTGGAGTGATTCAGCTATGAGGAAATGCTGCTTAAACTTGGGGTGTTTTCTGTAAGGCAAAGAAAGCTGAGGCAGAGTGGTCAGAGTCCTAATTGAGATATAAAAAGTTATAGATAAAGTAGTGTTATGTATCAACCAGTAACTATCACAAATAGAAAGATAATGTTGTATACAGGGTGCACTCGGACCCTGCAAATTCCACTTAACATATGTGTCCAATAAGTTTTACCCAGGTGCTTCAGCAAGTTACGGGCAAAAAACTAAGAGTCAGTTCAGCAAACACAACTTTATTTCAGACAATTTGAAGATAGGATAGTATACTTTCATTCCAAGAATTAAAATTTATCTTAACCCGACTAACAATCTACCTTAACTATCCGTTTCACTAGAATATGATTACTGCCCGGATCTTGATTCCTTATCTGAATTGCTCATTCTCTCTCGCTCTCTTTCTCTCTCTTTCTCTCTTGCTCACTCTCTCGTTCTTGTTCTCGCTCTCTTCTCTCACTTGCTATCTCTTGCTCGCACTCTCTTGCTTGCTCTCTCTCTCTTGCTCGCTCTCTCGCTCTCTCTCTCTCGCTCACTTTCTCTCTCTCGCTCTCAGCCAATCAAAGTCCCTGACTGGATGGGTTTTGCCACCTCTAACTCTATTGGTTCATTAAGTTCTTTCCATGTCTGCGAATGTGTTTTATGTTTTTTTGCCTTGTTCTACCCCTCACCCCCGCCTTCCTCCATATCTTCATCTGTTGCCTTCTGATATCAGCTTTGCTTCTGTTTGGCCATTGACATTTTCTATTATCTCTATGTGCTGCCATTAGCAGCCTTTCCCCTGGTTTCTGTGGCTATGACTCAGCTTCCATTCCCTCATCCTGCAGTATTAATGTCTCCTACTTTCTTTGCCTTTTAGCTCTGACAAAGTGTCATCTGGACTGGAAATGTCAGCTCTTTTCTCTCCTTACAGATGCTGCCAAACCTGTTGAAATTTTCCAGCAGTTTATCTCTTAGTTTCAGATTTCAGCATCCGCAGTAACTTGCTTTTATCCAGTGTTTGCTTTTATCCATTTCTGACTTTGATCGTTTTATCAAGTCGCTACAGGGATTATTGGAGCGGGGGTGGGGGGGACTCATTCTGTTTCATGTCTCTGGATTAGAGAGTTCCCAGCTTGCTGTGGTATACTGGCCAATTTTCTGCTGGTCTGTTTCATATAATTCTTATAGGGCTGCTTCTGTAATGAGATGCCACACTTGTAGGTTTCAGTAAAACATGAAGCAGTTTATTAAAACAGCGGTGCTTGCTCCGGGTCAAAGATGGAACAGCCACAAATCTCACTGCTTATGTCACTACAAATCACATGACATTATATCAGAAGAGCTGCCATCATTTTAAATGCATAACAGGTAGATAGGAATAACATTTTCCCCTTAGTTATGAGGTCAATAACTAAGAGGTGTAGATTTAAAGTACAGGGAAGAAGGTTTAGAGAGGATTTGAGGAGATAGGAATCTGGAACTCACTGTCTGAAAGGGTAGAGGCAGGAACAACATTTAGATGAGCACTTGAAATGCCATAGCATACAAGGCTATAGGTGAGGTATGGAAAATGGGATAAGAATAGATAGATGCTTGATGACTGGCACAGCCTTGATGGGCTGAAAGGCCTCTTTCAGTGCTGTAAAACTCTGTGACCCTGAACTTTCTTCCACAGTTTTTATTTATTGTCCAGGTTTGTGAGGAGTCCAGGATCACAGAATCATAGAACCCTACAGTGCAGAAAGAGGCCATTCGGCCTGTCGAGTCTGCACCGACCACCAGGCCCTACCCCCATATTACTAGATATTTTACCCACTAATGCCTCTAACCTACGCATCTCAGTATACTAAGGGGCAATTTTAGCCTGGCCAATAAATCTAACCCGCACATCTTTGAACTGTGGGAGGAAACTAGAGCATCCAGAGCAAATTCCACACAGACGTGACCCAAGCCAGGAATTCAACCCAGGTCCTTGGAGCTGTGAAGCAGCAGTGCTGACCACTGTCTACCATGCCACCACCCTCTAGAATGCAGCATCATATGAACTTTTCCCTTGTTGCAAGCTTGAATTTTCTTGCTGTTAAACATTCTTCATCTTCACAAAATTGCTCCTAACTTTGGCATTGCTTCTGCCATATTGTGCTATTATTTGTCCTGAATAGCCAAAACCAATCTGCCTGTTCCAATGTGACATCATCTACTTCAATCTTCTTCTATTCCTTTTACATTTGCTTTGACTTTTCGATGTTTATGCTCAATCCATATTCTAAGCTCCAATTTTATTTGATCTATGATATTTCATAGAGCTTCTTCTGATTCAGAGAGTGATGGAGTGCTGTAAGCGAAGAGAGGAGTGCGATAAGGCCGTGCCAACATCATTCAATCTGTACCCAGAACAAATACTCAGAGGCTGGGATTCTCTAGCCATTCATACCCCATAACCACTGCTAACGAGAACAGGGAATTTGACACTCAGCCAAATTTCCAATCACTGCAGCGGGACCAGAAAATCCCAGCTGCAAGTGAGGTTGGAGAATCTGACCCAGAGTAGCTCCAGCAGTTAAAAATTGAGGCAAGAGCAAAGTTTCCCAAATTAGTAGAAGTGGGCGAGAACCCAGCAGATGGAGTATAATGTTAGCAAGTGTGAGGTTATCCACTTTGGTAGGAATAACATAGGAAGGATTACTATTTAAATGGCGAAAAGCTGCAGCATGCGACGATGCAGAGGGACCTGGGGGTCCTGTGTGCACGAATGGCAAAAACACAGTCTGCAGGTGTAGCAGGTGATCAAGAAGGCGAATGCAACGTTGGCCTTTATAGCTAGGAGGATAGAATATAAAAGTAGGGAAGTACTTTTGCAGCTGTATAGGATACTGGTGAGGCTGCAGTTGGAGTACTGTATGCAGTTTTGGTTGCTGCATTCGAGGAAGGATATATTGACCTTGGAGGGGGTGCAGAGAAGGTTCATACCGGAGATGAGGGCGTTGGATTATGAGGAGAGACTAAATAGGCTAGGTTTGTACTCATTGGAGTTTAGAAGGCTGAGAGGGGATCTTGTAGAGACATATAAGATAACAAAGGGGATGGTTAGGGTAGAGGTTGAGAGACTCTTCCCACTAAACAAAGATAGCAGGACTAGAGGGCACAGACTCAAGATTGGGGGGAGGGGGAGGCAGTTCAGATCAGAGTTGAGGAGGAATTTCTTCATGCAAAGGGTGGTGAATCTTTGGAATTCTCTGCCTGTTGAAGTGTTGGAGGCTTCCTCGCTGAATATATTTAAATCAAGATGGATAGGTTTTTGATTGACAAGGAAATTAAGGGTTAAGGGGAAAAAACGGGAAAGTGGTACTGAACCACTTCAGATCAGCCATGATCTTATTGAATGGTGGGCAGGCTTGAGGGGCTGGATGGCCTACTCCTGCTCCTATTTCTTATGTTCTTATATTTTCAATGAGTTTTAACTTTGTTTTTAGATATTGCTTGGATTGCTGGGCTGGTAAAAGTAGATGATTTAATTCTGTTGTAAAAATATGCTTCACCAATCTTATTGATCTTGGAACATTTCTCAAAGTTAAATCCCATCTGAGCAATATATAAGCAAATGATAAACTGGAAATAGTTGAACACTCTAAATACTCTATAAAAGGGCTGAATATGAGTACTTTCAGAGATATTTGTATGTAAAACTTCTTTAAACTTTCAAAAGTCCTATCATTTATTCACATCACTATTCAGTTATAAATACTCTTAATAAATCTTTCATCCATCCAGGTCCCCAATATAGCAAAGTCACTTAGAACAGGATAACCCTGTGAATTCTTTGGAACAGTCTTCCGTGTAATGAGCTTTTATCTTAGCACAAACAGATTGGAGATTCTTGAGTCATCTTTTCTGGACATTTTCCACATTACGGATCAGAGGGAAAAACACATTAATGATTAATCACTTACAGGAAATTTAATATTTGCCTCGTAACTACAAACAAAGAAGACAATGATTTTGATTTACTATTTGTAAAGAAACAGTCTTTCATATTTCCAGTAGTTTTCAGTAATAGTAATTGTATGCATTGCTTTATTCTTTTCAAAAAATGTTCCCACTCAGACTTTTTGCTATAGGAATGTATATTGTGGGATCTTTTGAATGGTTTGCTTCAGCTAATGCCAAATACTTCATTTTAAGATATTTCTGCCTAACTATGCTAAGCTTTAAAGCTAATTTAGCCACATTTTAAAACTCAGCTGAGAATGCTGGAATAAGCTTGGAAAGTTGACTGCATTCTTTGAAAGCCGTTGCAAGCAAGGCTTTCTCATAACCCAAAACAGAAGCTTTTACGGCCATACAGCTGCCAGTTGTTTATGAAAGTTAGGGACACAGTTTACACCAGCAATTTCAATAATACAGGTTACGAATAAATATATTGTGCTTTTTTGTGTGTTTTTGAGTTCAGTCTTTAGTCTTTTTTTCAAGTGCAGCGAGTGTAGGAATGAATGGATGCTACATAAATGTACCAAGCATAGAATTATCTTAAATGCACTTAAATATTAAAGAAGATCCTTCTTTAATAACGTGATCCTTCCCTTTGTTGGCACAGAACTTTCAGTTATCTGGGATTTACTCTGAAATTCCCTCTTTAAACCATTCCATCACCTTGTTCTATGTGAAATCCAGCCCTTTGTCCAAAATGAGAATCGTTTGAATTTTTGTAACTAATCTTTATTTCTCTGTGGGGTAAGATTTAGAATGATATTGCTGTTCTTTTACATCAATATCAATAAACAGGAAACCAGAGATGAAAGGAAGAAGAATGCAATGTCCAGCCGAGTTTAAATAATCATTGTGACACTGGCTGTCCCTTTATGTATAAAAGTGGTAGTCATGATGTGGAGATGCCAGTGTTGGACTGGGGGTAAACACAGTAAGAAGTCTTATAACAGCAGGTTAACTGCTGGACTTTAACCTGGTGTTGTGAGACTTGTTACTAAAAATGGTAGCGCAGAACAATAAAGGAATAGAGGTATATTGTAGTGAGCTGTAATGGCAGAGTGTTGTATATTTGAGGTGAGGTTTTCAGTATGAACAGGGTAACTACCACTGGCTCAGTATGTACTTGGTTTCAATGTAGTATTTATTTCTAACTTCTGTCACTGAAACCAGTGTCATTTTTATGATGCTACACAGGCAACGGCAGCGAGAAGCAAAAAGAGACCAGGATAAATGAAAATGAATAAAAAGTTACAATCAAATGGCAATTTTTGAAATGAAGTATGAAACATTCTTCACACAAAGAATGGTGATTACCTAGAATTTTCTTTATACTTAACAGCATTTTATATTCAGTAATGTGATTGACTTTTAAATGTCCTTTATATTTGAGGACGCAGCTTAACACCATCTTGTCAAGGACAGTTCAGGATAGGCAACAAATGCTGGCCTTGCCAGTGATGCCCACTTCCTGAGCTGGAGAGAAGGCAGGAACACGGGGCTGAAATAAAAATCAGCAAAGATATTATTGAATGGTGGAGCAGGCTCAAAGAACTGAATGATGTACTCCTGTTCCTATGTTTCTTGTAATTCCAAATAAACCTGTTGAGACTTCTTACTGTGAAGTGACAAGGTAGTATAGTGGTTAGCAGTGCTGCCTCATAGCACCAGGCACCCAGATCTGTTTCCCAGCTTGGGTAACCGTCTGTGTGGAGTTTGCACATTCTCCCCATGTCTGTGTGTGTTTTCTCCAGGTGCTCCAGTTTCCTCTTAAAGACATGCAGGATAAACAGATTTGCCATGCATGACATTTAGGACCTTTGCAGGTTGGCCAGACAAATGGAGAGAGGAATTCTCCGATTTTGACAGTGAGTGCTCCTGTCGGCATCAAAATGAGAATAATTTACATTCTCCCCCAACACAAACAAGAAATATATGGATTCTCCAACTCCATCGATGGCTGATTCGCTGGAGTCGGGATTCATCTCTAGGATTAACAAGTGGGACTTGTTCAGGACTCTCTTAAGTTTAACGTGCAGTTGGCAGTTAGGAAGGCATTCATTGAGAGGGCTAGAATACAAGAGCAGGGATGTACTGCTGAGATTGTATAAGGCTCTGGTCAGACCCTTGGTCAGGTCTGGAATGTTGTGAACAGTTTTGGGCCCTATACCTAAGAAATGATGTGCTGGCCTTGGAGGGGGTCCAGAGAGGTTCACAGGAATGATCCCAGAAATTAAGGGTTTATCGCATGAAGAGCATTAAGGAATCTGAGTCTGTACTCAATGGATGAGGCGGGGGTCTAATTGAAACTTTCAGAATACTGAAGGGTCTACATCGAGTGAACATGGTGAGATGTTTCCATTAGTGGAAAAGATTATAACTTGAGGCCACTGCTTCAGAGCGAAGGCAGGCTCCTTTAAACCCGGCTGAGGAGGAATTTCTTCAGCCAGAGAGCTGTGGAGGCTGGGTGTCTTTAAGACGGAGATAGATAGGCTGTTGATCAATAAGGGGATCAAGGGTTACAGGGAGAAAGCAGGAAAACAGGGATGAGAATCATATCAGTCATGATTGAATGGCGGAGCAGATTTGATGAAATAATTCTGCTCTGATATCTTGTGGTCTTATGAAGTGCACCCTGTACATTGCACATTTACTGTAGAAACTTCACTGCACATTCACTGAAGACAGCAGGAAGAAGAGCAACCCCAAGATCTCTCAATGCTATGTGGATCAAATGTTGGACGCTGTTGTGGAGAGGAGGGCCACTCCCCAGGGCAGGCAGGAGATTTCCTGCCAATGTTGTAGGAGCAGCCTGGGAGGTGGTCAGGAAGAACACATGACCAGGTGGAACACTGTCCAATGCTAGAGAAAGCTGAATGACCTCCTTTGAGCTGTAAGGATAGTACCCAGTTTTCCTCCCATTGCATCATTCCTGTATTTATGCTATATAACAATCAACAGTTCTAGCTTCATCCACTGGCAACTAGCATCTCCCTCAAATCTTCCCCATCCTTATCCTTCACAGACTTGCCACACACACCTCGAATATGTCGCCATCTGACCACTGTCTCAAATTGCCTCTTTGTGTCTCCCGGGACAAGACTTGACAGAACAGAAGAGATGAGGGCAAGGTAGATGGAAGTGTACCAGAGCTGAGGGTCATAGCATCCTACAGTGCAGAAGGAGGCCATTTGGACCTTTGGGGTCTGCACTGACCACAATCCTATCCAGGCCCTATCCCCATAATCACATGAATTTAACTTAGCTAGCCCTTGACATGAAGGAGCAATTTAATACGGCCAATCCACTTAAACTGCACATCTTTGGAGTGTGGGAGGAAACTGGAGCACTCGGGGGAAATGCATGCAGACACAGGGAGAATGTGTAAACTCCACGTGACCCAATGCGACAATTGAACCCGGATCCCTGGCACTGTGAGGCAGCAGTGCTAATTACTGTGCCATCCTCACACCATTTGAGGGGAGTATGCTGAAAATTATGGAGGAGACTCCAGAGCAGCCAGTGTCCAAATGCAAGGTTGGGCTGAGCTGAGGAAGTGAGAGTCGGAAGCACCTTTCTCATTATGACCTGTACCTGAGGCAGTTTGGATGACTGTCTGGAAATGGCAATCAGCTGCATGATCTGGAACATTCCATTGGCTATACTCGCTTTCTCTAACCACCCCCTCGACTCTCTGAAACCCTGGCTGCTTCCAGGGATTATAGAAGACACTACAACCCCATGGCCTCCAGGGAGTTGCCGGGGTCTCCTTGATTTGTAACACTTCAGTTTGTATAATCCCTTCCTCTCACATGACAAGAAAGGGAGCTAAATGTTGAGTGAAGGCAAGCATCATTGTGTCCCCTCCCAGCATCATCTGGGGGTCTTGTATAGAGGGGGATCCCTGATGAGGTGCCCTTGTAGACTCTTGTATGGCAGAAGCAACTGAATGTGTAGACTGAGTGTTCATTCTGTGCAGGCAAGCGTCTCCTCACGAGGAGACAGCAAGATGCCACAGATTGAAGGATTCTGCCAGTCAGAGATGTGACTCTATGGGGGAAATCTGGGTTGCAGTGCAAGATACAGTGCTGAAAGGGTTAATGATAGCCCACCGGATCTGGAGGAAACCAGAGGGAGTGGCTGCCAGGCAGAGGCAGAGAGCATCATCTTTCTTGGAGCATCCTGACTGTCTCTGTGCAGTTTTACATGATATGGGTTACCTGGCAGCACATTGTTCAATTGTATTGGGCTACCTGATCCTGTGTGCACTAACCCTTCTGAATGCCTTCCCTTATCTGGTGGGACTGTCAGTAAGGAGAGTTCTATAAATTCTTCCATCTACCTGTGATCATGAAGGCTTTGGGTCTCTGTGTTACCGATACTTACTGTGTGTGGAGAGAATTAAGGGAGGTCTGGCCGGAGCTTGGGGTTTCTCCATGTGACGTTTGGCAGAGAGGGTGGATGCCTGATGGGAGGCCTCTACATGGGCTGTCCAGCTCACGAATGACATTGAAATCAGCTGCCTGCTCTGAGTGGGAATCTTCAGGAAACGTAGCGGAGAACATACCCTGGTCTGAATCAACGGGGACAAAGTAGAAATGGTCAAGAGTTTCAAGTCTTCAGGTGGCCAGATCACCAACAACCTGTCCTGGTCCCCCATGCTGACACTATAGTTAAGAAATTTCTCAGAAGACAAGGGAAATTTGGCATATCTGCTACAACTCTCACCAACTTTTGCAGCAGGAAGTGTAATCAGAGTCAATGGATGGAAGGCTGGTTTGTGTGAAGGATTGGGCTACATTCACAACCACTAGCAGTTTCATGCGGTCTTGGGCAGAGCAGGAGCCATACCAAGCTGTGATACAACCAGAAAGAATGCTTTCTACGGTGCGTCTGTAAAAGTTGGTGAAAGTTGTAGCAGACATGCCAGATTTCCTTAGTCTTCTATTGTTATATAAATTACAATACAAAAACTGCAGCAGATAGATTACTTTTTCACATTGTTCTCCCTTTTTGAATGGAGGAAGGTTGATCTACATGAACAGTTTTAAATGGATATGGTAGCTCTTTGTTTTTTTACTTTCATGGGATGTGTCTGTTGCTGACAAAACCAGCATTTGTTTCCCATTCTAATTCCCTTAAACTGTGTGGCTCACTCGACCATCTCAGAGGGCAGTTAAGTGTGATGCACATTGCTGTGGCTGTGGTGTCCTGTGTAAACTATGCTAAGAATGACAGATCTCCTCCCATAAAAGACATTAGTGCCATTGTTTCTTTTTTTAAAAATCACTGATAGTTTCACGTGGTCATTATTACTAATGCCAACTTGCCATTTCAGAATTTGCTTTTATTAATTGAGTTTAATAAACAGCTCACAAAGAAAGAGAGAGGTAGTGGCAACATGGAAACTGTATACTCTGTCCTTCTTTATCTTCAAGCACTGGAGGGGATGTGCCAGATAGAATGGGACATCTCAAACCTCAGTTGAAGCCATTGATAAGATCATGGGAAATAGGGTCAAGAGTAGACCATTTGACCCCTCAAGCTGCTCCACCATTCAATAAGCTCATGGTTGATCTGGCATTCCTCACATCCACTTTCTCTCTGTAACCATTGATTCCCTTACTGATCAGGTATCTATCTGTCTCAACCTTAAATATAAAGTAAAGTTTGTTTATTCATCACAAGTAGGCTTACATTTACACTGCAATGAAGTTATTGTGAAAATCACCTATACACGCTTATACGCAAGGGGCAGGGTTTTCCAGCCACAGGACTGGAAAATCCAGCCTGAATTCTTTCCATGGTCTGTCCCCGACCTGCTACAATTCCTGTGGCAGACGGAACAGGGAAATATATTGCAAGAACTGTGCCCCACCCCTGCACTGAATAATCTTGTGTAACAGCAGAAGAATCTTATCCCTAGTCTGCTTGTGCTGGAGTCAAGAAACTTAGATGCTGGAGATTTAAACCCGCAGAATTTCCTTTAAGAAAAAACAACCTTCAATGTTGTTTCTTCAGAAGTAACTCTTCAAAATGCAGCTAATGAAAATACAACAAAACTTACTCCAGCTTATAGTCAAAGAAAGGGTTTAAGAAAGAAACCTCATTGCTCCAAACTTGAGGCTTCATCCTGGGCCAATCCAAGCTCCCCACAATGCTACATTTTTCCTTATTTATAATGAATCATCTGACTCTTGCATCACTCTGTAATTGGTTCAATGATTTACTGGGTCAGCTGACCCTTATATCTTGTTTCCATTGGTCACATTATATCCAATCAAAGTTGACACTGGTTACATTCTAACAAAGGTGATTTACAAACCAGACACAAAGCTGGATGTCCTTTCAGTGTAATGATGCCATGTCTGCACAGTCATTGAGTGATGAGGGCTTCTTGACATTGGTATCACACTCAATACTTGACGTGATGGCAATCCCACATCACCCAGCATTGAGCAGCTTGTTACTGTGTAATAGGGTTCAGCTTACCTTCATGGACCCATGACAAGATTCCCAATGTCTTCTGACCTTGCTGAGAGGCACTACTGCTGCAGGACTAAATCCAGCTCAACATCATGCTTCTGTTTATTTCCTATTATCCTTGGAATGTAACTTTGCGGTCATTAAACATATTTGAAAAAGGAACTGAATGCACTATCCACCCTCGGTCATTCCTTTTTTTAGGGATCTGTATTTTGCAGATATGTAACAGCACTCTGACATTTAATTCTTTGCATAGAGCTGTCAAAATAGTGATGCGATAACCTTCAGTGATCTTTTGCCATTCAGACTTCCTCTGGTGGCACTTGACAGCTAAGGAATAGCTTTGAAAGTTGGATTTTTCCATAGCACACAAAGTGTTGTTTGGTGCCAACATTTGAACTTGTTTACAGTACACTTCATCTTTATTACAACATAGTCTTTGAGATCCAGGCACTTCTTGTATTGTGCTTCTTAATCCAATCAATCCCCCTATGTATGTCTCCTTCTGCATTACTTTGGCTCTAATTTACCCATTTCTCAGTTGTCCTTCTGTTTCTCTCTTGATCCTGGTTATGGAGACACACCCTAAGTCTTGGTGTGTACTGCAATCCTAGAGGCTCCATTGCCTTTGCATTGTTGTCACCTTGTACTTCCCAGCAATTTGCAATGTTATAAAGTATGAAGACAGGGATGCAAAAATGAAGTGTAACTGGTAGGGAGACTGCAAAATGCTCTAATCCAGCAAGATCTGAGCCATTAACTTCCTTGTTTCTGAAGAGTCATATTGGACTGGAAATGTTAATTCTGGGTGGGATTTCACATGGCTGAGATGGCCTATCATTGGCCAAAGGTAGGATCTTCTGGTCTTGCCACTATCAACTGGTTTCTTGTTGAATATATCCCTCACCTCACTAAGTCTGTGGCCAGAGTGCACTGTCAGGGGGAACAGAAAATCCCACCAGTATGAATAGCTGGAAAGCTCCCTCCTCTATTTCTCACTCCATAGATGCTGCTAGACCTGCTTCCACCATTGAAGATAGCCAGAAATCTTTAGTCCTGCCTGTTCTGGATTAGTAACACTACAGGATAGGACTTCAGGATCTCTGAATAGCAGATTTGGTGAAGCAGCAAATGGCTGACTGCTGCAATATCTGCTGTCATGTTCCAGTGATGCCAGAATGATAAATAAACTTGGTAGTGAAGAATAGGGAGGTGGAAGGGGCAATAAAATGCCCTGAGCCAATTTCTACCCTCTTGTATTCATCCCTTCAGTACCAACCCAATGCCTTCCACATCCTCCCCTCCCCTCTCCTCTCCCCCTGCACTCACCACTCCATATGCATCACATAGAATCATGGAATCTCTACAGTTCAGAAGGAGGCCATTTGGCCCATTGAGTCTGCACCGACAAGAATCCCACCCAGGTTCTATCCTCTTAATCCTTGCTAATCTCTCTGACACTAAGGGGCAATTTAGCATGACCAATCAACCTAACCTGCACATCTTTAGACTGGAGAAGGAAACTGGAGAAGCCGGAAGAAACCCACGCAGATACAGCCAGAATGTGCAAACTCTAGACAGTCAGTCACTTGGGGCTGGAATCGAACCTGGATCCCTGACATTGTGAGACAGCAGTGCTAATCACTTGCCACCATGACCTTTGTTCTCATTATCACCTACCTTTAATCTTCCTCCACATCAGTCCTTCCTCTGTCCATTTTTGTATATCCATACCTCCCCTCCCACACCCTTCCTTCTCTTCCTGCACCCATTCTCCATATCCATCTCTCAGGATCCCACCCCTGCTATATCTGCATTTTTCCTCCCACGATACCTCTCCTGCATTTTCCCTTTCCTCACACATCCACCACTTTCACATCATCTCCCTTCCCACACTTTCACTTCCTATCCCACCTTCTTCCCCTCCCACATGCCGTCTTTTCCTCCTCATAAATCCATATCTTTTAAAAAAAATCATCTCTTTATTTCAGGAAAATAGGAGTACCAAGAGATTGAAAGGTGTTAGTATATTCAGAGTTGAATAAGGGTGGGGGATTGGAGAGAGAGCTCACCAAATCTTTAACAATTCTCATCAGTTGCAAGCAACAAAAAAGTTCAGGCTTATTTCAGCAATGAGGTCCTCCTTTGCAGCAGAGTGAGCTATTAGGGACTGGTGGAGGGCGAGAATGTGTCAGTAATCTAGGGCAAGATTTTCTGGTCAATATCTGGAAAATCCCACACGAGGACCTTTGCATAGTCTAGCCCCCCTGCCCGTTACAATTCCCATGGCGGGCAGAATGGCAAAATTCCACCCTGGTATTCTAAGCAGATCCAGCAATTGCTAACGATAAAGCATCAAAAAAATTTATGTAGTGGCTTTCACAATCTCAGTGTTTTCCAAAATGTTTGACAGCTGTTGAAGTACTTATGAAATGTAGTCACTGTTGTCATGTGGAAAACCTATCACAACTGTACTGGTGTAGTAAGTCCTCGGAGGCAGAATCCCTTTATTTACAGTCTGACAACAGCATACTAAAGTGCTTTCACTTAGTGGTCTGCACTAGGAGCCCCAGAGAAGCCGACATGCCTGGTTAAGTACAAACCAAGAGGCACCCTGAGTGGTCCATCAATTTGGCCCCTAATCAGGGATATCTTTTAATGGCCATTAATCAGAGAGTTCATACTCTAACAGGCCTGATTAAAGTCATTAAAACAGGTCAGGCTGAATGGATTGAGAGGCATTCACCTCTCAGTCAATTTTTATTTTGATCCTTTTTTTAGATTAATAAGTAATTTTGTGTTAGATGTGCTGCAGCGCTGGACCGCCCAGTTGCTGTACCCTCTGACAGTCTCCCATTGTGAAATATCAGCTGGTAATACACCCATGTGACACTTTTATCCTCTCAATTTAAGACTTTCAATCCTTTTAGAAATTTTTCCCACTGAGGGCCCAATTGAACTGAGAGCTGTCAGAACCCATTTACATCCACAGGTCTCCCACAGTCAACAAAGAAACAAGACCAAGTTCCTCTTTGTGTGGGCTTGGATATCAGTCCTCATTGCACAGAATAGCATCCACACAAATTAGTTCACTACGAAGTGGAAATCCGCTGTCATTCCATGACTGGACGCTGAGGTAAAATATTTGCTAAAGCTTGCCAGATGTTGAAGGAAGTTCCTCAGATTGACCCTTGCTTATTATTTTGTTCTCAACCTCTGGAAGTGATTTTTGAACCCAGGGGCTGGAGATCCCCAGGCGATTTATTTTTCCTTTTAAGGGCTGCAGCATGCTCTTGTACACAATTCAACTCATCTAAAAATAACAGTCCTTGGGTCACACAACAAATAAAATTGGATTGTATTTTATTTTTGGCACAGGGTACGTCTATAGTGCTGTCAGAAGTTTGTACACTATCTCAATATTAAATCCTGATCCTATTCTCAGAAAAAAGATTCCCAACTCCATCAGTATGATTTTGTATCATCAAATGAACAGGTAGAAATTTTTAGGCAGCACATTTATACGAGGACTTGAAAAATCTAACCTTTCAGAATTATGAAGGACTGTAATATGTTAACCTTAGCATTGGCTGTTCCATTGTAAAGACACAATTTTTCAAGCCTTTCCTCATAGCTGTAACTCTTCATTCCTCCAGCATTCTAGCCTTGCCTTGACTCACCTGATGAAGGACCAGCATTCTGAAAGCTCATGATTCTAAGTAAACCTGTCGGACTTTAATCTAATGTTGTGAGATTTCTTACTCTGTCATTTTAGGTAATGGTGCACAATGTAGCAAAATCAAATGAAATGGAAGAGAGAGAATATTTATTACATAAAAATGTCTCCAAATTAGGCATCTCAATATATTACAATTGATAAAAGCACCAGGAGATTGGCAATTGCTGTTTATTAATCCTTAGTTATGAGAAGGACATATTTAAAGTAATTTGCAAAAGGAAAAAGGTGAGATGAGAAAAGACTTTGTCACACAATGAGTGGTTGATGTCTGGGATTCTCTGCCTCAAGGAGCGATGGAGGCAGGTTCAACTGGGGTGTTCAAGGGGATATTCAATGATTATTTGAATAGAAACAATGTGCAAAGATATGGGGCAAAGAGTAGGGGGATATCGCTAATTCATCAGACTAATTTGGAGAGCCAGTGCTGATAAGATGGGCCAAATGGCCTCTTTCTGTGCCAGAACAATCCTGCAATTAATTCTGATTCTACTCTGCTCTATTATCATAATATCCATTACACAATCTGTGAACAAGTAGTTTTGTTTATAACACTGTAATATGTAGCAGCACAAGTAGGCCATTTGGCTCATTGATTCTGCTCTGCCATTCGGTGTGATAAAGCTCAGATGCTGACCTTTATTCGTAGACTGCCATCTTCATTCATTCCCCAGGCTCTATATCAATCCAATAATGTGTATACACATTCCCGGCACATACAAACTGCAGTATTGTTAATTAGTCATCCTTCAATATCTTATCTATATATACGAGGAACAGAATCATAGAATCCTACAGTGCAGAAGGAGGCCATTTGCCCCATTGAGTCTGCACCAACCACAATCCCACCCAGGCCCTATCCCCATATCCCCATGCATTTGCTCTAGTTAGTCCCCCTGACCCAATTTAACATGGCTAATCCACCTAAGCTGCACATCTTTGGACTGTGGGAAAAAACTGCAGCACCTAGAGGAAACCCATGCAGACAGCAGAAGAACAAGCAAACTCCACACAGACAATGACCAAAACTAGGAATCGAACCCAGGTTTCTGGTGCTGTGAGGCAGCAGTGCTAGTCACTTTGCCACCATGCTGCCAATAAATACATAAGCAAGGAATGAACACAAAGGCTACAATAAGGTAAGGCCTTTGGAGCAGCAGGCCATTGAGAAAATTGCGCACTGCCTTCTGGAAACCCGGGCCTCAATTGTGTCCGAACTCACCATATACTTGCCGACTATCTTCTTTTACAGTTTGTCATGATATTCATTAGCATATTTTGATTAGAATTGGGAATGTGATTTAAAATTTAACATTTGCATTCCAGGTATCTCAAAGCTTAAAGTTTATTTATTAATGTCACAAGTAGGCTTATGTTAACACTGTAATGAAGTTACTGTGAAAATTTTCAAGTTGCCACACTCCAGCACATATTCTGGTATACTGAGAGAGAATTGAGCATGGCCAATGTACCTAACCAGCACGTCTTTCGTACTGTGGGAGGAAACCAGAGCATCCAGAAAAAACCCATGCAGACAAAGGGAGAATGTGCAGACTTTGCACAGACAGAGACCCAAGTTGGGAATTGAACCTGGGTCCTTGGTGCTGCGAGGCAGCAATGTTAACCAGTGTTCCATCCACAGCTTTCTGTCTGTAAATATCAGGGCTGCCACTTTCAAGAAATAGTGTTCATATTCAGCTGACTGATGAATGTTTGAAGATTTGTGTACCATTACAAACTTTTAAAGACTGTACTTGATGGTGTCTATCTAACTTTTAGATTGACCTTGAATTTTTTTTAAAAAAACATCTTCATGGGATATGGGCACCATTGGCTGGGCTAGCACTTATTGCCTCTCCCTAGTTGCCCTTGAGCTGAGTGGCTTACTAGGCCATTCCTGAGGGCAGTTGAGAGTCAACCACATTTCTGTGGCTCTGGAGTCACACAATCTGGACCAGATTGGTTAAGGATTGTAGATTTTCTTCCTAAAAGGGATTTTGAGAACCAGATCCATTTTTTTAGAATAATGGTTTCACGGTCATCATTATACTTTTAATTCCAGAGTTTTTATTGAATTCAAATTTCAACATCTCCCATTGTGAGATTTGAACCAGGGTACTTAAAGGATTATTATTCCAGTGACAATGCCACTACACCATTGCCTCCCCCACTTTTTATTACACCTTTCATAGATTCATCGGCTATACCATCCCGCTGGCAACTTGAATCAGAGCGGGCAAGGGACAGACTATAGAAAGGTCCGTTGACCTCAGGCTGGATTTTATGGTTTTGGGATGAGTGAGGCCTTAAAATCACACCTATTGGATCATAGAATAGTGCAAAAGAACATCATTCAGCCTATCGAGTCTGCACAAACAACAATCCACCCAGGCCCTATCCCCTGTAAACCCATATATTTACCCTGCTAATTCTTCTAACACCGAAGGGCAATTTATCATGTCCAATCAATCTAATCCACATATGTTTAGAGTGTGGGAGGAAATTGGAGCACCGGTGGAAAACCATAGGGAGAACATGCAGACTTCACACAGACAGCCACCCACAACTGGTACTCAACCTAGGTCTGTGGCATCATGAGGCAGCAGTGCTAACCACTGTGCCATCTGGGTTTGTCAAGGAGAGTTCTGAACCTCCACCCAGAATAGTCAGAAACCTCATTTAAATAAATTATTATTTAGTTAAAGGGTTCCCTTGCTGTTTCATCCCCCACATTGGAATCTCCACTCCATCAGTGATGTCTATTAGAAGTTTTCAAAAAAATGGGAGCCAGGTGGAGGGAACCCACTGAGGGGTGTAGGTAAATGTAGCACCCGGAGGAAGAGGGACATGGTCAGGCAGTATCCTGGCAATGCCCAGACACTGCTCCTGGCACTGTGACACTTCCCCTTGTACCCTGACACTGCCCCTGGCATCCTGATATTGTCCTGCCATTCTGATACCGTCCCTGGTACTCTGACACCCTTTTAGCTATTAGTTAGCGATCACTTAGTGATATTATCCCTAGACTATTAATCCAGAAACTCAGCTAATATTCTCAGGACCTGGGTTCAAATCCCGCCATGGCAGATGGTGGAATTTGAATTCAATAAAAAAATCTGGAATTAAGAATCTACTGGTAACCATGAAACCATTGTCGATTGTTGGAAAAACCCAAGTGGTTCACTAATGTTCTTTAGGGAAGGAGATGTACTGTCCTTACCTGACCTGTCTATATGTGACTCCAGAGCTACAGCTATGTGGCTGACTCTTAGGTGCCCTCCCAGGACAACTAGAGATGGGCAATAAATGCTGGCCAACCAGCAACACTCATGTCCCATGAATGAATTAAAAAAAAAATTCAAATATATTTCTGAGCCTAATGCTTGAATCAATATTGAAAATGTTCTTCAAGTTATTTCATGTGCTGTTCTAATTGTTGTAATATGTAGGGTACCCAGGACTTGCCCAATCCAGAACATAATCATACCCCACGGTGTGTTTTACTGGATTCACAGTGGTTCATGATTGATAGCAATAGAAATTTGACATTTTTACTGAACTGGGGTTGACATTTACATGTTTTGGTATTAACGAACCTAGTGTTGGTATTGGTACAACAGGAATCAGTACATAATTAGCACACTGGACATTGGTTTTCATAATGCCAGATACTGTTACTGATAATAATTTACCAAATCATTCTACTGGTTTGCTTGTTGTTGTCATTTGTACAATAGATAGTAATATTAATGGCCAGGTTTTGGTATTAATACAGCTTATATTCAGTGAGGTACATGAGAAAGACCTTGGCCGGAATTCTACCAGTACGCCCGCCCCGATTCTGTGGACGGGCGAGGCTCAGACAACGGCATTCTCTGTTGACTTCGGGTGGGCAGACAAGTCGGTAAAATTCTGCCCCAAGTATTCTAAACAATAGTACTTGTAGAACATACATTTGTATGTATATTGCCATGACCTGTGCACCAGAAGTGATGCGATAGTTGTGTGGAGATTCTCTCCAGCATGGCTCCAGGCATGGAATGCAAGAGCTGTTGAAGGTCCTTATAACAAACTATTGAAACTGTAGTTTTTATTATCATTCCTACACAATCCCGCAGCAAGTACATGAGAATTGATGTTGGCACTCTGTAGGCTACCATGTATCGGAATGTCTGATAAGCTGATATTGAGACAACAGGTTCTGTTACCGCGTTTTTTTTAAGGATATCAAGTTATATGATGCAAAATGATGGCAAGAGATAAGTGGAGTAAAGATGCGGATCATTGATCTAATCGAATGATGGACTAGACCTGAGGGGCTGCATAGCTGACTCAGTTGTGACTATTGGTACATTAGATGTTGTTACCACTGCACACTAGCTGTTGTACCCCAAGTATCAGTACAAGTATACCTGGCTGGATTTTCCATGCTACCCGCTGTATGTTTTGTGTTGGCAGAGGCACATGTCATTGGAAGTGACGGGATTGAGTGCACCCCTCACTGCTGGCAAATACATGGTGGGGGTGCATTGTCGGCAGGACTGGAAGATCCCACCAGCGGATCCCAGCCAGAATATTCCAGCCCTTCTATTGATATATCAGGCTGTTTCCAATCCAGTTACAATGGAGAGAACTGAGCAAATAGAAACAGCCGTGAAAGTCCATGATGATTCCCAATACTGTGAAATCATAGCATGCTGGAATCTCAGATTATATTCCCTTCAAAGAATGTTGACAGCTCTTATCAAAGCACTTTACTTTCTGAAATATACAGGAAAGAAGAACACTTCAGGCAAATAATATTAAGGGTTTATAAGCACCAGAGAACTTAAGCACATTTAATCCTTAATTACTCTAACATCACTTATCTGGAGAAAAAAATGTTTTCGGAAGGGTGTGAGATATAAAGGAAAGTGATTGTAATGGGATTTGATGAAACTATCTTCCTGTTTTTGTGTGATGTCAGGTCGCAAATGTGCAAAGTTAATTTGTATTCTATCATCAGCCCACAACATTCTGTTTCATTTAAAGGCCAAAGGAATTAAAAGAACCCACGTATTCATCTTATCTTTCGAATCAAGTTGCACTGGAAAATAAAATATTTGGGATACATTTTGTTCTGAGTGTTCAGTTAAAAAAAATAGCTTTTTTAATCTGGCTTGACGCGTCACTTTGTGAGGAGGAGAGTCTTTTTCAAACTGTGAGAATTTCCATTTCCCTCTTCTTGCTTTCTCCTTAGGCCGTCCAGTGTCTTAGCAATTCACCCAACACTTTATTCCTTATATGTCTTTCATTTCTTTAACGCTGACTGAGATCTTCACCATAAAGGATACAAGTAACATCCCGGAAATAGCTACAAATCAGGAAATGGAAGGGGGGTGGGGGGAAGGAGCTCAGGAAAATTGCAGTTACCAGAGAGGTGATACTGAGTAAATTATTGGAGCAATGGACTGACAAGTGTTCAGGTCCTAATGGACATCATCCTAGGGCCTTAATAGAAATGTTTAGCGAGATAGTTGATGCATTGGTTTTAATTTTCTGAAACTCCCTAGATTCAGACAATGTCCACAAGATTGGGAAGCAGCAAATGTAACTTCATGATTCACAAACGGAGGGAGACAGAGGGCAGAATTTTCCTATTTTATGACGCAGGACCTGATTTCAGGTATGAAAACTTGGTAAAGTTGGGCGTGAGGCCAGTAGCGTGATTCACGCCCATCTCTGCGCCGATTCCCCCTTTTACAAGGCCCAAAAATGGATGCAATCGGGACTGCGCCCAAAACAGGTGTGATGGCCATTTAAATGCTGCATCCATTTCAGTTGAATAAATGGGCTGCATGCCCGACTTTAACAGCACTTCCCACTTGACCACTAAGTTCGCCAATCAGGAATTGATGCCAAACAGACATGCTTTGTAAAAGTCCGATTCGGGTACTCCATCAGTGAGGGTTAGTGAGCAGGTTGGTGCCGAGCTCTCTGCTGCTCACGGGTGTCCTCTCGTTATGGCCATTTTCTTTCTCGAGTCGGTGGCAGCTCTGGGGAGGGCTGTTGCTCAGCAGAGTCTCCGATTTGCAGTACAGAGCGAGGTCTGAGCACTGATCTCAGGTCTTGTGGTGCTGCTGGGTCCTCGTGCACCCAGCTCACTTCCAGCTGAAGCACAAAGCCCTTGCAAATTGCACTGTTGCAGCCTCTCAACTTTTCAAGGAGCTGTGACTGTGACGGCCAGGGTGAGGCATTATCTGGCCCAGGAGGGATGTGGCAGGGTAGCCGCATTCTAACTTCTATTTTCTGTGTGTGCGCAGTTGGAAATGCCAATCAGGGATGCAGGGTTTTGGGCGCCCACAGGCTTGTGCAATGCGATTCAGACTTGTTGATAATTTTGCAGGTAGAGTGCACTTGGGGCTGCCTGAAAATGGGTTGAAGAGTTGGATCTGAAACACTCCCAGTTTCAATCCGCCCAGCACTTAGAATCAAAATGGGCATTCAGTGTAGTGACAGGTGGGTTCAATGATGCTTCTCCCACTGACCAAAATACTGGGATCCCTTGCCAGTTTCAGTGCTTGTAACCTCAGTAATTAGGCATAGATGAGGTCCTCTTTCATTCTCCTGGCTGGCTGGATTCATCCCGCTGCT